>CM050513.1:25787160-26987160 GCA_027563665.1 Antrozous pallidus
TTCAGCCATTCTTTCAAAGAGCAATGAATTTGGGCCAGGGGAGAAATATTTTTCCGACTAAGTTACAGGCCAAAAGGCCAAGCGTGAAAAGGGATTAGTAGATGCATGTATTAAAATAAAGGGGAGTTCCCCAGAAGCATATCAGGCCTACAAGGCATCTTTCGACTGTCCATCAGCAGTAAAGCTGTTTGGCAGATTTTTTTTTGAAACCAGCAATAATGGGGAACTATGGGTGACAGATGCCAGATGTTAGCAAGGCAGCTGTCAAAACAAATCTCCCACCTTCAGACATCAAGCGGATAGAAGTCTGGGCACAGTTGGCCTGGCAGCCCCTTCTCTCTTGGATCATTGTCACATTATTAATTTTCAGTTGCTGGACAAGGCAGATGGTTTACCACGTATTTGTGATTTTCTGTTGGCCGAGAAATGCTGTTCTTCCATCAGGGTGCAGCATGTAATCAATTATGACAGTAGGTGGTGCAAGAATATCCCTGCCAGTAAAAGTCCAACACTTTCTCTTTTACTAAATTTGCATAAACCACTACAATTTCCAACTTAACAGCCATGGAAGAAAAAAGCAAAGTAGTGGTGTTGGGAATAACTTGGGTGATTGCAAAACCACAATTCTCAGTTGGTGCCAAATACTTTCGGTCTATACTAATATATGATGTCAGTTGATTTTTAGTCTTAAACTTAAAATCTTTTTGTCTCTATTCTTATGAGTCTTAAGAATTTTATTTCAGAATCATAAAATAACATAACCAGAAGTAAACAGAACAAATACCAAGAACACATATACCCATTGACTAAAATTTTCTGAATATTCAGAGTTGTACTCTATTAAATGGTAATAATACTAAGTTGGCTTGCCTTAGTATGTATGAGTGGCCACATAATATATAGAACAATATATGCCTTCTTACCTATCCTACCTCTGGATAATTTTCTTTGTGAAACACATCTTGCTTAATTATATGCATGTATCGCTGGAAAAAATCCTTTAGTAATAAACTAGCACAAGCATTTTTTTTTTAAACTTTAGCTAACATTTACTAGGTGACTAGTTTGCCCACATAATTTTTTTTTTTTTACAACAAAATGAAACTGAGAAGTTATGCATGCAGCTTTAGGGAGAGATGCTGACATTTAAAAAAAAATGATGAACAATTATGCGTACATAAATATATAAATAAATGTGATAGATAGCATCTAAGATGATTCCTGAGAGCCTCTGTTCTCTGACATCTATGCCCTTGTAGCACACACATTTTTATAAATATTATCTAGAGAAACGCTTCACACAAATGGCATGTTTCTTTCTTCCTGTTTTTTTTTTTAATGTATATATTTTTCTTATAAAATCAGACTCAAGGTTCCTGGCCAGTGTGGCTTAGTTGGTTGGGCAGCGTCCTGTGCACCAAAAGGTTGCCATTTCCATTCCCAGGCAGGGCACATGCTCCGGTTTCGGCTCGATCCCCGATCCCCGGTAGGGAGTATACAGGAGGCAGTCGATCAATGTTTCTGATCTCTCCCCCCACCCCCCTGTAAAAATCAGTTTTAAAAATCTTTTTTCTTAAATCACCTTCAGTGATTCTTTTTTTAAAAATATATATATTTTATTGATTTTTTATACAGAGAAAGGGAGAGGGATAGAGAGTTAGAAACATCGATAAGAGAGAAACATCAATCAGCTGCCTCCTGCACACACACACACCCTGCCCCCGCACTGGGGATGTGCCCTTGGCCAGAACCCTTTGGTCCACAGGCCGTCGCTCTATCCACTGAGCCAAACTAGTTTCGGCTTAAAAAATCTTTGTTAAAATCACACTCATAGTGAATAGTTTTCTATCCTGTCTTTTCTTCCCATTTAATCACATTGCAGGGGAATGTTATCATATCATTAAATATTATTTAGGAACATGATTTCTAATAACAAGAAATATTGATGGGGCTCTTACAATGTGTCTGGCACTATTCTCGGCGCTGGAGACATAAAAGAGAACAAGAGAGTCCCTACCTTTAAGGAACTTACATTATAGTGGAAAGAAACAGACAATGTAATTTTGAAATCTAACTGCTATAAAATAGGATAATAGTGAGTGTCTAGGCTACTTTGCTTAATGGCAGACCTCTTGAGGAAGTGACTTTTGAGTTAAGATCTAAAGGCTGATCAGGTGTAGGTAACCATGCACATTTCTTAGGAAAGAGCTCTGTAAGCAAAAGGAACAGTACAGTAAATTCAAAGGCCCCGAGACCGGAATATTCATGGCCTGTGGAGCTGGTTAACAGGCTGTCACAGTTGTCCAGACAAGAGATGATGGAGGCTTAGCATAGAAATAGTAAGGTCACAGGAGGAGGAGTGGACTCAAGTCATCATTTGGTGCCCTAGCTGGTTTGGCTCAGTGGATAGAGTGTTGGCCCATGCACTAAACGGAGGGTTCCAGATTCCTGTCAAGAGCACATCCCCAGGTTTCGGACTCAATCTTCAAGGCAGCCAATCAATTATTCTTTCTCATTATTGATGTTTCTATCTCTCCCTCTTCCTTCCTTCTCTGAAATCAATAAAAAATATTTTTTAAAAAGACATCATTAGCAATAAAGACCACAGAAACTTTCTTTTTAGCTTTAACTGTATTTATTTATGAAGATTTTCACACTATGATAAATAATTCAGATCTGGACTCTGCACCCAAAGAACGAATCACATTCTTCCCAAGCACACATGAAGCAGTTATACAAAACGACTAGTCCAAAATTTCAGAGTTGTGTATCTTGAAAGCTCCTTGAAGTCTTGGAGATTTAAGCCTTTAACTAATCTAGTCTTACTTTCAGAATAAGAAGAAGACTTTCAGTTAAAAAATCATAAACAAGAAGAATAGAAATTTCACTGACTGATTTAACCAACAGGCCAGCATTTGGTCACAATGTAATTAATTTCACCCTTAATGCTATTGTTGAAAGTATTTAAATGCCTGGGGAACTGATGCCAACCCATGCTCTCCTCCCCAATCCCACATTCCAAGTAGATCAAATATTTTCACACTTGGCTCATTTTTAGTGAAGACTATAATTAAATCTTTAGTTAATTGAGTGAATGTCCAGCACTCACTGTATTATGGAGCCTACAGAATCTGTGATGAATTTGATGGGAAGAGTTAGGTTAAGTTGAAAAGTTAAGGATTACATGAGCAAATAGGTAGATGGTTTTGCCATTCACTGAAATAAGGAAGACATGAAGAGGAGTGAGAAATCTTTGGAGGTAAAAAAAAAAAAAAATCAAAGTTTCTGTGGGGACAAAGTTAGTTGAGACGCCTACTAGAGATGCAAGTGAAGAAACCGAGTAGGTAACTAAATAAATGAATAAGGAGCTGGGGGGGGGGGGGAGAGTTGCAGGCTGCAGATATAAATAAAATCTATACACTTGGTAAAATTACTTAGGAGCGTGAGTGATCAAGGAGAGAAGAGGGCCAACAGCAGAATCTTGAGCTATTCCAACATGAGCAGTGTCGTGTACTCACTGAACATTCATGTGTTCTCCCACATTGCCTATCACCTTAGCAGTTAGAAAGGGCCATGTGAGTAGCTGTGGACAACCAATACAGGAAGTATCTTAAGAACTGCTTCAAAACAGTCATGGTTCTTTTCTTCTGTCCTAGTAATTATGAATCCACATGTTGACATCAATGTGTCTGTCAGCCCTAGTACCTGCATGACTATGAGGAGCAAAGCCCTTTTTGATCTATGTCAGACATGTAGCATGAGAGAGAGAAAAAAATTGTGTGTTAAAATACAAAAATTTCAGGGTTAATTTGTTACCTCAGCATATCACCACCTGGTACCTAATAGGATTCCTTTGTATACTACTAATTTTATCTTGCTTTCTTCCAGTCAGCAGCAAGCTCATATGATCTCAAGTCCGAAGGCTCCAACAAGATGTCCATAAACTACATTTAAAAATAAATAAGGGGGCCGAGACCGGTTTGGCTCAGTGGATAGAGCATGGGACTGCGGACTGAAGGGTCCCGGGTTCGATTCCGGCAAGGGCATGTACCTTGGCTGCGGGCACATCCCCAGTAGGGGGCGTGCAAGAGGCAGCTGATCAATGTCTCTCATCGATGTTTCTGACTTTCTATCCCTCTCCCTTCTGCTCTGTAAAAAATCAAAAAATATATATATATATTTAAAAAATATATAAATAAATAAAAATAAATAAGGGGGATTTGTAGAGAGTGTCTGGGAAGGCACAGTGAGCATTTCTTTAATTATTGTCAGCTGAATCCAATGGCACTGGCAGAGCCATGTCCTGGAAACTCACCGTGCTGGAGGAAGGTAAATTGCAAGCCTGACCTTAGCTCAGGGGCCAGGGTGTGGGTTTCATAATCTAAGTTCATCCAGGTGCAAGGAACGGACACAATTATCCGCACTTAGCCAGGAATGGTGATTACAAAGAAGCCACAAGAATGAAAAATGATAGCTTGATTTTAACCATGATTTCTCATAATTTCATTTGTTTTAAACTCTAGTAAAAATTCCTGGAATTATACTGTATAAAATAAATATGCTGCACCAGCTCTGGGTCACTGTCTCTCCATCAGAGGATAGCTGTCCCACCCAGTCCCAGCTTTCCCTACTGTTTCTGCGTCTATCTCTTTCATTTTCTCAATCCCCTGTCACTTCTAATCAGGACTCCTGTCCATTCTCTAGCCATGCTGGACTCGGTCCAGAGAGAAGTATTTAATAACTAGAACTTACAAGGAACTATCCTGTACTATGCCATCCTGAGGGACCAGGGACAGAAGATCTCTGCATTACTCACTTGTACCTGCTTCTGTCTTTGTATCAACTCAGTTCTTCCATTACCTTTGCTTGTTCCTACCTTCTACACATATGTTCTCAAGTTGGTTTTAGTTGCAGTTTCTGTTTCTTCGTTGCTTCAGTCTACGTGATCCCTCCTAGCTCTAACTCTATCTCATGGTTTCTCTTTTTGCCTTCTTCCTCACAGATAACTGTTAGGGAAGCTGAAGGAAGAACTCACAAGGCCAAAAAGGGTGAAGAATTATAAATTTACTAGAGGCCCAGTACATGAATTTCATGCACTTGGGGGGAGGGGAGAGACCTACACCCTCTTGCAGTCCAGGAGCCCTTGGGGGATGTCCGACAGTCAGACATCCTTAGCATGTCTGTGGAGGTAGGAGAGGCTCCTGCCACTGCTGCTGCACTGCCAGCTGTGAGCTCTACTTCTGGCTAAGCAGGGCTCCCCCTGTGGGAGCTCACTGACCAACAGAGGGCAGCTCCTGCATTGAGCATCTCCCCCTGGTGGTCAGTGCATGCCATAGTGACTGGTCATTCTGCCATTTGGTCAATTTGCATATTACCCTTTTATTATATACTAGAGGCCCAGTGCACAAAATTCATGCACATGTGGGAGGTTGTTCCTCAGCCCAGCCTGCACCATCTCCAAACTGGGACCTCTCGAGGGATGGCTGACTGCCTGTTTAGGCCCGATTCCACAGGTCGAATCGGGCCTAAACAGGCAATCAGACATCCCTCTCACAATTCAGGTCTGCTGGCTCCCAACTGTTCACTTGTCTGTCTTCCTGATTGCTCCAAACTGCTTCTTCCTGCAAGCCTGATCACCCCCTAACCACTATCCTGCCAGCCAGATTGATGCCTAACTACTCCCTTAACTGCCTGTTTGCCCCTAACTTCCCTCTTCTGCTGGCCTGGTCACCCTAACTGCCCTCCCCTGCAGGCTCGATCGCCCCCAACTGCCCTCCTTTGCAGGCCTGATCCCTCCCAACTGGCCTCCCTTGTAGGCCTGGTCCCCCCACCCCCAACAGCCCGCCCCTGCAGGCCTGGTCACCCCTAACTGCCCTTCCCTGCAGGCCTGGTTCCCCTCAACTGCTCTCACCTGCAGGCCTGGTCCCTCCCAACTGTCCTCCCCTGCTGGCCATCTTGTGGTGGCCATCTTATGTTCACATGGGGGCAGGATCTTTGACCACATGGGGGCAGTTATCTTGTGCGTTGGAGTGATGGTCAATCTGCATATTACTATTTTATTAGATAGGATGATGATTAGGTAACCTGGATACACAGATGAGCTGAGCCCCAAAATGGCGCCAGTCAGTAGAGATGGAGAGTCAAAGGTTTTTAAAGGACTCTAGGTGGGCTTTTTCTGGGCAGATAAGTCTCTGTACAGGTCCAGATTCTGGGAAAGCCTGGAGGGGAGAGATAATGGTCTTAGCAAGTGGAATGTGGTCTAAGCAAGTGGAATGTACATTGTGAAGTGACCTAAAAGTCAGTTCCCAGGGGAGAGGTTATCAACTCGATTATCTAATCAGACCTAAAATTCCAGCTTTTTTGTTTTATGGAATAGAGACAAAGGTCATATCTTCTGTATTTACTTCCTGCTCGGAGGAGGGGCACATCGAGATCATAGAGTAATGGACTTTGATAGTAGTATGCTGGACATGGGGTACAACAGCATGATTTCTCCAAGAGACTGGTTAGTGAAGGCTTGAAAGCAGTCCTATTGAGTAATTTGGGAGGTAAAAGCTAGTCCTGAGGCTGCCACAGCATTACTTATCTAGCTTTGCTGCTTTTCTGGGCCTGGAGCTGAAATACAACTGAGGTCTAGATGTTATCATAGGGAGGAAAAGATCAGAGGTCTTTAGTTGCCTGACTAGTTATTTGCTAGGGGAGGATAGGTTACCCTGGGGATGAGGTTCTTATTTCCCCAGTTTTGCCCCTTGGTAGCATTCAGAGCTTTCTGGCCCTGTGAGTTTCTATACCTGTACCTAGCCCATCATCCTTGTTCTGTGGGGGGCAGAGAGGATCAAAGGGACAATGAGGCCTGGACACAAAAGGAGGTTATGATAGTTTCTACCCTTGGTATTTCCTGAGTACAAGTAGGGCTTGTAACCTGGTGGAAACAAACTGTTTTATAAATTTGAATATTACTGGGGAAAAGCTGGAAGAACAAGAATTATGATAAACTAGAGGCCTGGTGCACAAAATTCATACATGGAGAGGTGTGTCCTTCAGCCCAGCCTGCACCTTCTCCAATCTGGGATCCTTTGAGGGATGTCTGACTGCCTTTTTAGGCCTGATCCTAGTCGGACATCCTTCTCACAATCCAGGACTGCTGGCTCCCAGTTGCTTGCCTGCCTGCCTTCCTGATTGCCCCTAACTGCTTCTGCCTGCCAGCTTGATCACCCCCTAACAACTCTTCTGCCAGCTTGATTGATGCCTAACTGCTCCCTTGTCAGCCTGTTTACCCCTAACTGCCCTCCCCTGTAGATCTAATCATCCTTAACTGTCCTCCCTTGCAGGTCTGGTCACCCCTAACTGCCCTCTCCTGCAGGCCTGGTCCCTCCTAACTACTCTCTATTGCAGGCCTGGGTCCCCCCAACTGTCCTTCCTTGCAGGCCTGGTCGCTCCCAACTTCCCTCCTCTGTTGGCCTGGTCACCCCTAACTGCCCTCACCTGCAGGCTTGATCACCCCCAACTGCCCTCTCATTGAAGGCCTGGTCCCTCCCAACTGCCCTCCTCTGCTGGCCATCTTGTGGCAGCCATCTTGTGTCTACATGGGGGCAGCCATCTTGTGTGTTGGAGTGATGGACAATTTGCATATTACTATTTTATTAGATAGGATAGAGGCCTGGTACATGGGTGGGGGCCAGCTGGTTTGCCCTGAGGGGTGTCTGGATCAGGGTGGGGGTTCCCTTAAGTTGTGGGGTGGCCTGGGTGAAAGGCCTGTGGTGGTTTGCAGGCTGGCCATGCCCTTTAGCAACCCAATTGGAGGCCCTTGTATCTGGAATTTATTTATCTTCTATAATGGAAACTTTATAGCCTTGAGTATAGCCTGCCTGTTCCATGGCTACAGACATTTTTGTTGGGATTAATTTAACTTCTATAATTGAAACTTTGTAACCTTGAGTGGAAGCCTAAGCCAGCCAGGGTGTGTGTAAAGCTTGGCTTCCTTCGTTACCAGGGAAACCCAAGCCTCCTGCTCTCTCCATGGCTTCAGCCATCTTGGTTGGATTAATTTGAATACTTGCTCCTTGAATGACTGGTGGGAATGCCTTGTGGGTGTAGCAGAGGTATGGTCAATTTGCATATTACTCTTTTATTAGATAGGATGATCTGGTGGAAAGGAGAAGACATTACTTTGGAAGGCTAAACTACCTAATAAAAAAATAAAATTGACCGTACCTTCCATCAAGCCATGCCCACAGCTACACCCACCAGCCAATCAGGAGCAAATTATGCAAATAAACCCCAACTAAGATGGCTGCCACCACTGAGAGCAGGAGTGAGGCTTGGGTTTCCCTGGCAATGGAGGAAGCCAAGCTTTCTGCCAGCCATTGCCAGCCTAGGCCTCCACTCAATGCTACAAAGTTTCAATTATAGAAGATACATAATCCCAACAGAAATGGTGGCAGCCATGGAGCTGGAGAGAGCAGAGGCTAGGGTTGCTGGGGCAATGGAGAAAGCCAAATTTCTGCAGCCCTAGCCTAGGCCTCCACTCTAGGCTACAAAGTTTCAAACAGAAATGGCTGTTGCCACAGAGCAAGCAGAAGGCTTGACTCTGCTCCAGGCTACAAGTTTCAATTGTAGAACATAAATTAATCCCAGATCCCAGGGCTTCTGCTTGGGTCACTGGGGGGTGTGGCTGGCCTGCAAACCACCATAGGCCCCTTGCCCAGGCTGCCCCACACCCCAAGGGAACCCCCACTCTGATTTGGGATACCCTTCAGGGCAAACCAGCTGGCCCCCACCCATGCAGCAGACCTCTATCCTATCTAATAAAAGAGTAATACGCAGATTGACCATCACTCCAATACACAAGAGGGCTGCCCCCATGTGGTCCAAGATCCTGCCCACATGTGGACACAAGATGGCCACTACAAGATGGCCAGCAGGGAAGGACAGTGGGAGGTTCCAGGTCTGCAAGGGAGGGCAGTTGTGGGCCAGCAGGCCAGCAGGGGAGGGCAGTTGGGAGGGACCAAGCCTGCAAGGGAGGGCAGTTGGGGTGATCAAGCCTGCAGGAGAGGGCAGTTAGTGGGGACCAGGCCGGTAGAGGAGGGTAGTTGGGGGCAAACAGGCTGGCAGAGGATCAACTAGACATCAATTAGGCTGGCAGAGTAGTGGTTAGGGGGTGATCAGACTGGCGGGCAGAAGTGGTTAGGGGCAATCAGGGAGTCAGGCAGGCAAGCAATTTGGAGCTAGCAGACCTGGATTTGAGAAGGATGGGCAGTCAGACATCCCTCGAGGGGTCCCAGATTGGAAAGGGACACCCCCTCCACCCTCCATGCACAAATTTTGTGCACCGGGCCTCTAGTAGTTTAATAAACCAAAATGAGGTTTATCCTCAAATCACTTACTCTTAAGTGTCCTTAGTTTAGGGAAGATAGGGTTTTCTAGATGGCTGCAAACTGCTTGGCATATGGACTTTCTACATGGTGGCAAACTACTGTTTTACTATCCCAGTTTCCCTATTTGGCTTGTCCTGGCTTCCTGGCCTGTGTCATGTATATAACTTCCTTTTAACATTTCTCCTTTAACCTTCTATAACTTTCACAAATCTTAAAACTTTTACAGACATTCTCACAACCTAACTCGCTTTCTTTTCCCTTCAAAATGCATGTCCATGCCTATGCCTTCTATTGTCAACTCTTAGAAACGTTAATTTTTCCAATGATTGCCAAAAAGTAAACAGCCAGCATTTCTTAGATTAACATGTATAAACACATTTCAAATGCACTCTTACCTTCAAGAAAATATACCTTCAACAAAGTACAAGAGACCATCTGTAATAAAAGCTAAGAGCAGGTGAATTAAAACTTATCTAGAAATCAATGTTCAACATTTTTTTTGTTATTTTAAAATATTTAGATGTTTATCATTTAACTCAGCAATGCCCCAAAGCCTTTAAGTTGTCAAAGACTTTGGAAAATTATGGATAGGAATATGTGGCTGGAGAAAAAAAGGTACAGGGTGCGCTGGAGACAAGGCCCCAAAATCTGTTCTAGGACTGTAGTTTCCGGACCTCCAGTTTCTTGGATTTAAAACTGCCACATTTTTTCCTTTGAGATAACATGCTATCTCTTGTTGGGTGATACCAAGTTCAGCTTCGGACAGTAGCCAGACTGTTAAGTAACAGGGGTGGCAGTGAGAAGGTACTGAGGTGAGAGCAGTGTTTTTAGAGCACTGGAGGGGTGAGAATTCTGGCCTTGGGATCGAAAGGCTCAGTGAGGGGCCCCTTTGTTGTGTCATAGATGGGATTTGGGATAAGCCTGAAGTTGGGAACCCGGAAGTGAAAGTATGCAAAAGCCCAATAAAGGAGACTATTGCTTGTTTAGAGAAGGGGACAGGCATGAAGGAGATAAGGAGATAAGGCATTTACAGTTCCAGAAATGGTTCAGCCTTGTGGGGTGAGACAGTGAAACTGGGGTAGGAAACTGTTTTGGGACAACTGGGCTTTAGGAGGGGATCCATGGTATCCCAGGCAGAGCACGGAGGTAGAGAAAAGAGTGAATGGGGGTATTTAGTAAGATGCAGTGTAGAGGTGAGGTGGCTAATGTCTGTGAGACTAACCCGTCAACCCCTATAATAGAGACTGAGGAGGGGACAAAGGTCCCAGTGAATTCAAAGAGGAAAGAATTAGTGGTCCCAGTGTCGATTAAAAAGGAGACCTGGCACCACAGTCGTTATCCGGAGCTCTGCCTGGTGATGTAAGTTTGTGAGGCCCTGTCAGGGCCTGGGCAGCTTCAATATTTGGTGGCCAGTCCCAGGGGGTCCAGGAACTTCAAACCAGATCCAGAGGGCAGCCTTACTGGATTGGCTGGGTCCAACCTGGAGGGGCCCAGTCTGATTTCCAGTGGCCTTCCTTTCCACACTGTGGGCAGGGCCCTGCTGGGAGTCTCGGGTTTGAGCAGGACTTATCTCAGCGTTTTTCCTTGTTGCAAGTGAAGCAGGAAGCCGGAGGAGGCTTAGCCCCTACTTACCTGCAGTTGGAGGACTGGCACTTCATTTGGGGTTTATGAGAGTGGTGGCTAGGAGCTGGAAGGTGGCTAGGAGCTGGCCTGATCTCGCCTTTATTTTTGGATTTGGGTCTCCTCATCTCTATTATTAAAAACCTTAAAGGTCAGATTAACAAGGTCTTTTTGAGGGTTTTGTGGACTGTATCTATTTGGAAGAGGCTGTTGAGGAGGGTGGTCTTTGGGTGGCCCAAGAGCAAGTGTTAAGTGGGAAAAGGCTGATTTGGAGCTTGCTTTTTTGGGAGTTGGGCTCTCAGGGGCCAGAGAGAAGGTGGTTGCTGGTTAAAAGGGTCTGGGTTCTGGGAATCTACTGCAGGTGAGGCATATAAGGAGGTGGAGGTCTTTGGTCTGCTGGGCATGAGAATAGATTCAGAATCAGAAGTGTTAGGGGTATGATGTTTTGTGTGAAGGAGAATGACTTGCTAGGTAGAGCAGGACAGACAGAGAGAAGGTGAGACTGTAGGGTGAAAAGGCCTGGATATAGGGAATCTTTGACCATTTTCTATTGTGGTGACAGCAATTATCTAAGTTGTGCAATATGTTAAAATTGAAAGTGCTGTTTGTCCCAGCACTCCCCCAGAGAAGAAGGGTGAGTGACAGACCATAAATCCAAAGGTGACCGTTTAGAGCATGTGTCCCATTGCTAAACAAATCACCATGATAAATGAAAGGTGACCCTCAGGACTGGGTGTCCCCAATCTAAAAGGACCCAGAGCCAAATGGCTGAGGAGTCTTCTGGCCTAGGACTTTTGAGACTTTCAAGAAGTTAGTGAGAGTGGGCAGAAGACTTGAGATGAGGGAAAAAAGAGAAGATTGGCCTGTATAGAATGGAGAGTCAACAATGGAGAAGGAGAGATTGCCTATTCAGCGTCCTCCTTGGCTAGTTTGGGAGGGTCCATAAGGTAGGGAAGCCTAATCAAGTCCAGCAACCGAGTTACCTGAGTAGGATTCGGAGGTAGGCCCAGGTCAAGCTGCTGCTGCCTACTGTTCTTCCAGTAGCAAACTTGGGGTGACTGAAGCTGGGGCAGTGGCTCCTCATCCCCATGGAACCTTCCCGGGTTTCAACACCAAATGTTAGGGTCGCCAAAGGATGAACACACGAAGCTAAAAGGGCTGAAGAATTATAAATGTATTAGGTCATCTGGATTCCCAGATGGGCTGAGCCCCAAAATGGCACCAGCTGCCAAAGACAGGGAGTCAGAGGGTTTTTTTTAAAGTACTTTAGGTAGAGAATTCTCTGTGCAGGTCCAGATCCTGGGGAAACTCCGCAGGGAAGAGATAATAGTCTTAGCATAAGTGGAATGTGGTCTAAGCAAGTGGAATGTCCCTTGTAAAGTGGCCTAAAGGTCAGTTCCCAGGGGAGGAGGTATCGATTCAATTATTTGACCAGATCTAACAATAACCACCTAATTAATTGCACTTTTCTAGGTCAAATTTCCAGGAGAAGCTGTTGGAGTGGTTCATTCAGTCATTTAGAAAAATGTATAGGCAGTAAGCGGGGTCTCACTGTGAGGGCCCACCGAGTGATCCTTCCACCCTCATCCTGAGAATGCCTCCAGTTTTATTTGGGAGCTTGTTAGAGATGCTGAATTGGGCCTCCACTCCAGACCTACTCAATCAGAATCAATATTTTAACAAGAGCCCCTGATAATTTGTGTATGCATCGAATTTTGAGAGACATTGCTTTAAACTTTCTGGGTGGGTGGAGTTTCAGGGTGGAGCCTTGGTTTCCAGTCAGCCCCGGCCCACAGGGTCCGGGTCCTAGTGTTTTGCCTGCCACCAGGACGTCCAGTCCCCAATGGATCCGGAATCTTAGATTTTCGCCTGGCACCTGGGTTCAGTGCAATAGGAACTCCTTTTCCCTTCTGCCAGACGCCAGCCACACAGTCAACAGAACGCCCTCACCGTGAGCACTCGTGCGTCCCTGGAGTTCCGCCTCTGGCCGGAGCTCCTTTCTCCTAACAGACACAGCCAGCGACCCGTTTGTCCCCTCCGCCCACACTCACGTGCATGCCTACAGAGGTCTGCCTCTGGCTCTTCCTCTGGGATTCCGCCCGCAATCCAGGTTCTCCCCGTAAGGGCCTGGTTCCCCTGGGTTTTGAGTGCAAACTGAACTGGGTTCAGTGCAGCCTGAAGTTTTTGTCTCCTTTTCGCCAGAGCACCCCTGCCAGGTTCAGACACCCTGTCCTCTCTGGCTGGCAAGTGTCCACCTTACTTGGGCTTTGCAGAGGCTCTGATTATCCGTGTGCACTTCTATGACCCTCCAATTTCAGATCTTCCAGTCAGCCAGCCTTCCCATGGTTCTGGACAGTGTCCGTTCTGTCCTTCAGTTCTATTCTTGTAATTGTTGTGCGGGGCAAAAGCCTAGGTGTTTACCTATGCTGCCATCTTGGTTTTCCCAGGATCCTAATCTAATATAGTTATTTCTTTATTTGACAAAGCTTCCCATGTACCTTAAACAGAAAATTTGCCTTCATGAGAGAAAACAAACCCGTGAGGCATTCCAGGGCCTATTGGAATAACCTAAGCCAACTCTAGGTCAACAAAAAATTTCTTAAAATTCAAACCCTGGGAAGGTTATCAAACTTATTTTACCAAAAGATCATTTATCATTATTATACTTATGCAAAGTGACAAAAGGGTTTTAAATACAAATATTAACTGGCAAGCTTCAGTTTCCCCAATTAAGAAGATGGCTTTAAAATATAATCAAGTACCTGATTAATATAACATATAACCATTTCAATAATTTACAGAACTTTTGTTTCCTGGGGAAAAATAGAAAAGACTTTTTCCCTCTTGGTAGACTAGAAAAGTACTACTAAAATGAGATTTATCCTTTTGACTTCATTTGTCCTTAAGTGTGGTCAGTAAATGATACTAATTGGATTTCTGCTATCTGTCTCCCTATGTAGATTGATATAAGCTATTTACCCACTGGTTAGGGAGGAAAATGAAAATCATTCACTCTTAAGTGTCCTTGTTTTAGGGAAGATAGGATTTACTAGGTGGCTCCAAACTGCTGTTCTCAGTCCCCTATTCCACTTATCCTGGCTTACTGGCCTTTGTCATTTATATAACTTCCTTTCAACATTTCTCTTTACAAACATTCTAGAACAGTCATAAACCATTCTACAACTTTAAAAAAAATCTCCTTTCTACAACTGTCACATATTTTCTTATAACTTTCAGAAATAACTAGCTTTAGAATTCACTTTTTCCTTCAAATGCATGTCCATGCTTCATGCCTTCTATTAAAAAAACAAAAACCACATATATAATTTCTTTCCAAATGGATTCTTAACTCTTAACAATCTTAATTGTTAAGTGATAAGTAATTAACATACCTCAGATTTGCAATACATTCACATTTTAAGATATATCTACACTAATAAAAGAGAAAAATGCCAATTGACCATACCTCTGCTATGCCCACAGCCAATCAGGAGAGATATGCAAATTAAGCCAACAAAGATGGAGGGTAAATAGGCATATGCAGGAGGGGTGGGCAGGGCCTGATACCACCCCCGGCGGGGTCCAGTCCACCATGGGGGACCGGGTAGGCCACGTGGGCAGCACCTGATGCTGCCTGCAGGATCAAGGCTGCTATCAGTAACCGGGTGGGGGTGAGGGAGGGTCCAGGCCAACATTGGTATCCAGGCAGGCCAGGTGGGCAATGCCTGATGCCACCATCGGGGCCAGCCAGGCCTGGCGGGCTGCGCCTGATGCTGCCCATGGGGTCCAGACCACCATCTGGGACCAGGCAAGCCAAGCAGGCTGCACCTGACCCACCCACAGGGTCCAGGCAGCTGTCGGGGTCAGGCAAGGTTGAGCAAGCAGTACCTAATGCCACTTGTGGGGTCTAGGCAGCCATTGGGGACCTGGGTAGGTAGGGGTGGCCAGGATCTCTGGATCACTATCTGCCCCCTGGGCCACCTGTGGACACAGGTGGAGCAGGCCGGGGTTGAACATTTTAATGAAAATGGGATGCCTATGCCCTGGCCCACTATGCCCTGGCCCTAGAGAGGAGAGGGCAGTGGGCAATTAGCAGACACCAGGGCTTAGAAAAGACTGGGAGCAACCTGCAGGCATGCTACCAGGAAGAGGTACTGAACATGATGACACAGAAAGCTAGCTGATGGTGGGCACGAAAAGGTGGAGATGAGGCGGCTCTCGCTGGCGCTGAGCTTGAAAAAGCCCATCGACAGCCTGATGGACTAAATTGCCTTTCTGAAGAAGGTGCATGAAGAGGAAATTGCCAAGCTGCAGGTTCAGATCCAGTACATTCAGGTCTCCGTGGAAATGGACATGCTCTCCAAGTCCAACCTCTCTGCTGGGCTCAAGGACATCTGGGCCAAGTATGAGAAGCTGGCTGCCAAGAACATGCAGAATTCTGAAGAATGGTACAAGAGCTGCTTCACCATGCTGACCGAGAGCACTGCCAAGAACACCTACGGGGTGCGCACCACTAAGGACGAGGTGTCTGAAAGCCATCGCCTGCTCAAGGCCAGGACCCTGAAGATTAAAGCATGCTGGGGTGCGAACAAAGCTCTGGGAAAGCAGCTGTGAGAGCTGGAGGATAAGCAGAACTCCAATATTAGTGCTATGCAGGACACAATCAACAAATTAGAAAATGAGTTGAGAACTACAAAGAATGAAATGGCATGATATTTAAAAGAATACCAGGACCTCCTCAGTGTGGCTTTGGACATTGACATTGCAGCTTACAGGAAACTCTTAGAAGGTGAGGAGACTCAGCTCAGTTTCACAGCATGAGAAGCATAGCCAGTGGCTACTCCCAGAGTTTCCAGATCTTTGGTCGATCTGACTAAGGTGGTTTACAGACCAGCTTCTACTTGATGTCCGCTGGCTCCTTCCCTTCTTAATACACCAGCCACATCCAGGAGGAGCAGATCAAGGTGGAAGAGACCATTGGGGCTGCAAAACCCAAGGAAGCTAAGGAAGAATTTGAGGACACAAAGGAGGAAGAAGAAGAGGTGGAGATGAAGGAAAAGATACCCAAGAATCTGAGGATGAGAGGAAAGATGAAGGTGCTGGGGAGGAGCAAGCAACCAAGAAAAGATTGAACCCCCCTTTCCTTAATTATTTTAGGAATAATCCTCCTGAAACTAGGTCAACCCCATCACCAACCAAGGATTTGAGTTCCCGATACTATATGAATTGAGAAGTCAATATATATAACATTCTGAGGTGACTCAGGTTGGACATTAAATGTTGTGCTATGACTTTTCTCCTTATGCAGAGTATCTGTTTGCTTGCAGAGTGGCTTCCTGGCTTGCTGCCAGCCTGTGCATGGTCCATGCTTATGAGTTCAGGATCTATGACAACGTGAATAATTCAGATGTTTACAATAAAAATACATGAATACATAAATTCACTGATGTTAATGTTAAACTTCATATAAAAAATAGTCCTTTGAGTCTTTGGTAGTTAGAAATTAAAGACTTCAAATCATATGCAATAAACAGTAAATAAAGTTACACTGAATGACAAAAAAAATACATTAGGGGCCAGGAAATGTTTAAAGAAGTGAGGTACCATTCCTACATCAGGAAAAAAGTCACAGGGTGTATATTATTGTTATGAATACAGTATTTCCTGCTACTTACAACATATATAATGTAATATATTAGATGCCTTCCTATCTCATGAAGTATATATTCTCATAGAGTAATACTGATACATATGTTATAGTTATGGCAGTATGTCATATCCTATCTATATTAATAAAAGGGTAATATGCTAATTAGACCATGAGACCTTCCAGAAGTTTTTCCGGACAAAGCCATGGTGGTGGGGTCAAGGCAGAGGCTGTTAGGGGTGATCAGGCCAGTAGAGGAGGGCAGTTGGGGGTAATCAAGCTGGCGGGGGGGGGGGGGCAGTTGGGTGCGCACCACTAAGCAGGCTGTCAGAGGGTCCAATTGGGGGTGAGCAGGCCAGAAGACAATTGGGGTAATCAGGCTAGCAGAGGGGGGCAATTGGGAGTGAGCAGGCTGGCAGGGGGGTGAATTTGGGAGCAAGAAGAGTGGTTAGGGGTGGTCAAGCAGGCAGGCAGGTGAGCAGTTAGGAGTCAGCAGTCCCAGATTGTGAGGAGTTGTCTGACTGGCAGTTTAGGCCCGATCCCACAGGGATCTGATTGGAGATGAGGCAGGCTAGGCTGAGAAACACCCCCCCGCCCCCATGCCACTACTCCTATATAATAAAAGCCTAATATGCACTCTGAGCACCAGGGGGCAGACGCTCAATGTAGTAGCTACCCCCTGGTGGTCAGTGCACTCCCACAGGGGGAGCACCACTCAGCCAGAAGCTGGACTCATGGCCAGTGAGCACAGTGGTGGTGACAGGAGCCTCTCACGTCTCCATGGCAGTGCTAAGGAACAGCAAGCCGAGCAATTAGGAGCAGCATGCAGATGGGTGGTAAGGAACAAGGGGTCCTGGACTGTGAGAGGGCACAGGCTGGCTTGAGGGACCTCCCTCTTCCAGTGCATGAATTTCGTGCACCAGCCCTCTAGTTTCAAATAAAATACAAGACTTATTCATTAACAGATTTAAATCCATCCTCTAGATTCTCATTAATAAGAGGCAATCTCAGATTAATATTTCAGTATTCTGTTATTTCAAAACACCTAAATATTTAATAATTTTTACTATTTGACCAAGCAGAACTCCAACATTTTAAGTTACCAAAGACTACTATTTTTTTTTTTCTACAAAGTGGGAATGGCCCCTGTCCCAGGGCACTTCCACAGCTCAGGCCCTTCCAGGAGAACTTGGAGGTTTTGAAGGTTATTTCCCATAATTGTCTTTCAGAGTAGACTGTAACAACACGAAACCTGGCTTATAAGAAGAGAGCTTATTCTACTTCAAAACAGAAAAAAAAAAAATCCCTAAAGTTAATGAGTACTCCCAAAAGGAGGGACTGGGACATTAGCCTTAGAATCTTATCTTACCCTAACCAAAACCAGCAAATGATCTTGGGATTCCCTGTGTTCGTAAAATGGCGAAAAGTAAATTAAGTTTCCCAAAAATACGAATGTAAGCAAAGAATGTCCTTTAACCAAAATTACATTATTGACAGACAAAAATCTCACTAGCTAAGTATTTGGGCTGCTGATGCTTTAAGAAGGGAGAGCTGCTGGGAAGTTCCTGTAATCCATGCCCTCCATTCAGCCTGTCATGCCCCATCTTTAAACAAATTAAACCAAACAACAATCAACGGAGACACTTACATACCATGTTTATAGGTGCGCACAACCCACAGACAAGAGCTTCGCACTATGTTTTCCCAAACACTAGTCTTCTCTTGTTCCCAATTAACAGGATATTTAAGGGTGCAGTAGAGGTCAAAACTATCGCCATGGGGGGAAGAGTTTGTATTCAATTCCAGATACAACAGGGACGTATGCAGATTTATAGCCAGGGGTCAGGGTGTGGGATAGAATGGAAAATTACTAACAGGAACTTGGTTAGATATCAAGGGTCAATGGAAGAGGAGCTTGATTAGAAATCAAAGATGGAAGAAGAGCAGCGTGATACCAAGGATAAGGGGATTCTCGATAAGCTGGCTTTACGTGATTCTTTGGGAAAACTGGGCCTAGCAGGCCAAGGATAAAGCCTAGTTTAGATGAGGACTCAAAAGGGCCTGAAGTTTGCTCCAGGAACATGCCGCCAAGGCGGAGTGAGGGACTGAACTTGGTGGTGTAAGTCCACAGACCTCGCTGACCCTCCATCTCCTGTGTTAGCGGTGCACAGCTAAACCTCATATGACCCAGTCTGCCTGGAATTGTACACCCACGAAGTAAGACTATGGCTGCATTCCAGCTTCAAATCAGATTGACCCCAAACCCGAGCGTGGATTCCCTCATCCGCTGCACTGCGCCTCCAAGGCACAAGCTTTCCTGGGGCTGCAGGGCGGGCCCGGCAGGCACCGACTGCGCGCCAATCACAGGCCGGCGCGCAGGGGCGCAAGCGCGAGGCCCTGGGCGGGCCTCAGCTCTCGACCAGTCTCCTCCGACTTGCGGGCCTGCCACCGTCCTGATTGGCCTTCCGGAGATGACGTAGCGTCCGCCTCGGCCAGTCGGAGCGGAGCCGGCGGGCCGGCGGGGTTTGGCGGAAGTGCTGAGGCGAGGTGAGCCGGCAGTGCGGAGCCGCGGCGAAGCGTGGAGCACCGGGCGCCAGCATGACGCGCTTCGCCCTGACTGTCGTCCGGCAGTGAGTATTGCCGTCGCGGGGTGCCTTTCCCTCCCGATCACTGTGTGTTGTGGGGTGGGCGGAGGGGCCATTGATCTGCCATCCTTCTCCTTCCTGCTTGCTCACCCCTCGCAGAGTTGGCTTGGACGGGCGATTTTTCAGGTGTTTTTGTACGAGCTGTTTCCAATGACCCTTCCTCCCCCCAGCCGCGCTGAGCCGGGGCCGATGTTACTATCATGAACCCCGCGGTGCAGATGAGGTGAGGGCTGCTTGCATAAGTAAATGGTCGGGGTTCCCAGCAGTTGGTGACAGAGCTAAAGCTGAATTAAAGACAACCGTATCTCCAGACTTCTCTGTGCACCGTTTTACTTCCCAGCAAATTGCGAACACTGCAGGCGGAATAGCTCGAGGGAGGCTCTTTTTGGAGGCTGCCTGCCTTTCGCTATCCTGTCTCTCTGCTGCTCCTCCTCGTTTCCTGCTCAGTTTGCCTGGGCAGTCAAGCCCCACAGACATGGATCTAAGAAATATTTCTTCCCTCCAGAGGTTACATTACTATAGAAGAGAAAAGGGGCCTTGCCCCGGGCTCAGCCGACCGCATCACCCCCAACAAATATTTTTGTCATGACATCACACGGAGCCAAATGCTGATCTGTCTTTATGTCTCTTATCTTTCCCCCTCTTTTCGCTTATTTACCGACAGTTAGTGGGAAGTGAAATTCATGGTGGTTAAGAGCACTGATTTTTCAAGGAAGATAGACCGAGGTTAAGAATCATGGCTCCGCCTAGAAGCCTTTAACCTGGCCTTCGGTAAACTGACTTTATATTTCTGACCTCAGTTTCCTGATATATGAAACCTACCTCACTGGGTTAATGTGAGAATTAAATGGGGGGAAAATAGAGTGTATAGCACGATGGCGGGAAAGAATAATATCTGAGACTTAAATAACTTGGGAAAGAATAATATCTGAGATTTAAATAACGTATCTTTCCATGAGGACAGCTCTAATAAAAATAGTTAATCCTCAAATATGTATTTACCTATAGTTTATCAGGACAACATTTTGAGTAGGATTACATACGTAAAAAAGATGCCATTTTTAACTTCATGGAGCTCACAGGGGCAATAATATGATTTAATTTTTTCAAGTGACTTTAACTGCTATCTTTTCTGTCATATAATATATATGACAGATATATATATATTATTGATTTCAGGAAGAGAGAGAGAAACATCAGTGATGAGAGAGAACCTTTGATTGGCTGCCTTTTACATGCCCCATACTGGAGATCAGATCCAGGACCCTTCAGTCTGAGGCCAGCCCTCTGCTCACTGAGCCAAACCGGCTGGGCTCTGTCCTGTTCTTCCTCTTCTTTTTTAAAATATATTGTTATTGATTTTCATAAAGTAAGGGAGAAGGGGGGAGAGAGAGAGAGAGAGAGAGAGAGAGAGAGAGAGAGGCATCAATGATTGAGAATCATTAATCTGTTACCTCCTGCATGTCCTCTACTGGGGGGTCAATCCCGCAACTCGGGCATGTGCTCTTGGACCAGAATTTAACCCAGGATCCTTCTGTCCACAGGCAGACGCTTTATCCACTGAGCCAAACCAGCTAGGGCTGCCCTGTTCTTTTACAAGAAGATAATCTTGGGAATCATCTGAAATTGTCCCTTTGGGATTAGCAGAATTTTAATTTTTTTAATATATTTTTATTGATTTCAGAGAGGAAGGAAGAGGGGGAGAGGGGGAGAGAGGGGGAGAGAGAGAGGGAGGGAGAGAGAGAGAAACATAAATGGTGAGAGAGAATCATTGACTGGCTGCACCTTGCACACACACTCACCCACCTCCTGTATCACACACACACACACACACACACACACACACACACACACACACACATTGTGGATCCAGCAGGAAACCCTGGCATGTACCCTGACTGGGACTCAAACCATGTCCTTCCTTGTTCATTGGCTGATGCTCAATTACTGAACAACATCGACCAGGCTAGGATTCACAGCATTTTAGTGACTAAACTAGAAATCGAATTCTTCCCTATCTCTTCTCTACCCTTTTCATTTATAGAATGTCTTAGGATCATGGTATGACCTACTTAAGCTCATAAACTAATCAGTAGCAGAACGGGAACTAGAGACCTGATTGCCTTTTCTGCTGGTGTTAGAGCACTTTCTGGCTCCCTTGACCCACCCAGCCAGCAGTGTCTGGCACATAATTGAAGCTCAGGATTTGTGGGAAATCTGGGTTAAAGCACCTCTTGAAAAATCAGGTGATCCCTATTCAGATTATTAATAAACAATAGTTAATAAAGGTGGATTTTTGTTCCCTCTCAGATTCTTAAAAAAAGGCTTGATTTTTTAATTGACTCCTCACAGGAATCTATAAAAAACAATTCAGCACCTTAAGAAATCGTGTGTCAGGTACTGTTGTAATTCCGACAGCAATCCAATGTAGTAAGGATTGCTCTTCAGTTTGCAGATAAGAAACAGACCTAGAGGGCATGTAACTTTTAAAAAATCTTTTATTATTGATCTCATACAGAGAGGGAGAGATAGAAACACCAATAATAGGGAATCATTGATGGGCTGCCTCCTGCGTGCCCCCTACTGGGGGTTGAGCCCACAACCTGGGCATGTGCCCTTGACTGGAATGGAACCTGGGACCCGTCAGTCCGCAGGCCAATCCTCTATTCTCGGAGCCCAACCAGGTAGGAGGAAGGCATATAATGTGGTTAAAGTCATATGTCAGGTTGGGGAGGCCGGATTTGAACCAAAGCAGCTTAACCCTCTTAACCCCTGTACTCTTCTGCATCCTGTTTTGTTGAATTAAAAACTAGTATTTGTAGGGTGCTTGAATACCATTTTAGAGGCTTTTTATTTTTCTTCCTGTAAGTGTGACTCTAGTGATAAGAATAGTTTTGCTTTGTTCTGTTATATTTGTGGGCAAGTGGAATGAAAGTGTTGAAATAATCCATAGAATTAGGGTAAGCTGCTCCCCTGTCTGAACCATCTCTCGTTTCCCCTTCAGAATTCTCAAAGCTAAAAATTGATGATTCTTTCAGGAAAAGAAATGATTTCAACCTTGATTGATAATTACCATACTTAAATATAATGACTCTTACGGGAATCAGCAAGATTGGATCATTTAGCATAGTATTGGGAATAGGCACTTGAGTTTCTATTACCTGATTCTGTATAACTCTATAAGATAAACACCTTGCGACTGACGGCATGATCAATATTTTTTTGAGTTGGATTATTTTATTGAACAGTGCCTCTTCAGGAAATGCAAGAAAACTTTAAGAAAGTAATTTAAGTTCAACCAAATCCCTTATGAATCTTATGCTGTTTTCTGTATATGTGTGTTTACCTTTCTTCATCATACTTGTGTATCATTTTTGGAATAGAATGCCCAAGATTTCAAACTTCAAGTCTACTGATATTATTAAACTGTAACTTCTCATTATCTTATAGCAAAGCATTGTTGAAAACTCCAGTGTGTGTTGGCATTTCCATCACCTACACAATATATTGGAGGCCCCAGTTCCCTTGACATGTTATTTGTAGGTGTTTGCAACCATTTGCCTGCATACCATTCATTTCACTTCCAGTTTTAACTGGCTCTTAACATCTAATTTATTCTTACAAACTAAATTTACTTGAATAACTCAAAGGTAATGGATCGCTAAAGTTATTGATAGCAAAACTGAGGTTTTTCTTACTCTACCTCTAGCATCAGTTAGCTTGCTCTTTGTTGAATGCTAATCATTATTCTGCTCTAAAAAAAAAAGCAAAAATAGCCAAGACTGGTTTGGCTCAGTGGATAGAGTGTCCGACTGCAGACTGAAGGGTCCCGGGTTCGATTCCGGTCAAGGGCATGTACCTTGGCTGCGGGCACATCCCCAGTAAGGGGCGTGTGAGAGGCAGCTGATCTATGTTTCTCTCTCATTGATGTTTCTGACTTTCTATCCCTCTCCCTTCTGCTCTGTAAAAAATCAATAAAATGTATTAAAAAAACAAAAAAAAAACAAAAATAAATATGAAATCACTTGTAAACTTTATTAAAGATAACATATAATTGTTATATTATTATGATATTTGTTTTCTGGGGATGGGGTTGATCATAGCCCTTGCACCCAGGATTAATTTGTATATAAACAAAAATATGTCACGAATTGAGATATTAGGTTCTTTTCCCCCTCTAATATCCAGGGAAAGTCTCCAGGTTATTGGCCCTCGGAAACTTTTATATTTTCATATGACGTAATTGTGGAGAGGAGTTAGAATAAAACTGTATTCACGATTAAATATCAGGTGAGGCTTTATATTTCCATTTATGCTAAAGCATATCTATTTCGAAAACTTGCCCCAAATGTATACTAATTTCCCACTATTTGTCTCTCCTGTTGAATTTGACTTCTTTAGAGCGATATGCTTAGGAAATTAAGCTTTCTATGGAATATTTGAAGAAATGCCATAGAATATAAACCAGAACTAATAAAGTCAAGTACCTGTTTAAGTAAACAGTATGATAATCTATGAAATGAATGATGCCTACTTGTAGGGCCTATAAATGGCTGGTCATAAGACTTCACCTCTTGGCAGAAGCATTTGAATTCTTGCAGAGTCGGTGTTGCATTTTAGAAATGGATCACACTGCAGAATTTGAAAATGCGCGGTGTTAGACCTGACACCTTCAAAATATTCCTCTGACCTTTTCAGCTCCCTTCATCTTCTCTGTGCTGTCACAGCCGAACTTTGGTTAAGTAAAGTTTAATAGTAAAACTATTTTAGTCCCCTGCTTTTCTCCCCAAGCAAACTAATTTTAAATACTTGCTTCAAGGATTTATACAGACGCTTGATAAAGCTGATAAAAGCTATAAAACTAAATATTTCTGAATGTTTTTAGAAAAAAATATATTTCTAGATTCCTACTCTGTAATGTTTATAAAATGATTTAAAGGCAGAAGTGACCAACAGAATACCAGTGGTTGTTCATAAAGCAGTAATGTCTGCAGCAGTTTCTGCCCTTTATTATATTAGAGCTATTTTTTCTCCTTTCACTAAAAATGGCTAGATAAAGGGGCAGTGCTATTACAAAATTATCACAATACTTGGGATTCCATTTTTTACAGGATGACTTCTTTTTTTTGCACTTAAGAAAAAAGATGGATTTAAAATTCTGCACCTTGCTTCTTCTACTTAATGATATATATTGGTGATTTTTCTGTATCTTTACATACAATCTCTCTCTTTTTAGGGGACATGGTATTCCATTATGTAGATATTAGAGGCCTGGTTCATGAAATTCGTGCACTGGGGGAAGGGGGTGTTACTCAGCTCAGCCTACACCCTCTCCAATCTGGGACCCCTTGGGGAATGTCCGATTGTGGGATTGGGCCTGAATCGGCAGTCGGACATCCCTCTCACAATCCAGGACTGCTGGCTCCTAACCACTTGTCTGCCTGCCTGCCTGATTGCTCCCTAACTGTTTCTGCCTGCCAGCTTGATCACCCCCTAATCGCTCCCCAGCCAGCCTGATTGACACCTAACTGCTCCCCTGCTGACCTGATCGTCCCCAAATGCCCTCCCCTACAGGCCTGGTCCCCCCAACTGCCCTCCCCTGCAGGCTTGGTTGCCTCCAACTGCCCTTCCCTGTTGGTTATCTTGTGATAACATGGAGGTGGTCACCTTTTGAGGGTGTGAGTGTCAGTTTGCATATTACCTCTATTATATAGGCTACCACTGTTTATTTGCTAAGGCAACCAGAACTTTGCTAATGGACATGTAGGTTATTTACCATCTTTAGCTATTAGTAACCTACTAGAGGTCTAGTGCACGAAATTTGTGCACGGTGGGGGAGAAGTGTCCCTCAGCCCAGCCTGCACCCTCTCCAATCTGGGACCCCTCAAGAGATGTCCAACTGCCCGTTTAGGCCCGATCCTGGTAGGGCAGTTGGACATCCTTCTCACAATCCCAGGACTGCTGGGTCCAAACTGCTCACCTGCCTCCCTGATTGCCCCTAACTGCTTCTGCCTGCCAGCCTGATCACTCCTTAACCACTAACCTGCCAGCCTAATTGATATCTAACTGCTCCTCTGCCAGCCTGTTTGCCCCCAACTACCCTCCTCTGCCGGCCTGGTCACCCCTAACTGCCCTCCCCTGCAAGCTTGATTGCCCCCAAATGCCCTCCCTAGTAGGCCTGGAACCTCCCAATGGCCCTCCCCTGCTGGCCATCTTGTGGTGGCCATCTTGTGTCCACATGGGGGCAGGATCTTTGACCACATGGGGGCAGCCCTCTTGTGTGTTGGAGTGATGGTCAATCTGTGTATTACTCTTTTATTAGATAGGATAGAGGCCTGGTGCATGTGTAGGGGCCAGCTGGTTTGCCCTGAAGGGTGTGCCAGATCAGTATGGGGATTCCCTTGGGGCATGGGGTGGCCTGGGAGAGGGGCCTGTGGTGGTTTGCAGGTCAGCGACATCCCCCAGCAACCCAAGCGGAGGCCCTGGGATATGAGATTAATTTATGTTCTACAGTTGAAACTTGGTAACCTGAAGCAGAGCCAAGCCTTCTGCTGGCTCTGAAGCGACAGCCATTTCTGTTTGGGTTTATTTAAATTCTGTAATTGAAACTTTGTAGCCTAGAGTGGAGGCCTAGGTGCTAGGGCTGCAGAAGCTTGGCTTCCTCCATCGCCTGGGCAACCCTAGCCTCTGTTCTCTCCAGCTCCGTGGCTGCCGCCATTTCTGTTGGATTTATGTATCTTCTATAATTGAAACTTTGTAGCATTGAGTGGAGGCCTGGGTCCATCAGCGTGAGCAGAAAGCTTGGCTTCCTCCATTGCCAGGGAAACCCAAGCCTCCATCCTGCTCTCAGTGGCCGCAGCCATCTTGATTGGGGTTTATTTGCTCCTGATTGGCTTGTGGGCGTGGCTTGTGGGGGTATCAGAGACACGGTCAATTTGCATATCACTCTTATTAGATAAGATAATAATAAAAACATAATATGCAAATTGACGGAATGGCTGAACAGCAGAACAAAAAAGTAACATGCAGAAGACTACATATAGTAAGAGTCAATTCATTATAAAGTTCAACAATAGCTAAAGTAATCTATGTTCTACACCTGTGGAAAAGCTATAAAGAAAGGCAAGTGAATGAGCATCCAGATGTCCATGTAATGGATTCTCTGTGGGTGGAGGACATGGTGATGGAACAGGGTCTAGGAGGCTGGCAGTGATCTGCTAACATGGGTAATATTATATGAGTGTTGGTTTTATTTGTATTGTTTATTTCACAACTTTTAAAAATCAGAGAAATGCATTAAATGTTTGATTTTTATAAACCTCTGTCCAAGCCTCTATAAAGCTCTTATAATTATTGAGTGCTTACTAAAAGCAAAGCAGTATTCTAAACACTTTAACTGTATTCACTCAGTTATCAAGAGGCATGTGAGATAGAGACTGTTACTGTCTCCTGTTTGACAGAGGATGAACTGAAACTCTCTATCTAAACCCGGCTCCTAGAGCCCCAGCAGTTTTGTTCTTGTGCCTGATTTATGGTGGTGATGTTTACTTAATAAAAGATTTTCATTTCTCAATTGACATAGAAGGATATAAATAGGGGGCTTGTAGACATTTGATTCCAAATGAGAAATCATTTGCTCTGAAGAAACTTTTTTACTGTTTTTACTTCCTATTCCCAATTCTGTGTCCAGAGCCCACACAGAACAAGGACAGCCCCTCTGTGTGTCCAGTGCCTTGCACTGTTTCACATGTAGAAAGAGCTCAAGGAAGCGTCCGCTGAAATCTCCTTGACAGTTTTTTGTGTATTTGATGATGGTTTTAACTGTAGTTCTGTCCTATCACGCAGTCTCGTCCATATAACCCTGCCTTCTTCCCAATTGACTGTTACTTTGTGACAGTTTCCAGTCTTTTCACCCTTGTTGCTTCAAAACTTTTTTTCCCCATTCTTAAAAATGTATTACCCAAACCCCTGTTCTTCAGTGTGGTCTGCAGACAGTTGTCAGCACTACAGAGTGGAACATTTTGCAAAAACCTAGGACCTAGGAGAAGGCAGGGGTCTGAAGATTTGTGCGTCTCCCCCCTCTCCCCCCCCCCCCCCCCCCGCCCCACCACACTCTGTTCACAGTTCTGTACTTGCTCACTCCATTCAGCAGTGGACAGACTAGCCTTCATATTTGGGTTCTGCCTGGGAAAATCATTTTGGTCAACATACTTCTTGTAACAAGAATATTTAACCAGAATAATATATACACATACATTTTTAATAGAATTTCCCACCTGCAATTCACTTAAGATTGATTCATGATCTATCCATTTTAATTTGGGCAGTGTGAAATTCTTATAGCTTATCAACTAAATACATTAAATGATTGCAAATATTAATTTAGAATAAATTTTACAGATTAGATTATGAAGTATGTTATAAGGTTCATGTGATATCTGTAAATATCATTACCTTTGTTGATTTTTTTCTCATCTTAAAAATAATCTAATGTGCCGAAACCGGTTTGGCTCAGTGGATAGAGCGTCGGACTGCAGATTGAAGGGTCCCGGGTTCGATTCCAGTCAAGGGCATGTACCTTGGCTGCGGGCACATCCCTGGTAGGGGGCATGCAAGATGCAGCTGATAATGTTTCTCATTGATGTTTCTGACTTTCTATCCCTCTCCCTTCTGCTCTGTAAAAAATCAATAAAATATATTAAAAAATAATAATAATCTAATGTATTAATAAAGGTGTTTTTTTTCCCCCACCCTCTCTATTTTAGTGGACAAACAAGATTAAACAAGGAGAAAGTAATTCAAGGTTGGTCTATTACTATTTTTGCTTTCTTCTTTAGCGTTAATGTGATATGTGAGTTAGTCGGGTCTGGTGGGGTAGGGTGGACGGGCTCAGCCTGTGTTGTGAGCTGGGATTACAGAATTAAAGCACCATAGTCACAGAAATATGATCAGAGCAGATGGTAACCAAGGACTCTTAAGTGAGCAGGATGTAAAGAGTGGTAGCCCACCTTGTTTATGGGTAGCTTCAAGTGGCCCAGGCAGCTGATAAAACCGTCTTAAAGTAGAACTGTCCAGATTTAAGATGATTTTAACTTTACTGGCTGATGTTACCGGTGTTTTTCTGCTATGATTTCAAGTTTAGTAGTAACAGAGGATTAAAAAATAACTCCTTTCTCACATCGGGTGGTTACTTTATTCTGAACAGATTGATTGTCCCTCCCTTCTTGTGGTAATTTAGGTTCAGATCTTTCAATCTCCCTAATGATCTGGCCAGTCTGACTTTTAAAGAATATGTTGGTGAACTTTCTGCCAGATTAAAAGAGCATTTTGTTTAATTTTTTCGGTTAGGGGTTTCTGGGGTTGGGAGAAACTAATTTTCGTATCTACTCTGCTTGACTCCCTCTACTGGATGCTAGTCTGACAGTTAAATGGACCTTTGTTTTCCAATGACTTGTGCCCACACCAAGTTATTCTTTGGACTCATCTTCCTCACTACTTTGTCCTTCATTTCATTTCACACTGATAATGGAACATGAATAAAAGCTTTTGTCTCCACTTGTTTAGTAAGGCTTCTTTTGTGTGTTTTGTTATTTTTCCTAATTTGGTAAGTTAGATGCTTAGTTCTTGAAGTTATATTCTCTTTCTCTCCCCCTTTTTTAAACACTCAGGCTCATATATTTGGAAGTATTATTTTGGTTGCATACCTGCAGCTTTGATATGCAGCAATTTCATAAGTATTCAGCACGAAGTATCTTAAATTTTCCATTATGACTTCTTTATTGACCTATCAGATATCTATTAAATTTCCCAATGGCTGGGCTTGCTTTGTGGTTGTTCTTCATCTTTTATGATTCACTTCCAGTGCATGTTCTGGCAGCATGATTTATTTGTTAATACTTTTTTGAAATTTATTAAAATAATCCGTTTTTATCAATCTACCATTCTGTTCTTGAGAAAAATCTGTTTTCTAATTGTTGGGTTTGGAGTTATATATCAAATAATCAACTATGATGTGCACTGACCACTGGGGGGCAGATGTTGATAGGTTAGCTTGCTTCTGGGGTCTGGCAGATCGGGACTGAACCAGATGGGCCAGACACACCCTGAAGCCCTCCCGCGGTCTCTCCCTGGCCCGATCGTGCACTGGTGGGGTCCCTCAGCCCGGCCTGTGCCCTCTCACAATCTGAGACCCCTCAGGGGATGTCAGAGAGCTGGCCAGGCTGAATTGGTGCACTGGGCCTCTAGTGTCTTAATAGTTAGGAATTCTCATTTTTTCTGTCAAGTCTCTAATAGATCAGAGATGCATTCCGTCTGTATCCAGCCTGTATTCTAGGTATGACTTCAGGCCTGTCTTGGAGTTTATTAAGCCATTCTGTAACTGGATCTCCCTTTATCCAATGAGGAAGTTTTTTTCTCCTTCAGCAATTCTATTTTTCTTTATTAAAAGATGTATTTGGTTCTTTTAGAAAGCTGTCTGATAGGTGTTTTTTTTTTTCTTTTTTTGTTTTTTTTTTTTTGTGTGTGTGTGTGTGTGTTGCAAGGGTTGGAGAAAAATAAAAATGTCATTTAGCTTAAGGATTTGTGAGCTGTGTGTAAATAAACTCATTTCAGGAGCAGAAGAATCCTTCGTAGTTTCTTAATATCAAAATTTACACAGGTTTCTCTTTTGAATATTCTACCTTTACAGACGCAATCATATAAAGTCTCCTAATTTCCACACAGGATATATTCTTTGTTTCAACCAACTCTCAATGGAGGGGCAACTAGCACAACACCATTTCCCTGGGCAAAAAGCATTGATTGAACTGTTCTATTTTGTTGATTTATATATCTTTTCATATGTTTCTTCATCAATTTCTGTCGTAGTCACAGTTTCTTCCACATCTCCCCAATATCATATTAAATGTTGATCATAAGCATGTAATCTACCTCGAAGCTCTCTGTCATTTCTCATCTTCACATGAATTCAGGCTGAGTCTGATAAGACCCAGGGCCTTTTCTACAGTGTTGGTAGTTTGTTGCTGGTCCACTTCGTCCACGGTGTTTCAAACCCTACCTGGTAGTTTTTTATGAGTTCGTGTTTGCTCATTTTTGCATTCTGCCTTAATGTTATTTTCTAGTCTGTATTTTCTGATTTCAGTGTCAGAAGTGTTACTGGTTCTAAATCTGTTATGATTTTTATGACTTTCATTCATGATGGATTAATTTCTTGTGTGATAAGTCTGACTAAAGTATTATTTGCTGTAAGTTAGAAAACCTGTTAGCCTTTATTGAGAATGATTTGTTCTGAAAAGGATTTGTATTTTATTACTGACCTGAAATTGCATTAGCCTCCCTTACAGGGTCCCTGACTTCAGGAATATTCAGTGCAGTTCTCCAGTTCTCCCACCTTGCTGTGTCAGTCAGTGTCTCTCTCCCCCCCCCCCCCCCCCCCCCCCCCACCCCCCGCCCTCCAGTCCCTGTGCTGATATCACAGCAACTCCATTTATTTATGCTCAGGGTTTTTTGGATTGCTTTGCTTTGTCTCATGGAGATTTTCTTTTTCCTTATATCCTATGAGCCCAGGAATGCATATCTCTATCCCTTCCTCTCCTCCTCCTCCTTCCCTTTTCCCTCCCCTCCCTCTACCTTCTCCCTCCCCCTCTCTTAGTTCTTTTGTAATAGGATAAGCCTTCAGAGTATCTAATCAGCCTTTCTTATGGAAATAAAGGTTCCAAAGTATTTTTTAAGTGAAAATGGCAAAGGGAGGGAGGAAAAGGGAGGGGGACGTAATACAATACGGAACATTTGGCCAATGGAGATTGAGGGAAAACTTTCTTAGGTGATGATCCTACCACCGAAATATTAACACTTAAGTTGAGAATCTGAGATCAGAGCCAGCATTAACAAAATAGAGAAACTAAAAGGATAGGAAAATGTGAAAGTGGAAAGCTTGAGATAGTTGAATTTTTATTATCTAATTCCCATTAGGCAAACATTCTTTTGGAAAACATTTGAATACTTGAGCCTTTTATAGGATTGTAGCTTAATTTTACTGATCAGATCTCTGGAATGGTATGTGGAAAAGTACCCAAGGAAATATTTCAATAGAATCTAAATAAATGCATTTATAGTCTCTTACATGTGATTTAATTTCCATATCTTATGTATATTTTTGAATGGTATTGTTCCTTTTCTTAATCCCACAGGACAAGGAATAGATGAGCCTCTTTCAGAAACTGGATTTAAACAAGCAGCTGCTGCTGGTATATTTCTTAATAATGTGAAGTTTACTCATGTTTTCTCCAGCGACCTCATGAGGACAAAGCAGGTAAGTTTAGAATCAAGGTTTAGGGTGATGAGTCAAAAGTTTCACCATTGTAACCTTGAAAAATCTGCTACCAGAATATATAGGGAAGTAAATCACATACTGACTACCCCCAATATTCCCCTGTCTTCAACAGAACTTTTTTCCCCGTTGTACTTTATTTTATTTTGGTAAGTTTTAAATTAGAGTGGCTTGAGAAAAGCTATCTAAAAAAAAAAAAAAAAAAAGGCAAAGAAGGTGTTTTGGCTAGAATGATTATTTGTATGAGAAGAGAAACAATTAACTTTCAATTTTCAGACCGTGCATGGAATTTTGGAGAAGAACAAATGCTGCCAAGATATGACAGTGAAGTTTGATGCAAGACTTCGAGAAAGAGTAAGTAGCTTATGTATTATTCTTTACTATAAGTTATCAATAACTAGCTCAGGTTATCATATGGCTAAAAATTAAGTACTGCTAGGAATATGGAAACAGCAAACATTTGTTGAGAATCTATGCTGTAACAGTCACTGTTACATACTCAGAGATAGCATAGATAGTGTCTTATTTAACTATTAAATTGAAATCATATGTTATACATTTAAAAAAAATTTAATCCTCACCCAAGAATATGTTCATTGATTTTTTTAAAAATTATTTTTTAGAGAAGGGGGGCGGGGGGGCAGAGAGATGTGAGAGAGAAACATTGAACGGTTGCCTCTTGTATACTCCCCAACCGGGGATGGAACGTGCAGCAACGTAGATCTGTACCCTGACCGGGAATAGAGCCCGCAGTCATTTTGATGTATGGGACGATGTTCCAACCAACTGTACCACCCAGCCAGGTGAAATCATATGATACACATCTTAAATGATAAAAGCGCAAGGTATATTTGTAAGAATTTAACACAGTACAGAAGAATTTAAAATAAAATTGCAAACCTCTCTCCCTCAGCTTCCCAGTTCTACTGCCTAATTTTAAGCATAAGTAGCCTATTTTAGATACCCGAAATGAGTCTTTTTGAAATTATGATTTAGCTAAAGCTGTAAACAGTTTCATACCTGAGATTTGGCTCCAGGTCTCCTAGAATACTTTTTATTATGCTCTATAACACTGACCTATAAACCACCTAACACCCCTACCAGCCCTGTGATTTCTTACATAACCAGACAGAAATGTAACAGAATGGCTAGGGCAGTGGTCAGCAAACTCATTAGTCAACAGAGCCAAATATCAACAGTACAACGATTGAAATTTCTTTTAATTAAGAGCCAAATTTTTTAAACTTAAACTTCTTCTAACGCCACTTCTTCAAAATAGACTCGTCCCGGCCGCGGAATTTTGCGGAAGAGCCACACTCAAGGGGCCAAAGAGCCGCATGCGGCTCGTGAGCTGCAGTTTGCTGACCACTGGGCTAGGGCATCTTTGAAGGGTTACTTTACGTAATGTGCTCATGTTCTCTGTTATGGTTCAACATATATACGGGCGCTCCGGCATACGTGCTGCTCGGAGAGGCTCGTTTTGCTCAAATGCTGAACCAAAGTGCCTTGAATTCAGTGAACAGCAAACAGGGCCTGTCACCACTTCCTCCTGGGGATGATTGTCCTAAATTTGTCATAAACTTGTATTTCATCATTGTCTTGCAAAATAATGTGAGGCACTGTTGTCTATCGGGCATTGCAGAAATACGGGGTTGCAGAAGGCAAGGGGGTGAGTGAGCTGAGGGCAATGGCCAAAGAAGCTGGGGAAGAATGCCCTGGGTTCACACCGCCCGGAGGAGAGACCTTAGACCAGGTACGTAGCCCCGGAGCACGTGACGAACTTGCCCGCGTCGCACTTGCTGACATCTGACTTTAAAAGAATTTATTTTAGAGAGAGGAAGTGGGGAGGGGGGGGGGGGGGGAACATCAATCAGTTGCCTCCCCCATGCACCCTGACCAGGCATGGAACTCACAGCCTGCGTATGTGCCCTGGCAGGGAATCGAGCAGATCACCTTTTGAGCCATACTGGCCAGGAGCTGACTGTCTGTAGTTTTCTTTTTTTTAAATAAATTAAATTTAATTCTGTTGGTTTCAGAGAGGAAGGGAAAGGGGAATCAGTGATGAGAGAGAATCATTGATCAGCTGCCTCCTGCATTCCTCTTACTGGGGATCGAGCCCCCAACTGGGCATGTGCCTTTGACCAAATTTGAACCTGGGACCCCTCAGTCCTCAGGCTGACACCCTATCTATCCACTAAGCCGAACCCGCCAGGGCTTTTTTTGTAATTTAGATGTTCCTGAATTTTAGCTAAGCAGTTTGAACGTTGTTTGGCTTATAAAACAACTCTGCATGATACTGTTTTTTTCCTTTCTCAGCTATCCTGGCTTTTCTCGTTGATTTCAAGTTGGCAGTCGTAGCTGATAGTGGATTTAAACGATGTGTGTTGTTACATGTTACTGTTAAGAAAATTCTCTGAGGATGAAGCTGTAACTACGGCAGTGGTAGTGGTAGCCAGTAAATCCGGTGGAGACGTTCAAGGAGAATGACAAGCAGAAAACCCGAGAGGCAAACACTTTGAAATCTTCGGGCCTGTGCTGTTTCCACTCTGCGACAGCGTCACCAGGCTTGCCTTTCTTTGGACTGTTCTGCTTTTGAATTATATCATTGGGTTATTTCGCCCCCATTCATTACTTTCATGTAAAAAATTTTTATTAATTTAGCAAAGGAAAAGTTGTTTTTTTTTGTTGTTGTTGTTTTTTTGTCCTTGTTCTAAGTACACCAAAGTGTCAGATGTAGTCTCCTAGTTGATACTATTTTATGGGCTTCTGTTCGCTTGCATGTTTTCCTAACTAGACTCTCAGTGCTTTGCGCCAGGCAATAGGAATTGTATCTTACTCTTCTTTGTCCCCAGTGCACTTTCATAGCTCCCAAAGTATGGTGGGCATTTATTATTGTCCACGGAACTACTGATTGAATGAATGGTGTGGCTCACTGGTTAGAACGCCGGCCCCTACACTGAAGGTTGCAGGTTCACTCCCTGCTCCTGGTTGGGGTGTGTTTGGGAGGCAACCAATTGATGTGTCTCTCTCACATTGATGTTTTTCTCTTTCTCTCTCTGCATCTCCTCTTCCTCTCTCCCTTCCGCTCTCTGAAAAGCAGTGGGGAAAAAATCTTCAGGAGGATTAACCAAAAAGGAAATAGTCTTTTATGACGTTAGAAAAATCTGATCAGGCTTTAGGTTTATGTTTTAAGACAGTCAATAATGTCATTTTATTTTACCTTTTATCTCTTGTAGGTGAAGATGCGTGGAATAGACTTTTTTGAATTTCTTTGTCAACTGATCTGGAAGGAAACATGTCAAAAAGGACCATGTTCCTTAAAAACTCCAAGCAACTGTCTGGAAACTTCTTTGGCAGAGATCTTCCCTTTAGGAAAAAAACGTGCCTCCCAGTTTAATTCAGACAGCAGCGCGCCAGAATTGGTAGCCAGTGTCTTAGTAGTGAGTCACGGCGCTTACATGAAAAGCTTGTTCGATTATTTTCTGAATGACCTCGAGTGTTCCTTACCAGAAACTCTGAGCAAATCTGAACTTACCTCAGTCAGTGCCAATACAGGGATTAGTCTCTTCATCATAAACTTTGAGGAAGAAAGAGAAGCTAAACCCACAGTTCAGTGTGTTTGTATGAACCTACAGGATCATCTAAGAGAAATGACTGAAACTTGCTAAATTTAAATTTACACCAAAATTGTAACGGTTTTGAGCCTCTGAGGGAGGGAGTGCCTTTGACTTTATTTATTTTTATCCTCTGCTCTCACTAAATGGGAAACAGTAAAAAAAGCTGTCTATTATAGCAGGTTTTTAAGTTCAGATGGAATCGTAGCCACACAAAACACTAATGCAAAACCATTTAGAATTGATTTGTCTGAGAACAGTTGGCATTTTCCAGAGTATTTTTACTACCCTGCTTACTTATGTCTCTGGATTGTAAAAGGATGAAGGAACTCAGCATTGCAAATTGGGGGATTAATAATCTGGTTATTCTGCTTTATTCCTTTTTTAAAAATGTAGGTATTTTTCTTTAATGTCTGAAAAACCTAGCTTATTTTATTGGCTCTTGGTAAGATACTGTATGTTTTATCCTATTTCCATCCATGCTTGGAAGAAGGAATTATTTATAATTATCACCACATATTTATAGTGTCAATGTTATATTTTAAAAGTCCTTAAGTAAAAAAGGCTTACCATCAAGTTTATAAAAAGCAAAATGACACTAATTTTCAATATAGAAATCAACGGTTGGAGTTGTTCACTCTAGAGGGTTTGAAATGTGGGTGAATGCAGAAATTCTTGTCTAATATGTAGGCTGAAGAGTTTAGTTTGAGAAAGATTGTAAAGAAAGTAGAGTTACCAGGGTGCTGCACCAGTAACCTCAGAATAAAAGTGGGTGCTACGTTGGAAAAAATAATAGTACTCTGATATCTGTAAATGTAGGGGTTTTATGGAAAGTGCATACAAGATTGCTGCTTTTCCCCACTAGATGGCACTGGAGAGAAGGGATTTTGGTTAACTTAATTTCATACATAGGATTGGGTCCTCAAAAATTCTTATCTATCCCAGGCCTTTGGGGATTGGATGGAGGGAGGGAAAAGAGAAAATGGGGAGACATCTGTAATACTATCAACAGTAAAATAAGCAAATAAAATACCCTTATCTAAATGAAGTGCTTTACACATTGTCTGCTTTTCAGTGTGCATGTTAAAGAATGCTCTGGGTCCCAGCTTAAGAAAGAATTAAGCCCTAGCTGGTTTGGCTCAGGGGATAGAGCCTGCCAACTGAAGGATCCAGGGTTCGAATCCAGTCAAGGTTGTGGGCTTGATCCCTGGTAGGGGGTGTGATTCTCTCATCATTGGTGTTTCTCTCTCTCCCTCTCTGAAATCAATAAGACAAAAAGAATGCTGAAGTTTGTCAGTTAAGGCTAAAATGATGTATGGTCAGCTTATACTTAGAACATCATTGAAATGTGTGAAGTTCAGCATTCCTACCAGCATTGGATGAGCACAGTTGAACACCAGGGGAAGTGCGCTGCAAATGAAAATTTGACAAAGTAACCAAAAGGACAAATAATAACAAATGCCTACATTTCCGTCATCTAGAAGTGATACACCCCCTTTTAAGTTATAACCTATTGTGATGTAAGTCATATTCCTTATTTAACCAATTCTCAGTCCTGTTCTCCTCTGTACTCTACAGAGGACAGTGAATCTATGTGTCCAGCCATTCTTCACATCTTTACCTGGTATAAGGAAATAGTATTGTTTGGGTGTCAAAAATGTGCATAATATCTTTAAGCTGTCTGTATCCTTTATTTTCATTCACTGTGTCTTGGGGCTCTGTGTTGATTTGTATAATCTACTTATAACCACTGTGTTCTGCTGAATAAATATGCACGTTTTATGTAGTCTCTATTGGGCATTTAGGTGTACTCGGCATTCCTCTGTAGGCACAGGGCTGCAGAAGCAGCCTATTGCATCTCTCCTATGCTGTGTCATAAAACCTGTGCACCCTGGGTAGATAGGAGCTCAATCGTTTTCAAAATGGTTCTTTTTTGTAGCCTTATTAGAGTTCCTAAGTTCCTATTTCCCTTATCTAAGCATTAGATAGTGTCTTGACAAAATTTTGTTAATCTGATGACTGAGAAATACTATGTTATTTGCCTGGTCTTTTCTGGGATTCCTAATTGATCTGGGCATTTTTTCATGTGTGCACTGACAATTAGGACTTCCTCACTGGTAAGGCACCAGTGTATTTCTTCGCCTGGTTATCGCTTGGGCTATTTTTCTTTTTCTTCCTGAGTTGCAGGATTAACATCCCAAATACCTCCCAGTTTACTTGCCTTTTTCATATGTTTATCATGCATATTTTTATGTTTTTAATTTTTAAATTTATTTTTAATTATAGTTGATATACAATGTTATATTAGTTTCAGGTATACACATAGTGATTAGACATTTATATAACTTCATGAAGTGGACACCCTGATAAGTCTAGTATCCACCTGGCACGATCCATAGTTATTGGCTATCATCCATATGCTGTACTTTACATTCCTGTGACTGTTTTCATAACGCAATTTGTGCTTCTTAATCCCTTTCACCATTTTCATCCATCCCCCATCCCCTCACATCTGGCAACCATCAGTTTGTTCTCTGTATGAGTTTGTTTGTTTTTTTCTGTTTTGTTTTTTAGATTCCACATATAGGTGAAATCATATATTTGCCCTTCTCTGACCAATTCCACGTAACATAATACTCTGTTGGTCCATGTTGAAATGGTAAAATGCCATTCTTTTTAGTGGATAATCTAATATGCCCCTGTATATATGGCTCACATCTTATCCGCTCATTTATTGATGGACCTAGTGTTTTTAATTTTTAGTCAAACCAATATATCTTGTCCTTTATGGTTTGTGGGATTTATTTTGGTGCCTTGAGAAGTTGTGTCTACCATAAGGTCATATAGTAATCTTTTTATATATATATATATATACTAATAGTTTTAGAGGATTTTTTGAATGTTAAATCTTTATCTGGAATTTATGTTGTGTGATTTAAGTTCAGAAGTCAATTTTTAGTTTTTCTTCATGTGGTGAAATAGTTACCCCAGCACCATTGTTAGGAGTCTCCCAGTTGATTTGTGATTCTACTGTCATACCCCCATGCACCCATATTTTCTGGCATCTGCCTGTGCATTTGGTTCTGTCCCAGTGAGCTATGTACACCCATAACAATGTAATAATTAGTTAGTTATTGTAGCTTTGGAACTCAATGTTTTATAGAGTGGATATCTCCTTTTCTATAGTATCTTAGCTATTTATGCGCATTTATTCCATATACATTTTATTTTTAAAAGCTATTTTAAAAATATTTTTATTGATTTCAGAGAGGAAGGGAGAGGCAGAGAGAGATAAAAATATCAATGATAAGAGAATCACTGAGCCCTAGCCAATTTGACTCAGTACATAGAGCATCAGTCTGCAGACTGAAAGGTCCCAGGTTCCATTCTGGTCAAGGGCACAATCTTGGGTTGCAGGTTTGATCTCCTGTAGGTGGTGTGCTGGAGGCAGCCGATCAATGATTTTATTTCGTCATTGATGTTTCTATCTCCTCCCTTCCTCTCTGAAATCAATAAAAATATACAGTATTTACTTAAAAAGGGAATCATTGATTGGCTGTCTTCTACATGTCCCCCTACTGGGGATCGAGCCTGCAACCCAGGTATGTGCCCTTGATCACAATCAAATCCAAGACTGAAGATAAAATCCAGGACCCTTCAGTCTTCCTGCTGATGCTCTATCCATTGAGCCAAACCAGCTACGGCTTCCATACACACTTTAGAGTCAATAGGCCAATTTCCAGAAAAATAGTAAACTATTAGAATTGTACATTTGTTAATTTATAATTTGTTAGCTATATATATATGTAATCGTCACCTGAAGGTATGTTTTTATTGATTTTTAGAGAGAGAGGAATATCGATATAAGAGAGAAATGTTGATCAGTTGCCTCCCATACATGCCTAACCAGGGATTGAACCTACAAACTTATGTGTGGGATGATGTTCCAAACAACTGAGCCACCTGGCCAGAGCAATAATTATTTTTTGAGCAAGGCATACAAATGCCAGGTTATTTTAAGAACTCTTGGAAATAAACAAATGGGACTACATCAAAATAAAAAGCTTCTGCACAGCAAAAGCCATCAACAAAACAAATACCACTGCATGGGAGAACATATTTGCCAATGTTATCTCCAATAAGGGTTTAATCTCAAAAATTTATAGGTAACTCATACAACTTAATAAAAGGAAGATAAACAATGCAATCAAAAAATGGGCAAAGGACATAAATAGACACCTTTCGAACAAGGACATGCAATAGGCCAAGAGACATATGAAAACATTTTCAAAGTCACTAATCATCCAAGAGATGCAAATAAAAATGACAGTGAGGTACTATCTCACACCTGCCAGATGGCCATCAACAAATGACAGGTGCTGGCAAGGATGTGGAGAAAAAGCACTGCTGGTGGGAAGGCAGACTGGTGCAACCACTGTGGGAGACAGTATGGAGTTTCCTCAAAAAATTAAAAATGAAACTCTCATTTACCCAGTAATCCCACTTCTAGGAATATATCCCAAGAAATCAGAAAGGATATATGCACCCCTATGTTCATAGCAGCACAATTTACCATAGCTAAGATTTGGAAACAGCCTAAGTGCCCATTAGCAAATGAGTGGATTAAAAAACTAGGACATCTACACAATGGAATACTATACTGCTGTAAAACAGAAGGAACTTTGCCAATTGCAACAGCATGGATGGACCTGGAGAGCATTATGCTAAGCAAAATAAACTAGTTGTAAGAAGATAAATATCACATGATCTCATTCATTTGTGGAATATAATGAACAATATGAATTGATGAGCAAAAATTGAGCCAGAGATGCCAAGACCGGTTTGGCTCAGTGGTAGAGTGTCGGACTGCGGACTGAAGGGTCCCGGGTTCGATTCCGGTCGAGGGCATGTACCTTGGCTGCGGGCACATCCCCAGTAGGGGGCGTGCAAGAGGTGGCTGATCGATGTTTCTCTCTCATCGATGTTTCTGACTTTCTATCCCTCTCCCTTCTGCTCTGTAAAAAATCAATAAAATATATTTTTTTTAAAAAATTGAGCCAGAGAAAAAAATATTTTAGAATATAATAGAAGTAATCCTGTCATTTGCAGATTTTTCATATTTCATACAACTTTTGTGATATTATACTCTACTAAAGGCCCGGTGCATGGTGTGAGGGAGTGGGGAGGGTCGCCTCAACCCAGCCTGCACTCTCTTTAATCTGGGACATCCCTCTCACAATCTTAGACCGCTGGCTCCTAACCGTTCACCTGCCTGCCTGCCTGATTGCCCCAAACTGCCACCCCCTCGCCCTGCCAGCCTGATCACTCCTAACCATCTCTGCCTGCTGGCCTGATTGCACCCAACTGCCCCCCACTGCTGGCCTGGTTGCCCCCAACTGCCCCCCTGCACTGGTCTGGTCACCTCACACAGCCTGTTCGGTCATCTATTCAGTTACAACGGTTGCTTAGGCTTTTATATAGATAGATTAGTAAAGTTTTGGTAATATATTTTAAATCTTTTTTTCTTGAAATATTGTTTATTGCATGTAACATTTAAAATCATTTTTCTTGAAATATTTTAAAAAGTTAATGTCAAAAGGAAAAAAACTATTAGAACTATTTTTTAAATAAATCTTTATTGTTCAGATTATTACGATGTTTCCCCTCATAGCTCCCCTGCACCCAGTATTTACCCCTCCCTCTGCCCTTACATCCCCCCCCCACTGTCCTCATCCATATGTGTATGATTTTTATGCAGTCTTTTCCTGTACCTCCCACACTCCTTTTCCCCCAAGAATTGTCAGACCACTCCCTTTCTATGCCCCTGATTCTATTATATTCATCAGTTTATTCTGTTCATCAAATTTTTAATTCACTTGATTTTTAGATTCACTTGTTGATAGACATGTATTTGTTGTTCATAATTTTTATCTTTACCTTTTTCTTCTTTCTCTTCTTAAAGAATACCTTTCAGTATTTCATATAATACTGGTTTGGCAGTGATGAACTCCTTTAGCTTTTTCTTACCTGTGAAGCACATTATCTGGCCTTCAATTCTGAATGATAGCTTTGCTGGATAGAATAATCTTGGTTATAAGTTCTTGCTATTCATCACTTTGAATATTTCTTGCCATTCCCGTCTGGCCTGCATAGTTTCTGTTGAGAAATCAGCTGACAATAGTATGGGTGCTCCCTTGTAGGTAACTGTTTTTCTCTTGGTGCCTTTATTATTCTCTCTTTGTCTTTTGCGCTTGGCATTTTAATTATGATGTGTCTTGATGTGGTCCTCTTTGGATTCCTTTTGTTTGGGGTTCTTTGCCCTTCCTGGACTTCTTTCACCAGGTGGGGAAAGTTTTTGGTCACTATTTCTTCAAATATGTTTTCAGTATCTTGTTCTCTCTCTTTTTCTGGCACCCCCATAATTCAGATGTTGGTATGCTTGAGATTGTCCCAGAGGCTCCTTACACTATCTTCAATTTTTGGGATTGTTTTTAGTTCTTGCTTTTCCAGCTGAGTGCTTTTTGGTTCTTTGTATTTCAAATCTTTGACTTGATTCTTGCAGTCCTCTAGTCTGTTTAATATTTTATTTCAGTCAGTGTATGCTTAATTTCTAGTTGGTCCTTTTTCCTATCCTCAAGGGTCTCATTAAATTTATCGGCCTTTTCTAGGAACCTCTTGAAAAACCTTCTAACCATGGTTTTGAACTCTATGTCCACTTGTTTGTTTTGTTTTTTTGTTTTTTTCCCCTCCATTTCTTTCAATTGTGATCTGTTTCCTTGTCTTCTCACTTTCACTGCTTCCCTGAGTTGGTCGAGTAGCTTTGTGTGGTAGGTGTCCTCTAGGGGACAGTGGCTCAGCCTCCCCAGTTACATGAGGTGGATACTCTTAGTGCACCCCTTTATGGGCAACATTGTCTTGTTGTAGTTAAGCCTAGATTCTTGTTGGTATCACTGGGAGGAGTTGACCTCCAGGCCAGTTGGTGGTGAGGATCAGCTGTCTACGCTGGGGGAGGCTCTGTGCTCAGCTTGAATGGGGCGGAGTCTCAGGGCTAAACAGTTAGTCTTGGGTTTCCCTTCTACCCTGGGTCTCCATGTCCCACAGCAATGGCTGCACATACCTCTGAGAGAAAGCTGCCCTTGAGTTTTGCCCACTGCCAGACAGTCCAGTTTCTCCCCAAATGAGTCTGGTTATCCAAAGTGTCACCCAGAACTGGAATACAATGCAGTCTGGAGGTTTTGTTTTCCTCCCAAACAATAGTGCAGCCACTCTCCCTCTCTGCGAGCTCGCACACCTCTGCAGCTCCCGAATCTCAGTGTGCTTCCTCCTGACAATCCAGTTTCACCCCTTATGAGTCTGGGTTCCCCAAGACTCTCCTGGAACAGGGGTTTAGTGCAGTGGGGAGCCTTTATCTCCCTCCCCTTTCAGGAAAACCAGCCAGGTATTCAGCCACCCACCCTTCTGCTCGCATGTGTTTCCGTGTCTCCACACCTCTGTCTCCAGGTCTTCCCAACTCCGCACCTCCTCTGAGTCTCAGTGTCCTTTTATCTTTTCTTTTAGTTGTAGAATTTCCACTCAGCCAGCTTTCCAGTAGTTCTGGATGATGTCTGTTTTGTCTTTTACTTGTAGTTTTGAAATTGTTGTGCGAGGCAGCAGTATAGGTGTTTACCTATGCCACCATCTTGGTTCCTCTAAAACTATTAGAACTATTATGAGAACTATGAATATATAGCAACAAATAAAATATAGACAAAGTCCCCATTCTTGTGGAACCTATAGTCTGTCAGGGAAGATAGATAGTCTATACATATCAATATGGTCTGTGCTACTGAGAAAAAAGGAGGGTAAGGGGATCAAGACTAAAGGGAGGAATACTATTTTATTTAGGGAAGTCCAATTTCTCTTGGGTAACCAGCTAGGAATGCAATTTCAGGGTAGGTATGGGGTGTATGCTTATTATACAAGACACTTAGTCCTTTCTCCAGGGTTGTTGAACCATTATATTAATATACTCACCAACAAAATATGAGAGTTATGGGTGCTCTACATCTACACTAACATTTGATGTTATCAGTCTTAAATTTTAGCCATTCTGTTGGGTGTGTAGTAGTATCTTACAGTGGTTTTATTTATTTTTTATTCCTTATTAACTAATGATGTACAGCACCTTTTCACATATACTAGCTATATAGCTTCCTTTGTTAAATCTCTTGTATAATTATGTTTATCTTTACTTTTTAGTTTGAGCTCTGTATATATTTTGAAGGGACAAGTTTTTTGTCATTTATATGTGTGTGTATATATATATATATATATATATAAACTTTGTTTTAAAATAAACAATATTTGTTATAAAATATGGTTTTCTTAATAGTGTTTTTACTGAGAAGTTAATTTTCATAAGACTACTTTGTTATTGTGTTTGTTTTATGGTTATTGTTTTCTATAGTCTAAGAAATCTTTGGTAACCCCTGGTTATGATGATATTGTTCTTTTCTAGAAGCTTTATAATTTTATCTTTTATGTTTAGGTCTTTGACTCATATGGAATTAACTCTGGTGTATGATATGAGGTAAGTTGGTTGAGGTCTGTGGGGAAGCATGTGACTTGGTTGGAAAGTCTGTAAGGAGGATTTTTCAAAAGGTCAGAGCCTTATAGGGGATTCTTGTAAAGGCAGCAGACCCCACCTTGACTTTTACAAACAAGTCTGAGCCCCCTGGTGTTTTACTGGAATCTTTATGTTTAGACTCAAAACGTCCTTGTTTAAAGGACACCGCAGATACATGTATTTTCTCAAGGATACTTACCCTGCTGATAGTATCTAGAGGTTAATTTTGGTGCAAGCTGTTACTAAAATAAAAACCTAAGGAGGCAGGCAAATGGAACTGTCTGGTTCCTTTAAAATAAACAATATTTGTTATAAAATATGTTCTTCTTAATAGTGTTTTTTAAATGAGAAGTTATTGATTTTCATAAGACTAATTTATTATTAGTCTTATTTACAGAAATGTATGTCAGAGTAATCATTCATCCATTGCTCAGATAGCCTGCGGGGATTAGGCTGAAACCAACAGTCCAACATCCCCAAAGGGTCCCAGATTGTGAGAGGGTGCAGGCCAGGCTGAGAGATGCCACTGGTGCACAAATATGTACACCAGGCCTCTAGTATATATATAAATCTTTATTGTTGAGTGTATTATAGATGCTCCCCTATTTTCCTCCCATTGTTCCCCTCTATCTGGTTCCACTTTAGGCCTTTACCACCCTATTACATGTGTCCATATGTAATGTATATATGCATAGAAGATCTTTGATTGATTTCTTTCCACTCCCTCCCTCTGAGATTCATCAGTCTGTTTCATGTTTCCATGCCTCTTGTTCTATTTTATTAATCAGTTTATTTTGTTCATTAGATTCCTTGCTTGTTTATTTTTATATTCAATTGTTGGTAATATGTACTCATTCCCATTTTATTGTTCATATCACTTATCTTTATCTCCTTCTTCCTCTTCTTAAAGAATACCCTTCAACATTTCATGTAATACTGGTTTGGTGGTGATGAACTTCTTTAGCTTTTTCTTCTCTGTGTAGCTCTTTATCTGACCTTCAGTTCTAAATGAGAGCTTTGCTTGCTGACCGGTATGGCTCAGTGGTTGAGTGTTGACCTATGATTCAGGAGGTCATGGTTTGATTCCCGGTCAGGGCATATGTCCTGATTGTGGGCCTGATCCCCAGTGTGGGGTGTGCAGGAGGTAGCCAATCAATGATTATCATCATTGGTATTTCTATATCTGCCTCCTTCTCTGAAATCAATTAAAAATATATTTAAATTAGAGCTTTGCTAGATAAAGTAATCCTGGTTATAGGTCCTTGTTACTCATCATTTTGAGTGTTTCTTGCCACTTCCTCTGACCTGCAAAGTTTCTGTTGAGAAATCAGTTGACTGTCTTATAGGTACTCCCTTGTAGGCAACTAATTGCTTTATGATTCTCTCTTTGTCTTTAACATTTGGCATTTTAATTATGATGTGTCTTAGTGTAGGCCTCCTTGGGTTCCTCTTGTTTGGGACTCTCTGTGCTTCCTGAACTTGTAAATCTATTTCTTTTGCTAGGAAGGGGAAGTTTTCTGTCATTTATTCAAATAAGTTTTCAGTATATTGCACTCTCTCTTCTCTTTCTGACAGCCCCATAATGTGAATATTTGTACACTTTAAGTCTCAGGAGCTCCTTATACTCTCTTCATATTTTTGAATTATTTTTTCTTTTTTCTCTTATGATTGGGTGTTTTTTATTTTCTTATATTCCAAATCACTGATTTGATTCTCAGAAACCTCTAGTCTACTGTTGAATCTATGTAAATTATTCATATCTAAAATTATATATTTTATTGATGTCAGGGAAAAGGATAGAGAGATAGAAGCATCAATGATTAGAAAGAATCATTAATCAGCTGCCTCCTGCACACCCCCTACTGGAGATGGAGCTCACAACCCAGGCATGTGCCCTTGACTGGAATCGGAACTGGGACCCTTCAGTCCGAAGCCCAATGCTCTATCCACTGTACCAAACCAGCTAGGGCATATAAATTACTCTTTATTTCAGTTAGTATATGCTTAATTTCTGAGTGGTCCTTTTTCATGTCTTTGATGTTCTCACTAAGTCACTTGAAGCTCTCATTAAGATCCTTGAGCATCCTTATAACCATTGTTTTGAACTCTGCATCTAGTAGTTTATTTGCTTCCATTTCATTAATACTTTTTTTCTGGAGATTTCCTGTGTTCTTCATTTGTGACATGTTTCTTTGTCTATGCATTTTGGCTGCTTCCCTGTGTTTATTTCTATGTATTAGTTAGAGATGCTATGTCTCCTGGAATTGGTCGAGTGGTCTTGTGTAGTAGGTGTCCTGTAGGTGCCTGATACTCTAAGTGCACCCCCGTGTGGGCTGTGTGAAGTCGTATTGTAGTTGAGCCTTGATTACTGTTAGCTTTACTAGGAAGACTTGACCTCAAGACCAATTGTCTATGAGGACCAGCTGCAACTACAATGAAAGAACTACTATGCAAGAGACACCTCTATGGAGCAGGACTTGCTTCAGTGGGGCTTTGGTGCTCTCTGAGTCTGCACCTTGAGTGCGTTGCGGTGGATGTGTAGGGTTGTAATCTGGCATGATCTGAGGCTGTCCACCTGGTGCACTGGCTTTGGGGCCTCTTGGGAGGTGCAAAGTCAAGCACTGCTTGGAGCCACCTGGCAGGAGCTAATCTGCAGATGGCTGCTATTTGTATTGGGCTTGGAGGTGCCCAGGCAAGGCCAAACTGTGAAGCAAGGCAGGCTGGTGCTAGTGTCGTGTCTTGGATCTCATTGATACGTTTGGGGCATGCGGACTCCAGCTGCAGCTTGTTTGAGAGATTTTAGGAAAGCCTGAGGTCTGAGCCAGAACAGGCCATTTATATGGAAAAGCTGCTACAAACAGCTTAGGTGGATCTGCAAATTGGGTGAGGTGAAATCTTAGGGAATCTCTAGGGCAGAGTGAACAGCCTCAGATATGGCATCTGCAAGTCAGTTCTATGATGGGGTAGATCTCAGGATAGGAACAATGAACCCTGTGAGCACCTCTGTCTGGGAGAAAGACTCCCCCAAGTTCTTGCCCAGATGTCAGACAATCCGGTTCCTGCCCATATGTCTCTGGATGCCCCCAAGCTGCTGCCTCAGTGCTGGAGCTCAGAGGGAATGAGTCTGAGTAAGTGTATGCGCTGGCTCTTTAAGAGGAACTGCTGGAACTCTGTCACTCAGCCACAATCCCAGCTGGTTTTTGTAGCCTGAAGTTAAGGGGACTTCTCTTCTCAGCTCTGGGACCCTAGGCTGAGGGGGTCAGGTGTGGGGCTGGGACCCCTTGCTCCTCATTGAAGGCCTCTGCAGCCAAGATATCCTTCCCAATTAGAAACACCACACGTGGGTTTCGCACCTCCAACCCTCCCACCAGTCTCAATGTGCTTACGTCTTTAATTCTCTAGCTGTAGGACTTTCATGCAGTAAGATTTCAGGCAGTTCTGAATGATGGTTGTTCTGTATTTTAGTTATAATTTTGATGTGGTTGTGGGAGGTGGGGAATATCGTGTTTGTCTATACCGCCATCTTGGTTCCTTCTATATGTTTTCAACAGACTTTATTTTTTAGTAGTAAGAGTTCCCATATTCCCTGCACTCAATGCAATATACAGATGATGTGTTATAGAAGTGTGCATCTGAAATCTACATAAATTTATTAACCAATGTAACACCAATAAATTCAATAACTTTTAAAAAATTCTGTTTTTTAAATTTAAATTTTGTCTTCTCTGTATTCTCCCAAGGCTCACCTCTCATAACCCCTTTTATTATCATATTGTGCCATTTTATGTAGTAACACAGAGAGAAAAGGTTACTAGAAGCTGAGATGAATTTTATTTTTTTTAAACAGAAGAAAGGAAAATGGTGGGTTTACATATTTATAAATATCTATAAATATAGAGCGATAGGCAAAGTCTTCCAAATAAATAAATAAATATTGCCACATGCTTCAAGACAAGAAATTGTGGGGGCTACCTTGGCACTGCCAAAGAGAAAACCCCCTAATAGATGGTATTGAGTTTGTGAGATTATAACCAGTTTTCTACTAAAGTTCTTTGGGAATTTTCCATCAGTATTGGGGAGCTTCCGATAGTTTTTATACAGTATAATATCTCCAACAGAAAATGAAAGCTATATAAAGAGAATATTTGCCATGCACTGCTACATAGTATTATAGTTTTGGCGCTTCATAAAAGGAACTAGTTCTTCAAGTTCAGCTTAAAACCATCAGGCAAAAATAGTTGTCCCATGTTTCTCTCATAGTAAAAAGAACAGATTATTTTAATGTTAGGTACATGATAGCAGTGGGGGGAAAAGAGTGGAAAGAAGCTGTTGTTTAAGTCTGCTTGTTAATATTCTGCTCTTTGGAGGAGCCATTTAGGAAGAGGTGGGAAAATGGGGACCCCTGCTGTAGGAACACCCTACATCCAGGGTAAGGCTAGAGTGAGGACTGAACAGCCGCCCCAGTCTGTTGCTCATCACCTGTGAAGTTTGGTTTTCCTTACGGTGATATTGGGGTTCCTTGGCCTGAAAGCTATCTTCATTTAATGCCCCCCATTTCCCAAGTGGATTAACACCCAGACTTGTCAGCCTGCGAGTGTTTTAACCAGCCCCCTGCCGCTGCTGTGGGGTGGTAGAGATCGAAAGGAGAGCTGGCAGTGTGGTCTTTTCCTAACTCCTTCACTGAGGTGCCCTGGCTATTGGACTTCGCATCCAAGTCCTTGATGTCATTTCACTCAGAAGGCAGAATTTACCAGAATACAGAGTACCCAGCCCAGCGCAGCCCCATTGTCTCAGGCCCCCGTCCCCTGTGACATTTTTATAATCCATTCAGAATGGATTGCCACTCGACCTGGAAGTAGAGGCTTCATGAAATGCCTCTTAAGGAGAGTTTGAATTTATTTACATGTTGAAAAACAAATCCTAGCGGGCTAGATTTTCCGGAGCCAGTACCAAGACTCTTCCTCAGGCTCAGCTCACTAGAGCCAAAGACGGGGCCAGAGGCGCGGCTGTGCACGGCCACCTGGGAGCGGAGCAGGGTGCCCTGGGGCCTCTGGCTCTGGCCGCTTAGAGAGCGTGGCCTGGGGCAGCCGGAGTTTTCTAGCCTGAGTTCTGCCTCCATTCTCTGAGCATCCTGGCTAGGTTCTGAGCGGCTTCCACCCATGTTTTTGACAGCTATTCTCCAGAGATGCTCAAGGAAGAACAAAGGCTCGAGGTTAGGATTCCCATCCGTTTGCCCAGTGCAGCTGTGACTGCCTTGGGTCAAGGTTGCAAATGCGAATCCTGACAGGGCCAAGGTAACAAATGCAAGGGGCAGAGAAGACTGCTGGCATACCCGCAGAGTCCTGAGCTCACTACGCAGTAGCTTTGGTTTCAGTGCTAAACTGGTTAAGAAGAGAGGCATCTCCCGCGAGGACCGGTTTGGCTCAGTGGATGGAGCGTCAGACTGCGGACTGAAGGGTCCCGTTCGATTCCGGTCAAGGCATGTACCTTGGTGTGATAGCCAGACTCAGAGGGGGGAGGAGGATAGAAGAGAAGGACGTGGTTCGTCATGCTCAGACCAGACACCACCACCGAAACCCCCTTTAGCTGTTTGTGACATTTACTCAGCCCTCCCTTGCCTGAGGACATCCTGCTGCCAGAACATATCTGGTCAACAGGGCCCACCAGCCTGGGAAGAAAATTTAAAATTTCCCGCTTCCCTGTACTGTAACTGACCTTACGATACCTTTCTTTGTGTGAAACCAGCCAATCACAAATTGCCAAATCTCCCTGCGTTGGAGATAAAAAGTGCTCGCTGCCTAGGTTCTGTGACAGTGGAGACGTGGGCCCGGGCTCGAGTTCGTTATTAAAAGGCTTCTTAAAATTTTGATCTGGCTCCTTGGTGGTTGTCACTCTGGGCTGGTCCATAACACTTGGCTGCCGGCACATCCCCAGTGGGGGGCGTGCAAGAGGCAGCTGATCCATGTCTCTGATGGATGTTTCTGACTTTCTATCCCTCTCCCATCCGCTCTGTGAAAAATCAATAAGACATATTAAAAAAAAAAAAGAAGAAGAAGAAGAGAGGCATCTGTATGGAAGGGGAAACACCCTTTCTCTCCACAGTGAAGCGGACATTTCGAATTTACCTATGGGGCTGATTCAGAAAGGTGGTGTAGGTGGGTCGAGGAAGGCAGTGAAGTTCCTTTTCCCAGGCCTGGAAGGCAGGGTCTCCGGGGCTTTCCTGGGGAAAGGAAATGGCGGGAAGCGGCTAATGGCACACATCACCCCACCTCCCACTTCCTTGGCGTGTGCGGGGAGCTGTCCCTCCAAAGGCGGCGCGCTTTTCGGAAAGGCGCCGGGAGCATCCCTCGGCGCGTCCTAGGTGAAGCTGGGGAGGGGGCGGCACCGCTCCACGCCCAGCCGCCGCGCGTGCGTGTTCACCCTGCTGGCCCGCAGCACCCCGAGCGGGTCGCTGGCCGACACGCCGTCGTCCTCGGCGCTGCGCAGCTCCTGGGAGCAGGAGGCGGGCGCGGGCGCCAGGCGCGGCCTGGGCTTCAGCACGATCAGCGGGTCGGCCTCCGAGTTGTCGTCCTCGGCGCTGCGCGTGTGCCTGCGGGGCGCGGGCGTGTTGAAGCGGAAGAGCGGGATCTCGTTCCTCCGAGACAGGAACTGCGAGTAGGGCGGCGGGTTGGCGCCCGGCAGGAAGGCCCTCTTGGCCCGGCCCAGGCTCACAAGGAAGCGGTGCTGCGGCGAGTGGTACACGTCGTAGCCGTTCTCCAGCGTCTGCTGGCTGAACCTGCAGCTCTCGGGGCTGAAGTGATGCTGCAAAGGCGGAGGCGACCGTGAGGGCGGCCAGCCCCGCGCTCCCGCGGACCCGCCTGGGGTCTGCAGGCAGCAGGTGCTGGGAGAAGCCCCATCCCTCCCGACTGCTCTGTTGGGAGGTGCATTTCACCCGGCTGGGGTGAAAACGTGGTTTTCACCACCGCAGCTCCCGCCCCCCCCCCCCCCCCCCTCCAGGGAGTGGCAGCCACAAGGCTCACAGCCCCAGCCTGGAGGTGGGCGAGGGCTGACGGAGCCGCAGCGTTCCTGTGTGTCTGGTTCTGGAGGGAGGGCTAACTTAAATGCAGCCTTGTCCTTCCAGCTCTCTGTTTTTTTGAACCCTCTTTTGGCTGGTGGAATGGAGTCTGGACAAAGCGGGTGAAATGGAATGTGAAGGAGAAAGGGGGTGGGATGGAGCTGGAAGGGTCAAACATAAGTGAGGGTACTCACATCAGAGAAAATGTGATTTGGGAGTTAGGGACATGAACTTTAGCAACAGATGTCCTAGGTCTTAGCCCTCAGGCTGCCACTAACTAGTAGAGTTTTATTGAGTGCCTGCTAGGACCTCTGCATATTATTTAGTTTAATCCTCAAACTCCAAGAAGTAATGTTTTAGAGATGATATATATATATATAGTCAACAGCTATTTGCGGTCAACAGCTATTTGTTACTTATTTATTCATTTACTTTTCTATATTTCTTCAACAGATTATTTCTCTGCTCTGGGTCAGATACCATTAGAGATGTTGGGACACAGCAATAAGCAAAACAGAAAGTCATTGCTTTCATGAAATTCCTGGTGGGTCTTTCTTGTGGATAAGAGGCTCCTGAGATAAGCAGTCCCATTATTGTACCATCTCAAAATCCTTTGGACTATGCCTGCAACCTGTAGTTTGGGAAATCCTTTGCTTATCAGTCTGAAGGACCATCCATCACAGTAGGGGCAGAGAAAATTAGAGATCTTTAGCTAGGGGGAGCCTCACAGGGCACATGGTCCATCACACTTTCCTTTTTCCATTCAAGGAAACTCAAATTTAGATGAATGAAGTGGCTTGACCAAGGTCAAGGAGGTCTAGTAACAAAACCAAGAAGACACTTGTGGCTTCTCACCCTTCCTAATGGACTTTATGATATGAATTTACATGGCTGAAGGACCCTTGGGTACACACAAGGTGCTGTGTTAGACACACAGATGAAAACTATCAGGTTAGACTACAGGCTAAGAGTTTGGGCTCCAGAGCCAGACAGCATGGGTTCAAACCCCAGGTGTATAAACCTGAGTTTTTACTACTTAGACTGAAAAAAGTACTCAGTGAAAACAAGTCATCAAGATATTCTGCGAATGGGACTTCAAGCTATAATCACCTATGTTCTGTCAAAAAAAGAGAAGGTAATTATTTGCAAATGGTAATCAGCACAAAAAGAAACTCACAGATCCAAAAATGTTGCCTCTAAAGTCCATGCAGAGGTATCTCCTACTCATCACACCTGTTATCACCACAAAGCCAGCCTCCTCCGATCTGATCATCAGGGCACCTGTGGAGAAAAGCATTCAGGTCAAACCTCGCTGTACATACATCCAGTTCCCACCTTCAAGCACTTCTGGAAAACCTACTTTCATGAATCTTCCCTTGATTAATTTTAATGGTCATGATAATTGCACAAACCCTCCCCTTGTACTTACTTGTTCAGCCTCATTTCTTCTGAATCCTGCACGCTCCCACTCTTATCCCCTCTCCCCCAATTACCTTGCTCCTCACTCCCTTGCTGCATGGAGTATTCTGAACTCCCAGCATCCTTTCACCTACACATGTTTCTCTCCCTGCCTGGACTGTCTTTATCTTCTCCTTGCCTGGCTAGGCCTGCTTCATGTCTGTGGTGGTAGTCACATTCCCCCAAAGCTTCTGCCTTTGTGATTTAAAAATCTATACCAAGATGTCTTTCAAGGATCCAGCTTGCATATATAGAACCTGATTCTCCACCTGAGTAGCTGTGGAAATATTACTGGTACTTTAGTCAACACCCATCATATGTCAAGAACTGTATTAGAATTGATCTTCCTCTTCTCTGCTTATTGAAGTCACTCATCCTTCAGGGCCAGGCTAATCTCCCTCATCATTAATTGTTCTTTCTTCTCACCTCTCAGCACAATGCCTACACCACTTTTGCAGCATGCATTTTATTCCCTTTGCTTTAAGTTTACATACCTAGTGTGTCCCCTAGTGGGAGATACTTAGAACCGGATGGTTTATGTTTTCATGTTGAATAGGAATGGATAGAATATTTTCTTGGGTCTTTATTGCTGTTCTTTGTCTTTTCCTCACTTGGTGATGTCCCCTCAAGGTGCTGTCTCTCATGATCTTTCAATGCCCCTCTCAAAAACTAGTCTCCGGCAAGGGCCGAAAATTCATTCACACTACCTACACCTTAAATAATTGATAACAGTTTTAAGTGTAACCCTCTCATCCACTCCCATGGAAACTAGCAATTTTAACAAGAACCAATGTCTCGTTGAAGAAAGTCTGAAGCTTTCTGTTTTGTGGCAAGGGTACAATTCAGCAAGATTTATGCCCCGGATGCTGTTTAATAACCTGACATTTTCTATTGAAAATCATTTCCTTAAGTCTTTAAGGCCACTTCCATTGCCTCCCACAGAATTCCCTCCTGTATCTCATTTGGCCTCAGCCCCTGGGGAGAAGCCCAGGTAGTGGTTCAAATCCCTCTTTTAGAAACGGTGTGTTCTCAGTAAGTGGAAGCACTTCATGGATTGACTTACAGTCCGTCTCCTCCCCAACCCCGTATAGGATCAATATAAGACCTCTGAGGAGAGCAGCCGTCAATTCTTAGACACGAGCTGAGAACAGACCCTGATCTGGACTGAAGTCAGAATGATGTGGGACAGAAGAAATGATGTGGGAGCAAGTCTAGAACAGAGAGAAAGGAGGAGGCCAAAGAAGAAAGTTAATTTGATTCCAAGTTTGGCTGAGGGTTAGCCTTGAGGGAAGCTTCTGGAAGTGGGGTGGGGTAGGATATTTGCATTGCTCCATAATTAGGTCTGCCTATGTGTCTCGAATAGGTGGCTAATTTTGTGGTAAGCCCCAAGAGAAACTTAAAAAATTTAAAAGGAACAGTTCTGTTCTGATGAATTTTCTTTACACTGAGTAACTTTTTGAGTGATTGTGCACTAAGAACTTGATGTATTTTAAATTCTCAAAACAACGGTTGTCTTGCTAATATTATTAATATTGGCAGTAACAGCATCCCAACTTAAGTGTTGTGGAAACTAAGGCAGGATTCAAACTGAGGTCAGTGGACCTAACATCCTCTTCCTATCACCTTGTAACTTGTCTCCAACAGAAATCATCAGAAGACAAAGTCTAGGCCATACATGTTGCTGGTCGCAAGAGCCTAGCTCGCTGCCCCTGCAAGTGGTCGGGAAAGGAACACTGAACCAGGAACTGGATTCCAGTCCCAATTATATTTCTTACTGAATTTGTAGCCTTAGGCAGGTTATTGCTCTTGCCTCAGTTTCCTCAGTTGTGAAAAGGGAATAATAATAGCTGTCCTGCCCACTTTTTAGGGTTACAATTAGAATCAAATGGAATGATGGCTGTAAAAATGACTCGAAAGTGTTGAGCAAGTGAAAGGCATTAAATAGTATTGCTGACCTGGCATTATGATATCCTGTGCTCAGGGTCCCTGTGGGCAGTGTGCATGGGATACCTGCTCCTGGTCTCCGGGGCCAGTCCCAGTAGAAATCAGCCCACAGAGGAACGATGAGCAGCTGGCTATGGAGGATGCTCAGACTGGAATCAAACCAACATAAGCCAATGGAAAAACCAGAAAACATAAGAGAAAGACTTTCTTCCCTTTGCCATTTCAGAAGGCATGTTTTCACAGTCTGCACAGACTCGAGGGCAGCAGGAAAGACGAAATCACTGCTTGCTTGAGTCACAACCTGTTGGAGCCAGGCAAAGTAATGGACATTTCTTTTAGTCACAATAGGTGGTGTGTATGGCCCTAGAAGAAGCACAAATTTGGGCTCATGGTATCCATCTAGATCAGTGGTCAGCAAACAGTGGCTCATGAGCCACATGTGGCTCTTTGGCCCCTTGAGTGTGGCTCTTCCATAGAATACCACGGCCTGGGCGAGTCTATTTTGAAGAAGTAGTGTTAGAAGAAGTATACGTTTAAAAAATTTGGCTCTCAAAAGAAATTTCAATCGTTGTACTGTTGATATTTGACTGTTGACTAATGAGTTTGTCGACCACTGGTCTAGGTCATCTACTACCTGTGTGACCTTGAGTGAGTTATTTAATTTCCTTGACCTTTGTTTTTCTCATAAGTAGTAGAATCATTTACCTCATTTGACTGTCTAAAGGATGCAATGTGATAATATTTTTATCCATTGTAAAAACCCTTTCTAAATGCTGGTAATTGTTATATTACCTCTTTGCCTCACCCTCTGCTGTAAAAGTAAAAAATTATCTGCTCCGTTCTAGTCTCATAGCCAGTAAGTGACAAGTAAGACGATCTGTGTAAAGTACCTCCAACTCCCCAGAAGAAAGATAAGATTTTGAAGGATTAAGGAGCCTGAGGATAATTCACCTTCAAATAAAGAAAATGCCAATGGGGAAGATGGAGGAAATAAAAATAACTTGATGTAGGAAATAACATTAACTAGGGGTAGTAAGCATCTTTTCTCTGCTGTTTCCACAAAGTGGAGGATAATGGGGAGTGGGAGAAGAGCCTTGTTCATAGCAGGTCAGGAGACACACACATTGGAGAGGCTCCATGCCATCATTGCTGAGTCCGAAGGGAGGTTATAGAATCTTATAGATAGATAAGTGCACAGTGACCAACAACCAAAGATGGGGTTGACACTCAGCTATTGATCAAGAATTTAATAAAGCACAGCAATCCAATGAAATAGATTTCACTGGAAATCTATAATTATTTAAGAGGGGAAAACCCACCCACTCCTGCCCATCAATATAAACATGTTGCTTTACACTCATTGAGGAGGTAATTATAAATCCTCTGTTAATTAGTTGTCCTATCTATCTACACACGCCAGTGTTTTTTCTCTTCTTTTTGGTAACATTTATCTTAATGTATGCATTTTTGGGGTAATGCACATGATACCTGACTTGAATAGTACAATAAATTATTCAAACTAGGAAAAGTGTCTCCTACCCACCATTTTGACCTGAGTTCCCTTCCCCAGGAGCACCCTGCTTAGCTAGCATCTATACTTGAAAAAACAAAATTACTTTTCTGTAAAATAAAAAAAATCTGAAATCAGTTTATTTTATTTTATTTCTTCTCAGTCGTTTTAATCCATTCCAACTAATATTCAGTGCTTTCTCTGGGCCTGACACCAGTGGATATTTGAGGGAAAGTTCTACAGTTTGGCCTGCCTGCTCAGTAGGCTAAGCCTCATACACTGTAGCAGTCAGCCCTCCACAGCCAGCTCACACCAGTCTACTTTGTCCTGTTAAGGGGGACATGTCTTTGGGAGCACATATCTTTGATTTTAGACAAGTTTTATAAGCATACTCTAATTGTAGGAAGCCCTTTTCATCTATGGAAATCAAAATAGTGTACCATAAGCCACTCGTGCATGTTAAACTTTGCAGTGGAAGTAAGGGTGACCCTTCATGGGAGCTGCAAAAATTGTATTTCTGAGAAGTCTGATAATAAGGTGGGAGACAAGATGAAATGCTTGAAGGGCCGTGTCTTTCTTTGCAGTTACAGAGTTTTGCATGATGTCAGGCTCTGCTAAACACCCATTGAACAAAATGAGCAACACTTTGAATGTGTCAAGTATATCTAGATTTCAGATTTTTGTCATTAGACTTAAACTTGGCTTCCAAGATGTTGACTCCTGAATCCTACCTTATCCCGTTGAGTTCTGGAACCTTTTTGGTATTTGGAGAGAGACCTTTTCTCCCTCCTCTAATCTCTTATCACCATCCATTGAGCACTTGAAGAGATTTAAACTGTTGGTTTTGCATATCTTGCACACACCAAGGCCATAGGAAAATTACCAAATAATTTAGTACAATATACAGCAAATCGTTAGTTTTCTGTAATTAAATAGAGACTATGATTACTCTTTCATCCCTTTAATTTGTTCTATATTTAATCAGTATGCATTTTTCTGTATTATTAGAGTAATTTTTACATATTCTAGTAAAATAGAAGACCTTGTCTTTTTCAATATCCATTCATCATCCTGCCTCATTATTTCTTATATCGATGCACACCAAAAGACCCTCATATGAATCATATATAATTGATTGAATATTGTGAACTGTGATCCAACATTCCACAAATGTAATCTTTAAAACATTCTTGTTGTCTCATGTTGTCAAAGAGCTCCCAACTAGCTCATTTGCTTCTGATCTGTACTGAACTGGGTAGCTCTGAAGTGCCCGGTGACCTGTTGGATGGATGCATGCATGGGTAGATAGATGGATGAGTCATGAATGGTTTGTGCACATGGTCAGTCCCATCAAGACAACATACCTGGATAGTCTGTCTTGTATACATTTTTCCTGAAAAATTTTAAAAGGCCAGAATACAAGAAGCTCAAAGTTGGAAAGAGCCCTTGAGTTCAGCTATTTCAAAATCGGAGTTGAACACAGGCATCTCCTTCACAACCTCCATTGCTAACCCAGCCCAAAGCTCATAAGCTAAAACTCAGTGACTATTTACCTATCTGACTTTGCCCTCTGAACCTCCTTGCCTTTCTTTATGTACATCTTTGACTCTTTGGACAGGACAAAAGGAAAGTGGCTGCTATTGTGGGAAGGAGGATTTTAAGACAGAAGTTATTCATGTCGGTAGAAACCAGTAAGCGTTAACTAGGACGGTTGTAGAATCTTCTCCCAAGGTTTAAACACACACACAGAGGCCGGATTAGCCCTCTGGTCTAGCCCAGGGTCTCCCCATGTCCTTGTCAGGGGATGGGCAAAGGAGCTCCCCTTCCTCCCAGCCTAAATGAAGCCTCTACTCACTGTAGATGGTCTGATGGGGTGTGCCGTCCACATGGCCGTCCTTGTGGATCTGTAGGTGGTAGCTGTTCCTGGCTGAGGCCGTGTACAGGTGGGTCAGGCCACTCCAGCTGGAGCCCAGCAGTGGGGATGCGTTGGGATAGGCTCTGACCATGCAGTGCAGGGCCAGGACGCAGACCAGCAACCCAAGGCTGGCCCCTGGCATCGCTGCTCTCTGAGTGGCTGGTGTGGAGTTTGAAACCTGACACTGCCTCCCTGACTCGGTGCAGCCTCTCTGGCCTTTTTCTCCTCTTCCTCCTGGTGGGTATCTGGTGTGAAGATCCCAGGCTGGATTCCCTCCTTTCCCCCTTGGGCTTTTAAAGGGTAGCAGTGTGACATCAATCAGGAAAACCTCCACTGTCCACATCCTCTGTGTTGTAATCAGCTCATTTGAAGAGAGTGCAGAGAACTCTGAGGCTCACAGAAGGCACGTCGGTTACACACACACACACACACACACACACACACACACACACACCCGCACGCACATCAATTTCAAGCCAACGTTCCAAGAAGTGAATGATATGTGGGCAAAAGTTATCTATGACTCTGTTGACCTGTCCCACTTCCACCAGGAAATGTGAAGGCAGCCAGAGGTTCCGAAAAATCCAGCTTCAGTCATGCAGTCAATAGACTCCTGTGCAATTAATCTCACAATGAGTCTACTCATTTTGGTTTTCTTGGTCCTTTCCATCTCATTCAGCAACAATGTGTCCAGTGCTTTCTCTGTGTACAGCACAAGTGGGTGTTTTGAAGGACACAGAAATAATACAGAATACCACCAGGCAACTGGGATTCTCTGAGATCCACCCCCCATCCTACCCCATGAAGATATAGGAGCAGAGAGCAGAGGGACCAAAACCAAGGTTGTCATCTGGGGGAAAGTTCCAGACAGGAAGATGGAAAGTAAGGCCTTGAGTCTCTGCTGCTCTACAAAATGCCGAGGTCTGATGTCTCAGTTTCCCTGGTTGGGCTATCTAGGAAAGGATCGGGAATGTCCAGCCAGTGGGCTGTATCAGGCCCAAGAAATCATGGTCTGGCCCTGAGAAGGCAACTGCAGGCAGGACTCAAAATTCAATAAGTCTAATTGCCTTTTTCATAACAACATCATTTATATTACCCTGGTCTAGGGCAACTGAACTGGTATTATGGTCTCCCCAATAGTATAGAGACTCATTGAGAGACCTGACGAAGACCGGAAGACTGCTGGCTGAGCACAGGGCTCAGAGCCCAGGAAAGTCTTAAGAGTGAGTGGCAGGCCAGGGAGCCCCCACAGTTCGTGTCTTTTGGGTGCCTGACTCCTAGGATGGGACCTGCCGCCTCACAGATCCTCTGCACAGCTGAGCCCTCTGGGAAGCTACATGTGATGGAGGACAATCCTAGCACATGCAGCTCAACAAGGAGCAAGCTGCTGGAATGCATCCCAGAAAAACACACACAGGAGGCTGTGACTTTGCCAGGTCCCTATTTGTTGAGTGCATACCATGTTCAGGCTGGACACCGTGGTTGATTAAAGAGAGAGCAAACTGTGATCCCTGCCTCAAGAAGCTCACAGGCTAGTAGAGAAGGAAAGTAAAGGTAAGTAGCCACTACACAAAGCATGATGGGACGCACAATCATATAGGTGCCGGTGAAAGGGGAGGGGCATATGTTATCCTACATTTGCATGAGGCTTTACAGCTTACAAAGCATTTTGATGTGTAGCAGTGTGGATCTCATTGCAGCGCTGTGAGGTAGGCACACAGGCATTATCAGCATTTTAATATTACACATGAAGAAAAGGTCTTGGGATCCATATGTACAAATACATGAAGTTTATACAGTTAATGCAGGGAAGAGGTCAGGTTGATGTCTGGGCACTCTGACTCCAGCCCTCCTAAGCGCTTTGCTAGATATACAAACCCCACAAATGCTGGGTGCCTGGTAAGGAAGTGCAGGTAGCAATATGGCATAGTACCAGTACTGAATATTCAGTGTTTCTCTAATAAACCCAGACCTTTACCCAGGATGTGTCTCTAAGAGGCAGCGTGCTATATTCCCAGGTTAGATAGAAGATTTAGGACAGCTGTATGTTTCTGTATAAGTCTTCTTCAATGATGTTCACAGAATGGTTTACAAGTATAGCACCTCAGCTCAGTTAACTGAAGAAACAGCCTGCCTTCAGAGTTTAAATACAAACCATTCCGGAACATTGGCCAGTTGACAACCCTACATTTCCTCTGTTGCTTGCGAAAGAGATTGGAGTACCTGAGATCCTTCTCTGTGCAAGGGAAGGGAAGAGGGAATTACAGGGGAAAAAAGCAGCACAATCTTATCCCCAAGGGCTTATAATATTGAGCAGAAAAAAGAAATATTTGCTCAATACAAGGCACTGAGAGAGGAGCTAAATTACTAGGACATGTAATAAACGCTAAGAGGGTTCAGAGAAGTGAGAGATCACCATGGGTGAACACCAACGTCAAAGAGGGCTTAAAGGAACCTGAGACTAGATGGAACCTTTATATCAGTGGTTCTCAACCTTTCTAATGCCGTGGCCCTTTAGTACAATTCCTCATGTTGTGGTGACCCCCAACCATAAAATTATTTTTGTTGCTACTTCACAACTGTTATTTTGCTACTATTAATGGAACTGTAATGTAAATATCTGTGTTTTCCGATGGTCTTGGGCTCTATAGCAGCGGTTCTCAACCTGTGAGAACACCTAGCAGGGTCACCTAAGACCATTGGAAAACACAGATATTTACATTACGATTCATAACAGTAGCAAAATTACAATAGCAACAAAAATAATTTTATGGTTGGGGGTCACCACAACATGAGGAACTGTATTAAAGGGTCATGGCATTAAAAAGGTTGAGAACCACTGCTTTATATGGACAGACAGGTAAGGGTGCCTTCCAGCACTTGCCAGGGCACATTGGGGAGCGAGTGCAGGTGTCTTGGGAAGTGCACCTGGCCATTGGCTCTCTTCCTGGGGTGAATGAAAAGGGAACCTCCCTCGCCACTGCATCTGGAGAAGAGAATTGTTGTGCCACTTACTCCACCTCCAAAAAGAAGAAGCCCTGAATACGAATCACCAAAGCCTTTGAGCAGCTTGATGGGTGTGGCATCTCCCCAGAAGCTTCTTTAAAAAAAAAAAAAAAAAAAAAAAATATATATATATATATATATATATATATATATATATATATATATAATTGATTTTTTACAGAGAGGAAGAGAGAGGGATAGAAAGTCAGAAACATCCATGAGAGAGAAACATCGATCAGCTGCCTCTTGCACACCCCCTACTGGAGATGTGCCCGCAGCCAAGGTACATGCCCTTGACCGAATCAAACCTGGGACCTTTCAGTCCAAAGGCTACCACTGAGCCAAACCGGTTTCGGCTCCCCAGAAGCTTCTGAGAACCTTGACAGGAAGGGAGAGCCTAGAGGAAGTTGGTCACAGGTCTTTGCACCTACAGGGCACTCATCTGTGACAATTCTGGTCAGAGGATTAGGGAGCTGGTATGCCCTTAGGTGCTAAATGAAAAAGGCTGATACCAGCGGGGAGCAGGAAGGCCAGGAAGCAGGCCAGCAGTGGTTTGTGGTTCTGGGAAACCACTGTTCTCAGTGCCCAGGTGGCTGCCTGGCATGCAGCAGGTGGGCTCTTCTCCAGCCAGCCCTGCAAGCCCCTGCTCTGACTGAGGAGGATTTGCCACTCGAGCTGTGTGGAGGCCTCTGGTCCATCCCTGCTTTTGTGGTCAGAGAATCCAGGCTCTAAACATGGCTGGGGGGCGATAGGAATCTGTATTCCCACAGTCGATTACTTTCCCTTAGCTACTGACATCCTTTTCTCAGAATCTGATCTCCCTCAGCTCATAGTGTTTCAATCTGAAGACTTTTCAACAATTCAGATGTTCCGGCCTCGGTGTTTTTTTGGAGGATAGGAAACTGTCTTGTCTTCTATTCCCTCCCCCCAATTGTTTGCTTTGTCACCTGCTACACTTGATCATCTACCTGGGAATTACCTACCTGTGGGTGGTGACTGAAAGTGCTTAAATTCTCTGCTGGTTGGCTCATTTCTCTCTCCCTACCTTGCTTATCATGCCCACACTGAATCAGGGATAGACTCAAGGAAGGCAGTTGCCTTTAATCTCATATTTAATATCATATGTATCCTGTAGTACATTTATAATAGGTCACTAATAACAGTCTCACCCAAAGACATGTAGTCAAAAGTAAATCTAAATATATAAACAGAACCCCCGTTATTCATTCATTCCAAGTGAAATAAAAATGGTTTCTGTAATATTATAGAATCCACGCAATTGCTATGTTGCTTTTGGCGCAATAATCAGAAGTTTGTTCTGTAGGACCAAGAGGGGTTGGCACTGCAGATGCCTCCAGTGGGAACCTTAGTGAATGGATGGTCATAGGGGAGCTGGAGGGCAGAGGACATGAGAGAAGTCAACGCGATTGAGCTGTAGTTGCAGCCATTTCCTTTCCTCCCAAGTCCTCAGTCCTTCTTTTTTTCCGCTGACACTCATCTTACTGGAACCTACTCCCAGCCTCCACCTCTACAGCCTGAGTGAGAAGAGGCGACGTGTGTCCAGGGTGGAGGAGCCCAGGCCTGTGAATGTTTTCATAAAAGGTCCGCTTTGGGTCATGAGAACAGGGTTATGCTTGTTTCACTGAGAGCAAAGGCAAAGAGTTGGGCCACACTTGCAATGGAGGCAGCGTAGGTGACACAGCTTTTGAAAGTTTGTCCGTTTGTACCACTCTCCCCAAACCCTACGTAGTCACATGTCCAGAGGGCTCTTTGACTCCCCTTTCTTTCTCTTCAGCACTCTGCCCTCCCCCCAAAAAAATAGTTAGCGTCATGTAAATAGGGATTTTTAATTTTTCAAAATACTTTCATAATGGTTATCTCACTTGTCCCTCCCAGAAGTGGTCTGCTCAGAGAGGCACTTTTCCGAACTGTTATTCCTACAAGTTGATATGAAATCAAGTATCCTTTTGGCTGATGAGACTTCATGGCCTGGCACTTCGTGGCCCTGGCACCCCCACTGAGCACCCCCTCCTCAGTCTCCTCTTTGTGCCTGTCTAAGTCAGAGCCCACCTAGAATTCTCTGAGCTTGGGAGACTTTTAAATTCTGAGTTCATTTCCTTTCCCCTTTATTTTTCCCCGCTTCCTCTCCTACTGACTCCCCCGAACCAGGGTGATCAAAGGGGTCTCTTCTTCCCCCACTTTCCTTTTGTAAAGGTCATAGAAACATGGAATCTCATAACTGGATGCTGGGAACCTTGGTGTTCCTCCCTATTGCCTGCTTTTACAATAAGGACTACTGAGGCCCGAGGTGACTTAACCAAGGTCACACAGCCATATTAGTGGCAGAACTTAGAATCTGGCTTCTGACCATCGGCAAGAGTCCCCATCACCTCACAACTTCATTTTATTCATCGGAATAAATGTCAATTTTTTCACCTGCTTTGCCTCATCTGTGCCACTTAGAACAAGGGCTGTTATGGAGATAAAGGAAATGGCATTAGGGCATTAGCTTTTTGCAAACAGATCCTTTGCCTCCTTAGTATGAGCACTGGCCCAGAGATGGGAAAGCTTGGCTTCCCATAGTTCCATTCTTTCCCACCTCAGGGACTTGAACTCCACTTTGCGACTACCGTGAAGGTGTTGCCCAATTATTTCTGTCTCCAGCCTGGATGTCACCCTCGCCATCGCCTATCGTGCAGTGGAAGAGCTAACCCCAGGCAGGAGCCTTGGCAGCCAGCTCTGCCCCGCTCATCTTCACATCCATGGATCTTGTTTCTGTTCTGTGTAGAAAAAGGGATTGGACTAGAAGATGTGTGCCCTTTTCTCGGTGGAGGAAGAAGCAGCACAGTCTAGACTAGAGCCTCAGCCCTTCTGTCTGCAGGGCTCTGCCAGGCTGCTTCTCCCGCTTCCCATTCTGTGCCTTTGACCAAGGCCAGAACGAAGGCAGCGATGCTTCCAATGCTGGACTGTGACCAGAGAAGGAACAATAGACACTTTGAACACACAAAGTCTGCCTGATCCAATTGGTGGGAGCCCAGCCCACCGCCCTCTCAGGATGCCTGGGGCTTGTCACGCAGCCCACGTCGGGGAGCACACATCCTGGCTCCCACTCACCTTCTTGGAGCTTGTGACCCAGGCCAGCCCACCATGTTTGGGACTCTGCACATCCGGACCATGTTATCTCAGGATCCTGGGACTCCTTGGCTTCCCTGCCCAGCCTCCTCCCCTCCCTGTGGACACGTAGCCACCACACACTTCTCGGAGGGCTATTTCTAGCTGAGGGGCCGGTAATTGAGCTCCAGCCTGTCAAGTCAGGTTGTCTGTGTGCTGCAGTTGGACAGGCAGCGTGACACGTTGTGGGTTCAACAGAGTGCAGGATGTTGGGGCTTCCGGAGGCAGGCATCCCCCCCAGCCTGCTAGAGGTCACGGTTGTTGAGACGTGGGGGTGGGGGACAGACAGGATGCTCCCACCACATGATTGGAAGGAGCTGCAAGTCTAAGGGGAGAGGGGAGACCTCAGCCCACTCCCACCTCCAGTGGCTACCCGCCCTCTGACCCACTGCAGCCCTTGTCCTGGCATGAATGAATTCTCCTTAGCTAGCTCAGAGTTAGCACAGTCCTGTAGTTGAATGAAGGCTCTGGGCTAGACAGCCTGGGTTAGAAACTGACTTATGCCCCATACCAGCTATGCCATTTTGAGCCTCAGTTTCCTCATCTGTAAAAAAGATGAAAATAATTATATTGTCCTCATTAGATTATTGACAGGATCTAAAAGGCACATGTAATACTTCACCTCATGTAAAGTGGTTACATAGCCCTGTTTGGTATATGGCCAATGTTGATCATCTTTATTGCTTCTTTTCCAAGCCCAGCCTCCTACCACAGCTGCAGGGAGTTCCAACATGGCTCTCACCAGTTATAAGAATTTCTGACTTTCAGAGTGATTGTTATTTCTGATGTCTGACATGTCTTAGGTGCTTAAGGAACAAATAAAGGAACAAATTCTTCCCTTATTTTGATATGCTCGAGTAGCTGACCTTGGAATGAGAACAGAAACAAAATAAAAAACCTGGGTTCAAATTCCCACTGCACCCCATAGCTAGTGATGTGGCCTGCCTAACCTGGGACACTCATTTTTGGCCCCTCCAGTCTCCTGACTGTCAAGAGGGGGTGATGGCTTCTGCCTAACCTCTTCCCAAGGCTGTGGGGGTGAATGGACAAAGGGTCTGATGTTGATGTGGAAATAGAAAGAAGCTCCGCAGCTCGAGGAAGATGATTCATTATCTTCAACTAGGGGCCCGGTGCACAAAATTCATGCACTGGTGTGTGTGGGGGGGTTCACTCAACCCAGCCTGCCTCCTCTCACATACTGGGAGCCCTCAGGGAATGTCCTACTGATGGCTTAGGCCACAGTCTGGCCTTCCTTTGTGGAAGGCAACCGGGCTGATCAGGGAAAGGCACCAGACTCATCACCCTACTGCTGCAGCCACTGCCAGTCACCACAGCCACTAAGGTGTTTTCATCAACACGGACTCCGGTCCCTCCACCATGAAAAAATGACAACTTTCTTTAGGCATTTTCAAGATGTGTCTTTCATAAAATATGACATTTTTTTTTATCCTCACCTGAGGATATGTTTCCATTGATTTTTAGAGAGTTTGGAAGAGAAAGACAGAAAGAAACATCAAAGTGAGAGGAACACTTTGATTGGTTGCCTCCTGCATGAGCCCTGACCTGGGCCCTAGCCAGGGAGAAGCCTGCAACATAGATACATGCCCTTGATCAAAATATAACCTGGACCCTGCGGTTGCAAACCTAGGCATTGTCCACTGAGCCAAACCACCTAGCGCAGGATATGACATTTCTTAGCCCTCCAATAGTGGACCTTTATTTTTTTCTCAAGGAGTGTGGTGGAAAAATCCTAGATTATATTTTTGGATTCTTATACCCAAGTTACTAAGAATATTACCAGTGGTGTACAGGGAGCTTAGCCAATGAGGGGTCAGAAAAGGTATTTCCTCTATACTTCACACCTATCTCCTCTGATCTTTAGCTCCACCCCTGCCAAGACCTAAAGCCTCTGGCCAAGGCTCCGAGGCTTGAGCCCTGGGCGGAGGACCCCCAGCTTGCTGCCATTGCACTGATATCACCCTGCTCTGCCCCTGGCCAAGGCCTCAAGCCTCTGGCTGAGGCTCTGAGGCTCGAGGCTTGGGTCCTGGACAGAGAACCCCCAGCTCGCTCTGATCCCCGGGCTCTGCCCTGGCCAAGGCCAGCAAGGGGAGGCAGAAAGTTTGGCTTCCTCCAATGCCAGGGAATCCTAATCCTCCCTCCTGCTCTCAGTGCCCATAGGCATTTTGGTTCAGTTTATTTGCATATTGCTCCTGGTTGGCTTGTGGATGTAGTGGAGATACTGTCAATTTGCATATTACCCTTTTATTAGATAGGATTACTTCAGATTCCCTGCTCCAGGAAGCCTGAACTATTCTTTTAAGCCCTCTTTCACATGACCATTTCTCCATGCTGAGGTTTGCTTTAGCTATGCCATATCCTCTTCCTTCCTTTCTCATCTCTCCCTCAAACTCTTCCTTTCTCTTCTTTCACTTCCTTCAGAACTGGGCCAACTCAAGCTGTTCTCACCAGCCTCACCCAAGTGAGGGGCTCCATTCAACCCATCACACTCATGTTCCCTGCACAGAGGGTTTGGGTGACACACCGTCTTTTCCTTTGGGTGTGTTCTTATACTTCTGAGGAAATCATCTACTACCATGGTTATGTCTCTTGGTGCCTTTTTATTTCATTTATTTTATATTTATTTATTTAACCTCGGTCCCTTTTAAAGCAAGGCCACATTACTTCACTTGAACTTCAGCTCAGATCTCAGCTCTTCGAGGGAGCAGAGATGGGTTATTACCTTCATTTTATGGATGAGAAAATTGAAAGCTAAAAAAAGTTATTTACTGACTCAAGGTCTCCTAGCTAGTGAGTTGTACCCAGTTCTTCATTCTTCCCTGCATTACAGCTGGGGAATCCTGAGGTGAGGTGCTATAACCAAGGTTCTTCTGATGGGCCACATGGCATGGAAACTCAACTTCTTGTCTAATAGTCCCCGAGTTTCCAGTCTTTGCCCTCTTACTGGCTGTTACTCAGAATATCTGAGCTTAGTTAACATGCCCCTAAAATGGGGATATACTATCTGCCTCATATGCAAACACTTGACCCATAGTAGATGCCCAACATTCCCTTTCACTCCTTATACAGGGTGTTCCCCCCAAATGTATAACAGCTGGTAGCTCAATATAAAAATGAAATATATTTAAAAAAACACCACTTTTATAATTATTTAAAGTGTGTGTATACATTTTTGGGACACCTTATATTTCCTCAAAACACCCAACAGCTTCTAATAAGTGTGCACATTTTATTATATTTTCATTACTACCCCCAAAAAAGGTCTCTCCAGGTGAGGTAGACTGAACATCCAATTATTCTGTGAACATACATTAAGTGCTTAGTACTAGTATATACCAGACTCAGACACAAATGGGTGAAAATGCATTATTCTTGCATTCAATAAGCTTACAGTATTGTGAGGAAAGGCAGGTGCTAGAAAGAAGACTACTCTGAGTGTGATTGTGCCATGAGGCTCTGTGTTCAAGGTCTCTGGGGTCCAGCAGGAAGAGTTTCTGACTGGCTGAGGTATGCTCAGTTTGGCTTTAGGAATGGTCCATAGCTGACCAGAGTTTTGAAGGATTATGAATTAGTCACCTGATCCATTTGTGATACAGGAGAGATTATTTTATTTATTTTAAAATATTTTTGTTGACTTCACAAAGGAAGGGAGAGGGAGAGAGAAATAGAAACATCAATGATGAGAGAGAACCATTGATTGGCTGCCTCCTATGTGGGTTCAAGCCCACAACTCAGGCATGTGCCCTTGACTGGAGTCAAACCCGGGACCCTTCAGTCCACAGGTCAATGCCCTGTCCACTGAGCAAAACCGGCTAGAGCCAGGGGAGATTATTTTAAAAGGGAGATGACATGTAGAAATACTGAATCATGAAAGGAACATGACATCTTAGGAAGACTGTAAGGATTTCAGTGGAAGCACAGTATAAAAGAAGGTGGGAAAAAAGGGTACATTTATAATACTTTCAATAATAAAGATAAATTAAAAAAATAAAAGAGGGTGTGAAGTATTGGTAAACAAGGGAGGAAAACATGGACAGTGTTGGATTATAGACATACTTGTATGACATATTAAGGGATTTAGATTATAACCTCAGCCTATGGGGAAATCCTAAAATTTTTGAGCAGGGAATAAGCATAATGAAACTCATGTTTCAAGATGATCACTCTGGTAGCAGTGTGGTGAATAAATTTGAGGAGGAATAAAACTATGTATGAAGACCAGTAAGCAAAATTTCAAAATATTCTAAATAATACACTGAACTAAGCAGGGGCCATTTGGGGCTAGAAAAAATATGGGGTTATGAGAGATCTTAAGAAAGAACTCAGAGGAATAAATGATTGATTATACATGGGAGTCAGAGAGGAGGATTCAAGGATGATCCTGGGTTTTTGAGCATCAGAAAGCAATAGGGAGATTGTTGGGGAGATGATGAGTTTGGTTTTGTTGGGTCTGGGGAGTGTTAGCGCATGAGTGGTTTTGGGGAAAGAGATCAGGCCTGGTGGTAGAGACATGGGAGTTGTTTTCATACAGGTGATAGTTGAAGCAATATTAAAGGGATCATCCAGGGAACATCAGCCTTTCCGGAGAGTGGAGGAACAGGAGCCCTCAAGCGATATCAAGAACTGTTGTTCACAGACTTTTGCTGAGTGCCCATCAGTCCCTGATTTCCCGGTAAATGCCATTGTTTGCAATGGATTCCTTGTAAAGACATACAAAAGATACCACAGGCAAAGGCACCACCTTTATTACCAGCCAGGACTTCTGCCCTTGTGAGCTGTGCTAGGCAGTGAGTGACCCCTGCGGGCATCACTAACTTTGAGACCTTGGCTACACACAAAGGCAGCTTCTTCTTGACCTCTTTTCTGTAAGCTCATCATTCTCTTGATCTTGGAGTCTTAACCGGTCTAATTCCCAAAGGAGAAAATGAATAAGACATTGAAACAAAGGGGAGATTGGAAGGCTCCTTTCCCAAAAGCTGGAGCAAAGCTGATGCCAATCTCTTCTCTTCTCCCTCCTACCCTGCCCTGATGCCCACTGGGTTTCTAAGGAGGCAGAGGGAGAAGGGAAGAAAGAAAAGGGATCTTAGTGACTGAGACGAGGGTATGGTGTAATTTACCCAATGCTGCTTCCATGTATAGTTTATTCCTTCTACTAAAAAGCTCCAGCCTCCAGTATCAAAACTCCAGTGTACACCCTTCAGAAGAAAACACTTATTTTGTTATTGACTCATATGTGAGATTACATTCTCGGGGGTGGAGTGAGGAGTAAGTCTTACGTTCCCTGTGGAGATCAAAGTGTGTTCTTAAAGATCAGGAATGGAGAAAGAAAAGCGAGGATGTGGGATAATAGAGAAGCAAGAGGAAGCAACATTTCCAGAAAGAGGACAAAATTAACCGTATCAAGTGCTGCAGAGAAGGAGACATAAGCTAAGGGACCAGATTTGCAATTTTTAACTGATGATTTTGCAAAGAGCCATTTCAGCAGAATAGAATTGGAGACCAGATTGTATGGATTGAGAACAGAAGAAGGGTTGAGGAAATGAAAAGAGACAAGAGTGGTCACTCTTTTAAAGCATGGAGAGACAGTAGTAGGAAGAGACATAGGATGATGTTTCAAGCTAATTAGTTAAGAAATTCAAAATTAAAAAAACCCGATATTCTTCAGACCACACACAAAACAAGTAGAGAAATATTACTGTCGATCCTCTCTTGTTTCATTTGTTCTAATCACAGTGCGTTCAGCTTTGGGAGCCATCGAAGGCTTTGGGTGACCATCTTCTCCAGTCAGGAAAATTAGAAACCAGAAACTGCACTTCAAATCTAACAATGATTTGCTCTGGCCCGGCCGACATAGCTTAGTGGTTGCACATTCACCTATGAACCATGTGAAAGAAATAATTGACAAGCTGGACTTCATTAAAATTAAAGACTTCTGCCCTAAGAAAGACAAAGTTAATGGAATGAGAGGACAAGTCATAGAGAAAATATTTGCAAAAGGAATATCTGATAAAAGACTGTTATCCAAAATATACAAAGAACTGTTAAAAGTCATCAATAAGAAAATAAATATGTTGATTAAAAAATGAGCAATCACGCTGAGACTGGTTTGGCTCAGTGGATAAAGCGGACTGTGGACTGAAGGGTCCTGGGTTTGATTCCGGCAAGGGCATGTACCTTGGCTGCGGGCACATCCCCAGTAGGGGACGGGTAAGAGGCAGCTGATCGATGTCTCTCTCTCATCGATGTTTCTGACTTTCTAGCCCTCTCCCTTCCGCTCTGTAAAAAAATCAATAAAATATATTTAAAAAAATGAGCAAACATGTTACCAAAAGTGATATATAGATGGCAAATAAGCATATGAAAAGATGCTCCACATATTTCCACGTCATCAGGGAAATACAAATTAAAACAAACAGATACCACTACATACATACCTATTAGAATGGCCAAAATCTACAACACTGAAAATAGCAAAAGCTGGTGAAGATATGGAGCAAGAGGAGTTCTCATTCATTGCTGGTGGGAATGCAAAATGGTACAGCCACTTTGGAAGACAGTTTGGTAGTGCCTTAGAAAACTAAACTTACTGTTAACATACAATTCAACGGTCATGCTCCTTGATATTTTTCCAAAGGAAAACGTATGTCCATACAAAAACTTGCATGTGGATGTTTATGGCAGCTTAATGTATAATTGCCAAAACTTGGAACCAACCAAAATATCCTTCAGTAGGTTAATGGATAAACTGTTATATCTGGACAATGTGATATTATTCAGTGCTAAAAATAAGCGAGTTACCAAGTCATGAAAAGACATGGAGGAATCTTAAATGCATATTCCTAAGTAAAAGAAGCCAATCACAAAAGGCTCAGTGGTGTGTGTTTCCAACTCTTTCATTCTAAAAAGACAAAACTATGTAAAAAATAAAAAAGATCAGAGGTTGTCAGGGATTGAGTGGTGGTGGGATGAATAGATGGAGCACAGGAAATATTTAGGGCAATGAAAATGATCTTTATCTAGCTATATAAAAGGTTAATATGCTAAGTGTCACTCCAACTGTCCTACAGGTTGCTGTGACACTCAAAGCTGCCATGACACCCATTGGCCATTTACAAAGAAACAGCACTGCAGACCTGGTGCCAACAAAGCAACATTCAGCTCCCCCCAAGTGGGACACAGGCCCTACCACCACCCTAGAGTGACACCCCACCAAATTGCAGCCAATGCTGCCAAGACCTCATGGCAAAAAATGTGGCCCACAGCCCAGCGTAGCCTGGAAACGGTAGCTGTGGACATTGGATAATGACAGCATGTAGCAACACCCTGCTTCCTCTCTCTTGCAACTAGCCTCCTTGGAGTTTCTTCAGCTCAGGAACCTGACTTGCTTTATAGCCAGGTGCAAACATTTTACATATTAACCAAATGTCTGTGAAGCATTTTCCCGTGACTCATCTTATTTGATTCTCACAGAAGTCCTGGAGTAGGTAGATAGGAGACCTGGTAGAATCCCTGTTTTCTTTTCATTAGCTGGAAAATGGAGATTTAGAAAGTTTAGAAACTTGACTTCACTAAAAAGAAGTAAAAAATGGTGGAACATTAAAATGACTTCAGGTTTTCTCACTGCACAGAATGTAGTCAAACATTGCTGCAGGTCTCCCTGTGTGATGTACAATAATAACAAGCTTTGTGTTGATATTTACTGCTGTGTTGCTGACAATTACTTGAAAGAGAAGGTGAGGTGCTTCACTGGGCTGGAAAAAGTTTAGCTAAATCAAAAAGCAGGTCTAATTAAGTAAGTTTATTCTATATACAGTATATAAAAGGCTAAGTTGACTCACACATGTGCGATACTTATACAGCTCTCACTGGCAGCAATCACACAGGTGTGTTTTGATCTGTCATTGTCCATCATGAATTTGGTTGACACTTCTATTATAGAGAAAGGGCAAACAGCAATATTAAAATATTTCTTCTATTTAATTTCCTTTCAATGTGTATGAATCCATGTACCAGGCCACTAGTGATATTATAATGATGGATTTGTGTCATTTGATACATTTTTTACAAACTAATAGAATGTACCACATCAAGAGTGAACCCTAATGTAAACTATGAACTTTGAATGATCATGATGTGTCAGTATGGGTTCATCAATTGTAACAACTATGTTAATCTAGTGGGGGATATTAATAATGAGATATTGATATGTATGTGTAGAGGCAAGAAGTATATGGGAAATTTTTGCACTTTCCTCTCAATTTTTTCTATGAACCTAAGACTACTCTAAAAAAGTAAATTCTTTAAAAAATATTTCCTTCTTAAAATATCCATGGACCTTATGGCTGAAAAGTTTGGCATTTTAGAAAATAAAAAGCAGTTGCTGTGTCCTTCTGTAACATTTGCTCTGTGATACAACTTCAGCATACATATTTATCTAATAAACTAGAGGCCTGTGCATAAAATTTGTGCATGGGTAGGGTCCCTAGGCCTAGCCAGTGATCAGGGCTGATCTGTGGGGTGGCCAGTGGGGCGATTGGGGGGACTGCCCTGCTGGCATCTGCCTTGGTTGGCCTGGAGCCTGTGGGCTGGGGCAGCTCCTGCATTGAGCATCTGCCCCCTGGTTATCAGTGTGCATCATAACAACTGGTTGTTCCTCTATTCAGTTGGTTTGCATATTAGGCTTTTATTATATAGGACTAGAGACCCGGTACACAAAATTTGTGCACTGAGGAGGGTGTCCCTCAGCCCAACCTGCATCCTCTCCAATCTGGGACCCCTCGGGGAATATCTAACTTGATTAGATATCCTATAGGATCGGGCCTAAACCTGCAGTCAGACATCCCTCTCACAATCCAGGATCACTGGCTCCTATCCACTCATCTACTTGCCTGATTGCCCCCAACTACCCTCCCCTGCTGGCCTGATCACCCCCGAGGATTTTATTAGTATAGATATGACCCTTCACAGAAACTTTTACTAACCCTGCTTTACAATAAGAGTCTGACAATTGAATCATTAGGACCAGACACCAAGATTTCTTTTCTTTGAATAGTGGAGGGAATAATTATCTTGTCTTTAAGTTGCCCTGAAATTAAAATGAGATAATGACTTAGAAAAGTATAAAAGCACCATATAAAGACAACTGTCTTTTTCATGTACTGAAAAGATAATGAAGTGGTAAAATGAAAAACACTATTTTTATTCTCTCCCTTTCTTCCTTTACAGCCTTTATTTAAACTTTGAAATTTATAAAAATTTCACTCCAATTTTTATTTCTTTACATTCAATATTATTTTGTATTGGTTTCAGGTTTTATATTAGTTACAGAATAGTGGTTAGACAATCATATACTTTACAAAGTGTTCCCCGATATTTCCAGTACCCACCTGGCATCATATCATCATTACAACACTATTGACTATATTCCCTATTTAAGTGACAATGGGTTTACAGGTTCCTTCCAGTCTTCCTTTTGTGTTGTTCACCTTTCCCTTTCTTTCTCACTTCTTCCCTCATTTTCCTTATATAGTAAGGAGGCGGGCTCAGCCAAGCCTCCCCAGGGCAGCAATGTTGACCATCAAAGCTATATAAGGAAAGCTATATATAGCAATTGACCATCAAAGCTCAGTGAAGGCACTGGGACACGCTTAATCCATTTTACAGACCAGGAAACTGAGGCCAATTCCAGTTGGCTATGGAACTTCACTCAGTGCACAGGGAGCCCTCAGAGCCATGCTCTCTGCCTAAGGGGCAGCCTCTGGCAAACAGAACAAACCTTCCCATCAGGCTTCTGAGCCTCTTTCTCAAGTACCTCTTCACTGGAGACGCTCCACATTCTTTCCTCTCCCTGGTCCCCTGCCCCCATTCTTTATTGCCCATACTTTTCTGGAGCAGGTGAAAGGCTCCTCACTCACCGCCTAGGCATGCTCTGCTGTGGGGCAGGGCAGCGAGGGTTTGCTTTTAGGTTGCGGCAGAGGCAGGAGTCACAGCCTCTGAAGTGGGAAGGCCACCTGGGAGAGACTGGTTAGATTATGAGCTTCTCTGAATTACATCAGTCAGCCCGGTACCCTGCAGTGCAGCACTCCTCCACTGAGGTACTGCCCCTCAACTCCCACCTCAGGGCTGCGGGTCCTTGCCCCTCTGCCCAGGAGTCTTTCCATGCCCCTTGATCCCTGGCCCTGCCCACCCGTGCCTTGGGAACACTGCAGAATCTCTGTCTCTCTGCAGGTGAGGCAGATCCTTGGTCTCCACAAAGCTGTGAATCTGTGGCCAGAGGCCTGGTCTGGTCTCAGCAACCCCATGCCTGCGATGTTCCCAGGGTCCCACAGGAGTGGCTGGGTGGCCTGATCTTGCCTCTCCAGGCCAGGGATGTTCCCAGGGCCCCATGAGAATGGCTAGGCAAGCCCAGCCGCATCTCCCTGGGGTGGCCATGTTCCCAGGGCCCCACGGAAGTGGCTAGGCGGGCTCAGCCAAGCCTCCCTAGGGCAACAATGTTCCCAGGGCTACACTGGAATGGCTGGGTGGCCTGACCTTGCCTCCCCAGGCCAGTGATGTTCCCAGGGCCCCAACTCAGTGGCTGGGCAACCCGGCAGCACCTCCTGGGGGCAGTGATGTACCCAGGGCCCTACAGAAATGACTAGGTGACTGCTACCCCTCCCCGTGCCTTTGATGGCCAGGGACCCTTCTAGTGGCGTCTGGCGCTGCCCACCCTGCCTCCCCTGGCCAATGGACTGGTATCTTGTGGACGGTGTCTGACCCTGTTCACCTGCCCTCCTCCACCTGGACTGAACCCAGACCCTCAAGAGGGGGCCATGGTGCTGCCCGCCCCACCTTTGTATGGAAATTAACTGCCATCTATTATTAGGTAAGATATGTATTGGGTAGTGTTGTTATGTGATACTTTAGCAGTAAAAAATGACAGACCTGGCCTCTCCTCTCAAAATAGGTTGTGACTAATAGGGAAGAAAGACAATTATGTAAGTAACATTAAAGTGTGATAAACATTACAATAGGGGTAGAAGACACACCCATGAGAAGGTGTGGCCGTGGGGCCCATCCAGGTACAGGGGTCAGTGAATAACCAGGAGAATATGATGATGACTAAATTGAGACCTGAAAGACGGGCAGCTTGTGAAACGATAGAAAAGAAGAGAGATAAAATTTATTCAGCCTTCTGGGGATATGTGCTGGGGGTTGGGGGAGGCTGGGGGGGACTAAGGGGAGGGGGAAAGGAAAACATGTACTACTATACTGCAAAAAATCAATAAAAAAATTAAAAAAAATTTATTCAGCCTCTTCAAACATAAGTAATTATTTGATAATAACGTAGTTTATTTCCTTCTGAACTTTCTTTCTCAAATATTTTTGGTTTTGAAAATGAGTTACTCATAAATAACTTAAGTAAAGAAAATAAAAAAAAGTAAAAAAATCTCACTCATAGATATCTACTCTTGAATGAACATTATTCTAATGTTTATTTTTTTTATAAATAGAACAGGTAGAAATGTTCAAAGAACTACTTTTATAAAAATGTATTTCTTTTATAAAAATGGAACCATACCATATACTCTACATTTTTAGCAAAAATATTTAAATTAGACATTACTCAGATTTAACAGAAGAAAAGGAAACAGAAGTAAAACTGGTGAAGGAATTGGTGAATTTTAGTTAAATGTGATATTTGCAAAGATGTTGTTTTTACAAAATCCTTCTACATTTAAGAAAATGAAAATATTATAAAAACATTAAAAGATTAGAATCTTTTCCTATATGTATTTTTTGGTTACTGATTTCTTTTTGTCAGTTTAGTTGGGTAGGTGCTATGAAAAATAAGGTAAGTCCTCTCTCTCTCTCTTCCCAACTCCCTAATTTTATTAATTTATATTAATTTTATATTGTCAAGACTTATCCAAAATTTGTCAAAATTTACATTGTCAAACTTTGTTCTATAATTATAATTTTTACAACTGTATAGTTTTCACTCAGTATTTAAAGATTCGTGCTTACCACCAGTACTTTTTCAGCTGTTTCTCCTTTCCTGAGGTTTTTAAATTCATTTATTCATATTTTAATACCAGAGGCCTGGTGCATGAAATTCATGCATAGTGGGGGAGGTGTCCCTCAGCCCAGCCTCCACTCTCTCCAATCTGGGACCTCTTGAGGGTGTCTGACCACCTATTTAGGCCCAATTGCCCTCCAGGATTGGGCCTAAATGGGCAGTCGGACATCCCTGTCACAATCCAGAACTGCTGGCTCTCAACCGCTCACCTGCCAGCCTGATCACCCCCCTAACCACTCACTGCCAGCCTGATCAATACCTAACTACTCCCCAGCTGTCCCAATTGCCCCTAACTTCCCTCCTCTGCTAGTCTAGTTACCCCTAACTGTCCTCCTCTGCAAGCCTGGTCCCCCCATCTACCCTCCCCAGCTGGCCTGGTCACCCCTAACTGCCCTCCCCTGCAGGCTTGGTATCCTCCAACTGCCCTCCTCTACTGGCTCAGTCACCCCTAACTGTCCTCCCTGCTGGCCTGGTCCCCCCCAACTGCCCTCCCCTGCTGGCCTAGTCCTCCCCAACTGCCCTCCCCTGCAGGCCTGGTCCCCTCCAACTGCACTCCCTTGCAGGCCTGGTCCTCTCCAACTGCTCTCCCCTGCAGGCTTAGTCCCCCTCAACTGCTCTCCCCTGCAGTTCTTTCCCCCAGCCCAACTCCCCTACCCTGCAGGCCTGGGTCCCCGCCCCCAACTGCCCTCCACTGCAGGCTTGGTCCCTGTCCCCCCCCAACTGCTCTCCACTGCACGTTTGTTCGCCTCCAACTGCCCTCCCCTGTTGACCTGGTCTCCTGGAACTGCTCTCCTCTGCCAGCTCGGTCACCCCAAACTGCCTTCCCTGCTTGCCAGGTTGCCCACAACTGCCCTCCCCTGAGGCCTGGTCCCCATAACTGCCCTCCCCTACAGCCCTGGGTCCCTCCCTACCGCCCTCCCTTGATGGCCTGGTCTCCCCCAATTGTCCTCCTCTGCTGGCCTGGTCAGCACTAACTTCCCACAGTTGCCCTCCCCTGCAGGCCATCTTGTGGCAGCCATCTTGTGGTGTCATCTTGTGTCCACCTGGGGGTAGCCATCTTTGACCACATGGGGGGCCATCTTGTGTCTTGGAGTGATGGTCAATTTGCATATTACTCTTTTATTAGATAGGATACTGTCTTGACTCTATTGTATGCTCTTGCCTCCTTTGCCAAATATTAGTTGAACATAATAGCTTGGGTTGATTTCTGGGTTCTCTGTTCTGTTTCATTGGTCTATATATTTGTTTGTATGCCAGTTCAGCCAGAGAGAGAGGGAGAAGCTTTTCGGAGGAACACCATTTAGTCAGACATGTGAGTGAAACCTTGGATTGCCTGATTCAGCAGTCACCAGCTAAACACAACTAAGTAAATGACCCCACCTGAGTCACATGGAGCAGAAGAACCACCTGCTAATCCCTACTTGAGTTCTTGATTTCCAGAATTGTGTGAGAAATAATAAATGATTTTTGTTTTAAACAACTACATTTTAGAGTATCTTGTTAGCCTATCTAATAAAAGAGTAAAATGCAAATTGACTGTACTTCTGCTATACCCACAAGCCATGCCCACTAGCCAATCAGGAGCAAGTATGCAAATTAACCCAAACAAAATGGCTGTGGAGGTTTGGGTTTCCCTGGCAATGCAGGAAGGCAAGTTCCTGCAGCTGAAGTCTATGAAGTTTCAATTATAGAAGATAAATAAATGCCAGATACCCCTCCACTTGGGTCACTGCGGGGATGTGCCCAGTCTGCAAACCACCACAGGCCCCTCACCCAGACCACCCCATGCCCCAAGGGAACCCCCACTCTGACCCGAGACACCTTTCAGGGAAAACCAGCCAGCTCCTACCTGTACACCAGGGGCCTCTATCATATCTAATCCTATCTCATCCTATCTAATAAAAGAGTAATATGCTAATTGACCATACTTTTGCTATGCTTACAGCCAATCAGGAGTAATATGCCCACAACCAATGAGGAATGATATGCAAATTAACCCAGCAAAGATGGCGGTATAATTGCAAATGCGGGGGGCGGGGCAGTGCCCTATGCCTCAGAGGAGATCCAAGGGGACATGAGCCAGTGGCAGTTGGCAGTGCCCTAAGCTTCCGGCAGGGTCCAAGCTACCCATCATCCCAGGAAAAGGCCAGGCCGAGCAGAGACCCACCCTGGGGATCATGGGACTGGGCAAACAAGATAGGCAGAGCCGAGACCAGCGATGGCAATCACAGGAGAATTGAACAGGCAAAGCCCAGACCCGCAATTATGATCATGGGGGAACTGGACAGGCACGGGGGAACTGGATAGGCAGAGCCGAGACTGGTGATCCCAATTATGGAGCAAACTGGACAGGCAGAACCCAGACCCACCATCAATGGCGGGGTGGGGTTAACATAACAGGCAGAGCCCAGACCCGCCATCCGATCATGAGGGAACTGTACAGGTAGAGCCTAGACTGGTGATCACAATCACGGGGAATTGGACAGGCAGAGCCGAGACTGCCATCGTGATCATGGAGCCAACTGGACAGGCAGAGCCCAGACCCACGATCACTGGGGAATGGGAGAGGCAGCCCTGCAATTCCAGGCAAAGAAGCTGCTTTGCTGACCAACCTGTGCCTGGGACCTCTTTTGGTGCGTGGTACGGAGTCCAGGACCTCTAGCTTGCAGCCATGAAAAGTCTCCCTCTCCCTAGAGTTAGGAGCACCAGCCCAGGTCTACCCAGCGGCCTGGTCCTGACCGAGGGGGTGAGTTCCTGCAGGCTGGGGTTTGATCCCCACTCATTAGCAGTAGGAGACCAGTGCCTTTGTTATTCCTGTGTGTCTGGATTTTAATTGGACAAATGCCCTGTGGTCCCTGTGGTCAGCTTAGCAAAATCTTTTAGGAGGAGAATTCTGTCGGGGTTTCCTCAAATTCCCTCAACCCCTACTTACCCCTCTGTAAAGGCACAGAACAAGCGAGGCCCTTAAATAGAAATCAGAGGTCTCCAGCAAGGGTGGGCCTCTCTCATCACAAGTCATTTGGACTGGATCGCCTTTGAGTATTTATCTAGGCACTATAACAGAGAATCACAAGCTCAAGTCATGATCTCTGCCCTTAAAATCTTATTAGAGCGAGTGGATGATAAAATCGCAGTAATAACATCAGAATGTAAGGCAACAATACAGAGAGGAACAGAGGCAATTGCTAGATGATTTTCTAATAATCAGTACAAAGAGTATTTGCTATTAATTAAATAAAAAATATGCATGGAAATAGCTGCTTCATGATTATGGCAGCCCTTCCCATTTTAAAGGAAGCTGAGTTCCACATGAATTGTGTACTATGCTATGATATCTGAGGCACAGGACAAGAGAGGCCCTAAGTTTATTGTGCTTTGATATTTGAGTCATTCTTTATTATTCAATGTAATTTATTTCTGCACGCCTCAGTTTTGTAATATTTAAATTACTAGAATAATACATCTTGCTATAAAATATTACTAGAAGATCAAATGATCAGGTAACATTTATTGTTATTTTCTATAAATGACCACAATCTCTGATATGCTAAAGTGATAGGTATTATAGAAATATTTAGATAGAGAGACCTACAGGCTTGATTACAAGTGAGGCTTACTATTACAACCCAAATTTATTGCTTAAAAAAAAAAAGCAGCGAGCCAACTAGAAACTGAACCAAATATAAGCCCTTGAAGGGCAAATGTAAATTGGATAAGCTTTGCTATTACAAGAGCAAGAAGAAAAAATTCAGATGCAAGAATGCAAATCACATTGCATCCAGTCTAAGTAGCTGTTAAAGAAAAAGAATGGTATCCTATATGACAATACTTAATACAGATTGTAAAGACATTTGTTCAAAGAGCATTTCCTAGAGTAGGTGATATTTCAGTTAATTTTTTTTAAATGTGAAGAGGTTAGCTAGATAAGAAAAAGGTGTAGGGGTCCCAAATTGCAGAGGGTGCAGGCAGGGCTGAGGGAACAACCCCTACTCCGTGCATGAATTTTGTGCACTGGGCCTCTAGTACTATCTAATAAAAGAGTAATATGCAAATTTACTGTACTTCTGATCAAGCCACGCCCATAGCCATGCCCATCAGCCAATCAGGAGCAAATTATGCAAATACACCCCAACCAATATGGCTGTGGCTACTGAGAGCAGGAGGGAGGCTTGGGTTTCACTGGCAATGGAGGCAGCCAAGCTTTCTGCCTGCCATTGCCAGCCTAGGCCTCCACTCAATGCTACAAAGTTTCAATTATAGAAGATATATCGCAACAGAAATAGCGGCAGCCCTGGAGCTAGAGAGAGCAGAGGCTAGGGTTGCCTGGGCGATGGAAGAAGCCAAGTTCCTGCAACCCTAGTGCTTAGGCCCCCACTCTAGGCTACAAAGTTTCAATTATAGAAGGTAAATAAACCCCAGATCACAGGACCTCTGCTTGAGTCACTGGGGGCATGGCCAGCCTGCAAATAACCACAGGTCCCTAGCCCAGACTGCTTCATGCCCCAAGGGAACCCCCACCCTGATCCAGGACACCCTTCAGGGCAAACCAACTGGCCCCCACCTATGCACCAGGCCTCTATCTTATCTAATAAAAGAGTAATATGCTGATTGACCACCATTCCAACACATAAGATGGCTGCCCCCATGTGGTCAAAGATCCTGCCCCCATGTGGACACAAGATGGCCCCCACAAGATGGCCAGCAAGGAAGGACAGTTGGGAGGGACCAGACCAGCAGAGGAGGGAAGTTGAGGGTGACTGGGCCTGCAAAGAAGGGTAGTTGGGAGGGACCCAGATCTGCCGGAGAGAGCATTTGGGGGGGGGAGGGGCGCAAGCCTGTAGGGAAGGGCAGTTAGGGGTGACCAGGCCTGCAAGGGAAGGCAGTTGGGGGTGACTAGGCTGGCAGAGGAGGGAAGTTGGGGGCAAACAGGCTGCGAGAGGAGCAGTTTGACATCAATCAGGCTGGCAAGAGTGTGGTTAGGGGGCAATCAGGCAGGCAGGCAGGCGAGCAGTTGAGAGCCAGCAGTCCTGGATTGTGATCCCGGTGGGATTGGGCCTAAACGGGCAGTTGGACATTTATCTAGGGATCCAGATTGGAAAAGGTGCAGGCTGGGCTAAGGGACACCCCCCATGCATGAATTTTGTGCACCAGGCCTCTAGTATTTGTATAATAACCTTAATTTCTCCCATCATAATCATCAATAATCTTAATTCCAGAGGTAATGACAAATGTTACCATTTTAGAATGCTTCCTTACTGAAATTTTCCCACACATATTAAATAATATATTATACATTCAGTATTGTACCATGCTTTTTTACTCAAAGTTTATTATATTTTTCCATGCTGTTAATGTTTTTCAAAGTCATAATTATTTTTGTTTTTTATTTCTCTGATCACTGAAGTAACTAAAATTTATGAATAATCCCTATATTCTCACCTCAAGAGAAAACCACTACAAACAGCCAGCAGCTTTATCAGAATTTACTTAATTATTCCCATGTTTTTGGACATTTAGGTTGTTCCCATTATTTTTTAAAAAAGGTTTGATTTTATTCACATTCTGGTTATTTCCTTTGTGTAGATTCTTAGAATTGGAATTAATAGGATAAAGGGTACAAATATCTTCAAAGCTGATGCATGTGTGCCAAATTGCTTTCCGGAACGACTGTGCCATTTACACTCTGACCATCATTTTATGAGCATGCCCAACTTATTCCAACCTCACTAGGATTTCTGAACTTCTTTCAGCCCTTTTGCAAGAAAGCAATGTGGCCTAACAAAACTCATGGTAGTGAGAGGTCTGGCCAATTCTGACTGATAGTCAGAATCCTGGTTTTAAGTTCTGACTCCTTCAGAACTGTGTGTGACTTTAGGCAACTCACTGCACTTCTCTGTTTAGTTAAAAAATATTGTGTAGTGTAATGGGCACTGTTGGTTATCTGTCCGGTAATTATTTCCCCTTTCTAACAGAATCCTGCTTTTTTAGATAGCACCTCCTCTGTGTAGCCTTAGAACTTCAAGGGTGCTGACACCATCCCAGCCTCAGTGGGTGGAAGCTGATTAATCTAAATAGTAATTCTCAAATGTTTCAGTCTCAGGATTCCTTGACACGCTTAAAAATTATCAAGAAGTGCCCTGGTTTGTGTGGCTCATTTGGTTAGGCATTGTTCCATGCACTGAGCAGCCAATAGATGTTTCTCTTCTCCTTACCCTCTTTCTCTTTAAAATCAATTAAAAAAATATCTTTTTACAAAAAAAAAAATCAAGGTACCAAAAGAAAGAGAGAGAGAGAGAGAGACAGAGAGAGAGAGAAGAAAAAGAGAAGAAAAAAAGAAAACAAAAACAAAACAAAGATAAAAGTATCAAGGACCCCAAAGGCTTTTGCTTAGGTGGGTTTTATCCTATATAATAAAAGCCTAGGTGGTGTCATGTGATGCCATCACATGACATCATCACAAGATGGCCTCCACAGGATGGACACCACAAGATGGCTGGCAGGGGAGGGCAGTTGTGGGTGATCAGACTTGCAAGGGAGAGCAGTTGGGTGGGGGGGCAAACAGGCTGGCAGGGGAGGGAAGTTGGGGACAACCAGGTCTGTAGGGGAGGGAAGTTGGTGGGGAGACCAGGCTGGCAGGAGAGGGCAGCTGAGGGTGACCAGGCCAGCAGGGAAGGACAGTTGGGGGTGACCAGGCCTGCAGGGGAGGGCAGTTGGGTAGGGACCAAACCTGCAGGGGAGGACAGTTAAGGGCAACAAAGTTGGCAGGGGAAGGCAGTTGGGGCGATTGGGCCAGCAGGGGAGGGCAGTTGGGGGTGATCAGGCTGGCAGAAGAAGGCCACTGGGGGCCATCAGGCCAGCACAGGAGGGCAGTGGGGGGCCATTGGTCCAGCAGGGGAGGGCAGGTCATCAGGGGAGGGCAGTTGGAGGTGATCAGGCTGGCAGGGGAGTGGTTAGGAAGTGATCAGACTGGCAGGCAGAAGTGGTTAGGGGCAATCAGGCAGGCAGGCAGGTGAGTGGTTAGGAGCCAGCAGTCCTGGATTGTAAGAGGGATGTCCGACTGCCAGTTTAGTCCTGATCCCACATTCAGACATCCCTAAGGGGTCCTGGATTGGAGAAGGTGCAGGCTGGGCTGAGAGACATCTCCCCTTTCGTGCATGAATTTCGTGCACCAGACCTCTAGTCTATTTATATTTACTTACTTTATTTGACACTAAAACTGAGGAATTTTAAAAGTAGTTTGAATTAACTTAAAGATAACAACAGTCCTATCTGGTTTGGCTCAGTGGATAGAGTGTTGGCCTGTACACCAAAGGATCCTGGGTTTGAATTCAGTCAAGTACACATGCCCAGGTTGCAGACTCCATCCCAAGTAGAGGGCATGCAGGAAGCAGCCAATCAATGGTTCTCTCATCATTGATGTTTCTATCTCTCTCTCCCCTCTCCTTATCTCTCTGAAATCAATAAAAATTTATTAAAAAATAAGATAACAACAATAAGCCTATTATATTGACACAATTTGAATATTTTCATGGAAATAACTGTATTTTCCAAAACCAAAATAATTTAATTAATAGGAAAAGTGGCATTGTTCCACATTGATTCATATTTTCTTAAACAAAATAAAATTTATCTCATAACATGAAGTCCACAGGTAGTTTTCAGGCAAGTGGGCAGGAGGGATGCTTCTGGTTGGAGGAAGGGATGCCCACCTTGAACCACATCATGTAAGTTGCTGTGGATGCTGACTATTCCTGAGAAATGCTGGTGCCCACTGACTCTAGCCATTATTCTTTTTTTTCAATATATATATATATTTTATTCTTTAAAGTATTACAAATAGTAGTACATTTGTTTCCTTTTTCCCTCCTATTAACCTCCCCCAGCCTCCCCTACCCCCCAGCACATGCCCTCACCTGCCCCCTCCAGAGTCTTGTATCCATTGGTTATGCTTATATGCATGCATACAAGTCCTTCAGTTGATCTCCCACAGCCTCCACCCCTTACCCTCCCCTGCCTTCCCAGTGTAGTTTGACAGTCTGTTCAATGCTTCTTTGCCTCTGTATCTATCTCCCCCACCTTTCTTTTCTTTAAAAAAATCTTGCATCTGCATACTAGAAATAAACATAAAAGAACAAAAAATGTTTGAGTCTCAGTTTCAGTGTCCAACAGTTCTGAGTCCCAATTTCAATATCAAATAGTTTCTTATGTGTACATGCCAGCAACGGTATCTGGATGGTGGACAAATAGTGGCAATGCAGGCTCCACCCTCTCTGGTTTGGTCCTGGGCCGCCTGCAGGGACACACAGCTGCTGACTGCTAGCATGGCAAGGTGTGATCAGCGTCTTCCGTCTCTGGACTGTCTTTGTGGTTGAAACAGACCTGTCAGTTCCTCTTTGTTGCAGGAATCCATATGGTCTTGGAGTTGTTTTCTAAAAATATACAAACATATTCTCAATCAAAAGTTAATAAAGGAATCTTTTCTGTAAATTAGACTTGGGATTCTTTTTACTTTTGCCCAAATGATTTTCCTTTGGCTTATTTTGACACCTTGTGTGTTTTTCATGGGTGTTCTGCTGCTAGCATTACAAATGGAAATTAATTTTCTGAAGTAAGAATTTTCTAAATGTAATTTACTTACAGGATATTTTTCCTTACATGATATTACCCCACTACCCCCCCCCCCTTTTGATTAATGGAGGCTTTTTGAAATTTTATATTGCAGTCTTGGTAACTTTAAATTTTATTTTTTGCACAAAAATATGACTGCTTTAGGTTCTTTGCATGTTAGGCAATTTTACAAAGATATGAACCACTCATAGAAATTTTAGTTAATATTTTAGGAACAGCTTTTTGTCCAGTACACTTAAATTTTCTTGAGTATTCACTTATTTCAATTAGCCAATTTAAATTAATCTGAAAACTTGATTATTATTTTACTGTCAAATTTAATACTCAAACATAATCTTAGTTTACCCTATAAATATTTGTGGAAAGGGTTATTTGCATTCTTGAGTAGGTCCTGAGCATTCCTGGTGCTAGACTGAATTTAGATATAGGTTGCTGTTGCTGGCCAAGTCTTTGTCTGTAACCTGGGTCTCTATCTATATGAGCTATGAATGGGAGGTGAAGCAGCCATGGGGGCAGGAGACCTCCCTCAGAAGGGGTGAGAGTTCAGGCCCTGGCAAAGTTAGGGTAGTGAGGGTCTGTGCCCCACCTCTGTTGACCTTGAAGTTCTCTCCTGATGGCCCCTCTGTGGCTGTGCCTGTCTTAGGTTGTTCCTTCCCTGAGGTATCTTACCTGTCTCTGGCTAACCAGCCATCCTCTGGGGCCAAGCAGGATGATGTGAGGTTCAGTTCTGAGATGAAGTACTAGTAGAAGTTTTAGTTAATATTTTAGGAACAGCTTTTTGTCCAGTACATTTAATATTTTTGAGTATTCACTTATTTCAATTAGCCAATTTAAATTGAGCTGAAAACTTGGTCTATTTTACTGTCAAATTTAATATTCAAACAATAATCTTATTTTACCCTGTAAATATTTGTGGAAAGAATTATTTGCGTTCTTGTGTAGGCCCTGAGCATTTCTGGTGCTAGACTAAATTTAGATATAGGGCTGCTGCTGCTGGCCAAGTTTCTGTCTGTGACCTGGGTCCCGCTCTGAGCTGTGAATGGGAGGCAAAACAGCCGTGGGGTCGGGAGACCTCCCTCAGAAGGAGTGAGAGTTCAGGCCCCTGCAAAGTTAGGGTAGTGAGGGTCTGTGCCCCACCTCTGTTGACCTTGAAATTCTCTCCTGATGGCCCCTCTGCAACTGTGCCTATCTTAGGTTGTTCCTTCCCTGAGGAATCTTACCCATCTCTTCCAGCCGTTATTCTTAATGGCTAGGAATGTGTTGCTGGTCCCTATTTTTCACTTGGCTCACCATTCAACACCCAGGGAAGATTCACCTCTAAGAAGCCCCCTGATTAACCCTGCTCTCCCTAACTTCTCCTTAGCCTCTTATAACCATAACTTCGTAGCCTCTCAGTGCTTATACAGTACTCCTTCCTTACCTGCAGTTTTGATTTCCATGATTTCAGATACCTGCTGTCAACTGTGGTCTGAATACATTAAATTGGAAATTCCAGAAATAAACAATTCATAAATTGCTATCCTGAGCAGCATGACGAAATCTCCCACCGTTTCACTCTATCCTACCTGGGACATGAATTGTACTTTTGTTCACCATCTCCACACTGTATACACAACCCACCCACTAGTTACTCAGTACTTGTCTAGATATCAGATGGACTATTGTGTTATCACAGTGCTTGCATTCAAGTGACCCTTATAGTAGCCTAATGTTTCCTCACAATGCCTCTGTCACTTACCTTGATTCATTTCATCACATAGGCATTGTGTCATCTCACATCATCACAAGAAGTGAGTACAGTATAACAAAATATTCTAAGAGATCACATTTACATCATTTTATTACGGTATATTATTATAATTGTTCTATTATGTTATTAGTTGTTGTTAATCTCTTTGGGTGCCTGATTTATAAATTCAACTTTATCATAGGTATGTATTTATAGAAAAAACATAGTATATACAATATAGCAGTAGGTTCAATGCTATCCATGGTTTCAGGCTTCCACTCAGGTCTTGGAATGGGTCTCCCTCTGATAAGGCAGGACTACTGTATATGCAAAAGTAATTATGAACAAGCACACAGAAATCCAAATACGGAAAATGAATTCATTATAATTTAGCACAGGTTTCTTTTCAGAATAGCAGAATTACCCTATTGCACATAGGCATTTAGCCTTGTGTCCTGTTTCCCTCAGCAGCTCCAAAAGATGGTTTCTCAGAATGGTGGTGAAGGAAGGTAGCTGGAGAATATCCCGTCCAAACTCTCATTGTCAGGTGAAGCTCAGAGAGGGGAAATGACTTGTCTGCATTTTCACAGCTGTTCTGTGTCACAGCGAGAGGTGGGTAGATCCCCCAGCTCAGCATATATTATTCTTTTGGCTGTTAGCCTTCAAGGGACACCAAAGATGTCCAGTATTGTAATTCATCCATTAACTAAGTTTCTTTCCCAACCCTAATCATGTTATCAATCTATATTAACATTTGATAGTAATGAGTTATATAACTTTATCACCTCCATACAACTTGATAGAATTTATTTACTTAAAACATTTTCAGAACTTTTATGTTTTGAGATGAGATGGGAGCTTACATTTTAATATTGAGATTTGTGGAATAAAGTCCATATTTACCCTAATTACACTTAACTAATCTATTTTGCAAACTTTGATCATATCATACATTTTTTTTTTTTTAGTATTCATTTTTTTTTTGAGTCTTTTAAAACTCAGGGCAAGATCTGGGCTGATCTAAAAGAATCATTCATTTTAAAGCCAGAAAGAACCTTCTGGAGTTGAAGGTTCCTAGTGTTGGTTAAGTGTCCTTCTCAGGAACTTTACAAGAGAAAGTTTACTTAGTGTACTTATACTGCACATTTTGTACAAGAAATATTTTGGATGCAGTTTTCATGAAGAAAGCTACTACATATGGCAGTAGTTCTCAATGCCATGACCTTTTAATACAGTTCCTTATGTTGTGGTGACCCCCAACCATAAAATTATTTTTGTTGCTACTTCATAACTGTGATTTTCTGTGTTTTCCAATGGTCTTAGGCTAGGCTCTACAGCGGCGGTTCTCAACCTGTGGGTCGCGACCCACAGGTTGAGACTCGCTAGCAAGGTCACCTAAGACCATCAGAAAACACAGATATTTACATTATGATTCATAGCAGTAGCAAAGTTACAGCTATAAAGTAGCAACAAAAATAATTTTATGGTTGGGATCACCACAACATGAGGAACTGTATTAAAGGATGGAGGCATTAAAAAGGTTGAGAAACACTGACATTCATTGACATTAATCTTCCCTAAGGTGCCTTCTAAAGACAGTTCTTTTATCTCTCCCAATTTTGTATTGTCTTCCTGGTGAGACCTATCTCAGATAGAGGACAGGGCATATTTCTAATGATCCTAATTCTGCATAAACCATACCCCATCCATAGTACTAACACTTGTCTGAGCATGGAAAAGGCATTTAATGAATGCTTATTCAGTGAACGGACTAAGCAAATGGATGCAGCCCAAGGAGAGAGACTCATCTTTCTTTAAGGTAAAGAGTGGACAAGATATACAATCATGCTAATTCCAGAAACAGCAACAAGGATACTATTCCCGTTAAGAAGAGAAAAGACTTTTTTTCCGGCTAGCATCTGGTCCCGGAAAGAGGGCAGCGATGATGATCATTTCTCAGAAAGTGTTTTTGTCCAAGCACGGATGCAATGGTCCTGGGAAATGAAACCACGCAAAGGTGCCGAGTCCAGGGGTCCTGCTGGCTACCCTCCCTTCCCTGACCCCAGCTTTCTCCTCTTCCTGCCTCTACTTGTACCCCTTCAGATTCCAAGAATCTTTGAAACTCAGGAAGGGCCTGAATCATAAGGAGAGAAAGAAAGGGGCACTATTTAGAGACCTTGAGTGTCACAGTGTAGAGCTTGATTAGTTAGGAATTCCCCATTTCTCTGCTGTTAAAGAGGAAGACATGGATGATGCAGAAAAGTGGACACTTCAGACATGATGGGCATGAAACTTTGGAGACCATGAAGGAAGCTTTAGCAGAGAGTCTCTGGAGCACACACCTGCTGATGTGAAGTTCTCCACAGATAGATGTGCAGGGACTGGACACATGAGGCCAGCAATGAGAACTAGATTATCCAATTTAGTGAGGCCTGAGGGAAAGGAAGAGTAATTTTACTGCTTTTTGATTAGCAAAGGATGTTTGGTTTAAGTTCTGATTATTCAATAAGTTGTCTTCTCTGCGTAAACCATCAACTGGATCATTTTCTAAGAGATTTGATCATCCCAGTCATCTTAAGGAGGACAGTCAAGCCCAAAATTCAGGTCTAATTCCTAAGAAAGCCTCAAGTGTTGACCTAATCTAAGGTAGACTACATGTAGCTGCAACTTGTGGCACTTGAGACAAGATTTGGTGTATCACTTAAGATGGGAAATGTTGCACTCTTCTGATTTATGGGTCTTTATAAAACTACAACTGGTATTAATTCTTTCCTCCCCTCCACTTGCAGAGGACTTGAAATTAAAGATGGCATTCAGTTTGAGGCTGCGTGGAGGGGGAGTAGTGAAAAGAAAGGACAGAGCCAGCACTCCCTTGAGTTCAAAGAGGCAGTTTAAGCTCATTATAGGGAAAACTGGGGGCAGTGCCAGCAACTGTCTCAGAGGCTCACATATGGGAACCAGATGTATAGTTTTTATGAGGTTTGAAAGACAGTATTGTCCCCACATAGTGAGAAGTGACCTCAAATTATGTATTCCCTCTGGGTCTCAGTTTCAATGTCTGCATAATGAAGGAGACAGCTGGTATTCTTCATTCTCACTCCAGGCTGGGTTATACCTGGGAGTCATAAAATGGCTCTACCCGAGGTGAGCAATTCAGAAATGGTTCTGGATTAGAATACAGAAGTGGTTAGGTGGAAGCCAGGCAACAGCATTCTGAAAAAGGCCCGCAGGTGGTTCTCGCGTGCAGCTGGGGCTGACGACAGGCACAGACGGAGGATGCTTCTGTGCTCTCAGACAGCACTAACTTTCACATTGTAGTGTCTGAGCAATGGATGGCTGGCCCAATGATAGCACCTGCATTGCAGTTATTCCTTCTCATTTGTAAGGGCCTCTAGTCTTAAGGGATATTGTAGAAATCTGTTTATTTTATAACCGAGGGTGGGTAAGAATGCTATTTTTGAAAATGTTAAAGAGCTTCCATGGAAGCTCGAACCATCTAGCTCCATAAGTTCTTTTTTACGTGGGGGATGCACACATGAATATATGTCTTGGGACTGGGAAAGCGCACTGGCAGGAAAGCACCATCACTTTAAGAAAAGCTCCATAATTCAATGGTCAAGCAGGCAAACAAGGAACCTTTAGGAATAAGTCTTTGGTCCATGCAATCACCTATTCACCCAGCAGTACTTACCGAACACCTACTTATTACAAATCTGCTCTGTCAGGCCAACTTGTTGAGATTGCTCCGCAAGTTACCTCTCTTGGGCTCCCTTCACAGAGATTTCACTGAATGGGCAGTGCCACCCTCCGGTGCCACGTAGCTTTTCAGCTTGGATATTGTCAAGGTGGTGCCGGTGAGGGTTACATGGGTTCACCTCCTGTGCCCACATGGGCATTTCTGCCTCTTAGTGTCAAAAGAGCAGCAACTAAAGTTTATGAAGAGCTTACTGTGCACCAGGCATGCTGCTTTACATGTATGATCTCCTATAACCCGCCCAACCGTGGCAGGAATCAGGTCCTATCATTATCTTTATAGGGGAAACACAAGATTGAGAGAGGTTAATTAACTTGTCCTAGGCCATATCTCTAAGGAATGAGAGTTGTAACACCGTTGGGACTCTCTGGCTCCCATGCTGGACTTGCAGTATTGCCCACATCCCAGAATGGTGCCTCAGGCCCTCTGACCTCCTCGACATCCCAGGCCTGCTTCTCGTTCAGGATCCAGTTTGAGACTCACAGTAAAGCCTCCTCTGAGCACTCCGCCCCACGTATTCTTTCCCTCCTGTTTGTTCATTCAGTGCGAGGACCTACCCTGTGTGAGCCCCGCTTCTAGTGGTGAGCAGTGCCCATAGGGAGGGTCAGCCTTATGTCACAGGCTTGTCTCCTTAAAGGTATTATAGCCCCCCTGAGGGTCCAGACTCAGCTTTGTCCTTCACTTCCCTTCACTGTGCCCAGGTCAGACCTAGACCTGTGTGAAGACCCAATACATGCTTTACGATTGATGAAAAGTTAATCTTCTTCTATAATAATAAAAGCGTAGTATGCTAATTAGACCAGACGACCTTCCAGATGAAGTCGTGAGCTGTGAGGGAAGCCCAGGGCCTGCGTGCCTGCCGTCGGCTGGATGGAAGCCTGGGTCCCAGGTGCCGGAGGGAAGCCAGTGCCGGCAGCCGAGGAAAGGAAGGCCTCCTCTTGCACAAAGTTCGTACATTGGGCCTCTAGTAGATTAATAAATATTCTAAGTTTTTGTTTCCCGAGAAAGAATTAACTAAAATACCAAATGTGCCCTCGCTGTTGTTTCATTCAACATGTTGGTGGAAAACATGTCAGATGAGAGCTCTTCAAGCATTATCTCCAAGGATTTCATCTTTACCATTTTCTTAAGAGTTAATGTGAGGCCTGGCTGGCGTGGCTCCATGGGTGAGCATTGACCTATGAACCAGGAGACCACAGTTCAGTTCCCAGTCAGGGCCCATGCCCAGTGTGAGATGTGCAGAAAGCAATCAATGATTCTTTCTCATCATTGACGTTTACATCTTCCTCTCACTCTTCTGCTCTGAAATCAATAAAAATAAATAAATAAAGTTAAGCTGAGCAGAAATATATTAGAACAGGGTAGCACCCAAACCAAAAGTGGTTAGAAGTGCTCCTCACCAGCTGATTTTAGGTAGCCCCAAAATGTACTTTCCCACCCTATAAAATCAAAGAAGCAGTTAAAGGCGGCCCTTGTTTTCTGAAGGTTGTAGTTTCTTTAAAAAAAAATTTTTTTCCCCAAATCTTAGCTACGGTGAATTGTGCTGTTATGAATATAGGGGTGGATATATCCCTTCTGATTTGTGATTCTAGTTTCTTGGGATATATTCCTAGAAGTGGGATTACTGGCTCAAATGGGAGTTCCATTTTTAGTTTTTTGAGGAAACTCCGTACTGTTTTCCACAGTGGCTGCACCATCTGCATTCCCACCAGCAGTGCACGAGGGATCCTTTGTCTCCACATCCTCGCCAGCACTTTTTATTTGCTGACTTTTTTTATAATAGCCATTCTGACAAGTGTGAGATGGTACCACGTTGTTTTGATTTGCATCTCTCTGCTGATTAGTCAGGGAAGGTAGGGGACAGTGGGGGTAAGGGGGAGAGATCAACCAAAGGACTTATATGCATGCATATAAGCCTCATCAATAGACACAGACAACAGGGGGTGGGGGCATGAATGGGAGGTGGGAGGTGAGGGTAATGGGGGAATAAGGACACATATACAATAACTTAATCAGTAAAGAAATTTTAAAAAGAAAAAATAAGAAGACATATATATATCATTGATTTCAGAGATGTAGTGAGAGGGAGAGATAGAAACATCAATGATGACAGAGAATCATTGATCGGCTGCCTCCTGCATGTCCCCTACAGGGAATTGAGCCCGAAACTCCTGGCATGTGACCTTGGCCAAAATTGAACCCGGGATCCTTCAGTTCACAGGTCGTCACTCTATCCACTGAGCAAAGCCAGCTAGGGCTGAAAGTTGTAGTTTCTATCCCAAATGATATCATCATGTAGCTAGACTGTGAAGCCAGAATCTAGCCAGGGTGGTCTGTCTCTAGAGGCTGTGCCTTCAGCCCCTATCCTTGGGGCAGAGACTGTGCATTATTACTCCTCAGTCTTGCTGCCGCCCCCCCCCCCCCCCGCTCCTATCCTCCTCCACCAGGCACCAAATGAGGCTGAGCAGTGTAGCACAGTCAGAAAATGACCTGGTGGGGACTGAGATAATTGGAAAAGATGCTGGTTGTGGGTGAACTCCCTCACCTGAGAAATTTCCAAAACATGCATGCCAAGGCACCAATGGGTAATGTTCTGAAGATATCTAAGAACTGAGCAAGTGCTCTGAGTAGCTTAGTCTCAAAGGGAGTATAGGCTGTTGGCTCCTGTAGGTTCCTTGCAGCCTAAGCACTCAGTGTTCCGCTTCATTCCTAGAATTGCTGGCTGACAGAGAAATGCTTACGATAAACCACAGCATGGGACCAAAGGTGACAGGAACCGTGCCTTTGGCCTGATGTTTATCTTGTGGGCCAGCCAGCCACAGGCAGCCATTTACTAGCATTTAATCAGCTGTTGTAGGGCTTTCCCCATCGGCTTCATTTCCAATTACTCATAAGCACCACACGAGGAGGGCAGGAAAGAAGGACACGTGGGAGAAAGTGCCACCCTGGCAGGAGGCTGATGGGAGCTTGAAGCACTGGCCTGGTTGCTGTCCAGATTGGAAAATCCATTGGCCCACCTTCCAATGGTCCAGCACCCAGAGCGTAGCTATAACACATGCCATTCATGCACCTCATCCATTGATTGTTTTCCTCTCTGAACAACAACAACAACAAAATGGATTCACTCTAGGACCTCATTAATACCACTTTCTTTCTAACTACTTTTCTGGCCCATCTCATATACTCCCAGTATATTCATGCACTCATTATCCTTTCATTGCAAATATTTTAATGGGCAACTATCATGTTCCAGCAGGTGGGCTTGGGATGGTGATCCTTGGATATATCTAGCATCAATCTCTGCCCTCCAGGAGCAACCAGGAGATGGGGGAAGCCAGCAAGGATTCAGAGAGCGGAGTGCAGTGTGAGAAATGTGTGTGCAGAATGAAGAGAGCTGGCCCAGAGATTTCCATTGGGGGTGACTTTTGAGCTGGGTTGTGAAGATTGCTTTGGGTGGGAAAGGGAGGAGCAGCTCATGCAAAAGGCAGAGACTCAGAAGGAGTTGGATGTTGGGGAACAGTGAGTTCTGTGTGACACCTGGGGGTGGGTATTGAAAGTCTCCAAAGATTAGAGTGTGAAGGGTTTGCACAGGGAGTTTAACTTTGTGAGGGAGTTTAGCTCTTATTCTATAAGAAATATGGGCCAAAGAAAGCCCACTCTAGTGGCAACATGCAAGTAAACCCCAGAGGGACTGTGCAGAAGGCTCAGAGTCAAGCTAGACACTGGTTGCCACCATCCCAAGCATCTATGAGGTGGCACAATGAGGATCAGCAATGGCACTGTAAATTGACAGGTTTGATGAAGACATAGTGCACAGTAGATAAGAGCCACAGCTGAGAGTCAGACTTCCCTGGGTTTTCATTCTGGTGCTGCCCCTTCCTTGTGTGACCTTAGGCAAGTTCCTTAACATTTCTGTCCCTTAGGACCCTCATCTGTCAGTGGGGAAATGGTCAGAGTGCCCACCTTAGAGACATGTTGTGAGAATTTAAGTGAGATGACGCCTGACCAGGGTGGGTGCTGTATGCACAGTGGCTCTTATGAATAAGGAAAGAAGGAGAGGAGTCACTGGTAATTGGCTTCAGCAGCTAAGTGGGTGGTGCTGCCAGTATCAAGAAGAGGATACTACAAGAGGGGCAGGTTTAGAAGAAGGGTAGAAATGTTGGGTTGGGAATAAGGCTTGAGAAGACGAGCTCTTCATATCTAAAAAGGCTGAGATGAGGACATCACTCCGTGTCGTTCCAGCTACAGCCACTGTATTGTCACAGGAACTTTGCACTTGCCCTTCTCACTTGTTCCAGTAACGACTACTGCAAACAAATCACACCAAAACTTAATGACTTAAAAACACAATCATTTTATTATTACATCTTTCAGTTCTGGGGTTGTGTGGGCTCAGCGAAGTGGTTCTCATTCGGGGTCGCTCATGTGGATGAAGCCAGAAAATGGCCGGGGGTGGAGCCATCCCAAAAGCTTCCTCACTCACATTCCCAGGGTTGATCCTGGATGTTGGCCAGAGCACTTGCAATGGCTCTCCACCTAACCTGGACTTCCCCCCAGCAGGCTGGCTGCCTTTTAAGAGCGAGTGTCCCAGGAGAGCCAAGTGGAAATTGTGTTGTTGGTGGTGATGCAGCCTCGGGGCCATGTTGTGCTACTTCAAGTAGAAGGAGTGAGGATCTCATCTCTGAATGGGAGGACTGTAAACTCACAGTGTAGTCAGATCATGTGGGATGAGAGTGATTGCTGTGCCTGTCTTTGGAAATAATATCCCTCTCCCTGCTGCACCAGCAGCTAACAACCCCCTCCTCAGGGAGGCTGCTGTGACCTTCTAACTAGGTCAGATGACCCTATTGTGCACTCCTGCACAATAGGTTTGTAATTGCATCATCATGTATGTGACTTGAGAGTTCATGTCTCTTGTCTCCCACAGTAGACAGGTGTTCCTTAAAGAGGGATTCTTTTGACTGTAATTATGCAATATTGCATTTCCAGACTTTGGCAAAGTGCTTGTTACATATTAGGAGGTAAATGACTGTAAAAGAAATAAAAAGTGAAAGAGAGAGAGAGAGAGAGAGAGAGAGAGAGAGAGAGAGAGAGAGAATGAGAAAGGAAAAGAAAAAAGTAAGAGAATTTTTAAAAAAAGAAGGACAAATGGAAGGAAGGAAAGAGAATCCTACTTCTAGAAGCTAAGCTGGTTAGGGTTTGAACTCTAGGCCTCAGTCTCCATAAGGGCAGAAGAGACCCTGAGCTGTTGGGTGGCCTGGCTGTGGTGACAAAAGAGCTGGCTCGGGAGCAGGTTTTATAACCTTGGTGCTTGCTGCCCACCTCACTCCTCTGTCCACACTATAAAAAGGACTGTGCACAGATGCAGAGGATGGTATTAGAGGCCTCTAAAGTATGTAGGGCACATCAGTGATCATGGAGGGCTTCCTGGTGGTGAGGACAGTGTTCAATGGGATCTCTCTCTCAGGGCTCCTTCAGGAGAAGTCTCCCACAGCGAGGGATGTCCCTGACCCTGGGCTGTGCCTGCATGATGTGGCACGAGCTTTCAGAGTGGGAAGACTGCAGGAGGGGCTGTGACTGACCCGAGAGGCTCTATAGCTATTGGTAGATGGGAACACTGATTCTCAGAGAGGGTTCTGGGTCCAGGAGAGGTTGAAAACTATCTGGCAGGGTTGGGACTGGTGAGGTCAGTGGGACCTGTGACAGTGCTGAGAAGAGCCATCCTGGGGCATGGGACAAAAATCGTAATACTGATTGTCCTTGTTTAAAACTAGAGGCCTGATGCATGAAGATTCATGAAAGAATGGGCCTTCCTGCCCCTGGCTGCCAGCACCACCTTCGCTCTGGCCAGAGCTGCCTTTCTACTCCAGCCCAGGGCCACCTTTCTGCCTTCCCACACTGCCTAGAGGTCTGGAGCAACTGGGGTGTTGCAGAATGCCTGTGTCATCACCATGGCAATGACATAAGCGTTGCCCTCCCTGTGGCCACTCAGTGCCTGCATATGCATATTAACCTGCCATCTTTTTGGTTAATTTGCATACTCACTCCTGATTGGCTGGTGAGTGTCACAAAGGTATGGTCAATTAGCATGTTACTCTTTTATTAGGTAGACTAGAGGCCTGGTGCATGAAATTCATGCACAGGAGGTGTGTGTCCCTCAGCCCAGCCTGCACCCTCTCTAATCTGGGACCCTACGAGAGATGTCTGAATGCTTATAGGATCAGGTCTAAACGGGCAGTCAGACAGCCCTCTTATAATCCAGGACTGCTGGCTCACAACTGCTCGGCTGCCTGCCTTCCTGACTGCCCCTAACCACTTCTGCCTGCCAGCCTGATTATCTCCTAACCACTCCCCTGCAAGCCTGTTATTGATTCCTAACTGCTCCCCTGCCAGCCTGTTTACCCCTAACTGCCCTCACCTACAGGCCTGGTCCCCCCCAACTGCCCTTCTCTACAGGCTCAGTTGCCCCCAACTTCCTTCCTCTGCTGGCCTGATCACCCCTAACTGCCCTCCCTTGCAGGCTTGATTGCCTCCAACTTTCCTCCTCTGTGGGCCTGGTTCCTCCCAACTTCCCTCCCCTGCTGGCCTGATCACCCACAACTGCCCTCCCTTGCAGGCCTGGTCCCTCCCAACTGTCCTCCCCTGCTGGCCATCTTGTGGTGGCCATCTTGTGTCCACCTGCAAGGATAGGTGCCGGCTGGTTTGCCCTGAAGGGTGTCCTGGATCAGGGTGGGGGTTCCCTCAAGGGCTGGGGCAGCCTGGGCGAGCGGCCTGTGATGGTTTGCAGGCTGGCCACAGCCCTGGCAACCCAAGCAGAGGCCCTGGTATCTGGGATTTGTCTTCTATATTTGAAACTTTGTAATCTTGAGCAGAGCCAAGCCTTCTGCTTGCTCTGTGGCTGTAGCCATTTTTGTGGGATTTATTTATTGTCTATAACTGAAACTTTGTAGTGGAGACCAAGACTCCAGGAACTTGGCTTCCTCCATTGCTGGGGGCAACCCAAGCCTCCTGCTCTCTACAGCTCCATGGCTGCTGCCATTTTTATTAGGACTTATTTATCTTCTATAATTGAAACTTTATAGCCTTGAGTGGAGACCTGGGTCTGCCAAGGTATGTGGAAAGTTTGTCTTCCTCCATTTCTGGGGAAACCCAAGCTTCCTGCTCTCTCCAGCTCCATGGCTGCAGCTATCTTGGTTGGGTTAATTTGCATACTTGCTCCTGCATGTCTGGTGGACGTAGCTTGTAGGTGTAGCAAAGTGATGGTTAATTTGCATATTACTCTTTTACTGGATAAGAAGACTAGAGGCCTGTTGCATGATATTTATGCAAGAATAGATCTTTCTTCCCCTGGCTTCACTCCTGGCCACCTGGGAGCTGCCAAGTCCCTGCTCTTCGGCTGCCTGGGAGTTGCCAAGTCCTCACTCCTGGCCAAAGCCCCACTCCTGTAGCTTCCTCTTCCCTCCCCCTCATAGCAGGCATCCCACCTTGGCCTGTTCACTCCATGCCTGCATATGCAAATTAACTTTCCATCTTTGTTGGGTTAATTTGCATACTCACTCCTGATTGGCTATGGGTATAGTGGAGGTACGTCAATTTACATGTTTGTCTATTATTAGGTAAGATTGTATTTCTGCCATCACAGATAATTTTGTATTAAGTTAGATTTTATTTACATTGATTATTGAGTTTGGGGGCATCCTTTTAAATTTTGCCCCTAACCCTAGCTCTAATCCCAACCCTGTCTCACTCACCTGACTTCAACCCAGCCTTGGTAGCTGGACTCACCGAATCTCATTCTTCTGGTCTTGTCTCTGCAGTTCCAGGGTAGAAAACTGCGCTGCAGACGGGGCAAAGCTCCCAGAAGGTCACCAGGCCAGTTCTCACAAGGCTTCCCTGTGAAGAGCCTCAAGGCACAGGCAGTGCCATGGTTTCTTCCCTTGGGAAGTGCTCAAGTCCAGGCTTCTCCCCCAGGCCTGAAGGGGAGCACCCCTCCCAGAGGCCCTGTCCTTCCTATGGGCCTTCTGCTTTTGACAAATTACTTCCAAGGGTAAGAGCTCAGCAGAGATGGCAAGTGTCCCTCCCTAAAGATGCTTACAGGAAGCTACTTGGTGCCAAGCTACTTAGTGACAAGGCAAATGTCTTGCTGCACCTCCCACCGCCAGGGCCTGAGATGTGCTGGCAGGCTAGGTGTTCAGAGTGGCAAGGGCAGGAGAAAAATTAGGGGGACTGACAAGCAGAACTTGTGGGGACAAGGAGGGCAGGAAAATTTCAGTTGCATGCTGGGCTCTCCTCTGAGTTCTTGAACTCCAAGACAGCCATGGATGGTGGACAGAAGGAGCAGGGCTGCCCAGAAGTATGGGTATTTCTTGGGCTCTAGAAAAGCCCCCGCTTTCCCCTTGCCCGTGTGCTCTCTCCCCAGTCACTACAGAAGGTAATTCCTACACATGGGGGTGAAGTGAGAATGAGGAGAACCTGTCACTCTGTAGTTAGAGCAAAGAAATAAATGTAAAGAGTCATATGTAAAGAAAATTCACATATGACTCTTAAAACCACACTATGGAGTTGCTATGATCATCTTCATTTCTAATGAGCTAAATGAAGCTCAGAGAGACCAACTGTTTTTCTACCAACTGGGTGTGGAGCTAAGGTTCAAATCTAATATTCTAAGTACAAATTTCATACTTTTTCACTTATATTTACTGATTACATTTGTAAGAAAGTACAAATGATGGTGGGGAGGGAAGTGTAGAAGATTCTCAAGGATAGAGAGGGGTATTACGACAAGGTTGCCAGCTCAAGTACAAGATGCTCAGTTAAACTTAAATTTCAGATAAGGACTGCATAATTTTTTAGTATAATTATGACCCAAATATTGCCCAAGAGCATACTTGTACTACAACATCATTTATCACTTATCTGAAATTCAATAATTAACTGGACATCCTGTATTACTATTTGCTAAATCTGGCTACTCCCCTTCAGGAGTCTGAAAAGATGCACAGCAAGGAGACCAGGGATATGAAAAGAACATTTGAATCCACATCTTCTTCTCCAGTGTTCATGTGTAACAGGCTGCCATGCAGGTAGCCCTCTGTGTCCACGGGTTCTGCACCTACGGATTCAACCAACTGCAGATTGAAAATATTCGAGAAAAAGAAATTACATTGTACTGACATGTTCCATGCTGTTAGATGGTTGTGTCTGTAGTGAACACGTACAAATTATTTTTCTTGCCATTATTCCCTAAAAATATAGTATAACAACTATTTGCATAGCATTTATATTGTATTAGGTATTATAAACAATCTAGAGATGATTTAAAGTATGCAGGAGGGTGTTCATAGGTTATATGCAAATACCATACTTTTTTCTATGAGGGACTTGAGCATCCTTCGATTTGGTGCCTGTGGGGGTCCTGGAACCAATCCATTGCAGATTTGGATGAGGGACAACTATAATCCTGTATGGGTGGTGTAAGCTGATCAGGGGGAGGAGGGGGGAAGGTTATAAGGAGGAGAAAGAAAGGCTTAAAAATTTAGTCAGATACCACCATGTAGGGGACCCTTGATGACTGTATGCTCAGTGAAATAAGCCAGAAATAAGGGAAAACTAGTGGCTAATTTCACTATATGCAGTTCCTGCAGCCATCACAGTCACAGAGACAGGAAACAGAATGGTGGGAGGGATGTGTAGGAGCTTCTCAAGGCTGTGGAGCGGTGTTAGGACAGGGAGAGCACTTGGGTTGGGCATAAGGCTTGAGAGGATGGCTCTTCATATCTAAAAAGGCTGAGATGAGGCCATCACTCTGTGTCATTCCATCTACATTCGTGGTGTTTAATATGTAGCACGAATGTCTGGTTAAAACGAATTTCAGTTGGGGAGGATGAAAAAGCTCAGGAGATAGATGGGGATGGGGCACAACAATGTGAATGTATTAAATACCACTGAACTATACACTCAAAAATAGTTAAGATGCTAAAATTTATATTTTACTGCAACTAAAACAAAGCAAAAAACCCACAGAAAATAATTTAGTCCATGATCCTTTCATGTCCTTAAAAGAACTCCAGAGGGTTGTTGGCCAGCTCATATCTGGGTTGCTCTGGGCTCTGGGTGTGTGGAATACAGGTGACAGGCTTCTCGGCTGCTAAGCACCCAGCCTGTGGGACTAGGAGTTCAGTGTCCACCCGCAGGCAGAGGTTCATGTCACTCAGTGAAGGTCACTCTGGAGGAAGGCTCAGAGAGCCCAAGTCTCCCAGGCTCCAATGTGGGGCCATTCCTCTGCTTTCAAGGGAGAAGAAAACACCAGCATCCTGCCCCCTCTCCTCCTTCCACTCCTGTCCCAGTGAGCTAATGCTGAAAAGAGGCTGGAGCTCTTCTGAGAAGGGTGCTCTATAAATACAGCATCTTCTTGCTAATTGGGCCTCCAGGGGTCACCGTCAGATCACCAGAGGGATCCAGATGGGGGAGGAGACTTAATTAAGTCCCCTTGGGGACTTAATTTTAGCCCAAGCAACTCAGCTCAGGTCACTGGCTGCAAAAGCCCTAGACACTGTCCCCAGGAGGAGCCATCAGGGGAATACTGTTCATTCTTTGTAATTTGGTGGTTTCCTCTAATCCCAGTCATAGCCTATGAGCATAATGGATTAATATGGGGGTTTGGATACAGAGGATAAATTTTTATGAACAACCATTAGGACATCCTCCCGGGTCCTTGCTGTAAGGTGCCTGGGCCCTGCTAAATTCAGACCAGACAGAGTTGCTGCTCAGACAGACCTTACAAGGAAGCCTCGAGGCCAGGGAGGTCTGAGCTAAATATGACAGTTCTGCCTTAGCCATGGCTCGCCAGGGTACTCTGGATGCTGTAGCGGCACCTTCTCTAGTAATATGAACTCACAGAGCAGTTCTCTACCCTCGCATACAAAACAGTGCATTTAACAAAAAATATTTTATAGCACCATCTTTACTATCTTAAAGTGAAATTCATAGTTAATATAATTTTTTTTAATTTGCCATTATGTTTATTAAAGTCATTGGTTGTACTGTCTGAACAATTTTTTTTAATTTTTTATTTTTTTATTTTTTTATTTTATTTTTTTATTGTTCAGTTTATTAATTACATTGTTTCCCCTTTTTTATCCCCCTATATCTTCCCTCCACCCTGTACCTATCCCACCCTCCGCCCTCACCTCCCCCTCCCCAATGTTCTCTCCCATTGTTGCAAGATTTTTGTCCAATCTCTTGCTGTACTTACCACAACCCTTTTCTCCCCAAGAATTGTCAGTCCATTCCCTCTCTATGTCCATGTTCCTGTTATAGTCACCAGTTTATCTTGTTCATCAGCCTATCAATTCACTTGATTTTTATGTTCATTTGTTGATAGATGTGTATTTGTTGTTCATAATTTATATTTTTACCTTTTTCTTCTTCCTCTTCTTAAAGAATATCTTTCAGCATTTCATATAATACTGGTTTGGCGGTGATGAACTCCTTTAGCTTTTTCTTATCTGCGAAGCACTTTATCTGATCCTCAATTCTGAATGATAGCTTTGCTGGATAGAGTAATCTTGGTTGTAGATACTTGCTCTTCATTATTTTGAATATTTCTTGCCACTCGCATCTGGCCTGCATCGTTTCTGTTGAGAAATCCGCTGACAATCGTATGGGTGCTCCCCTGTAGGTAACCAACTGTTTTTCTCTTGCTGCTTTTAATATTCTCTCTTTATCTTTTGCTCTTGGCATTTTAATTATGATATGTCTTGGTGTGGTCCTCTTTAGATTCCTATATTTTGGGGTTCTGTGTACTTCTTGGGCTTTTAAGTCAGTTTCTTTCACCAGGTGGGGAAAGTTTTCAGTCACTATTTCTTCAAGTAGGTTTTCATTAACTTGCTCTCTCTCTTTTTCTGGCACCCCAATAATTCGGATGTTGGCTTGCTTGAGGTTGTCCCAGAGGCCCCTTATGCTATCTTCAATTATCTGAATTCTTTTTGTTTCTTGCTTTTCCAGCTGAGTGGATTTTGGTTCTTTGTATTTCAAATCTTTGACTTGGTTCTTGTGGCCCTCTGGACTGCTTTTAGGACTTTGTGTAATATTTTTTATTTCAGTCTGTGTATGCTTGATTTCTAGTTGGTCGTTTTTTTTATCTGTGAGGGTCTGGTTCGTATCCTCAGAGGTCTTGTTCATTTCCCTGAGGGTCTCATTCATTTCCTTGTAAGTATCATTCATCTCCTTGTAATTCTCATTCATTTGCTGGTTGGTCTTGTTTATTTCCTGGTAATTCTCATTAAGTTGATCGGCCTTTTGTAGGAGCCTCTTGAAAAGCCTTATAACCGTGGTTTTGAACTCTATGTCTTGTCGTCTTTTCTCCTCCATTTCTTTCACACCTGATTTCTTTCCATGTCTCTGCATGGTGGCTGCTTTATGTGGTGGCTATTCTCAAAGGGACAGTGGCTCAGTCTCCCCAGTTACCTGAGGTGGGTACTCTTACTGCAATCCTTTATGGGTTGTATTCAGTGTTTTTGAATTTAAACCCAGCTTTTTGTTGTTAGCCCTAGGAGGGTTTGACCTCCAGGCCAATTGTCTGTGAAGCTCAGCTGTGCTCAGGTTGGATGGGCTGAGTCTCCGGGCCAAGCAGACAGCATTAGCTCCGCCCTATGCAGCCCCAGGGGCTCTGTGCCGGGGGGGGGGGGGGGGGGGGGGGGGGGCAATGGCTGCCAGCACCTCTGAGAGGGAGCCGCTGTGGAGCTCCACCGGCTGCCGGGGAATTCAGACTGTCCCCAAATGACTTTGCACGTGCAATGTCTCACCCAGGGTCGTAAAACAAAGCAGTCTGACGGTTTTCCGAATGAGAGACAAGTCGCAGAGCGCTCTCTGCGCCGTCACGCAGCCGAGCTGTTCGCACAAGCTGCCCTCTCCACAAGCCGGCAGACCGAAGCCCTCCCACTGTCCAGTTTTCACCCCATGTGTTAGTGGGTTCCCTGGACTTCGCCCAGAGCTGGAGAATCAGTCAGTGGGACGTCTTTGTCTCCCTGTTCGAGAAAACTGGCCGGTTTCCAGCCGCCCGCCCTCTCCGCGGCGCGCACTCCAAACCTCTCTCTGCGAGCGAATCTTTCAACTCTGTTCGCCGCCGCACCTCCGAGTCACAGTGTCTTATCTTCACTTTTATTTGTGGAATTTTCACTCGGCGATCGTTCTGGTGATTCTGGAGGGTGTTTGTTCTTTCGTTAAGTTGTAGTATTAAAATTGCTGATTATGACGGCAAGATAGGTGTTTTATCTTTGCCGCCATCTTAGTTCTCTCCATAGTTAATATAATTTATATGCAGCTTTAAAGTCAACATGTCTTAACTATAGGGTAAGTGAAAGGAAAATAACTTAATACTCAGTATTTCAATTTTTGTAAAAAAAATTTTAAATTGAGTTTTAGAGAGAGAGGAAGGGAGAGGGATAAAGAGATAGAAACATCGCTGAGACCGGTTTGGCTCAGTGGATAGAGCGTCGGACTACGGACTGAAGGGTCCCGGGTTCGATTCCAGTCAAGGGCATGTACCTTGGCTGCGGGCACATCCCCAGTAGGGGGCGTGCAAGAGGCAGCTGATCGATGTCTCTCTCTCATCGATGTTTCTGACTTTGTATCCCTCTCCCTTCTGCTCTGTAAAAAATCAATAAAATATATTTTTTAAAAAAAGAGAGATAGAAACATCAATGAGAGAGGAAGTCATCAATTGGCTGTCTCCTGCACAGCTCCCACTGGGGATCTACCTGCAACCCGGCATGAATTGGTGACCTCTTGGTTCCTGGGTCGACGCTCAACCGCTGAACCACACCAGTCAAGCTGTATCTCAATATTTAAATGCTCAGGCACAGCCACATTAACAGACTTATGAAGTATTCAGATGCTATGACCTAGTTATAGTGGATACATTTGAATTTAAGAGCAGTAAGAAAATGTTCAACTAACAATTATGTGCCTAAAATTAAAAATAATGTACCTTTTGACATTCAAAATAAGAGTTAAGTTAGCATATCCGTGTAAATATATATATTACACTGTGAATGTGGAGCTACAAAAGCAGAGTGCTGACGACTCAGCACCGCTGGCAGCATGATCATTACATGATTTTCCAAAATTGTAAACTACTGTTGAAAAATTCCAAACAAAAGGTACAGTCTCCCCCAGACTTACACCCTAATGGGAAAATTCAATGTGTGTTAAACTCATAGGAAAAATGCTTTTTGCATAATTAATCAGCATCTGTTTTTAGGCTCAGAGTTATAAACAGGTGTTTCACTTACATGAGATTTAATTCAATTTTTTTTAAAAATAATTTTTTATTTTTTAATTGCAGTTGACATACAATATTATATTAGTTTTAGGTTTATACCCCAGTGATTAGGCATTACATAACTTACTAAGTGATCATTCCAGTAAATCTTGTACCCCTCTAACACCATAAATACCTATTATAATATTAATGACTATATTCCCTATGCTGTACTTTACATCCCTATGACTATTCTGTTACTGTACTTCTTAATCCCTTCATCTTTTTCACCCAACCACCCCCCCCCCCCCCCCCCCCCCCGCAAAAGGTTCTTCAGCTCATGAACTGAAGGGCTGTGACTTCAATTCTGGTCAAGGGCACATACCTTTGTTGCAGGTTCCCCACCCCAGTCGGGCTGCATGCCAGGAAGCAACCACCAAAAGATTCTTTGTATCTATGAATCTGTTTCTGTTCTGCTTGTTCATTTATTTTTTAATAGATTCAATTGTTGATAGATATGTATTTATTGCCATTTTATTGGTATTTTGTTTGTTTTTTAATTAATCCTCACTGGAGGATATTTTTTCCATTGATTTTTAGAGAGAGTGGAAAGGAGAAGGGGAGGGGGAAAGGTGAGAGAGAAACATGGATGTGAGAGAGTCACATTAATTGATTGTCTCCTGGTATGTAGCCCAACTGGGTTGGGGAACCTGCAACAAAGGTATGTGCCCTTGATCAGAATTGAACTCACAACCCTTTCGTTCATGAGCTATAATCATTGAGCAATGTTGGCCATGGCTTATTATCCATATTTTTAATCTTTTTCTTCCTCCTCCTCCTTGCCTCCCTCTTCCCCCCTCTTCTTCTTCAATATAATACTGGTTTGGTGATGATAAGTTCCTTTAGCTTCTTTTTATCTGGGAAGCTCTTTATTTGTCCTTCAATTCTTTGCTGGCTAGAATAATCTTGGTTGTAGGTCCTTGCTTTGTATCACTTGGAATATTTTTGCCAATCCCTTCTGGCCTGTTTATTAATCTTTAAGGCCCTCAGGGCTACCTGGTTAATCATATTTGTTTTCTGCAGCATCATGATCTGGTTAGTCCTTTGTCTCCCTCTAGTCTTATGGGACTGTCAGCTGCTTTTAATATTCTCTTTTTGTCTTTTAATCGTTATGTGTCTTGGTGTGGGCCTCTTTGGGTTCATCTTGTTTGGGACTCTCTGCTTCCTGGACTTGTATGTCTATTTTTTTCACCAGGTTGGGGGATTATTTTTTAAAAAATAATACTTTATTGTTGAAAGTATTACATATGTCCCACCCCCCCCATTAACCCTCTCCAGCCCGCCCATGCCCTCTACCCCAGACCTTCAGCACCCTATTGTTTGTGTCCATGGATTATGCATATATGTATACAAAGTGCTTGGTTGATTACTTCTCACCCACTCACCCTCCCCCACCTTCCCTCTGAGATTCCCCACTCTGTTCCATGCTTTTGGATCCACTCTGTAGATCAGTTTATTTTGTTACTTAGAGTCCACATATGAGTGAGATCATGTGATACTTGTCTTTCTGTGACTGACTTATTTCACTTAGGATGATACTATCCAGTTCCTTCCATGCTGTCTCAAAGGGTAAGATATTCTTCTTTTTTACTGATACATAATATTCCATGGTATAAATGTACCACAGCTTTTTGATCTACTCATTTACTAATGGACACAGGGAAGTTTTCTGTTATTATTTTTTCAAAGACGTTTTCCATTTCTTGCTGTCTCTTCTCCTCCTGGCACCCCCATGATAGAAATGTTGGTATGTTTGAAATTGTCCCGGAGGCTCCTTACATTATCCTTATATTTTTGGATTCTTTTTTCTTTTCGTTGTTCTGATTGAGTGCTTCCTTATATTTCAAACCACAGTATTGATTCTCAGCTTCATCTACTCTACTGTTGATTTCCTGTAAATTATTCTTCATTTCAGTTTGTGTATCCTTCAGTTCTGATTCTTTTTTATGGTTTCCATGTTCTTTTTAATGCTGTTGAAGTTCTCTCTAAGACCATCTATTCTTCTCCTAAGTTTATTGAGCATCCTTTTAACCAGTGTTTTGAACTTTGTGTCTAGTAGATTGCTCCTCTGTATTTTGTTTAATTCTTTTTCTGGAGTTTTGTTTTCTTCTTTCATTTAGTCATGCTTCTTTGGCTCCTTGTTTTGGTTACTTCCCTATGTTTCTATATATATTAGGTAGAGCCTCTATGTCTCTTGGGCTTGTTAGAGTGGCCGAATGTAGTAGGTGTCCTACAGGGTCTTGTGAAACAGCCTCTCCAATCACCCAAGCTGGGCACTTCAGGTGTGCCCCTAACCCTGTGTGGGCTGTGTACACCCCTCCCCTCTGCCTTGTTGTAGTTGAGCCTTGATTGCTGTTGGCATGTCAGGGGAGGGATTTGTACCCAGGCTGATCAGCTGTGGGGATAAGCTGCATCCATCATGAAGGATCAGCTGTGCAGGAGCTCCTCCCACAGAGCAGCACTCACTTTTGTGGGGCTCTGGTGTCCACTGAGTATGCCTCTTGAGTGTGTCGCTTGTGGAGGTGGTTTGATGGTGCTTCAATGTGGTCTGAAGCTGTCCTCCATGTACGCTGGCTCTGGGGCCTACTGAGAGGTGCAGGCCATGGTCAGCTGCTACCTGTGTTCTGCCTGGGGTCACCCGGCCTGAGCTACAGAGTCATCTGCAGATGCTTGCTACTTGTACTGGGTTTGGAGATGCCCAGGATAGGCCAAGCTCTAAGCTAAGGTTGGCTGCCTCTATTGCCAAGCATTGGATCACTTAGTGAGAGGTATGGAGCATACTAAGACCAAATATTACTTGTCTGAGAAATTTTGGAAAAGTCTGAAGCATGAACCAAGACAAGTCATTCCTATGGGAAAGCCATTGGAAACAGCTTGGGTGAAACCACAGGTTGGGTGGGTGGGATTTTAGGGAATACCACGGTGGGGCAAATAGTGTTAATTCGGGGAGGGGGGAGTCTCAACAAGGAAAGTGGCATAATGAGATACTACTTTAAGAGGAGGATCTGCCAGAACTTCTGTTTGGTAGAAAGCTGCCACCCCACCCTCCCACCCCCACTCTCAACCTGATGCCAGACACTTAAGTTCCTCCCCATGTGCTCCTTGGTCCTTTGCTGCCCCACTGGTAGAACTCAGAGGAAGTGAGTCCAAATAAGTCTGTGCATGGATCCTTTAAGAGTAATTCCTGGGACTTGGCAGCCTCTCTATCACTGAGCCCAAGCCCCACTTTTTAAAAATATATATACCCTGCAGTTATAGGGACTTCTCTTCCTGGCACTGGAATCCTGGCCTGGGGGCCTGGTATGAGGCTGGGACCCCCTCACTCCTCAGGAGAGACATCTGCAGTAATATTCCTCCTGATTTTTATCCAACTCACATGAGTGTGGGACCAGTCAGTTTTGCATCTCCACCCCTCCATCTCCGATGGCTTCTTCTGTATATTCCTAGTTACAGGACTTGCGTTCATCTAGATTTCAGGTGGTTCTGAATGATGGTTGTTCTGTAGATTAGTTGTATTTTTAATGTGATTTTACATGACTTTTTAACATTGAGTAAAGTAAAGGACAGTTTATCATGACGTGGACTGTCCTGCACACTGCAGATATCTCTAATTTGTGGTCCCTGTCCATTAATGCCAGTAGCATCTCCAATCATTGTAACAACAAAACAACCTCCCAAATTGCCAAAAAGTTCCCATGGATAACCATGGACATGACATTTCTGAAGGTGCTTCCTTCCTCCATTTCCTTTCCTTTTCCTCCTTTTGTTTTTTCATATGATTCCAAGAAGTGGGAGCAGGAACAAGGGAAAGAAGAACTATATCTATCTTGCTGTGCAGAATGGCTAAGAAAGGACCAGATGAGTCCATTGCCAGGGGACCCATGAGCAAAGGCCTCAAAGATCTTCCCAAGAAGCCATCGTCAGCAAGAAAAGAAAGACTTCCTTCTTACTCCTATAGTGATTGCACTTTACACAACTCTTTCCAGCATGTCATTTTATTAGAATCTACACACTAACTCTGCATGGTAAGCAGGGCAAGGTTATAAGCAACATTTAAGAGATGAAGAAACTGAGGAACAGACAGCTTCAGTGACTCACTGACCCAAGGTTGTTCACTATTTTAGCCTGTGTTTATTTCCTTGCCAGCCCTCCCATGACATGTAATGTTGTTGTTTGCTCTGTGGTGACTTAATGGACTGAAAGCTTCGAGTAGCAGGAGCCTACTGCCTCTCATCCATCGTCATGAGCACTAGCATGGTTATTTAAAGCAAGTGGGATTTAAATAAATATTTTTAAATAAATGAGTTAGTAGCTAGCTGGCTTCTAATCTTTTATCATCTTTACAGGATTCTCCTCTTAAAGTAGGATCTCATTATGCCACTTTCCTTGCGAAAGTCTGCAGTGGTTCACCACTACCTACAAGACAATGTTGAGCTCCTTAGCTTGGTATTCAATATCTGGCTTCAATGTATATTCCCCTCCATACCCATTCATGCCTCCATGCTCTAAAACATCTGAACTACTTGCCTTTAGTACTGTGAAAATAATATATGTTATTCCATTTCATCTTCATAAGGACTCTGTGAGATAGGTAATATTATTATCCCCATTTTTGTGTGAAAGAGAAGACTGAGACTTGAGTAACTCACCTGCCGTTCTTAAATGGACATCTAAGACTCGGCCTCCCACCTGTCTGTCACCCAAGTCTATACTCTTAACACCCACACTAAGCGAAACTTACTCTTTTCTATCTTAATGGGGCCTGCTTCAGGCTCTTCTCAGCTTAGAATACCCTGTTCTTTCCTCCATGTGCTTTTCATCTTTGCAGTCTCATATCTACTGGCCCTTCCTCCATGAGTCTTCCCATCCACCCATTCCAGTGAGTCACTTTTTCCTTTGTAACTTCTAATGTATTAGGATTTAAAGCATCATCAGTTGGTCAGGTGATTATCCTCCACTCAGGACTGTGAGCTCTTTCTAGGAAAGGACTATGGCATATTCGTTTGTAGAGTCAGCATCCAAATCCTAACTTACAGTTGGCATTGAGTGACTCTTTCTTGAACATCTAGAGTTGAAATCCAATGATAAAACCATTATTATTAAGGAAGTAACCACAAAGGGGCAGTAGCAAAGGGACTGACGATGGATTGCCCTGACTTCTTTCTGGGAGATGGCTGTTCTATGTGAGGTTTTGTGTAAGACGCCCTGAGGGACAAAAGAATAGAGGTATAAAATAATTAAAATGTACATAATAAAAAACAACATGAAATGTGGAGGAAAATTGGAAGAAAATTAGAAAAATAAAAATTTTTGAAAGTTTTAAATTTCTAAAACATTTAGAAAACAAACTTATTTACATCTTTTGTTTCCCAAATATAATTTCATTAACAAACCAAAAAACACACAATATTTTATTAAGGAAAACATATATTTAGATCTGTACAGATAACTAAAAATATAATTGTTATTTGACCCAGTGATCCCACTTCTAGGAATATATCCCAAGAAACTGGAAATACCAATCAAAAAGGATATATGCACCCCTATGTTCATAGCAGCACAATTCACCATAGCTAAGAGTTGGAAACAGCCTAAGAGCCCATCAGCAGATGAGTAGATTAAAAAACTGTGGTACATCTACACAATGGAATACTATGGTACAGTAAAAAAAGGAGTTCTTACCATTTGCAACAGCATGGATGGAACTGGAGAGCATTATGCTAAATGAAATAAGCCAGGCAGAGAAAGATAAATATCACATGATCTCACTCATTTGTGAAATATTATGAACAGCATAAACTGATGAACAAAAATAGATCCAGAGACAGAGAAACATTAATCAGAATGTCAAACCTCAGGAAAGGTAGGGGGGTAAAGGGGAGAGATCAACCAAAGGACTTATATGCACGCATATAAGCCTAATAAATGGACACAGACAATAGGGGGATGGAAGCATGAATGGGAGGTGGGAGGTTAAAGGGGGAATAAGGATACATATGTAATACCTTAATCAATAAAGAAATTAAAAAAAATAAAAAACATAAAAATATAATTGTTATTTTTTTTATTATAATCCTCCAAATTTTGCTACCTTTCTCCCTCCACCCTCCAAATGGTTATCTAAGGATTTTAAATGTTTCAAATTAATAATTATGGGTTATTTGCTTTTCATTTCTTTGTTGTTTTTCTAGGTTTTCCCAAGTGAAAATGCATAGAAGACCATATAAATTTTGAGGAATATTATTTTCTAAGCACTGTTGGAGATCAAAGGACACCTACAGCTAACCCTGAAGAAGGGTAGGTTAGAACTGGATGGAGGAATGGAGACTCTCCTCCCCCATATTGTTGTGCGAGAAGTGCCAGAATTCATTCATATTGAGGTTCAGAAAATAAGAGAATTTTGAGAAGTGGGTTCTTAGGGAGAGCCTTTTTAGAGGACTTTTAAGGAGGGCCTAGAGTGCCTTAACATGTCAAGAGAGAGATTTTGGTGAAATCCCACAGAAGGCTGGCTATGTGTTCCCAAAGCTGAGGGATGTGGTGGGTGACTGTGCTGATTCCTTCCTGGATGGTCTCCAGAATAAGAGAGAGCAGGGCTCATTGCCGCTTTGTGATAAGAGTGAACGGCAGGTTGCTGCTGCTCTGGGGTCAGTCTTCACTCCTGGAGTTTGTGGGGAAACATGCAGAGTTAAAACAGGGCCAATCAGGTGAGACCTTACTGTCCTTCCTGGCTTCCTTTCTGCCCCCCAAAGGGTTAGAAACAACAGCTAACAAGTCAGGAAGGAGGTGATGGAGGAAAAGAGGAGAAACTGAGCATGTCGCTCCTCCTCATCTGCAGCAGGCCCTGGGAGAGCAGTCTTACCTTTGAATGAAGACCAAAGTGTAGATTACTTTGTATTACCTGACATTATAATTTCTGGATTATGGCTCTGTTTTGTAACTTTAAATGTCCAAATGCCTTTGTATTAACTTAGAGTGGCCAGAAAAGTCTTGGGAGCAGCTGGGTTTTCCTTCAGGACAATAGCTCCATGGAGCCAATTGAAGGGGGCAGTTAGAGTCAAAAATAAAATTGTTTTGCAGTAGCATCTCATATGCTGTGCTTATTCTGTCTAGTTTGTTTTATATATGAAAAGCTGAAGGGAGGAGATACAATAAAATCTAGCATCAGTAGTCTCTGGGTGGTCAGATTATGAGTGATGACATGATTTGTTAAATTTCCTGAAGTGTCTAAATTTTCTACCATAAACATATTTTAATTTCATAATCTTTAAAAAATGAAAATAAACAGTGTTCTTTGAAAAAGGAGAGAAGAGCCCTAACCAGTTTAGGTCAGTGGCTAGAGTGTTGGTTGGCCTGTGGACTGAAGGATTCCAGGTTTGATTCTGGTCAAGGGCACATGCCCGGGTTTCGGGCTCGATCCCCAGTAGGAGGTGTGCAGGAGGCAGCAGATCAATGATTTTCTGTCATCATTGATGTTTCTATCTCTCTCTCCCTTCCTCTCTGAAATCAATAAAAAATATAATTTATAAAAAGAAAAAGAAGAAATTAAGGTTCTGTAGGTTAGAAAAATTTATTGCCAAAGTTCTGTAGAACAGTCCTGCATGGCCATGGTGGGGGTGGGATAGAGGCTGGAGATAAAACCTTGATCCAGGTGTAAGGAGCTGAAAGACAATGGCAAAAATAAAGAGTAAGTGCCTGTTGAGTTTCTTCCAGTTATTTCCCTTTTATACCAGACACCTGCCCATTGACCCAGAAACTCTTATATGACACCCAGGTCTAGTTCCTCATCTAGTGCCCATTTGCCAACTTTCTGCTCTGGACAATTCTTGATAGCCCACCAGGACTTCCTGGGGATCAAGATCTGCATGTAAGGCTGATAATGGCATCTGAAGCTTCTCTCCCAGCTTTTACATCCTCATTGGTCTTCGGTAGGGTTAATTTAAGAATTTCAGGACAAATAAGAAGGTACATTACTTTGGATCAGGGATTCCTCAGCCTTGACACTGTTGCTCTGTGGGACTGAGTCACTCTTTGTGGCAGGAAGCTGTTCTGTGCATTGTAGGATGTTTAGCAGCCTCCCTGGCTGATTCTCATCAGATGGGAGTAGTATACACTCCCCACTCTCAGTTCTAACAATCAAAACTGTCTTCAGATAGTGCCAAGTCCCTCCTACATGTCAAAACCATCCCTAATTGAGAACTATTACCTTAGTGGTAACTACCTGTTTCACTCACTCAAAAGAATAAGGCCCTGAAATTAGAGCTATATGTAATTATAGGAGACTCTTGGGATTCTGGTAAGTGTCTGATGACTTCCCTCTTGAAATATTACTAGAATGACATAGAGTCTAAGGTCAGGCTTCTCCAGATAGAAGTGGGACACTATTAGGATGGAACATTCGTGTCCTCCCAAAATTCACGTTATATTTGGAGATAGAGCTTTTAAGGAGGTAATTAAAATTAAATGAGCCTGGACATCATGGCTCAGTGACAGAGCATCAATCTATGACCAGGAGGTAACGGTTCAATTCCCAGTCAGGGCACATGCCTGGGTTGTGAGTTCTATCCCTAGTGTAGGGCATGCAGGAGGCAGCCAATCAGTGATTCTCTCTCATCATTGATGTTTCTATCTTGCTCCCCCTTTCTCTTCTTCTCTGAAATCAATAAAATCTTTTTTAAAAAGATTAAATGAGGTCACAAAGGGCAGAAATTTAATCCTGTAGAACTTGTGTCCTTATACTGAGTGGAGAGACACCAGAGAGCTCTAGCTGTCCACACTCACACACAGAGGAAAGGCCACATGAGGACACAATGAGAAGGCGGCTGTCTACAAGGCAGGAAGAGAGGTCTCACCAGAAACTGACCCTGCTGGGCTTCGACCTTGGGCTTTCAGAACTGTGAGGAAGTAATAGTGTTTAAGCCCCCAGTATATGGCATCTGTGGCTGAGACAATGAAATAAGTGCTCTGTGCATTCTCTAAGAGCAAGGGAGAGGCAGTCTCTTGTGGTCTCTTGGAACTATGAGTAGCCTTGGGGACATATTGCGGCCCATTGGATGGAGAGTGTCCCACCAAAACCAGATGGGAGGGCTCTTGAACTACTAATAAAAATAAGTAATAATTAACCATTCATATTTATAATCAGCACAGTGACTGGCTAGCTAAATGACTCTTCAGCCTCCCAAATGGCCACAGTAAACAGCCTCTCGTCTCCCTGCACGGCAACTCCAGGAGGAATGCTCAGAAATGGAATATTTTGATTGACTAATTAAAAAAAAAACCACACTGAGTATTAAACTCTTTTTTGATAATTATAAATCTTTGTGTTGTAAATCTTTAAAATATGTGTTTATTCCTTAATAAACACCTTTTTCACCTGAAGTTTCCATAGGCCTTGAGCTGTTCACTTGGAGCATCACATCCTGTTGAATGAGACAATAGCAGAATGTGGTGTGGAAGTTTGACTGTGTGGACAGACTTCAGAATATCCCTGGAATAATGTTTTCACAACAAAAGAGGTTCAACACCGTTTATTAGCTTGTTTCCTTGGCATTCGGCTCTTTCTCTTAAAGCCAGAGGAAAGGAGGGGAAGGCCTGGCCACGCATGTGCTTGTAAAATGAGGTCATAGTGTCCCTTTGCCTGTGTCAGAACCATCGTGCGGCCTCAGGGTCTTGACAGACATAGATGGACAAAGGAGCTTCTTGTCCATCTGTCCAGGGATATGAGTGGTCACACAGAGGATGTGCAACCTGTAGACATCCACCTCAGAAAATGGTGCAGGCTGGTTCTTATGTTTTGGGTTTGAAAATTTTTAATTAATTATTTTTTTTAGAAGAATCAGGCTCATTCTACAAAGAGCTCCCTGGAGTCAGGGCTGTTGTATGAAGCGAGCAGCCTCTTTGCACCCTCCTGCCTCCTGGCCCATGCTGTCCCGTGGGCATCTGCTCCAGCCCGGAACTCCAGCGGCCTCCACACTGTTCCCCTTACACAGGGCTCACCTGCTCCAAGTCATTTTATATAAGACAGTTCCAGCAATCTTTCTGGTCTTATTCCTTCTTAAACTCAGTAAGGACCCCTCATTGTTTTAAGATTAAAAGAAAGCTCCTTAAACTCAGTAAGGACCCCTCATTGTTTTAAGATGAAAAGAAAGCTCCTTAAACTCAGTAAGGACCCCTCATTGTTTTAAGATTAAAAGAAAGCTCCTTCAGAAGCCAAACACAAGGAACCACATAGTGTATGATTACACGGCACAGAATACCCCAAAAAGGCACAACTTTGGAAACAGAAAGGAAATTAATGGCTGCCTGGAATGGACATGGGAGGTGGAAGGAAGAGTGAATGTATGTGAGAAATCTTGTTGGAGGAACGAAAATGCTCTAAAACTGGTTTATGGTGATGATTGTACAACTGGTAGCTTTACTTAAAAATCACTGGCTTGTCCACTTGAAAAGGGTAAATTATATGGCAGGAAAATTTTAAATACATAAGCAGCTGACTGCACTTACCAGGTGCCCCATGAGGCAGCTCCCAGCAGACTGTCTTGAGCCCCATCTTGCCCAACTCCCCTCACTCTGTACCTCGTTCAGCACATTCAGCCTACCCTGTTCTCCTTGGCCTCCATCTGTGCCATCAAACACCTCCCATGCCCTCTCTCTCCCAGAACACTCCTCCCCTAGCTGCCTGTGACCCCACCCACAGGCTGACCCCTGAGAGCTCAGCTTTCTCTGGGATGCGTCCTGCATCCACCCACATGAGGTGGGGAGCCTAGTCTGTGCCCCTATAATACCTAAGCTTTCTCTTTCTTGTCACTCACCATGTTTCACCGTGATTATTTGTCTAATGTCCATCTTCCCTGCCAGTACATAAGCCCATGTGTAATCTGCCAAGTGATACTCCTGGCCCCCAGCATGGTTCTGGCACACAGCAGGAGCCTAGAACATTGTGTGAATAAACACAGGTTGGAGGTCACGAGCAGGCAGCTCTCCTGAGAGCACATTAACTAATTCTGAGCCCACACGGCTCACCTGAAGGCACATGTTAACCTCTCCCAAGACTGCGTGAGGAAGCAGAAGGTGCTGTGGGGTATAGGTGCGGGAGCGTAGGGGTAGTGTACCCGGGAGGGGAAAACATAGCCATTGTGGGTTCTGGTTCTGATTGTGTGGTCCTGAATAAGAAACTGAAACTCCCTAATCTTCTTTTAACCTATAAATAGTTGTGTGTGTGTTTTTTTAAAAAAAAGTAAGTTAGAGAGTCTCTCTTAGCTCAAATGTTCTACACTTCAGCCGTCCTGTGAGGGCTTTTCAATGTCAGCATCACCTGGGGTGGGGTGTTTCAGAGCCAGACTCCTGAGCCCAGCATCGGAGTCTGTGCGTCCGTAGGAGCCAGCTGGGCAGTCTGCACTGAAACATACGGCTGGGTGCAAGAGAATGGGGACTGTGTCTACCCCGTGCACTCACGTGTCCCAAAGCCCAGCCTCATGCAGCAGAGACAGGGTGCTCAGTAGATTTTCCCTGGTGGGTCACTAAGTGAATGAGTGAATGTGTTGGTCATAGACATGTGGGCATCTGGCCTTGACCAAGGCAGGAGGGGAGGGCAGCTGCCTCACCATGTTTTATGGTCCACAGTGGCTTCCTTCCCCTCCCCCCTTTATAAAACACAGCGATCAGACCAAGTTACCTGCATGACTTCCTCCTGCCTTCGTTACCCACAGCTCCGTGCCTCTTTCATACCCACAGCAGGAATGTGCTTCTGTTTCCCCTGCTGCCTCCCTAAGAGGCAGGAAAGCTTGAAGATGAAAATCAGCCACAGCCCAGAGATTCGTGGTCAGTTTTAATAGGAGGGGTGAAGTCAGTGTAGAGGAACGTATAAAAAGGCCTTTCACTTTTTGCTGGAACATGATATGGTTTGTGCATAGCACATACATATTAACAAAATAGAAGCATCACATTTTACAAGCACGTGACTGAACAAATTCCTAGCTTTCCTACTCGCTAGACCTACGCTTAAGAATGCTTTGCATTGGGATCCAGCCTGAGGTACATAGTGATTTGTAGAAAGGGAAACCACGAGGGGACACAGCTGTATGAGTGCTGGAGCCTCAGCGGTTGTGAGGTAAACATGTTCTGCATGGCCTGTCTGCGCGATGGACTAGATTTGGGGTCTGCTTGGGGTGTAATCACTCCCTCCTCTTCTGGGAAGAGGAACCCCAACTCAGGTGCAAGTGCAGACTGGAATATTCCTGTCTATTCTCTGCCCTTATTCCAGATATCTCTGCGCTTGGAGTTTTCCTGGGAGGTAGCAGAATGAGTGGCTGGTTCCTTGATGAGAGGAGGGGAGACAAATATTAGAGACCTGAAGTAGAAAACCTCTTCAGAGCCACTGGGGAAAGCACTGGGAGGGAGGGATGTGAGGAATTTCCTAGTGTGCGTGCACATGAGGAGGCTCAGAGGGGACAAGGCAGAGGGGACAGGGCAACAGCCCGTGGTGGATGCTATGCCTCATGGCTGTGGCATTGGCAGCGAAGCCCAGTGTGGAAGGCAGGAGAACGCCAGCTCATGGACTTTGCATTTGCTTCTTTCTCAGGGCTTGCACAGGTGAGAACTTGAGGGTCTGAGGTAGAGGGTAAGACAGGGCCCAAGCCAGCATGGGCAGAACAATTTCAAATCCCCAGGGCAAGGTGGAGGGTGGGGGGAGAAGTTTAGGCCTGGATTATTGGCCTGAGGAGAAACCTATTTGTCTGCAAAGGAGAGAGGTGTATAGACTGGATCAGATGAAAGAGAAAATATTCTCTTTCTTAAGTTATAGAATAAGAGCCCTGACTGGGGGCTTGGAGTGTGTGTGCTTGGAGCTATCGTGGGACGTGGTGGCAGAGCGGGGAGGCTGTCAACGATAATGATGGGGTATTAATCACATCATTATATGCTGCTTTCCAGGAAGGGTGGTTCAAAAACGTATGGAAGTGGGAAGGGAAGGGGAATCAGAAGGCAGCAAGTGATATACCAATCTAATCAACAGCTCAGGCTGGTTCCCCTGAAGTCCATCTATTACCCTGACGGGTGCAGATCTCACCTGGCCTGGAGCTCTCATTCGTGTCTGAGCTAACCTCTTCCTAGCTGAGAAGTCTGTCTTCAAAGGGGTTCAGTATGTTGCTCTCTCTACCATTTATTCTGAAGAGGGAATAAGGCAACCTCAGAGCTTCTGGAACCACAAGTTTGCTTGGCATGGAGCTTCCAGAGAAATTCAGGGTAGAAGAGAGACCAATTAGCTACAAAACTCTAAACCAGGCTCAGAGCTCAGGGTTTGGGGGAGGGAAGACCAGGTCATTCATAGGACATTGTCAGCAGGAAGGTGGGACTATGCAATGTTTTCTGCAGCCCCTTGGAGCCCACGGGGTTGGAATCTGAATTCAGATTCATAGACAAGATGGTCAACAGACACAGTGATCAGCTAGATGAGGATTCTCATCCCTGTAAGCCGACACTAGCAGGAGAGCGGGAATGAGGATGCCTGTGCGGATTTTGCACTGTTCCTGCCCCTTAACCAGCTTCTGTGAGTGGGGACTGATTTTCCTTAAGCCAAACTCACTTATAGGCTGAAGAGAAAGCCCTTGGGAGAATTCCTTTGGATGGGAAGGATTTCAGAGTCAAGGATGTGTGCCTCCATCAGAGGTGTAATACAAAATACTTAAGAGCCTGGTACAGTAGGGACCTGCTACCAGTTAGAACAGACGCTCGGCTGCTCGGAACTGATTCTCGTCACAACCAGCATGCTGGGGCTGCTGTATAGTGGCATGCCTGGTCCTGAGCATTCCACAGCTTTTCCTTCTAACTCCCACCGTGACAAATGGGAGCAGACGTTTGTGGAAACCCCTTGTCGTGATTTGAGCGCTTTTATGAGCCTCTAGACTGGAGATGCAGAAAAGGCCTGGCAGTCTGCGGTCCCTCTCATGACTCGTTGGCTCAAAGAGCGAGGTAGGAAGGAACTAATGCTTTGGGACCTAAAACTTATTCCTCCTCCATCCACCCACCCAGCCTTCCTGCACTCCCACCGCATTCCATCGGAACAGAGACGTGCCTCGGGTTCTGAGAGCATCAGTTTCTGATGAACCCTGTTACAGAGACAGATTGCTCTGGACGGCCTCCTGGAAAACAACCGGCTTCATCCCCTGCCTCCCAACAAGCCTGCACTTCAACTATTCCAGTCAAGATGGACCGCTTTTCTCTCTTCTACTGGATCCAGGACCTTGGCCTCCTCCAGTTGCTATCCCAGGCGTGGCCATGCCTTTTCTCGCTCCTCCACTCGTACTATCTGTTCAAGACCGGCTCACCTGGCTGTGGCCTTACCCTCCTCCCCCAGCACATGTCCTCCTGCTGTTTGCTGGGCAGAGGAGGTGGCCAGTATGGCATCTCTCCCTTGGGTTGCCAATGTCCGACTTGGGTTCACAGTCGTCCAGAACAGGTCTATCTATAGACGGCACATCTGCACTCGAGCAGCATGCCAAGGATGAGGGCTGTCTTGCAGGCAGGGGCCCCTGGGAGTAGCGGAGGGTGTCAGGTCATCGTGTAACTCCATGGTTCACATATGCCGAAAATATTTGCACTCTGACATGGCTCTCTCTGGTTTCAGATTTAGGAACGGTCCGATGGCTCAGGAATCTGAAGGCTCCAGGAAGACAACATTTATAGTCACTCGGGGAACCACTGCTTTAAATACTCTCAAAGGGCAGGAGGCAAGAAGCCATCGGGCAGCAAGAAGCTGCCTCAGCTTGGCTGCTTGATTTTACGGGATTAACACTCTTCTACTGTAGGGGGCCGAGGGGGCAAACCCCAGACGCCATGGTGCCCATTCTCCTGCATCCAGGCTCCAACGTGTATGTGAGATGAGGACGACCAAGAAGGAAGTGCAGGTATCAGATGAGAACTTGGGTGAGTTTCCTGGACGGAGCTGGAGAGGAATTATCATCTGGAGTCCAGAGCTTCTCTACTTCCTTCATGCTCTATTTTGCATCCCTCACCCCTTGCCAAAGAGGTTGCCATTATTAGGATCCTTGTCATCTGAGGTTAAAATAAGACCTGGTTCACAGTGAGGAAAAGTTATGGGCAGGCAGCCTGGCCCCATTTGATCTCAGAGCCACACAGCACTGAGTCCTCCAGCAGAATGGCTCTCCATGGAACATCCAGTCCCTCCGCTGCCTCCAGCATGCCTTCCCCAACCTCCTGAGAAACTGCTGTCCTCTGAGAAGGGCACCCCTTCTCCCCCAGCTGCCCCGACGATGCGCCTGTGACCCCACAGTTCTCCTGAGCAGGATGATCAGAGTGCCTGCTCACTTTCCTTCTGGTTTGCCGTCAAACCTTACTCCCGCTCACTCTGCCTCTCTGAACGCAAAGGTGATTGGAGAGAGGCAGAATGGGAACACGCATCAATCCTGGTGGTTTGACAAGTGACATTCTTGCAGGCAGATGCCTGCCACAATGATCTGGAGGGAAGAAACCTGATGCTCTGAAATGCCTTTGCTCTGACAACATAGACAGAGATGTATGGATATAAACCAGCACACACATGTTTCCTCCCTGGCCTCTCCTGGGCACAAGGTCACATTCTACAAGTGTCATCTGCACCTTCTCTCTTCAGGTGAGGTCAGAGCTTGGGCTCCACTGCCATTCTAGAAAGCTGGCTGCAACCCCTCACCTGAGTGGGTTACATGTCCTGGCATGAGGGAACCAATGCAGGCCTCCCCCAGCATCAGAGAAACCTGACTCAGGAGGCATGGGGATAAGGGAAATTGTTCATTGTGCAAAATTACAGTAGAAAAAGAAATGTCACTTTCAGCCTGCGCACCTTCTTTCAGGGTCCTTATATCCTGGGAAGGAAGTGAGTGACGGTCATGATTGGGGACACCTTGCTGCCCCGCTTTACCCGTCCATATTTGCTCAGTGCGATGTAGGTCCCTCGATACAGGTCTGACTCATAGGCGTTGTAATTGTTGGGCAGGAGGGTTTCTCTGAACTTGCATTCCTCTTGGAAGCTGGCCTGTGAAAGAATGGACAAACAGCAGGCCAATTACAAGTGAGGACCAGCGACCTGCTGCCAAGCGCCCTTCCCACACCCTCCCCCTGCCCCCTTTGTAAAACAACCACTGTGAGGTGCAAGGCACCCCAGGTGAACAGGATAATGAATGCTTGGAACAGGAAGAGATCTCAGAACTCTCATGGTCCTCTCTCACATTCCCTCCTTTGCAAGGAGGAAACCAAGACCCAGGGACATAGGTGGACAGTCTGTGTCACAGCGGGTGAGTCTCCTGATTTCCAACTCAGGGCACTTTCTACTAAGCACCTATGATAATTTGTCCCACTCAGAGAAAGGACCAGAAAGGGTTGTAACAGGCTGTTTTCTCCAGCCCACTGTGAGGTAGTCTAGTGGACCAGGACTGAGAGAAAGAGCTCAGGGTTCTGGTTAGTGGCTTCTCCACCTCCTGGCTGTGTGCCCCGAGCAGGCTGCTCCTCTCTCAGCCTTGGTTCCCTTTTCTGCAAACTGTGTGGTGGTGTTGGGGGTGCGGGGTGCCAGGTGAAGGGATCAAAGCAGATGATTCCTAAGTCCTTTCTCGTGCTGTCTGTTGAACATAGTAATTCACTCACCCTTTCCACTTGTGTTTCCTCACTGCCTTTCCCACTTTAAGTCCCAAGTTTGCAATTCCTTAAAGAGGCATTTTGACTTTGAGCCCTGAAGATTCCCTGTGCCTCACTGGACATTCGTAGTTCTCCAGGGAAGTGCAGGAACAGAGATGGTGGGGAGCAGAGGTTTTTGTGGGGAAACGAAACTGGTTGCCTGTGTGACAGTGGTGCCATGGGGTCTGGGCCAGTGATAAAGCGCTGATCTGGTAGAGGACAGTGTGTGGACCGTCCGCTCCGAAGTGAATGCTGGACTTCCTGTCATACACCCACAGGTTTGTCCCCTGTAAATAGCCCACATCCTCCTTTATTCCTAGAAAAGAGAGCCTTTTGCTCCCCTAGCAGGCCGGGTCTCTGTCCTGAGGGAGCCTGGGAGGATTTTTGTGCTTTTGATGAGGAGCAGCTCCTTCGGGTCTAGAGGAAGAGAGTGAGCTGGGAGCCAGGAGACCTGGGATGTAGTCTTAAAAAAAAGGGAGAGAGAGAGAGAGAGAGAGAGAGAGAGAGAGAGAGAGAGAGAGAGAGAGAGAGAGAATAAAACAGAGAAATAGGTGGAGTTCATTTCTGATTTCTTCCTGCTGACTGGGGTTATCAGCTATGAAATAACCCACTCAATGGCTGACTGCTCCAGAGGTGTCATCTGACCTTCTCCACAGGAATTGCACTGTGAGCTCACTGACGCACTGGCAATGGGCTTCTTCCTGTTTTGAACAGAAGGTGAGGAGCTTGCTCACCAGGGACCCCAGACTCCCAGCCCTTTGAGTTCACCTCTCAGGCAGCATCGAAAACAGTGTGTGATTCCTGTGGACAGGTCTTTCTATCCAAATAGACTCCAAGTTCCTTAAGACAAGAACTGTGCCTTGTTGAGTACATGATGCTGAGTGAATGATGACTTATTAGGGACAACACTGAAATGTGTCGATACCCCCAGGTGGATGGCTGTTTCGATGCAGGGTGGGAGTGAGCAGGGAGGAGGCGTGGTCTCCCCTTCTGCCCTTTCTCCTTCCCTCTCACACCCCTAGTTTACAAAGCTCTTCCACATTATGTTAATTTCCTTGAAACAAATGTGAAAACTCTCACCAGCCACTATCAAGGGGCTCCTGGATACCATCTAGGGAGTTGCCACAAGCTTTCCTTTCTCTCCTATGGGAGCTCAATAAATATTTGCGGAATGCACGAAGGAAGGACTATCCCAAAGGTGGGGAGAATAAACAAAGTGGGTAAAGAGTACATTTGAGCAATAGCTTTGAGGTTAGACTGATGATGCTTCACCTCGTACTTAGCTGTGTGAACTTAGGCAGATTAACTTCCTAAGCCTCAGTTTTCTCATCTGTAAAGTGGGAGCAGTAAGAATAGCTATGTCATAGGATTGGAGTAATTATTAATTGAGATAATGCATAAAAAGTCCTTGGTATAATGACTGGCACATAGAAAAATAAAAAATAATTGTCTGGTGCCACAATAAAAGTCTGGTGCAGACAGATGAACAAAATAGAAAGTCAAGAAGTAAACCCAAAGATACGTGAATATAAAATAAAAATGGACCTGAAGTGAATATAAAATAAAAGTGTATCTAGAAATAGAAGTGTGTTTCAAGTCACTGAGGAAACATGGTGTTGGTAAGAACAATAATAACAATGACAGTAAGTTTGATGTATGCCTTCATTCTTATATTAAAATAAATTCTGAAAGGAGAAGAGATTTAATTGCAAAAAGGAGAACCTTAAAGATCCAATTTTTTTTTTAAAGTCAGAAAGATCTTTCTAAGCAGGACCCAAAAATCTAAATGTTTAAATAAACAAATAAATAAATTCTACTGTCTAGAAAAAAATTTAAAGACCTTAAATGAAGTAAAAATATAAGTCATATACTGGATAAAAATTATCTCCAATGCATTTTATTTTGTAATGCAGTTTGCAATACATTGCAGAGGGAATTTTGTTACTATATTCAGAACCCTTAACGCACTGAAAAATGGATATTAATGAACAGACAATTCACAGAAAAGGGCATACAAATAGCACTTAAACATAAGTGCTAGCCAATTTGGCTAAGTGGATAAAGTGTTGGCCTTCGGACTGAAGGATTCTGGGTTTGATTCCGGTCAAGGGCATGTACCTCGGTTGGGGTGCATGCATGAGGCAACCAATCGATGGATGTTTCACTCTGTCTCTCCCTCTCCCTCCCACTCTCTCTAAGAAGCAATGGAAAGAATATCCTCCTGTGAGGTTTAACAACAACAGACAAAAAAACCCACATAAGAAAATATACTTAATAAGAGAAATGTAAGAGACATAAAATGTGAGGTCCCATTTTTAATTGTCAGATTACAAAGAGAACAATATTTGATAATATACTTGCATTGGCGAGGACACAGAAACGAGGATTTCTCATCCAATGTCTGTTAATGTGTAAACCGTTATAAACTTTATAAAGAGCCATTTGACAGTGTGTATTAGAATGAAAAAATTGTTACAGCTTTAATGAGTAATTCTGCTCCTAGAAATTTACCTGACTGGTACAGGCTCCCACGCGTACAAAAGTGACTGCGACATTGTTTACAGTCGTGAAAGCCCAACATCAGCCTACGTGTCTATTAGAGGGAGTGGTGAACTCAACCACGGTAAGTTCACACAGCATGAGAAAATAAGAACCCTCTTCGTGCACTGACTTGAAATGGTCTCAAAGATACACTGTTAAGTGAAGAAATAAGCTTCAGACTGTGTGTGTAGTGTGCTCCTGTCTGTGTGGCTTTAAAAAAAGACGCCGTGTGCTCGTGCAGGGACACAGGTGTTTCCTGGGATGATATTCAAGACACTGGTGAGGGCGGCTGAACCTGGGAGGAAGTGGGCGTCTTTAGGGCAACAGGGAGAGTGAGGCTTACTTCCCATGCTATGTTCTTTGGTATTTGTTCTCCCACTTAGGCCATGGTCATGCATTACCTAGTCATATAAGTAGGTTACTTAAAATGGAAAAGGAACTCAGGATGGAAGGTGGGCCAGGAAACGGAGAAAACATTGGTATCAGAAACCGGTGGTCTCCTCCTCCCCCTCCCCTCACAGCCCAATCTCCACCCACCACTTTCCCCCCCTTCTAATTTTGTATGTCCCTAGAGAGTAACCGCCCGCTGATTTCCAGGAGAATTCATTTCTGACCTGGATGGTGTTTAGAAGAGAGACTGCCTATGTGGTTAGCAGTCTCCAGAGAGGGAATCAAATCCTGGGGTAGAGGGAGCGGGGAGAGAAGAGGATGGAGAGAAATTGAGCCATTTTGGCAAGAAGCTCTGAAGGCCTTTGCTCATACTCTGTTCTAGAATGTGTCCAATTTAAGAACTCAGCCTTTCCTTAGTGCCTGGGTCTCCTAAAACATATTTGTTTACATGTGCATGATAGTGCTTTATACATCATATTTTGTCCTATTCATCAGATTTTGATTATTTAAGTCCCCTCCCCCTTTTAAAGAAGCTCCCGACTTGTTTTTTCCTCCATTCTGTCCCTTTTATCTAGCTTAGCTCATATTCCTAGCCTTCCCCAGAATTCTGTACAAATCTAAAGAGAAAAAAGAGAAATAGAGAAAGTCTGCTTTAGAAGCCCTTTCTACCTTCTCCTGGCCTGTTCTTTTAAGCACCCCCTTCTTACTCCCCCCTCCCCCCACCCCATGCTCTAGTTCAGGTGCCTACAGTCCTGTGGCAAGACAACTTCCCAAACTCTTGAGTGCAGCTGACGCTTCAGGTCCGTGCGATTTTCCTGAAGACTGGTGCTCAGGTTGGTGTCACCACCCCGCCCCTAACTCACCTCCACCGTTTCCCTGAGCTCCGAGTGCTCGTGGCTCAGGAAGGTTGGCTCCTCAGCTCTGATGTGAAATGCACTCGGCCAAGTGAACACCATGACAATAAAAGCAGCTACCATATATTATTACTTGAACAAATGAAAAGAATTCCAGCGGATCACATTTCCTGGGCCTGCTAGGCCTCAAGCCCCAGTATGACAATGTCTTAAGGTCCATATAGGTCTCATCAGACTTCTGCGGAGCCAGATCAAGCACTGACCACTCACTCTGGAGAAGTCCTCTGTGTGGGTGTTTCCGCGTGAGTTAACTCTGGCAGAAATGCCCCGTGAAGTCTGGGTGGACGGGAAAGCCATCTCCTGCCTTTAGGCAGAGTCCAGTCTCCCAAGTTGATGGGAGTGGATTCTTGTCTTTAAAGTTTCTCCTCCTACCGCTGCCTTTGGCGCTTGTCCCTATTAGTCCTGGTTGTGTGTGTGTGTGGAGGCGGGGCGGGTGGGTTAAGGAGGGGGCAGTAGAAATGAAAAAGAAAGCACTTTGTCCTGAGACCCTTTCCTTCTGCAGCCACGGACTGCTTTTTTTCCCTGTCCTCAGCTGAAAAGAAGACACAGCATCTCTCACCTCTGATGAGGTCTGTATTCGCTAACCCTCCTTCCTAGCACACAACTGCATTAGCAATTTAGAAGCGTTTGAAAATGTTTTCACCAGGCACATCATTCTTTGCATTCCTGTAGCTCTTTGCAGGAGGCCATGCGTTCTGAGATGTCTCTGCAGGGCACTTTGGCACTCACTGCACCACGGCCTCCCCCTCCCCCAGACCGTGCACACACCAGATGAGAGGGGCGGCAAACGGAGCACTGACGGAGGGAGAGGCGTGGGCCCCTGCCCGCAGGTCATTCTCACAGGCCTCTCAGGCTGAAGCACCTAGGGTGTTTTGCGCGTTGTCACACTACTATTGATTTAAAAGATGTAGACACAGTTATAACTTGTAAAACTAAAATCACTTAAAAAGCATAACTGAATTTCTAATACCTTTTTGTTGACGTTTATTGTGGACAAAAAAGGGTCCACATACTAAATCTGACAAGCTCAGGGGAGGCCTGCATGGTGGGCCCTGCAAACTCAGAGACTAGGATGGTCTGAAATTAAAACTTCCTAACGAAAAGCAAGTCGTGGCAGGGAGGCCCATCCTAGGCCGGTAGCTTCCCTGACAAAGATCAACCTTACCTTAACTGAGCCTGTGGATAGTCTTTTTGCATCTGTGATAACATATCTTTGGAATGTCAGAGTAATCCCCTTTCCAGACCCCTCGGGACACAACTACAGGCACCAGGGCCGAGGCCACAGAACCCCTCATTGCTATTTTGTGCCCCAAATACCATCTCTGCATGCTGTAAATGTTAACTATTCTATACACCCCAATATAAACAAAGTGTCTCCCCGTCTTACCTTTTATCCAATCCCAGAGATTTCCCACTTTCTTTTCTCTCACCTCCCAATTCTACCACCAGTACATTCCAAGCAACTCCATTATGTCTCCTCCTTTGATTCCAATGCATAAAATAAGCTGCAAAACTGCCACTCTGTGGAGCATTTTCTCAGGGTGTTGAGATTTTGCTTCCTGGCAATTGTCCCGTTTGGCTCAAATAAACTCATAAGACTGTTTCTTAAGCTGGATGTTTTTTCATTGATGGCATTTGTTTTTTTCAACCAAAGGATTCTAACAGAACCACTGTCAAGTGGAGAGCCTTGATTTTTTTTTTTTTAAAGGAGATTGGGATTCATTGATTTCTGCCTCATTTGAACACGGGTCCCAGTCTGTACATCAAATGCACGTCTACTGTGGGCCTTACCTACTCTACCTGCTGGGCCTGAGGCAGGTCCCCCACAGCCATGATTGCACAAGACCTTGGAGACCTGGGGTGCTGGGGGTAATGCTCAGAAAGCCCTTTGCAGGGCACCCTGCAAACAGGAGGTGCTTAAAATGGAGTGGCTATATTGTCTGAGGAGGGCCAGGCTCTGCACCCCTCTTTCCTGCGGGTGAGACAAGTGGGAGGCCACTTTTCCTCAGGTGGGCTTTCATGACACTTTTTCTCCCCCCAAGGGCTGTCCCCCTATCCCCTGTCTCCTGCCCAGCAAGGTTCCCTCCCTAGGAGAAGTCTCATTTAGCGGCAGGAGCAGCTGAGCCGGCTCGGGGTGAGACAGCTCTGGGGGCTTAAAGGGAAATAGTGCGAATGAAATCATCGCCCAGCAGGAGTCTTCCTGGCTCCGGGATCAGCTGTCAATTGTTTTTTCAGGCTGTGATAACCAGCCCTGCGGAGCGGCGGCTCCAGGCTCAGCTCTGCCCTCCCCTGTCCAGCCCCACTCCTGCCCGGCCATGGGCTCCATCCAGGAGGAGACTCTCCCCAGTTGGAGAAAGTGCTTCTGGGCCCAGTGCTCCTGGGGAGTGTGACAATCGGGCGACCTTCTCCCCTTCTTCCTAAACCCTGGTCATTTAATGAGCCCTGCTCGTCCTCTTGGAAGTCATGTGCCTAAGCATTAGGGTCAGGGGTGTCCCCTGCACTAGCAGTCAGTCCACACTGCAAAGTGCTGGCTCCCTTCCTGTGGTTATTCTGAAGGCTTTACTCTGTGCAGCATGTCCCCTGATTGTTGAATCTCGTGTTCCCTGCCTCCTTGGCTTCTCCTCCAGGGACCATGGACTTAAAGTGGGGAGGAGATAAATATCCCCCATATTTGTGCCCTTTTCCCGCCTCCCAGATGAACCTCTTTCTGGGCAGAGAGATATGTTGGATAGTTTGTTAACAAAGGTGGCAAGAGTAAGGGCTGCTGTTCTGAATGCTTCCTTCCAGATTTCCCTGCCTAGGAACCTTTGCATAGGGTCCCCTAGCTCAGCGGTTGCCAAGCTTTCGGACCTTGCAGACCATCAGTGGGTCTAGCTCGAAACCCCGCCGCGGCTCTCAACCAGTGGGCTCTAGGCATCATGCAGGCTGTGAGGGTCTCAGGGGAATGACGCACTCCTCAGACGGGTGCCTACTCCGTGGTCACCCCTGGCCTAATGCTTAGGCACACGACTAACACCTGGGTTGGTCCTGGCTGCTTCCTCTCCCCTCCATCACCAGGGCAGGTGCCGAGTTGTAAAAGGTGTCTGAGAATTCCATGCAATTTCATCTTCCCAGGCCTCCAGCTCTCAGGGCTGGGGTCACCATCGGGCAGGGCAGAGGCTCTGTAGCTTGGTCATTCCCAAGCCTGCCTGTGCCCCAGAGACACCAGAGAAACTTAAAAAGCAAAAACAAAACAAAAAACAAAAAACAGACAAGCTGATTTCCAAGCCCCAACCCCACCCTCCTGGATAAGCATCTCTGAGAAAGGTCCCTGGAAATCAGTACTTTTAATAAGCTCTCAAGGTGATGTGAATGCAAACTGTCCTCTCAAATGTCTCATCTGAAGGAGAGGGCTGCTTGCAGGGTGCCCTGCAGAGGGCTTTCTGAGCATTATCCCCCAGTACCTCTGGGAAGTATGTTTTTCCTTTATCCTTGCTTTATAGTTAAGACCCAGGTCTCCAAGGTCTTGTGTCTCCATGGCTGGGCGGGGACCTGCCTCAGGGCCCAGCAGGTAAGGCCCACAGCAGATGTGCATTTGGTGTACAGATTGGGACCCATCTTCCAGCTCATGGAATTTAATCCATACCTGTCTGCATGGAAAGCCGCTCAGGCGGAGAGGTGTTCAAGGGCAGAGGCCACGTGGGCACCCCATTCAGGTATCTAACAGACCTGCTCTGTTGGAATAGTCTCCCCAGAAGCCGACACCAATCCCAGATCTCTCTGTCCACTTCCTGATCCTCAGTCTGTCTCCAGGGAGAGGTAGAACAGCCCTCCACGCCCTTCCCATAAATAACTCTGGTATTCCTTGACCATTGCTAAGAGGTCTTCCTATTTAGCCCTCTTATTTCTGTCGAAAGAACCCTTGGTTTCTTCAACATCATAGGGATACTTTCCCAGCCTGTATTTTGGAATCAGCCAAATAATGGGCTGAGAGGCCTAGGATGAAGGGATAGAGAAGACAGGGATTTTTTTTTTTTTTTGGTAAATGTGCTCAGAAGGCAGGAGGAGGAGTGGGCCTGGGGCCATAATAGGGCGGATGCTTCCTCAGCCTCTGGGGTCAGGGGTTAGACTTGCCACACTGATGGTGAGGAGAATGCCTCCGAAGTTGCACTGGGGCTGGAGGCGCCTCTCCAAGGGCGGGTCGTGGAGAACTGCGCACTGGCCACTTACTTCTGTGGTCGCTCCAGGTCAGGAGCTCAAACCTGCCACAGCCCAGATGGCGGCTGGAGGCCAGAGGCAGCTTTTCCTCAGGCCAGCAGCCCTCTGAGCGGCAGGTCCCTGGAATTACAAAGCGCTGGGAGGCAGGACCAGGAGGATCATGGTCCAGTGAAGCCTGAGCTTCAAGTCCCCCCATCCCCCCTGCACTGCACAGGCTCCTTGTACAGCTCCCTCTATTCTGATTCTAGAGAAATATTCATCACCATACTCCAAAGTTTGTATTATTTTCCTCAGTGGCATCAGTTTTAGGCCTTGTACAGCCTGGAGCTTCCCCTGGCTTGATGAACTCACCGTTGCGTATAATCTTCCTTTACTGTTCATGGCAATGAAGAGGGCGCTTTTCACTCCAAAGAGACTCACCACACCTCGCTCCACCGTGGAAATCTCCAGCAGGCCTGATGGGGAAACACGGGTTTTCTTACCTAAGGCTTGTGCAGATCAGACTCAGCTGTTAATCTAAAGGTGACCAAGCAGGGCCCATCCTCCTGCTCCTAGAAAGCCATTCCCTCATCACCTCCATCCCTGATCTCTCTAATTTAGGAAATCCCACAGCTAGACTTGGCAGGTCTTGCCAATAGCCTGTCAAAAATCTGGTCTGTAAGGACGTTCTAACATCGGAGTTAGGGATCACAGTGAGCATTTAGATATCTACTTATGATTAGCTTTGAATCTGGGGTTTCATTGACTTAATCACTTTTTGAGTTGGGTAAAAATTGTATTCAGATTCGTTTTGTTAAAAATGTACACTCCACATGTTTCAACAAAGCTCAGCCCATCTGATCTTGCAAATGCATCAGCAGAGGCTGATGGTTTGCATGGATCTTGCAGCCCTTCCTCCCATCCCCACCCCCTTAGATGGAAGAGTCTATCTATGCAGCAACCATCAGCTTGTAGGACCCAGACCCCAGGACTGAGGGGGCAAGCTGAAATTAAAAGAAGAATGTGCTTCAGCTGGAAATTGTGCAAACCACTTGCCTTTCCTTCTCAAAGGGGAAGCTAAATAAAAATAAGCTTGCGTCTAATTTGGTCCAAGTATCCTCACTCGTTCTCCCCACCCATGCCTTTGGTTTCCCAGGCTGATGATTCCCAGTGGTCTTATATGGCCACAGATGGCCCCCTAATGCTGAAATATGAGCGCCACAGGGGCTCCATGAGATAATGGCAAAGCCCACGTGGATGCTGGGACCTCCGCATATTGAGCCTGCACCTGGGCAAAGTCAAAGTGAGTCTGGAAGGGATGGCTCTGGTAAAGGCATCCAAGTGGAGAGAATAGCATTTCACTCTCCTTCATAACAGGACCCCGTGCATCAGAGCAAGTCCCTTGCATCCATTAGCCCTGCTTGAGCTCAAGCCCCCAGCTTCCCAACTGGCTGCAACTGGCACTCACTGTAGGGGTTCTCCTCGTGGGTCCCGCTGATCCGGCCATTGGGGGGCACCTGGAGGTGAAAGCCGATGCCCACGTTGCAGTAGAGCCTCCGCTGTCGCTTGATCCCCACCAAATAGCCACTTTCCCAGTTCACCCCGGCAATCTCTTCAGCCAGCCCAGCTCGGGACCTGGACAGCAGGGTGCCCCAGCCCCTGGAGTCCAGCAGCGTGCTGTTGGCTCGGGTGCCCGCAGGGGAGGGCACCACCATGCCCACTAGGACGCCTAGGAAGAGGAGAGCCTGCAGCGTGCCCTGAAGGCGTCCTGCTCCCCGGGACATAGCGATGAACAGCCTCTGTCCCAGGGCCATCCACCTTGCCTCTCAGGCACGTGGTCAGAATTAATGGCCCTAAAAATACCGCCCTTCTTGTTTTTCTCCCCTCGGCATGGCGGCAGGGGCTTATTTTTGGAAGGCAGATGAAGGCTGCTGACATAAAACCAAAGCCTGCTTTGGGCACTCGGGTCAGGAGCAGAAGGACCCAGGCTGAGCCGTGGCTGGTAGGGACCATGGCTTGGGGACGCTGTCTAGTTCGCCCGCTAGCTCTGTCCCGAGTTGATTACATTTGATTTGACCTGTTTTTATAGTCCAGCAGCCTGGCGCTCCCCTCTACCCATCATCACCCTGATGTCAGCTGGCCCAGCTCACTTATCCAGGGCTGTAACATTAACCTGCTCCTGAGCTGGCTGCTCCCCAGACCCCCAGCACCCTCCCCATGCCTCAGGGATGTTGGGAGCCACTGTCATTCCAACTATGAGGCAGGAATGAAGTGAGCAGGGAGCATCTCTGAGGGAGGGAGGGATTGGCTGGGGGCCCAGGGAAAGAGGCAGGCGAGAGGCGACCCAGGATCCAAATTGGGCAGAAGTTCTTGGCTTGGCAGCGCTGGCTTCCTTATTTAGAGGGTAAAGGTAAAGATGGGGATGGGGAAGGCTTGGTGGCACGTGGCAACCAGGACCTATGGGTTACCCTAGAGACCTTTTCATGGAAAGAGCACATGGTTGACAGCAATAGTGGCTCAGGGGACCCTTTTAGCAGGAGAGGACAGAGATTGGGTGGCAAGGGGTGGGGGGTTATCCAAGGATCATTAGGGTCATGGAGGGAGGGAGGTTGGGGTATGGCTTCTGCTCACTGTCCTGGCCATGGCATTCACCCAGCCAATGGAGTGAACACTGTCTCTGGCCCATAACATAGCCCACTAGTCATTTCCCTACCTGGGCTCATCCCTGGCATTTTATGGACAGGAAAGCTCAAGCATAGAGAGCTTAAATGACTTGCCTGAGTTACCACAGCTAGTGAGTGGCAAAGCCAGGACATAAAGTTGGCCTGAGTTGAAAGCCCATGCCTTTTTCCTCTGTGTGCTTGCCTGGAGTGGAAATGGGATTTCCAGGTTGGCCCTCGGGGACTACTGAGCTCATTACATGCCATGAGTCAACCACAGGATTATTTCAATAGCCAGAATGGTTCAGTGTCCACAGGCTGAGTCCACTGCTCAGGGACTCTTCTGAGACTCCAAGTCTTCAGCTGCTACTTGGACCTCAGCCTCATCTGTGGCGTCTAACTGCCTCTGCTTCTCTGCCTAGTTCACTTAGAGTGATGCTTTTGTTAGAATTCTTGCCAAGCCACACATTTCAGTTTTTCCCTTGACATGTTCCCTCAGATCCTTTGGAGCCCAGACAACTTCTGTCATTACTTTCAGCTGATAAACTGAGTGGGCCCCAGCTTCCAACCATCTCTGCCCTCCCTGTCACATCCATTGCCTTCTGCCTAGCCTTACCATCACCAGCACCATTTCCCACCACAAGGAAAGACTGGTACCTCTTGGGCACAGAATGAGTCTACTATGCAGGCCTTTGTTGAGAAAATGGCAAATAAATAAATAAATAAATAAATGAATCTGAAAGCAAGCGTCTCTATGTAGAGTAGGAGAATCATGAATAATGCAAATACAAAATTGTGAAAAACAATTTTCAACAATCGAATCCCATAACCAGATGCCCTTCCCTTTGGATTCCCAGCTTGGTTTCATGTCTTTAAGCTTTCATGTGTGAAAGAGCAATGGAGATCCTCTGTCAGTGGTGTTTACTTTGGGATCTTGTGTTAACTATGCCTGCTGGAATGAGCTGGGAAAAAGGCACCCAGAAGCATGTGGATGGTCAGAAGAAGTTAGTCTGAAATCAACACTCACCTTGGATAACTGGGGAGATGCTCATCAGCAGAGGTCGGAATCTCTGGAATTCTTCTTGGAGCCCATCCACTTTAGGACCTCCTTAGAGGAGAGATTAAACTATAATAAAGTCCATGCTATCTATTAATAAAAATGTTAAATCTCTTTAGATTACCATCATCACAGATTCTTCCTTGTACAGAGCAATGGGCTTTGGAATGGGGGACACCTGGATTTGAGTTCTAACTCTACTACTTATTACCTGTGTGATGTTGGGAAAATGTGGAACCTCTCTGAGCCTCAGTGTTTTGATCTGCAAAATGAGATAATTACTTCATGGGGTTGTTACAGGAATTAGCAATAATATATGCAAAGGTCCTGGTGCAAAGCACAGTAGAGCTCTTTCCCAGTCTTTCCTCTGAAACATGTTGAACAATTAAAGGAGGACCAGCCCAAAGTGAGAAGGTCCCTCTCTCATCTCAGGGGTGAGAGACACATGAGCTTCTAGTCCTTAACTGCCAGTCACCAGAGCATATGTTGTGATGGCCGTTAACATATGTACAAACAGGCAGCCCAGATTCCTAAAATATTCTGAAAACCAGTAATAGCCTTGGTGTCGGCCCCTGTTAAATATAAAACTTAAGTAATTCATGCTATTAAAAAGCCTGGGTCTTATTTTTATCAGGTGATGTGATGAGGCCCTGTTCTAAATGCGCCTCCTGGGCCTGTCTCTATAGCAACTTCACTGTGCTCATATAGCCATATATTTTTCCTGAAGGCTAATTAAGTTGACAACTGCTAGGGCTTCTTGGTTTACCAGATTTGCACTTGACCCTTCTCTTGGGGCTTAGGGACCCCTATGGATGTGAAGTGATAAAGAAAAGAGTAACAGGTGGAGGAGGCCTCTCTGTGGACCCCTCTGTCAAATAGTCATCCAGCAGCCTTTGGGGTTGTCAATCACTTTCTCTGGATGAGCCAAGAGTTAGTGGAGGTGAGTGGGAAAAAATGTTAATGTTTGTCTCCTTTCACGACAGGGTCCTTGTCCCTAAGTGGGGTACCATGTGGTCCAGGTTGGCCAAATTCTACCTATATAGTGGAACTACCTTGGTCACAGCCAGTCAGGTGACCTTTTACGAGTTCTGCTTATTACATAATAAAGTCAAACACCTTGGGAGTGACCATAGGGAGAGCACATAAAGCTCACGTAGATTGTGTAAAGCTGTTTACTTATACTCTTTTTTTTGTTATATTTTATTGATTTATCACAGAGAGGAAGGGAGAGGGATAGAAAGTCAGAAACATCAATGAGAGAGAAACATCGATCAGCTGCCTCTTGCACACCCCCTACTGGGGATGTGCCCGCAGCCAAGGTACGTGCCTTGACCGGAATCGAACCCGGGACCTTTCAGTCCACAGGCCGACGCTCTATTCACTGAACCAAACCGGTTTCGGCTGTTTACTTATACTTTTTACATTTAATTTTGAAAAATATTTGCCTTTTTCTATAGCTAATTTGGTAAAGTAAAGAAAATTATAAAGTAGAGAATAAAATAGCTGTGGTGCTTAGTGTCTTTCTTTTGTCTTGGTCTTTCTTTGAGCTCACCTGGCACAGGGGCCTGGCCACCTGCCTTAGTCTCCCCCTCCCTCTTGCTTAGATAGGTGTTCAGCAGTGGAGTTTGCTCAGGGCCTTGATGGATGGAAGATGGGTGTGTGCTGAGGAGAGGGATGAGGAAGCACCTTTGCTCTAGAGCTGAGCAGAAGAGCATTTAAGGCCCATGAAACTCACATGGGAAGATTTGAGAGAAAAAGTTTCTACTAAAACAAAGGTCTCCAAGGACCTATCTTGCCATTGGTCTCTGGAGGAATCCATACTTTGCACTTTCCTAATGAAATTTAATTTTCCCCATGTCTCACCCATATCCTAGTGGGAACCCATTAGCATTCGTAATCCAAATTCTCCTAGTTAGTTTTTGCTTTGACCAGCTCATGTGGAACCTCCTCACACTGCTCTAAATGAGCCCTGAGTTATTTCTGGAGTTCCAGAGCAGTCTCACTGAGGCCATGGCAGCGGGTCAGCATAGACCCCCCCTGTCCACTGTCTCCCACCTCCTCATGGACAGCTGATGGGTACAGTAGTCCTCGCTATTGGCAGTTTCACTTTTTGTGGTTTCAGTTACCCGTGGTCAACTGCTGTCCAAAAATGTTAGATGAAAAATTTTGGAAATAAACAATTCATAAGTTTTCAATTGCAGATTGTGTTGAAGAACATGATGAAATCTCACGCTACCCCACTCTGTCTCGCCTGGGATGTGAATCCCGCTTTGTTCAGTAGCATCAGAGTAGAAGTACATGCAAAATATTAATGAGGTAAGGCAAGAAGGGGAGACAGATCCAGCTTAGAGACAGATCTGCTGTTGCCACATCACAGTGCTGGTGCTCAAGTGGCCCTTATTTTACTCAATGATGGTTTAAACATGCAAGAATGGTGATGCCGGCAATCGGAAATACCAAAGGGAAGCTTAAAGTGCTTCCTTAAAGTGAAAGGTGAAAGTTCTCCATTTAAAAAGGAAAGAAAAAGTTTATGCTGGTGTTGTTAAGATCTACAGTAAACACAGATCTTCTACCTGTGAAACTGAGAGAAGGAAAAAGAAACGTGTACTAGCTTTGCTGTCACACCTCAGACTGCGGAAGTCACTGCCACAGTGTACGCCAAGTGCTTAGTTAGGGTGGAAAAAACATAAAATTTGCGGGTAAAGACATGAACAGAAAATGTGTTCTGACTGATGACAGCATGTTGCGCCAGAAAGCCCTGAGCCTAGAAGAACACTTCAGCCAGGGATCCCCTGAGATAAATGACAACAAACTGTTCACTGCACGTAGGGATGGTTACCCAGATTCGGGAATAGGTTTGGACTGAAAAACATAAAAATGACCGAGAAGTTGTCTTTTTCAATGAAAACTCCGCTGCCACCTTTCTGGCAGTCAATGAGAATTAAAGTTCGGTAAGACCTGCGGTTTCAGGCAGCCACTGGAGGGCCTGGAATGTATCTCGTGGATAAGGCGGACTGCACTATTACCTTTCTCAGGATAGTTCAGGATCCAAAGCCCTCGAGGAGCCGACCCACAGCGTTACGCTTTGTTCCAAAGAAAGAACCAACACCTTAGTCCTCTTCTTCACAGGGACACTTGGTAAAGGAATGTCTCACTGCCTGTGAGCGGGTGATCCCTCGTCTGGATGTTATGTCAGTCTGTTTGCACAGAGGACTAAATCTTTGTTGTGGGTCCGGGCCATCAGGTTGGATTCCCTTTTCCTTCAGGATGGGCTCTTTAGCAGGAGCTCCTTCACTTTCAGGCAAATAGACGTCCACTGGGGCCGCCCATCAGCTGTCCAGATCTGCCTAAATCCTGGCCTAAGTTCAGATGGAAGACCCTGCTCTACTCCTAGCAGTCCTTCCACTGGGGGGGGGGGGGGGAGGGAGGCCCTGGACAATCAGCTTTGTAGCCTGAACATCCAAGAATTTGCAGAGTCTGCTGGGAGGAGGCCATATTTTCCTCTCTGCCCCAGAAATCATCTTCTTGGTTTAAAGTTCTTTATGATCTATTTCTTCCATCTGAGGCCCCATCTTCCTATTTCAGTGTAATTTCTGTCTCCAAGATCTTCTTTTCTCTCTCACTCTCTCTCTTCTCCCCACTCTGCCCCCTTTTTCCTCTCCTGTTCTCCAGCTATCTAGACAAGCCTAGAGGGTTAGCCAGCTGCCAAGGAGGCAGCACCTCAGAGTTGGCTAACCACCATGGCCACACATCTCAGCTGAATTTGCAAAGGGGCAGAGGAGTCAGATAACTTTCTGGAGTCTCAGAACGTAAGAGACTTGGCTCTGATCAGAGTTTTGCAGTTTCTCAGGTTTGCCTCTCACGATCATCATCTAATAATACCTACTGCGTGCTGAGGCAGTCATGCTCCCTGCCAGCCACCGTGCAGAGTTATGTAAAGGACTCCGGCCTAATGGCAGGCTCCCCAGTGTGGCGTGACAGGCCCTCCATGCCTGACCTCCGCCGGCCTCTCCCTTTCAAAGGGTTTTTGCTTCAGCACCCTCACATGGTCCGTCGTTCTCAGGCATATGCTACTTCTGTTTTCATGTATTTATTTTCATTGTCCACTCTTTGCCTGGCGATCTGCTTCCCATCTTTAAAGATTCAGTTTAAATGCCACCTCCGGAAGCACTCTCTGTCTACTTTCCACCTGTCTCTGAGCTGGATCTGGTGTCCCTGTCTCCCCTCCTCACCTTTTCTCATTAACGTTTTGCATGTATCTCTATCACTGCCCTTACCAGGTTATCTAGAAAGGTAAAAAGCCAGCGACTGGAAAGCCATAAAGACCAGAATGATCAGTCACTATGACGCTCACTGCGGCCAGTGAACTGCCTGATCGGGGGTGGGGCTGGCTGGCCAACTTTCAATGGTCCTTCCCTACGGCCAACCCCAACCCTAATTGGCCCCCACCACTTTGATTGGCCTGTGGCTCCCTGCTCAGTCAACTCTGCCCCTGATAGACCCCCCGCAAAACACCAACTGGGGGTGCGGCTTGCTGCCAACCTCCCTCAGCCCCTCCCCACAGCCAGGCCTGCCCTGATCAGTACCTATTGGGCAGGCCAGCTGGCCAACCTCCTGCTGTCTCCTCCTCCCGGCAGGCCTGGCCTTGATCCACCCCAGACCCCACTGTGCACGAATTCCTGCATTGGGCCTCTAGTATTATAATAATCTGAATAGGTTGTCACTCTGATAGTAAAATCCTTGAGGCAGCAAGTGTCTTATTCATGTCTGTAAGATTCATGAAATGTTTGAATAAATGTTGAATTAAAGGCTTTGAATGTATGAACTTCACTAGATGAGTGATTTTCAACAAGAGCCAAGCCCTGTTAACAGGTGATCAAAATTTTGGTGGGGGTGGAGCATATTAATTAGAAAAAACCCACTTTTAATACTATAATTTGCATCTTGTAGTTAAAAAAAATAGTTACATTGGCAATTTCTGCTTCCACCATGTTGGAGAAACTTATACTGGATTTGTACTTCCAAAATAGACAACAAAACTGGACAAATATATTTTTAAAAACCTGCTTTTATATATTGGACAGCAGGCAGGACTGTGATCCTGCAAGGAAAGAAACAAATGAAATGGACCTTAAGATCACATTTTCTTTCTTTCTGGATGCACTTTCCAGAACACAGAGCAAGAAAGGAGAACCCAAATGGAGCCCACAGGACACAGTGAGTTAAGCAAAGAGAGATCAAAGTTTGGGGAGGCAAAGGCAGGTAATATCTGTAGGGTGGAACAACAAAGAAGAGGGTGTATGGAGAAAAAAAAGAGCTCCAAAATCTGTACATTTGTCCTTATGTCTGTTGTTGAACACTATGCCCGAAAGGGACCTCGCTCACTTTGTCAAATGGCCACACTCGAATCAGCTGTATGGCAAAGGGTTGTTCTCTGTAAGCTGAAAGTGTCTATTACCATTAACCTGTTCACCTAGGCCTCAGACTGCCAAGCAGCTACTCAACTGCTTTAAGCTGGGTCATAAGTACAGGCAAGAGACAAAGCAAGAGAAAAAGCTGGGATTGTTGGTCTGAGCTGAGAGAAAAGCTGCCGGCAAAGGGGATGTCCCCACCAAGAGGTCATCTGACTTTGGGAAGGTGTTAACACTGTCACCATCTTGGTGGACAACAACAAGAAGGCCCAGCTGATAGTGAATGCGCACAATGTGCCTCCTATCGAGCTGGTCTTCCTGCCTGTGCTGTGCCACAGGGCGATGGGTTCCCTACTGCATTATCAAGGGGAAGGCCAGCTAGGACTTCCAGTCCACAGGGAGACCTACACCACTGTTGCCTTCAACACAGGTTAACTCAGAAGACAAAGGGGCTCTAGCTAAGCTGTGGAAGCCATTTGGACCAACTATGACAGATCTGATGAGATACACCACCACTGGAGAGGCAGCATCTTGGGTCCAAAGATGATGGCTCACATTGCCAAGCTGGAAAAGGCCAAGGCTTACAGAACTTGCCATTCAACTGGGCTAAGTGTATGCTGCTGAGTTTTCTGTACATAAAATAATAAAAACTCTCCTTCAGAAAATAATAAAAGTTACCATCTTGATTATAAGATTAGCATTTAATATTTTTCCTAGATATTTTGCATAAGAATAGAAATGTAAATCAATCGAATGGCATTGAGAGTCTAGAAATACATTCATACATTTATGGCCAGTTGATTTTAGAGAAAGGTGTTAAAGAAGTTCAATGGTGAGAAAGGATTGTCTTTTCAACAATGGTTCTTAGACAATTTGATGTCCATATATAAGAACATGAGTTTAGACTTTTACCTCACACACACACAAAACTTAACTTTAAAAAATTGACTAGCTGAACTTCATTAAAATTAAAAGTGATTGTGCTTCAAAAGACACCATTTACAAAGTAAAAGAAGCCACAGGCTGGGAGAAAGTATTTGCAAATCATATATCTGATGAAGGACTTATACCCAGAATATATAAAGAACTCTTATGAAGGTCAAAGACAAATAACCAAATAAAAATGCAAATAATACAATTAAAAACAAGCAAAATTTCTACATTTAAAAAAAAGGGTAAAAGATATTGGTAGATATGCTACCAAAGAAGATATAAAAATGGCCAATAAGCAAATAAAAACATGCTAAAGATTATTAGTCATTAGGAAAATGCAAATTAAAAGTACAATGAGACACCCATTCACACCCACCAGGATAACACTATAATAAACAAGATAAACAATAACAAGGGTCTGTGAGATTATGGAGAAATTGGAACCTTCGTTGTGATATTGCCATTTATAATATGGACTATATGTTTGGTCTTTGTCCCATTTCTAAAACAAAATTCTTAAAATCTTTTGAATTTCCCAAGTGATGAGAACAGCAAAGGTGTCTTTTGTTTTGTGAATGAGGCTGCTATGTACCCAACCAAAGGAAGGAGGCTGGATGCCAGTAGAGCTGATCATGTGATAACCATATGACTTCTGCTGAGAGGAGAGGGGCTGGTGATAGAGTTCAATCACCAATGGCCAATAATTTAATCAATCATGTCTCTGTAATAAAGCATCCAGAAAAAAACAAGAAAGCTTCCAAATTGATGAACACTTGGAGATTTGGGGAGAGTGGCTCACTCAAAGAGGGCAGGGAAGCTCTGCACCCTTTCCCCAACCTTTCCCCACACATCTCTTCCATCTGGCCATTCTTGACTTATGTCCTTTAATAATGAACCAGTAACCTAAAAGCTTCCTCAAAATTCTGAGTCACTCTAGCAAATTAATTGAACCTGGGTGGGAGTCATTGGAACCTCTGATTTATAACCATTCAGTCAGAAGTCCAGGTGACAACCTGGACAGGTTTTCAATTGGTGACTGAAGTGTGTGTGTATGTATTAGGGAAGTTGGGGAGACAGTCTTGTAGGACTTAACTTATGGGATCTGACCCTACCTGTAAGTAGATAGTGTTGGAATGGAATTGAACTGTAGAACAGCCAGCTGGTATCTGAGAATTGCTTGCTGGTGAGGGGAAACCCCTTTCCAAATGTTGGAACTGGATGACCAGAATTTATTTTATTTTATTTTGTTTTGTTTTGTTTTGTTCCGTTTCGTTCCGTTCTATTCTATTCCATTCTATTTTTTAATCCTCATCCAAGGATATTTTTTTCTCATTGATTTTGAAAGAGAGAGCAGAAGCGGGTGGGAGAGACTTAGAGAAACACCAATGTGAGGAAGACACATCGATTGGTTGCTTTCCACACCCACTGGACCAGGACCAGGAATCTGCAACTGAGGTATGTGCTGCCTTGACCAGAATCAAACCCAGGACCCTTCAGTCCACAGGCCAATGCTCTATCCACTGAGAAAAACTGGCTAGAATTTGCGTGACCAGAATTTAGATTTATACACTGCTGGTGGGAATATAAAATAATACAGCCTTAAACAATTAGTTTGGCAGATCCTCAAAGTTAAACATAAAGAGAAAGAAAAAATATATGTCAGTATAAACACTTATATAGGAACTAGAGACCTAGTGCACAAAAATTCATGTACTGGAGTGGGGGGTCCCTCAGCCCAGCTTGCCTTCTCTCACAGTCCAGGAGCCCTCAGGGGATGTCCTCTGTGGGAGGCAATGGGGCTGATCAGGAGAAGGCGACACCCCCATAACCCACCGCTGCTGGAACTGCTGGCTGCGGGGGCTGTGAGGCCTGAGCCCTGAGCCTCGAAGCTGCTGTGGCTTCATCCGGATGGCCAGCTAGAAGACATCCACCCTAATTAGCATATTACCCTTTTATTGGTATAGATGTTTATAGCACAATCATTCATAGTAACCCCAAAGTGGAAACAAATATCCATCAACTGGCGAACACATAAACAAAATTTGGTCTATTCTTACAATGGAATGCAATTTGTTGCTAGGATTATAGAGAGTTACAAAGTACTGATAGGGGCTACAAGATAGAACCTCAGAAATGACAGCAGCCGGACAGAAGATATCACATATATGATTTTATTTACCTGAAATGTTCTAAAAGGAAAATCTATAGAGATAGAAAGTTGATTAGCTGCTTCCCTGACCTGTGGGTTGGGAAAGGGGACTTACTACAAATGTACCTGAGGATCTTTGGGGATGATGGAAATGCTATAGAGTTGAATTATGGTGATAGTTGCACAATTCCATAAGTTACTAAAATTCTTTGAATTTTATACTTATGAATAAGTTTTATGATATGCAAATTCTATTTCAATAGAGCTGTTAAAAAACAGGAGGGCATTTCATAGAAATTAATGATTTGTCTCTAACATCATTAGGAAATATAAAGATCCTGGAATAGCCATTAAAAAAAAAAAGAACAAAGTTGGAAACTTACATTATCTGACTTCAAGACTTGTATAAAGCTGCAGAAATAAAAAGGATGTGACATAAGACAGATATAAGATTAATGGAGCTGAATAGAGACCAGAAATAGGTTCATACATATGTAACAATTGATTTCTGAAACGATGCCAAGGCAATTCAACAAATTGTGCTGGAATAATCTATGGGTGTAGCAGGCAGACAATTTACACATACTTTATGATTCCATATTTTAAATGAAATGCTACAACAGAAAAAAATAATAATCTATAATGATGGAAGGCAGAGTGGTAGCACCCTGAGCCAGGAGTGGTGGAGACTGACTGCAAAAGGGATGAGGGACCATTCTGAGGTGAGGGAAATGCTCTCTAACCTGACTGCGGTAGAGGCTGCACATTTTCAAAACTTATGGAACAGTATAATTACAATGATTAGCTTTTACTCTCTGTAAATTATGTTTTAAGCAAGTTTATTAAAATATAACTTTGAAATTTCAAAAAATAAAAAAAAGGTAATAAAATCTAGATTCTATGGTAATTGAATGAGAGCACCGACTCAAGATGTTGGAGAAATACAGAGAGGACAGTCTCTAAGGTCATCACCTCCTATATTCTATGAAAAAGGTTGAAAGCTCAATGAAAGAGGTTTAGGAGGTCGCAACCAAGATGGCGGCATAGGTAAACACCTTTTGTTCTGCCTCGCGCAACGATTCAAAAACTACAACATAACAACAAAACAAACATCACCCAGAATCACCAGAAAGCTGGCTGAGTGAAAACTCCACAAATAAAAGTAAAGGTGGGACACTGAGACTCAGAGGAGCAGCAGGAGCGCAGCCTTGAAGATGGAAACAGGTTAGGAGCCGTCCTGGTCGTGCGAATGGGCTCTAGGGCTGGAGCAGCAACCCCGGCTGGATTTTGCCAACGGGGAGGGTGGAGACGTCCCACTGCACAGATTCCCCAGTGCCAGGCGAGGTCCGAGGTCCTGGGGACACACCCTGGAAGCCGGGCGCGGCATAGGTCTCCTAGTCTGCAGAGAAACAGGGTAGCTGGGAAAAGAAGTTTGCGCGCAAGTGTCGCACAAATGTGCGACTTGCTCCCTTGAAAGTTGTCTCCTGGTCCCGGAAACCACCTATTTTACAATTCTGGGCTAGACTTTGGGTGTGCAGACTCATTTGGGGAGAGGCAGAGTTGTCTGGCAAGGGGAAGAGACTAGCGGTTTTCTCTTGGAGGTGCCTACAGCCATCCCCATCCAACAGAGACCTGCACGTGCGAGCGCTGCATAGGACATAGCTGACACTGAGGCTGCCTGCGCAGCTCAGAGACTCCGCTCATCCAACCTGAACACAGTCTTCCTTCACAGCCGATTGGCCTGGAGGTCAAACCCTCCTAGGGCTAACAACAACAAGCTGGGTTTAAATTCAAAAATACTGTACAACCCATAAAGGATTGCAGTAAGAGTACCCACCTCAAGTAACTGGGGAGGCTGTGCCACTGACCCTTGGAGGATATCTACCACATAAAGCAGCCACCATGCAGAGATATGGAAAGAAATCAGGTGTGAAAGAAATGGAGGAGAAAAGAGGACAAGACATAGAGTTCAAAACCACGGTTATAAGGCTTTTCAAGAGGCTCCTAGAAAAGGCCGATGAACTTAATGAGAACTACGAGGAAATTAACAAGACCAACCAGGAAATGAATGAGACTTACAAGGAAATGATGAGACCCTCAAGGAAATGAACAAGACCTCTGAGGATATGAACGAGACCCTCACAGATATGAAAAAGGACCAACTAGAAATCAAGCATACACAGACTGAAATAAAAAATATTACACAAAGTCCTAAAAGCAGTTCAGAGGGCCACAAGAACCAAGTCAAAGATTTGAAATACAAAGAAGCAAAATCCACTCGGCTGGAAAAGCAAGAAACAAAAAGAATTCAGATAATTGAAGATAGTGTAAGGGGCCTCTGGGACAACCTCAAGCAGGCCAACATCCGAATTATTGGGGTGCCAGAAAAAGAGAGAGAGCAAGATAATGAAAACCTACTTGAAGAAATAGTGACTGAAAACTTCCCCCACCTGGTGAAAGAAACTGACTTAAAAGCCCAAGAAGTACACAGAACCCCAAAATATAGGAATCTAAAGAGGACCACACCAAGACATATCATAATTAAAATGCCAAGAGCAAAAGATAAAGAGAGAATATTAAAAGCAGCAAGAAAAAAACAGTTGGTTACCTACAGAGGAGCACCCATACGATTGTCAGAGGATTTCTCAACAGAAACCATGCAGGCCAGATGGGAGTGGCAAGACATATTCAAAATAATGAATAGCAAGAATCTACAACCAAGATTACTCTATCCAGCAAAGGTATCATTCAGAATTGAAGATCAGATAAAGTGCTTCGCAGATAAGAAAAAGCTAAAGGAGTTCATCACCACCAAACCAATATTATATGAAATGCTGAAAGATATTCTTTAAGAAGAGGAAGAAGAAAAAGTAAAAATATAAATTATGAACAACAAATACACATCTATCAACAAATGAACATAAAAATCAAGTGAATTGATAGGCTGATGAACAGGATAAACTGGTGATTATAACAGAAACATGGACATAGAGAGGGAATGGACTGACAATTCTTGGGGAGAAAAGGGTTGTGGGAAGTACAGCAAGAGACTGCACAAAAATCTTGCAACAATGGGAGAGGACAGTGGGGAGGGGGAGGTGAGGGTGGAGGTTGGGATAGGTTCAGGGTGGATGGGAGATATAGGGGGATAAAAAAGGGGAAACAATGTAATTAATAAACTGAACAATAAAGATAAAAAATGAAAGAGGTTTAGGGTTGGCATCAGGAAGAAATTCTAAGCAGTAAACATAGAAAAATAATTGACTTTGGAGTTAGAGAGGCAATTAGTGGTCATCTTAGCCAACTTTCACCCTATGTATGAATCCCCTTTATAGAGTCTTCTATTAGAAATTTATTACAGAGACTCTGCTTGCAAATGCCACCCTGCAAAGAAAATCCATTTTGGACTATCCCACTTGTTGAAAAAAAATTGTCGCTAGTGTTGAACTGGACATCTCTCTCCTGGCACCTTTTATTCTTGGGCTTTAGTTACCAATTTTGGGTTTTACTGTTATGAGCATAAGTCATTTGGGAGAATAAAAAAGGGGAAACAATGTAATTAATAAACTGAACAATAAAGATTTAAAAAAATGAAAGAGGTTTAGGGTTGGCATTAGGAAGAAAGTCATTTTAAGGGCAGAAGAGATCCCATATACATGGTGGTCAGGGAGTGTTGAGGAAAGTACTTATAAAGACTCCACTGGGGGCTTGCATAGTTCCTGCCACCAGTTGGGGGGACAGGGATTGTCCCACAAATACAATGACCTAAACTTTTTACATCTCCTACAATTCTGCACTTTGAACATAAGGCTCTGTTGTATATTTACAATGCCCAACCCAATTTACTACACACAGTGAGAGAAAATCTTGGTGTGCAGCTATGTTCCCTGAGTTTGATAGCAGGATGCAAATATCAGATGGGAGCTGGACTCAATGACCTCTAAGATACTGTGGTCCCAGCACAGTTGCAAGTACACCATTCATATTACTCATTCACAGTGTTATACCTGCACATGCAGATGAGGAACCTCACTAGCTGGTTACCCAACATATGTTCCTTTCAGTCTGCTTTGACATGCAACTGTGTAAGCATGTAATGTGGGCTAAGCCAACCACTTTGTGATCATGAAGAGCCAAGAAAACTGCAGAAGGTTGAGAACCTGGTATCATCAAGCTGCTGAATTTACCAACCCTGAAACCTCCCACCTCTAGATTCTTTTGTAAGTGAAATAAATCCTGTTTCACTAAAGCAACTCTAAGTTGAGTGTCATGTTTTTATCTCTCTCTCTCTCTCTCTCTCTCTCTCTCTCTCTCTCTCTCTCTCTCTCAGCATGTACTTAGGTGAGGATTTATGATCTCTTTCTCTAGACAGATGAATTGTAACTAACAAAAATTCCTAGGCCATCCTAATGTGCAGATCCTAGAGAGATAGAGATACATCTTTTAGCTCTTTTAGTATTTGGCTGGTAGGTAGCTAGCCTCTGGGATGGGCCCCATTGTACCTTGTCTCCTGGTATTTAGGTTCTTGGCCAGCTTCTCACTGTTTTGAATCAGGGCTGGTCACTGTGACCAGCAGAATATGGTACATGTTATGGTGTACGACCGCTGATGCTAGAGTCATAGAAAGATTGAAGCTTCTATCTGGCCTCGTGGTTTGCTTACTCTTGCATAAGTCAGCTGCCATGTCGTGAGGACACTCAAGTGGCCCTGTGGAGAGGCCCATGTGGAGAAGAATTGAGGCTTCTCACCAATAGCCAATACCAACTTGCTAGGCATGTGAGTAAAGCAGGTGCTCCAGTCCCAGTTAAGTCTTCAGATGACTGCAGCTCTGGCTGACCTCTGACTTAGCTTTTGAGAAACCATGAGCCAGAACACCTGGCAAAACATTCTTATTTCTTGACCCACAGAAACTATGAGAGATAATACTTTTTTTTTGCTTTCAAGTCAGTAAATTTTGGGTTGATTTGATTCACAGAAATAGATAATAAAGAAAGTCCTTTTGTGTTAGGACCCAAATGCTACTGCTCAGTACCTGCTTTCCTTGAAGGTACTCAAAGCCCCACTGATGATTTGTTAAATTTCACCCATAACTGACTCAAAACTGGGGTTTTTCTCCTCTTTGCATTCAGCCTGTAAGTCAGATGCTCCAAGTTGTCCCTGTTCTAAAAACAACTATTTCCTATTCTTACCCCTTCCTTTCCTTCTCAGTTCTTTCTGTTTTTAGTTTTTGCTCTAAAAGCATCAAGATTTTCAAAACCAGTTCCTCATATTATTAAATTCCTTAGAAGTCAGAAAACTATATCTTACTGGCTGAATTTGACCTTCTGCCTGTTTTTATACATAAAGTTCTATTGAAGCTTTATGTTCTATTGCCCATTTGTTTACATAGAGTCTGTCTACTTTTGCACTGCAGAGTTGAGTAGTTGTAACAGAAACCATATGGCCACAAAGCCTAAAATATTTACTTTTTGGTCCTTTACAGAAAAAGTTTGCAACCCCACACTTAGGGTTTCTAGTATTTTGTATTGTGTGCCACTCTTTCCAGAGCTTCTGTGTTGAAAACTCTAGGAAAAAAGCAGTCACAGCGCACCTTCAGGAGGCAGAGTTCAAGTTAATGATCCAGGGAAGTGGTCAGTAAACTCATTAGTCATCAGAGTCAAATATCAACATCACAAGAATTGAAATTTCTTTTGAGAGCCAAATTTTTAAAACTTAAACTTCTTCTAATGCCACTTCTTCAAAATAGACTCGGGATGGTATTTTGTGGAAGAGCCACACTCAAGGGGCCAAAGAGCCGTATGTGGCTCGCGAGCTGCAGTTTGCCAGCCACTGATCTAGGGCAAGCTTGTTAAACTCAAAGGCTAACAAATAAACGAGGCATGTAGCCCACGGGCTGCGAGTTTGACAAGCTTGATCCTAGGGAGTCTGTTACTATCAGATTCCCATATCCTGTACTGAAAACATCAGTACAACCCACATGTGAAGTTGTGGGGTAAGGGAATGGTTCTCCCTTCCCTTCCCTTTCCTTCCCTTCCCTTTCCTTCCCTTCCCTTCCCTTCCCTTCCCTTCCCTTCCCTTCCCTTCCCTTCCCTTCCCTTCCCTTCCCTTCCCTTCCCTTCCCTTCCCTTCCCTTCCCTTCCCTTCGGTAAGAATGTGTAAAATAGCACAAACATTTTAATTCATTAAAAAAAATACCCAAAGAGAGGGGAAATTTTTGTCCCAGAAGCAGACACAGACACACACACACACACACACACACACACACACACACACACACACACACCACAAACCAGGCCAAGCAAGTTTGGCATAGAATTGTCATGCCCTGACCCATAATCACAGAGCACTTCTCAGCTCTGGCCCTTCACAGAGGAAGAGGAACAAGGGTAATTCCAGCTATTACAGGCTCCTGGGCACCAAATGAAACACTGCTGTAAATTGTATATAATCAGTGAGGAAGACTTCTATTTCTCCATGGTTATGAATGGGACTTTTCCTTCCTCTTGTCTGGGAGGAAGGGAACAGGTTTAGATCAGTCTGGGGGAGTGTCATTTGGTGGAGATGACCAGAACTCTCTCTGGATCCTAGGAGGGTCCCAGTCCTATATTCAGGATCTGTGTAAACAGAGATCCTTATGTCTCTTTTCTTATACCAAAATTTCCCTTCTTACCACACAATTTCTGTCCTTAGAACCAAGCACATCACAAGTGGGTGGACATTTTCAGATGCCTGGAAAATTTCTTGGTCATCCTGTGACATTTTTGCAACTTTATCCACGTAGTCTCTGCCCTCTGGAAGATCACAATTTTGTAGAAAAATGCCGAATTACAAAAGTCTGGATGCCTTAGAAGCACAAGGGGGAGGACTCATCAGATATGACATACATTTCTTTCTGTTCCTTCTAGGTTAGAAATGAACCTTCCAGGGGTGACTGGTGATGTCCTACAGGTGGTGATAGTGGTACCTTAACTATTCCCACATATATACCAGGGCTGTCCTTCAACACATCCTCTCTCAGCCCCGCACACTGTGTGGAATACTAAGAAAATGAAGTGGGTAGTGGAACCACTCTCACTGGGGGCAGTCTTCCAAAATGGAAACAAGAATTGCACACACAAAGCAATTAGAAAACCAGACAGAAGAAAATACATTTCTGAACTGTACAGAGAACAGAGGGTTCCCAAGTAGAAGAATATGGTGTGAAAGTCAGGGAAAATGGAGCTAAGTTGTGTAGGAGTGGGTGAGCGGAAAAGAGGGGGCAGGCTGGGCAGGTGGATAGCGTTGTCCTCCATCCCACAGATTAGAAGTCATTCAGTCCATCCTGACCTAGTTTTCACCACCATCCTTCCTTTCAGCTTCCCTTTGTGCTTTATAGTATATATAGATATAATAGATATATAGATATAGATATAGATATAGATATAGATATATATATAGATAGGTATATTTCAGAGAGAAAGGGGGAGGGAGAGATAGAAACATCAATGATGAAAGAAAATTATCGATAGGTGCCTCCTGCATGCCCACACTGGGGATGGATCCTGAAATCTGGGCATTTGCCCTGATAGGAAATTGAGGTCAATGCTCAATTACTGAGCCATGCCAGCCAGGCCCTGTGTGCTTCCCCTCCCCCACCCCACCCCCCCATTTAGCACTTGCCATTATTTTCTATATTTCATTCTGAGTTTGCTATCTATCTGCATTAGTTGATCTTTCTCACATACCATTTTTTAAAAATTTATCTTTACCATTTAAAGTATTACAGATGTCTCCCTTTCCCCCCCTTGATCCCCACCTCCTTGATCTCACTTATATGTAGAATCTAATGAACAAAATAAACTGACAAACAAAATAGATTTAGAATCATGGAAATGTGCAAACAGATTGAGAATCTTCAGAGGGAAGGAGGTGGGGAGAGAAGAGATCAACTAAAGAACTTATATACATGCTAGATGCTGGTGCATGAATCCGTGCATGAATCCGTGCACCAGTGGGGTCCTTCAGCCTGGCATGAGGGGTTGGGATAAAACTGGCTCTCCAACATCCCCTGAGGGGTCCCGGATTGCAAGAGTGCAGGCTAGCCCAGGGGACCCCACTGGTGCATGATCAGGGCCAGAGAGGGATGCAGGAGGTTGGTCAGCAGACAAGGGACCATGGGAGGGTTCCAGGGCATGTCTGGACTGTTTCACTCAGTCCCAATTGGCCGGACCCCACCAACAAGCTAACCTACTGGTTGGAGTGTCTGCCCCTGGTAGTCAGTGCATGTCATAGCAAGCAGTTGAACAGCCTTAGCATATCATTAGCATGTTACGCTTTTATTGGTTGAATGGCCGACAGGTAGACCAGACACTTAGCATATTAGGCTTTTATTATATAGGATATGCATAACCCATGGTCACATACCAGTTTTATCAGATACTCTTTTTTTTTTTTTTTACTTCTATGGTGTTTTCATTATATAATCTATTTCTTAATCTCTTTTTATCTTTCTACCTATTGTCAATCCAATTATCTATTTTTCTATCCTTTTATATCTTCATGTATATGCTTTCATTTTACTGTCCTTTCTCTTTCATGTCTAAATGGTTATTTACCTTAAATCTTTCATTCTTCCTCTTCTTTAACCTGTACTCTTTTTCCTACCCTGATTTCCACCCAATAGTTGTCTTCCTTTATAGGGCAACGCTTCTTCCTCCCCCAAATATTTGTTTTCCTCTCATTAATTAATAATAAGTAAACACTTATGCAAGCATCTCTTATGTGCCAAACAGTATAACTGTTTTATAGATGTTCATTCATTCAATCCTCCCAACAACATTGAGTTAGTTGATTCTTATTATTCCCATTTTAAGGAAACTGAGATACAAAGGAGTGAAGTAACAGACCCAGGGTCCTATAGTTAATAGCAGAGAGAAGGCTCAATCTAAGACACCTGATCTCTAGAATTTGTGCTCTTAACCACTATGTAATACTACCGCTCAAGAAAGCCCAGAGTACTTCAGCTTATTTAAATGTGACTCTGAGCCAAAACCGGTTTGGCTCAGTGAGTAGAGCGTCGGACTGCAGACTGGGAGGTCGGGGGCATGTACCTTGGCTGCGGGCACATCCCCAGTAGGGGGCGTGCAAGAGGCAGCTGATCGATGTTTCTCTCTCATCGATGTTTCTGACTTTCTATCCCTCTCCCTTCCGCTCTGTAAAAAATCAATAAAAATATATTAAAAAATAAATAAATAAATGTGACTCTGAGGCTGCCAAGCTGGTGGTTAATGCAGTCTCCATCATTACTGAGGCCCTTTCCCTGCTTGACTTTCCCATCCCCTAGGACAGGGCCAGATCCCAGGAGTACTATGCAGAATAGAATGCTTAGGTGAGAGGCTCTTCTGGCTCATTTAGAGTTGATATGCTCACTGTGCCACACTTGGGTGCAGGAGTCCTTTGGGGGCCGGGAACCCTCTGGGCCTGGGGTCAAGCTTCCAAGAGGTAGAATGCTGGCACCTCATTTCAAGTCTCAACTACTCTTAGGACCAGAAATTACTGGTTCTTTAAAGTTTTGGGGAAGTTTCCCCTGGTCTGTTCTCTCAAACTTCAGCTCTGGCCCCAGTCTTTTTCTCCCCTCCCACAACATTATTCAACATGGAGCTCAGAATTTCTAAAGTAAAACTCAGGAAGGGTGGTTGTCCACAGGCAACTTGCTTTTAGCCTAGTCCCCTAAATGGCTTATGCTAGGTAACACAAATCTCTGCCACATTATTGGAATGAGGGAGGAAAGATATAAGGAGGCAAAGATATAGATTATTATCTCAACAAATCATCCTGCCCCAAATCATGGATGATACCTTACTCCTGTTCAGGTCTCGAAGCACCTGAGCCTCATAGCTTGCCTCTGTGTCCAGTTTCTTCCCACACAAGCACTCCTGCTTTTGTAGCACAGATAATCTGCTTGAAATACCAGTTTATCCGTGAAATCTCTGTTCAGAAATATTCAAAGCTATGTTTTCTGTTTTGAAGTTAGATCACAGTGATGGTTGCATTACTTCGTGAATAAGCTAAAACCCATTAAGTTTTGATTTTTAAAAATGTGAATTATGCAGTTCAGTTTTTAAAAGAAAAGTATTATTTTCATCTCCTTTTGCAATTAAATGCTTGATCTTCAAGATCTTCCATAGTATGATCCTCCACTTTCTCTTCAGCCTTATTTCCCACTACTCACTTTTCTTCTCTACACTCCAAAATCAGTTCTCCATACTTCTGGTCATGCCTCTTTCTCTAACTGAAAACCATTTCTCTTTCCATTCATTAATCTCTATTCCATACTTTTCTCAAGACCAGTTCAAATTTTGCTTTCTTGGTGTAAGTTTCTCTGACAACTTTAGCTTTTATTGATATCTTCAACTCTAAGACCCCTTTGTATTATAATTCTTACTTTGGTGTAAATTTTAGTAGGCTGACAGTTCCTTGGGTGAAGTTTCCATCTTTGTGGCTCAACATCCCATAATACTGTGTCTGGCATTGAGTAGGCACTTTGAAAAGTGAATGAGTAAATAAATAAATGCATGTTGCTCATCTCTAAATGGTTCATATGTGTGCATATTTTCAACTAGATCACAAGGTCTTGCAGAAAGGGCCAAGGTCTTTACCTGAGACTTGGCACTAGTTCAAAATAGGTCACATGGTTGACACTTCAGCTACTTAATTATCAGATGGCTTGTCAGAGAAAGTTGCCTTTTTTCCACTTTATTGGTGAAGGGCTGGAAAGGGAGGACACTGAATAGGCAAGGAGAGTCCCCAGGATGCCTGGTTGAATGGTGGTTGCTCCACCCTTAACCACAAATGGTTCATTGTCCACCGCCTTTGGCATCTACAACAGCCTTTGGAAGGAGATGTAGCAATTTCCCCCTCAGGGCTTATTTTTAAAATCAGCAACTCAGAATGCTTATCGGAAGTGGGGTCAGACAGCTCTGAGCTGCCTGAGAGAAGATACAGTGGTTGGTCCTTAATTTTGGAACTCTACTTCCCTGGAAGAAGAAGCCAGGCCAAAGGAGAGAGATGGCTCACCCAAAACAGGTCCCAGCTTCCATGGAGATTCAACCTCCTAGTCAGGCAGCGTTTTTCCAGTCCTAAAGTTTCAAGACTAGGACTAAGCCTTCCATTCACTCAATAGAAACAATGAAAGTTTTATTGAGTGCTCATATGTGTCAAGCACTCTGCTAGGCACTAAGGATTAAAGTGTGGGCATGAAATAGTTTCTGCCCTCCAGAAGCTTATAGACAAGGAGGAGAAGACAGACAAGTAAGCAGGTAAATGCATTAGTAGGTAAATACATTAGTGTGAGAAGTGCAATAATAGAGGTAGGAATAGGGAGTCCAGGGGAAGAGTCTCTGAAGTATTTGCATCCAGATTGAGAAAGATCCGGTGCTGAATTGAAGGCAGCCACAGAAAAGAGAGAGATATTCCAAGCAGACAGTAGATTGTGCAATACTTAAGAGATGTGAGAAAATGCCATGTCCACAGATTTGTAGGTAGTATACCTCTCTAAAGAGGTCACCACATATCCAGCCATCCACTTACTTTTGTAATTAAAATTTTATTTGCAAATAGTCCTAACCATTTATTTACATATCTTCTATGGTTGCTTTGTGCTACAACTGCAGTGTTGAATAGTTGCAACAGAGGACATATAGTCCTCAAAGTCTAAAATCTTTATTATGCTGGTATAAAGAATATGGTTCAGGGGGAGAGATTGGAAAGTGGCAGCAAATGAGGCAGGAGAGGTGACCAGGAGGTAGATTATGAGAGATCTGGCAACCAGGTTTTAAAAAGCCCACTATTTTAAAAGCAGTAAGAGAGCAACTGATGTTTTAAGCAAGAACACAGCATGATGATATTTGAGTTTTAGATAACTGGAGTGGGATGAAGAAAATAGAAGAGGCAAAACTAGAGTTAGGGAGACAAGTTGGAGGGATAGTATTTAGATTAAAAAAAAATGATGCCCTGTTCTATGCAAGCACCATTGGGATGAAGAAATGAACAGATTTGAAATAAATTGAGAGGATTTTGTAATTTTTTTAGATATAGAAGTGTGTGAGAGGGATGGGCCATGAGGCAAAGTTTCCATTTGGAATTTTTCTAAGGGAAGAAGCAGTCATGATTTAATAGTCGTGTGGTACAATTTGACTTCTTATTTAAGTTGAATGCATAAGACAGATTTCTTGTCTCAGTAATTTTGTTTGTTGGTTTGTATGCACAGTATCACAGACTCAGTATTACCATTTCAGTGGAATGTAGAAACCTATCACCATACAAATCCCTTTCCCCTCCTTCCTTTATGTTGCAGTTGCTTTATGCATTCCTTTTACATACATTGAAAACCTCATTAAACTATGTTACAATTTTTCTTTCAACTGTAAAATGTACTTTAAAGAACTCAAGAGAAAAATAGTCTGTTATATTTACTGAGATATTTTCCATTTGTGTTGTTCTTTCTTCATTTCTGACATTCCAAGTTTTTTTCCTGAAAGACTATTTTCTAGTGTCTGAATAAGTTCCTTTAGCAATAATTTTAAAGGATGGCTGCTAGTAATGAATTCTCTTAATCTTCCTTAATCAGAGAATGTCTTTATTTCATCTTCATTCCTGAATATAATTTCATTATATTCAATATAGAATTATGGATTGGTAGTCTTTCAGCACTTCAAACAAGTTGTTCCACTTTCTTTTGTTATGCTTTCTGATGAGAAACTTGCTGTCATTCAAATTGGTGTTCTCCTATAGGTAATGCATTGGTTTTCTCTATTTGCTTTCGAGATTTTTTTCTTATTCTTTAGTTTACAGCAGTTTAATTATAATATGTGTCTGGATGTAGGTTTCATTGAATTTATTCTCTTTGGGAGTTATTGAACTTGAATGTATTATTTTATATTACTGACTATACTACAGTCCTAGTGCATGAAATTTGTGCATGGGTAGGGTCCCTAGGCATGGCCAGCAATCAGTGCTAATCTGTGGGGCAACCAGTGGGGTGATCAGGGCCCCTGATCACACCTGCCTTGGCCAGGCATCACCTGCTGCCACCGTCAGTGAGGGCCTGCAGGCTGGTGGCAGCTCCTGCATTGAGTATCTGCCTGCTGGTGGTCAGTGTGCATCATAGTGGCTGGTCATTCCACTGGTCCTTCTGCTGTTCAGTTGATTTGCTTATTAGGGTTTTATACAGATAGATTTGTTTTAGTACCACATTCTTTCTCCTGTTGGGACTCCAATGACATGAATGCCAGATCTTTTGGTATTTTTCACACAGACCCCCAAGGCTCAGTTAAATATTTTTTCAATCTTTTTTCTCTCTGTTGTTTAGCATGGAGATTTTCTATTGATGTATCTACATTCACTGATTCTTCTCTTTGTCATTTCCATTCTGTTTCTAATCCTGTCTAGTAATTTTTAAAAATTTTGATGATTGTATTTTTTAATCTATAAAATTTTCATGTGATTCTTTATATACAGTTCTTTGTTAGGAATTATTTTTATTCATTTTAATAAATTTTTGGTCTTCTAAGAAGAAATCTAGGGCTTTAGTTTCTCTACTGGGTTATGTATTTCCTGATTTTTAAAAAATTTTGTTTATTTGATTTGTTTTATTTCCTCACCCTGAAAGAACATCTTCCTTAACTCTTTGTCAAGTTAATTAAAATTAATTTTTCATGTCTTACCTCAAATGTCATTTACTCCTAAAAGTCTTCCCTATGTTCATATCAATTATATTCCCCTTGTTATTCATTCATAAAAGCTACCATAGTTTATAATTACATATGTATTTATTTATTGATTTAATATATCTCTTCTACTAAGTAGGAGATAGGATTATATGTCTTCTTCAGCATTATTCAAATTTCTAGTATCTAAAATTGTGTATGATGCACAGCAGATACTCCATAATATTTATTTAATGAATAATTTTACCCTCCATCTATCCACCCACCCATCCATGTCCTGCTCCATTCCCCAAAAGATATGAACATCCTCATATCCAAATATGGCCTGACTCTCAAGAATCAAATTAAATCTGATCTTTTTACAACTTTATAATTTGTAAATCATTCTCACATCTCATTTTTATCTTGCCTGATTCTATGAAGTTAAGAGGAAAATGGCATTAGTCATACTATATAGACTGAAAGTCAAAGAAATATAATATTTTGTTCAAGGTCAAAGCTAGTTAGTAATGGAAGTGAGGGGTAGGGCTGGTAATAGGGTGAAGCAAGTGAATTTCCTAGGGAGAAAAATTTAAGGAGGTACTTACTGTCAGTTTGTGAATGTTTATACAACCCTGAGAGTGGGTGCATTTTTAAAGGTCACAGTCTCAGCATCTCTTTTGCCTCATCTTAGGCTTGGCCCTGCTGTTGAGTCAATTAAGATCTGATTCCAAAGTCTCTTTTAATATTCTGACAGAGAGCTCTAAACAAATGTCACCACCTATGCATTTAGATCCCACCTTCAACAGTGTTGTAATACATTTTGGAGTCACAGATACCTGGCTTTGAGTCATAGCTCCTCTCTACTATCTGTATTGTCTTGGGCAAATTACTTTCCTTTAGATACAAAATGGATACAAAATGTATTTCATAGGTTTACGGTAAAGATTAAAATGATATAATGTAGGCATGGCAATCTGGTAGTTAACCTCAATATTTGTTCCTTCCTTATTCTACAGACATAGAAACAGCAGTTCTTAGCTGGTACAAGGCACCCCAAAAAAGGGACTCCATTTCTCAACTTCTTTTGCAGCTAGGTGTGAGTATATAATTATGTCCTAATCAATAGAGTGTGAGCGATACTGATGTGAATAAATCTTGGATTGTGCCTTATTCTCACTTTACCCTTCTTGTTGATTGGAATGCAGACATAGTGGCAGGACATCTTGGATTATGACTGATCCAAGAGCAGAGATGGCATTTTAATATATTTTATTGATTTTTACAGATAGGAAGGGAGAGGGATAGAAAGTTAGAAACATCAATCTGCTGCCTCCTGCACATCCCCTACTGGGAATGTGCCCGCAACTAAGGTACGTGCCCTTGACTGGAATCAAACCTGGGACCCTTCAGTCTGCAGGCCTACGCTCTATCCGCTGAGCCAAACCAGCTAGAGCAGAGCTGGCATTTTAGATTAGACTTGAATTAGAAGAAAAATTTTCTCGCTTTTCCTCTAATCCTCACTGGAGGATATGTTTTTATTGAGTCTAGAGAGAGAGGAAGGGAGAAAAAAAGATCAATGTGAGAAACATTGATCAGTTGTCTCCCACATAGGCCCTAACGGGATTAAGCCCACTATCCCTTGATATACTGGACAACACTCCATCTTGTCTTCACCAATATAAGTTTGAGACTTGGTCACAGAATTTGAACTTATATCTAAATTTATGCAGTTGGTAAAACAGCATAGGACTTAGGAGAGAGTAAGTGTTTAATAACTGGTAACATATGGGTAAGTATTCATCTGTATGTTTCTATTAAAACCTCATTCATTAATATATATATAGCTTGAGCTCAATGTGTGTGTGTGAGAGAGAGAGGGTGGGAGGGAGTCCATGCTATAAGTAAATTTAGAGTTCAAATTTATACTACAAATGTGTTTTTGGAATGAACAATTTCAATAAATTAAAATAAATTTTAATAATCAGTTTTAAGCCAATCCCTTGGGTAGCCTAAAATAAACATATTTTAAATCTTTCTGGAGGAATATATCTTCAACTCAGGTTATATAAACTTACTGCAAAGATTTAATAAGGCAATCTAATAATAAAAAATTACAAAGAAAACAAGTACATAATACACTGTATATGAGAATGTGCAGACTCCGGAAACAGAAGAGATTACCAAGAACTTAAGATAATTGATTGGTCTTAAATGACTACTTTAAGAAAAAGGAAAGATCTCAAACAAACAACCAAACTTTACTCCTTAAGAAACCAGGAAAAGAAGAACAAAATGAGCACAAAGTTAGTAGAAGGAAAGAAATGAATATCAGAGTGAATATAAATGAAATAGAGACTAAAAACACAACAGAATACTTTTGGTTAGAGAAATAATATCCCTCAACATAATAAAGGCCATACATGAGCTGTGCACAACTAATATCATACTCAATGGTGAAAAGCTGAAAGTTTTTCCTCTAAGATCAGAGTAAGACCAAGATGTCCACTCTTGCCATTTTTTATTTCACAACAGTTCTGGAAATCCTAGTCAGAACAATTAGGCAAGAAAAAGAAATAAAAGATATCTAAATCAGAAAGGAAGAATTAAAATTGTCTTTATTTTCTTTTTTTTTTCTCTTTTATTTTTTTATTTTATTTTTTATTTACAATATAACTTATATTTAATAGTAGTACATATGTTTTCCTTTCCCCCCCAAATATCCTCCCCCCAGCACATGTCCCCACCTGCCACCCTCCCCGCCCCAGTGTCTTTCATTCATTGATTATGCTCATATGTATGCATACAAGTCCTTCGGTTGATCTTCCCCTGCATCTGCCTCCCATCCACCCCAGCCTTCCCCCTGTAGCTTGACAGCCTGTTCGAGGCCACTCTGTCTTTATATCAATTACTCTCCCCTGTTTCTTTTCTTCAAAAATATCTTGCCTCTGCATACTAGAAACAAACGTATAAGAGCAAAAAAAAAAAGTTTGAGTGTCAGTTTCAATGTCCAACTGTTCTGAGTCCCAGTTTCAATGTCAAATAGTTCTTCATGTGTACATGTCAGCAATGGTATCCAGATGGTGGACACATCGTGGCAATGCAAGATCCATCCTCTCTGGTATGGTCCTGGGCCGCCTGCAGCCATGCACAGCTGCCGACTGCTAGCATGGCAAGGTGTTGTCAGCGTCCACCATCTCTGGACTGTAAAATTGTTTTTATTTTCAAATGACATGGTATTATGCATAGAAAATCATAAAGACCCCATAAAAAACTGTTAGAACTAACTAACTCAGTAAAGTTGCAGAATACAAAATCAATATCTAAAAATCAGTTGCATCTCTATACAACAAAATATCAGAATGAGAAATTAAGAAAGCAATTCTTCGATGGAATTTATAATTCCATCAAAAAGAATAAAATACCAAAGAATAAATTTAATCAAGGAGGTGAAAGATTTTTACACTAAAAACAATAAGGCATGGATAAAAGAAGTTGAAGAAGACACAAATTAATGAGAAGATATTCCATGCTCATGGACACAAATAAATGAGAGGATATTTCATGCTCATTGTTAAAATGTCCTTACTACTGAAAGCAATCTATTTTTAAAAATATATTTTTATTGAGTTCAGAGAGAGGAAAGGAGAGAGAGAGAGAGAGAGAGAGAGAGAGAGAGAGAGAGAGAGAGAGATCATGAAGAGAATCATTGATTGGATGCCTCCTGCATGCTCCCTATTGGGGTTTGAGCCCACAACCTGGGCATGTGCCCTGACCAGGAATTGAACAATGACCACCTGGTTCATAGGTTGATGCTTAACTTCTGAACCACACATGCCAGACCTGAAAGCAGTCTATACATTCAATGCAACCCCTATCAAATAAACTTAACTAAGGAGGTAAAAGACCTGTATTTGGAAAACTATATGACATTGAAAAAAGAGATAGAGGAAAACATAAACAAATGGAAGAATATACCATATTCATGGATCAGTAGAATCAACATCATTAAAATGTTCATACCACCAAAGCAACCTATAGATTCAATGCAATCCCCATTAGAATACCAATGACATATTTCACAGACCTGGAACAAACGCTCCAAAAATTCATATGGAATAAAAAAAAGACCCTGAATAGCCACAGCAATCCTAGGGAAGAAGAAGAAAGTAGGAGGGATCTCAATACAAGATATCAAGCTATTTTACAAAGCCACTGTTCTCAAAACTGCCTGGTACTAGCACAAGAATAGACATATAGACCAATGCAACTAAATAGAGAACCCAGAAGTTGACCCAATCTATCATGCTCAATTAATATTTGACAAAGGAGGCAAGAGCACACAATGGAGTCAAGACAGTCTCTTCAATAAATGGTGTTGGGAAAATTGGACGGATACATGCAAAACAATGAAACTTGACCACCAACTTACATCATACACAAAAATAAACTCAAAATGGACAAAGGATTTAAATGTAAGAAGGAAAACCATAAAAATATTAGAGGAAACCACAGGCAGCAAAATATCAGACATACACTGAGTGGTCAGATTATTATGGTCTCTGAATGCATAATAATCTGGCCACTCAGTGTATAGCCTATCTAATAAAAGGCTAATATGCAAATTGTCCCCTTGACCAGGAGTTTGATGAGCAGGCAGGTTGGCCAACTGCCCATGTCCCCTCCCCCTGGCTAGGCTGGCCAGATCCCACCCATGCACAAATTCATGCACCGGGCTTCTAATATATATACATATATACACTGAATGGCCAGATTATTATGCGTTCAGAGATCATAATAATCTGGCCACTCAGTGCATGTTGTAGCAATATCTTTAACGATACAGCTCCTAGGACAATGGAAATTAAGAAGAAAATAAACAAATGGGACTACATCAAAATAAAAAGTTTTTGCACAGCAAAAGAAACCATCAACAAAACAACAAGAAAATCCACTATAAGGGAGAACATATATGCCAATGTTATGTCTGATAAGATTTAATCTACGAAATTTTCAGGGAACTCATACAACTTAACAAAAGGAAGTTAAACAATCCAATGAAAAAATGGGCAAAGGACCTAAATAGACACTTTTTGAAAGAGGACATTTCATTAAGTGAAATAAGCCTCATTGTCCTTTTGATTTGCATCTCTAGGATAATTAGTGACTTTGAGCATGCTTTCATATGTCTCTTGGTCTTCTGTATGTGAAATAAGCCAGTCAGAGAAAGATAAATATCACATGTTCTCACTCATTTTTGGTATATAATGAACAACATAAACTGATGAACAAAAACAGATCTAGAGACAGACAGACATGGATCACACCATCAAACCTCAGAGGGAAGGTAGAGGAGGGTGGGGGTAAGGGGAAGAGATCAACAAAGGACTTGTATGCATGCATATAAGCTGAACTAATGGACACAGACAACAGGGGGTTGAGGGCAAGAGAGGGGGGGCTAAGGAGGTAATGGGGGAATAAGGACACATATGTAACACCTTAATTAATAAAGAAATATAAAAGAAAACGACAATGAGATACCATCTCACACCTGTCAAAATGGCTATCATCAACAAATCAACAAACAACAAGTGCTGGTGAGGATGAGGAAAAAAAGGAACCCTCTTGCACTGCTGGTGGGAATGCAGACTGGTGCAGCCACTGTAGAAAACAATATGGAGTTTCCTCAAAAAATTAAAAATGGAACTCCCATTTGATCCAGTAATCCCACTTCTAGGAATATATTCCAATAAATCAGAAACTCCAATCAGAAAGGATATATGCACTCCTATGTTCATAGCAGTACAATTTACAATAGCTAAGATTTGGAAACAGCCTAAGTGCCTGTTAGCAGATGAGTGGATTAGAAAACTGTGGTACATCTACACAATGTAATATTACACTGCTATAAAAAAGAGAAAAAAAAGCAACTCTTACCATTTGCAACCAGCATGGATGGAACTGGAAAGCATTATGTTAAGTGAAATAAGTCAGTTGGAGAAAGATAAATAAGTCAGTTGGAGAAAGATAAATAAGTCAGTTGGAGTAAGTCAGTTGGAGGAAGATAAATTTTAAAAGACTTTCTAGATTTTTATCTTTGTTTGGGGTGTCCTGCAGTTTTACTATAAAGGGTCTTAATGCAGATTTATTTTTGCTTTTCTTCTCAGATATCAGAGTATTAAAATTTTATACTTCTGTGAGAAAAAAACACTAAAAAGTGAAAAAAATTTTGGAAAGAGATGTGCAAGAATAATTTATAAAGGTATAATGTTCAGATTATATAAAGGATGTCTGCAAGTTGATATAAAAAGACAAATGGCCCAACGGTAAAAATGGACTAAGGATTCAGACAATTCATGAAAAGTGCAGTCAAAATGGCCAACAAACATATTCTGTGCTTCTCAACATCTTCAGCAACAACGGAAATGCAAAACAAGACAGCAGTGAGATACTATTTCATACAAATCAGAATGGCAACAATTAAAATTTCTGAAAGTTCATGCCTACTTTATATGAGGATATAGAGAAAAAGCTCTTACTGCCAGTAGAAGGGGAATTTGATATAACCACTTTGTAGTTAAGTTTGGAATGATCCAATTCCACTCAGGTAAATACTCTAGAGAAATTCTAACACCTCTACATAGGATATTGTTGCAGCACAGTATAAGATGGCACAAAATGAAAGTAACTTTATTGTTCATTAGAATAAATAAAATGATCTATAAACATATAATTCAGCATATCCAGCTGAAACCGGTTTGGCTCAGTGGATAGAGCATCAGCCTATGGACTGAAAGGTCCCAGTTTCGATTCTGGTCAAGAGCATGTACCTTGGCTGCAGGCGCAAGAGGCAGCTGATCGATGTTTCTCTCTCATCGAAGTTTCTGAATTTCTATCCCTCTCCCTTCCTCTCTGTAAAAACTCAATAAAATATAATTTAAAAAAATAATTCAGCATATCCAAAAATAATATACAGAAGTTAAAATTATTGAACTAGTTCTACTTATATCAACCTGGTTAAATCTTAAAAAGCATGATTTGGAAATTTTAACGAACAAGTTGTTGAATGACATGCAGAAAATAATGCTTTCAATATGACACTTTGGCATATTTTAGTATGACACATTTTATGGTTACACTAAAAGGATTGTGGCTATATACTATATAGATATGCATTGAAAATATAAATAAATCCATGAGAATGATGAAGAACAAAATTAAGGTAGTGGTTACTGCTGAGGGGGTAGAGTATGGTACAATGATCGCAAAAAAAATTCCCAATTTTTCTCCTTATGCTGTGTCCATGCTTCTGCATCATAACTTTTGTAGTACTTCTCATCAAAATGTGGAGTCTATCCATGCTGCTTGAATATAGGATGGCTTTGTGATTTTCTTTAACCAGTAGAATGTGGTGGAACTGATAAGAATGTCAGTTCTGAATCAAGGCTTCAGGAGTCATTGCGTGATTCCACTCTTTTTACAGCCCTGCTGCCGCCATGTGAACGAGTCCTGGCTAGTTTCCTGGAGGATGAGACCCACTGAAGGGAAGTCCAGGTGTTCCAGCTGAGGTCATCCTATTCCAGTCTATAGCCAGCCAACCTCCAACCATGTGAGAGAGACTAGCCAACATTATCAGAGCTGCCTACTTGACCTATGGAAGTCGTTCTGAAGACTCATGAATGAGCCCAAGTAAGAGTAGAAGCGCTGCTGAGGTGACCCATAGAGTCGCAGAAGAAAAATAAATTCTTAGCCTTTCAGCCCCTATTTTAGAATAGATTGTTACTCAGAAGTAGCTGATATAAGGACAGAATAAAATTGGAAGGGGAAAAAGAGAGAAGGGTTCAACTGTACCTTTGACATTTTGTCTTAAAAAAGGAGACCTGAAGCAAATATAGCAAAAATTTAAAAGGTAACAATAATAGGTAGCTGTAGATGCATGAATATCCTATATAAGGCTAATATGCAAATTGTCCCCTCAACCAGCAGTTTAACCAGGAGTTCGACCAGGGGGTGGGGCCAGCTGACCAACTGCCCACGGCTCCTCCCCTGGCTGGCCTGGCTCAATCAGCCCTGATTGAGGCAGGCAGGCTGGACCCCATCCGTACACGAATTCGTGCACCAGGCCTCTCCTCTAGTCTGTTACATAAGCCTCCTAACTTTTAACTTTTCCATATGTTTGAAGTTTTGCATAATAAAAGAAAATGTAGAAGAGTAAATACATTAATGAATATAGTACACAAGATAGCCAATATGATGATGAAAAAGGAAAAGATATACTTTTCCTATTGGTTGCTCCCTCTCTCCCCTCCAACCCGCACTCCCCCCCCCCCAACACACACACACAGTACACCAAATAGACTCATAATTTCTGGGTTTTAACCTCTTCTCTCATCCTCAGGACATCTTCTCTGTATCTTCCTAGCATTTCATCCTTTCTGCCATCATTTCATTCTCTGGCCTCAGTTAGTCATTTGTAATACAGCAAACACCTGATCAGTTCACTGACAAGATAGTTACAGACATGAAGCTTTATAGGGGTAAGTTCTACATAGCTGCCACGTGGGGGAGGAGACTGTAAATTTCGTAACTACTTCATACTACTGTTACATCTAAAACCTAGATTCACCTATAAAAATGTGATAGTTATTCCTGCTTCACTCAAATACAGGGTTAGTTCCCTACCGTGTGACTTCCTCTTAACCATCTAACCTGACCTCTCCTTTGTATCTGAAGTTGTTGCTGCCACTGGCAGAGGTGACGTTCTGTCTGTCTGCCAGGAGGATCTGTGCCTAACCTATTGAGAGCAACAAGGGCTCCCAGAGGGTACCCACTCAATGCCAGAGAAAGGCAGGCTAGCCAGTCTGCTCTCAAGGGGCTCACATCCCTCCTGGCCCACTGCCTGCTCATGTTTCCACTTCGACTTCTGTCACATCCATGTACACCTTATTATGCACTGACTGTACACCTTTACCATATACACTGGCTGGTTCTGTGAGTTATAGAATGTGTTCTTTTCCCATCTCAGGCAGGCTGTAAACTCCTTGAGGACATGGTGTTTTAAGCAACGTAGTGTCCTTACTATCTAATGAAAGGAAGGAAGGAAAGAAAGAGAAAGGTCAGACAGGAAGGAAGAAGGGAAGGGGAGACAGGAAGCAAGGAGAGGAAGGAGAATGGATAGTGGCAAATATTTATAGAATGACCATATGCCAGGTAGTGTGCACTTTCTTATTTAATCCTTCCAACTACTCAGTGAGGTAGATACTATTACTAATTTTCCTAGCTTACAGATGAGGAAACATGCTTATGAGGGTTAGGTAATATGCCTAATGTGACAGGCCACAGTGAGTAAATCAGGGTGTCCACACTTGAACCAGGTTTGTTTAACTTTAGGGACTGTGCTCCCCTCTGATGCTACTGTTGCTCTGAGTAGAGTTTTGAGCACAGATTTGCTGATAACAAGAAACCAGAATTCATTATAAAGAAAAAGGAGAGAAGGATAGAAAGTAGGAAAATAAAAGAGGGAGGGAGAGACCCACCAATACATTCTCCCCCTGCAGATGTCAGACCTAACCTGTGTCAGCGCAGTTTCTGCTTAATTCTTAACCATCTTCAGGAAGGACCTGTTTGCTTCTCTGGTCGTGTGTTCCAGGTTTCATTCTCCACGTGCCAAACGTGTCCAGGTAGCTGTTTACGCACTCTCACCTGTGAGAGAAGACACACACAGAGTTGATTTTTGTGCTGTGAACACTGAATTAGCAAATCCTGAACCATTACTCCCAGGAGAAATACAGGGCTAGGTTCCTGCAAGCCTCTCATCCCATTTCACCAGCCAATCTGTCTAGAACCTCTTTGATGTGTGTCTCTGTATAAAGACACCTTATTTAATAGATTGTTGAGTAGCACCACAACTCATGCCTGGGCAAGCTGATCTAACACATGTCTTAGCCAGGAGGCACCTCACAGCCTTCCTTGTACTTAGGGTACTGGACAGAACTTCAGCACTATGCTTGGAGGTCATTTAAAATAAAATCAGCCCTAACCAGTTTGGCCCAGTGGATAGAGCATCGGCCTACAGTCTGAAAGGTTTCAGGTTCGATTCTGGTCACAGGCATGTACCTTGTTTGTGGGCACATCCCCAGTAGGAGGTGTATAGGAGGCAGCTGATTGATGTTTCTCTCTCATCGATGTTTCTAACTTTCTATCCCTCTCCCTTCCTCTCTGTAAAGAATCAATAAAATATATTTTAAAAATAAATAAAATAACAAAATCACCAAAAGGCACAACAATGTGAAATATGTGGCAGTAAATAGACTGTGAGGATACCTATTTATGACCTCTCAGTTGGGAATGTGTATTGAGTGACTCAGTTTTTTCACTGCTTTACACATGTCCTCAGATGATGTCTAAAGTGCTGTCAAAGGTCTTCCAATTCATTCTGTGGTCAAGTTACAATCTCCACACAACTAAGATTTGATGAAACCATTGCTTTTGTAGATGATTATGTGCTTTTGTAAATGACTTAACTGAGTAATTTTGTAGTTGCAAATAATTTTTAGCAAGTAGGGGAATTTGCATGTACAGAATCCATGATTAATGAGGATTATCCATCCTATATAATAAAAGCCTAATGTGCAAATTGCCCCTTCAACTGGAGTTCCACTGGGAGTTTCTCTGCTCGACCAGTTGCTATGACACTAACTGACCAGCAGGGGGCAGACGCTCCAACCGATAGGTTAGCTTGCTGCAGGCGCTGGTGGATGGACTGGAAAGTGAGGTGTGAGATGAGAGCCATCAGGAAGCTCCCAGGGTTGGGGTTGGGACTGGCGAGATGGCTGTGATCTGCCCCGATCGTCGGCCAGGTGGAGAGGCCCCACCTGTGCATCAATTTTGTGTACCAGGCCTCCAGTATAGAGAATAAAGTTTGACATGCCTTAGATATGGATCTATCAGAAAGCCTGATATATTTTAGATTTTAATATATCAGGAACCCTGTTTTCCCACAGGGGGAAAAACCAGCAAGAGAGATGTAGAGTGTATTAAAATAATTTTAATTTTGTACATTGAAGAGGACATCACAGGTACCTTTCAGTCCTGCAGGGCACCTCGGAAGGCTACACATCCATTCCCCTGCTTTTGTCAGAATCTTGTCCTAGCCATTAGAGATTGCCAGCATCACAGATCTTAAAGAAGCTTGTCAAGTATTCTTTCTCTAATCAAATAGTTCCTAAAGTGCCGAGACCGGTTTGGCTCAGTGGATAGAGCGTCGGACTGCGGACTGAAGGGTCCCGGGTTCGATTCTGGTCAAGGGCATGTACTTTGGCTGTGGGCACATCCCCAGTAGGGGGCATGCAAGAGGCAGCTGATCGATGTTTCTCATCGATGTTTCTGACTTTCTATCCCTGTCCCTTCCGCTCTGTAAAAAATCAATAAAATATATTAAAAAAAAAAAAAAAGAATAACCAAATCTTAAAACAAAACAAAACAAAACAAAAAAACCAACAAAAAAAACAACACCAAATAGTTTCTAAAGTAGCATCAACTTTGTATAGGTTTCCAGTCTGAATCTTGAAAGAAACTTGGCAAATAGTTGCTGTTTATTGAATGGGATCCCTCAGGGTCAACCTGCTATTTACATTGTCCTTATCTCAGCCCTTCCTTTGTAATGTGCTCTCACATAAATATTTCTAAAGTTGTGGTCCCCAGCGTGGGGTTCCTAATGGTCCTTAAAAGGTGTCTGAAGTATGTCATTAAGCTGTTTTAAAAGTCTTTCCAGAAATACATTTCATTAGGATGAGACCCCACAGGTAAAATAAAATGGCAAGGTTTTCTTTTTATAAATTTGCCCAGAATCCTACAATGATGATTCTATGTGACACTACGTATTGCTGCTAATACCATCTGTCACTCAGCTCCACAGACATGTCTTTAACAGAAAACAGACCATTGCTCAAATGATTGTTCAATTGTTTCAGTTGTTTACTAACTTTTCAAAATATTTCAGGAAAATATGAGGTAGATAATGGAAATGTTCTTTGATCGTTAAAGGATAGAAAAGCATTTATCTAAGTGATTCTAAATATATGGCATTTCATTTAAACAGTTGTACTTTTTTTTATTATAATGATTTTTACAGTGCCACAATTTCCTTTGAACAAAGCAGTCCAATCTCATTTAAATGGGAAAACTAAATAAAGAGAAAAACAATCACTTTCATCTAGAAACTAAAAATTGCCCTGAGGATTCACTCTTTATCTTTGTCCATTCTTCCAACAGAGCTCTGCTGATTCTCAGAGGACCACCAGCACAGGCATCTTTTTGTAAATTCATCTTTGCTTTGTGGAACAGTTTTTTCTTCCTCTGAGAATTAGCCAGGACCCAACTGAAGTGACACAAAAGATAGCAGATATCTGCCAGCTCCCAGGCAAGTTGTTTCTGCCGAAGTTCTTTTTCATGCATTTCTTCCATCCCAGTCATAGTGCCACACTTGGTACCACACTTCCTGATCAATGGCAAGGTTACAGCCTTGCTTGGTTTGTGCTTTGAGAACAGAAATGGGGGGAGGGGTAGAGCAGCAGAATGGGACCTCTGGCTCAATGCTTCTACTTGATTCCCTGAACATATTTTAAAGGCCTTGAGGACCAGATTGTCATTGTTTTGGGAAAATTTGTTTATACAAATAGAAAAATTCATGCTTGCTTAGAGACTTCACCATTATTAGTGCCAGAGCCCAGAACCCCCACCCCACCCCCAAAAGGCTCCTATGGTCAGCTTCTCTCAACATCAGACCATTTATCACTGCCTCCTTTCATTCTATTTCTACTCCTCACCCCTAGAATGGCCCTTCTAGTCTCCGCCTACTAAAGCGCCTTCACATCATTCATGAAGTTCCAGAACCACTCCCTTCTAAGCAACCCTCTAGAACTTAGAAGGCCATAATCTCATCCTTTCTAGTCCTCCAAATACAGAACTCCAGACGTCCTCATCTATTGCTTCACTAAAACCCCCACTATCGAAATGTGAATAGTTAATTACATTATATAATGTTGCTAATTTAGTGTTTGGTGTGTCTTCATATCAGTGATGCAACATCGTAAGTATTATTCTAATGCTGCCATGTGAATAATGGATACTCAAATTCATCTTCATTTCATAGACCAAATAGAAACTTTGAATTGCCCTGGAGTGAAAGCTATCACTTTATAATTTAACTAGAGGCCCGGTGCATGAAATTTGAGCAGGGGGAGAGGTGCGGGGTGTCTCTCAGCCCAGCATTATCCTCTCCAATCTGGGACCCCTTGAGGGATTGGGCCTAAATGGGCAGTTGGACATCCTTCTCACAATCCAGAACTGCTGACTCCAAACTGCTCATCTGCCTGCCTCCCTGATTGCCCCTAACCACTTCTGCCTGCCAGCCTGATCACCCCCTAACCACTACCCTGCCAGCCTAATTGATGTCTAACTGCTCCCCTGCCAGCCTGTTTGCCCCCAACTTCCCTCCTCTGCTGGCCTGGTCACCCCTAACTGCCCTGATCACCCACGACTGCCCCGCCCGCCTTTGCAGGCCTGGAACCTCCCAACTGCCCTCCCCTGATGGACATCTTGTGGATGACCATCTTGTGTCCATATGGGGCAGGATTTTTGACCACATGGGAGCAGCCATCTTGTGTGTTGGAGTGATGGTCAATCTGTGTATTACTCTTTTATTAGATAGGATAGAGGCCTGGTGCATGGGTGGAGGCCAGCTGGTTTGCCCTGAAAAGGCTGTCCTGGTTCAGAGTAGAGGTAACCTTGGGGCATGGGGTGGCTTGGGCGAGAGGCCTGTGGTGGTTTGTAGGCTGGCCATGCCCCCCAGTAAACTAAGTGGAGGCCCTGGGATCTGGGATTAATTTATGTTCTACAATTGAAACTTTGTAGCCTGGAGCGGAGCCAATCCTGCTCTCTCTGTGGCAACAGCCATTTGTATTTGAGATATTTACCTTCTATAATTGAAACTTTGTAGCCTAGAGTGGAGTACCGGAGCCAGCTGGCATCAGTTGAGCAGTCCCTGAAAGGGGGGCTAGGCTTACGGAAAGATAGAGATAGAAAGATGGATAGAAATACAGAAGAAACAAAAGATATGGGATCAGGAGGTCTGCAAAGCCTTCTTTAGGACAGCGGCCCAGAGTTTATTTCACTCCGCTCTTTTAAACAGTTCTGGTTACATATTATACAATTCCTTGTTTCCCAAACAATAAAGCTACATTCTATTGTAAACATGTTTCCCCACTAAACCCCTTATCTTAACTAACTTCCTTAGGCTATATGTCCACCCAAGACACCGCCACCTAAATCTTTTCCCACAGACAGTTTGGCTGTTTACAATGTTATGTGCTGGAGGGCAGTATTGTTTGCTAAACTACAATTGAAGGTAACCATTCTCCAGGGGGCAGAAACCATAACTAATCTTTAGAGCAGATAGGCCAAGCGGCCTGCCCTCTCGGAGAATCTTTGTTCCCCGAGGGTACACTCCACAGTGGAGGCCTACACCTGCAGAGCTGCAGAAGCTTGGCTTCCTCCATCACCCGGGCAACCCTAGCCTCTGCTCTCTTCAGCTCCATTGCTGCTGCCATTTCTGTTGGGATTATGTATCTTGTATAATTAAAACTTTGTAGCATTGAGTGGAGGCCTAGACCGGCAAGGGCAGGAAGAAAGCTTGGTTTCCTCCATTGCTGGGGATACCCAAGACTCCCTCCTGCTCTCAGTAGCTGCAGCCATCTTGGTTGGGGTTTATTTGGATAATTTGCTCCTGATTGGCTAATGGGTGTGGCTTGATAGGAGGTATAGTCAATTTGCATATTACTTTTATTAGATAGGATAAAACAGCCCTGATGAGACAAGGAAGGGTTGGGCAGCTGCATTCACCAAGTTTCTGCAGATGAACCCTCACTCCCACACCCTAACCCTGGATGCATCCTTTAAGATGTTGGTTACACACTTACAGAAATTCTGTGAGGTTTCAATGCCTCTTTTTGAATGCCTTTTATTGACTGGCCCTCCTATACCCATGTTCAACCTCACCTGTCACATTATGAACTCATACAGTCTCTGACACTGCTTGAGCACACCCCTAATTTCTACCTCTGTCTACTTTGCTTTGCATTAGACTCTGTCTTAATGGTAACAGTACTGTCTGAAAGATGGTTTCTTGCTCTAGGGGTAGAATACTTACCTACCCTTTTCTTGGTGGGATCACCAGGTTCTTTGAAAAAGGATTTGGAAAGTGTTAGTTTATAATGGACACAGTCTGGAGTGGATAAACTCCTTAGTGTGGTTACTTGGACAGTCATTTCCTTGAGTAGAAATATCAAGACACATTCCATGGTGTGGGGAAGCATTTTGCATGCCAAGAGTTTCTCCAAGTTATTATATTTAGGCATACTAATCGAGTGCTTTTTTTTTTTTAAATCTTTATTGTTCAGTTTATTAATTACATTGTTCCCCTTTTTTTTTCCCACCCTATAGTTCCCCTCCACCTGGTATCCATCCCACCCTCCGCCCTCACCCCCCTCCACTGTCCTCTCCCATAGTTGCATGATTTTTGTCCAGTCTCTTGCTGCACTTCCCACACCCCCTTTCTCCCCAAGAGTTGTCAGTCCATTCCCTCTCTATGTCCGTGATTCTGTTACATTCACCAGTTTATCCTGTTCATCAGATTTTCAATTCACTTGATTTTTAGATTCATTTGTTGATAGATGTGTATTTGTTGTTCATAATTTACACTTTTATCTTTTTCTTCTTCCTCTTCTTAAAGAATATCTTTCAGCATTTCATATAATATTGGTTTGGTGGTGATGAACCCCTTTAGCTTTTTCTTATCTGTGAAGCACTTTATCTGGCCTTCAATTCTGAATGATAGCTTTGCTGGATAGAGTAATCTTGATTGTAGATTCTTGCTGTTCATCACTTTGAATATTTCTTGCCACTCCCATCTGGCCTGCATCATTTCTGTTGAGAAATCCGCTGACAATCGTATGGGTGCTCCCTTATAGGTAACCAACTGTTTCTCTCTTGCTGCTTTTAATATTCTCTCTTTGTCTTTTGCTCTTGGCATTTTAATTATGATGTGCCTTGGTGTGGTCCTCTTAGGGTTCCTATATATTGGGGTTCGGTGCGCTTCTTGGACTCCTAAGTCAATTTCTTTCACCAGGTGTGGGAAGTTTTCGGTCACTATTTCTTCAAATAGGTTTTCATTGTCTTGCTCTCTCTCTCTTTTTCTGGTACCCCTATAATTCGGATGTTGGTATGCTTGAGGTTGTCCCAGAGGCCCCTTACACTATCTTCAATTTTTTGGATTCTTTTGGTTTCTTGCTTTTTCAGCTGAGTGGATTTTACCTCTTTGTATTTCAAATCTTTAACTTGGTTCTTGGGGTGCTCCAGAGCACTGTTAGGTCTTTGTATAATATTTTTTATTTCAGTCAGTGTATGCTTAATTTCTGGTTGGTCCTTTTTCATATCCTTGAGAGTCTCCTTTATATCCTTGACGGTCTCCTTCATTTCCACGTTGGTCTTGATCATTTCCTTGCTGGTCTCGTTCATTTCCTTGTAGGACTCACTCATTTCCTTTGCGGTCTCGCTTATTTCCTTATAGGCCTTGACCTTTTGTTGGAGCCTCTTGAGAAGCCCTATAACCGTGGTTTTGAATACCATGTCCAGTCGTTTTTTCCCCTCCATTTCTTTCACATCTGATTTCTTTCCATGTCTCTGCATGGTGGCTGCTTCCCTGAGTTGGTCAATTAGCTTTGTGTGGTAGACTTCCTACTAGGGACAGTGGCTCAACCTCCCCAGTTACCTGAGGTGGATATGGGTTGCACAGTCTTGCTGAAGTTAAGCTCAGGTTAATCGTTGTTAGCACTTGGAGGGGTTGACCTCCAGGCCAATTGTCTGTGAAGCTCAGCTGTGCTCGGGTTGGATGGGCGGAGTCTCCGGGCCACGCTGACAGCGTTAGCTCCGCCCTATGCGGCCCCAGGGACTCTGTGCCGGGGGCAATGGCTGCCAGCACCTCTGAGAGAGAGCCACTGTGGAGTTCCACCGGCTGCCGGGGAATTCAGACTCTCCCCAAATGAGTCTACATGCCCAATGTCTCACCCAGGGTCGTAAAACAAAGCAGACTGACGGTTTTCCGAATGAGAAAGCAAGTCGCAGAGCGCTCTCTGCGCCGTCACGCAGCCGAGCTGTTCGCGCAAGCTGCCTTCTCCAAAAGCCGGGAGGCCCTGCAGCGCCCGAGCTTCGGCGTGCCCTCCCTCTGTCCAGTTTTCACCCCGTATGATAGTGGGTTCCCTGGACTTCTCCCAGAGCTGGAGAATCAGCCCAGTGGGACGTCTTTGTCTCCCCATTCGAGAAAACTGGCCGGTTTTCAGCCGCCCACCCTCTCCGCTGGCGCGCGCTCCAAACCTCTCTCCGCGCGAATCTTTCAACGCTGTCCGCCGCTGCTCCTCCGAGTCACAGTGTCTTATTTTCACTTTTATTTGTGGAATTTTCACTTGGCAAGCTTTCTGGTGATTCTGGAAGGTGTTTGTTCTTTTGTTAAGTTGTAGTATTAAAATTGTTTAGTATAATGGCAAGATAGGTGTTTTACCTATGCCGCCATCTTGGTTCTCCTACCTTGAGTGCTTTTTTTTTCTTGGAATAAAAATATACTGTTTTATCATGTCAAAGCTCCTCCATATCATCCCATTGGCCAGTTACAACATCCATACAATTTAAATTTGACAGAACTATTGCTGTTGTAAATGCCTTTGGTCAATGTAGTCAGTACTCACTGCAAATGTTACAGATGGGATACATGAGCGATATGCAGCACTTGACAAAGTATTTCTACAAAGATAAACAATTGAAAAGGAGAGGAAACAGAGAAGAGACAGAAATGGGGACATCGTTATCAGCAAAAAACTGCAAGTAGAAGAATGGTTAAAGAAGCTGAGAATGCAGACAACAGGATGGAGAAATAAAAATGATCCTCATTGTCTGACTGTCACAGTACTGATGGGCATCAAAATATTACCAGGTGCTGGGTTAGACTAACTTTCCACTGGGCTTGCAAATAAGCACACTATTTTCCTACCCCACGAAATGTTAACAGACAAAGGCAAGTCACATAAGATGAAACAGAGGAAAGAATCCAGTGTCTTTTTCTGACTATGAACTTATAAAACCTTAGTAATAGTACATTAAAAACAAGTTTTGAAATAGAAGAATTTAAAAAGTATATGTCTCATATATTGTGTTTCTACAAAAAAAGATTTTCACAAGATGTACAAATGTGCAATGTATATTTTAGTGCTTTTTAATTTTCATTTGGCAAATAAGAGAGGGGAAAGATTTTATTTGTATGCTTAATTAAGTCTTGTACCTAATACGATTCACACCTTTGGGAAAAGACAAATGTCTCTATGAAAATGCAGTAAATACTCTCCTACATCAAGTGTCCTTGCATGAGATATACCCCGGTAGGAAGTTTAAACCTACTAATATTCACAGATAGGATATGACAATAGGGAAAGAGATTTTTTTTTCATAGAGACTTTAACAATAAATGTATACATCAGAGGCTGATCATCAGCCTGTATGGTAGATGAGTCTTTAGAATGTTTAACAGACAACTATCATGATTTGATTTGTGGGTTGGGTCACAAGTTCTCTTTCTGGGCACCTTAGCTTGACAGAATCCCAGCAGAGCTCAAGTTCCTGGAGAGTTTAACAATCCTCTTCTGCCAGCATGGTGATGTACAAGGGTTTAGTGCTTGGATGTCAGAGTAAGTGTTGATGATACTCGGAAGATCTGGGGAAGCATGTTACTAAGTTGGTAAAACATTTCTTCAGAAATACTCTGTAAGAGGTTAAAAAAAAAGTTTGTATTTGTTAAATTATAACTGATTTTTTAAACATTTTAAGTATTTTAAATTATGGAACTAGTTCTAGACATGGAGTGCAATATGTAAAAATTATCTTTCTTGACTGATTTAACCGCGCAGCTAAGGACTGGGGTGTTTTCCTCACTCCATCCTCTGAGAACATATGTTGTTCCTATCAAATAAGATCTGATTACCACAAAGACCCTAGATAACACTAGTGTCATCAATTATAAAAGTGCCACTGATTTGCTAAGGGCCACACAGAATACAGAGCCAGTCTCTGATGACGCCCTTATCTGTTAGCTCTTCAAAATCTCTGTATCATATATGTGGGGGGAAAAGGTAAATGAGTTAAGTTTTGTTTTGGGGTTAAATAAAAAGGTCCCCTGAGTGGGAGATGCTAACATCACTGAGAATAAACTAAGTGCCTTTATGGCAACCAAACACTTAAAAAAGAGAAAGCTGTTAGAATTTTGTTATGTTATATTGAGTTACGGCAGTGTGCTCATTATATCTGGGAAAAATACTGTAACAGAAATTAAATTGGGGTGAAAAATAGTAAGATAACACACCTGTGGTACCAGAAATTGCACTGTCCTAGAAATTCCTCCATCCCATGAAGCCATTTCCATCATGAAACCTAAAACAGAACAATAGACTTTGCTGAATTATGAGTTCTGCTTCAAGCCTACCCAGCCCTTTATCGAAATAAACTGAATTTTCATGTAGAGCTTCATGTCTTGACTTTTTAGGCAGTCATTTCCTGTAAGAGAGGCTCAGCCTACAGGGCAGATAAACATCTGCAACTTGAATTCGCCTTGCCAGACATGTTTAAGGTCACTTTGTCAATATGCTTATGATTTCTCAAGTACTATTCAGTTTCCATACAATAAAGGAAAATAGGTTAGCAAAGGCTAAACATATGGCTCTATTTTTTTTCCAAAGAATAAAAGATAATAAAGAACAAACTATAATCAGAGCAAAATATAAAAAATATCAAAATATCTTGTATTTGAAGAGGGCTGAATATTTGTGTGTAAGAAAGGATAAGTAAAAAACGACTGCTATGAAATATTTGCTTGAATAACCATTTAACTGAGGCACCAGATGATGAGTAATGTTTATATTTTTTCTCCTGGGTTGCTCTATTTTGAGTATTTGGGAGGAAGAAATATTGGTCGTTGTTAAATATAAGGTTATGCTCACCTTTGACACACTTAAACACAAGTTCTGCTCTCCTTAAACACCATGGTATAGTCATTTCCTAGAAACAGAAGCAAAACAAATCTTGTTTCTAAAGAATTCTAAAAATACATACTCAGATCTTAATTTATCTTTGATGTTGATTACCCAGTTTGTGAACAAATTCAGGTAACTGTTAGTTTCAGCTGGACGTGTGTGTGTGTGTGTGTGTGTGTGTGTGTGTGTGTGTGTGTGTATGTGTGTATTTTAGGCACATGACTTCTTCCATTTGCTGTACTATATGTACATACTATACGTACTATATGTATTTATTGCATTAGGAACTAAAACTAATAAAAATTTTGCTGACCGTCCCTCCCCTCCCCTCCAACAGAAAGGTCTAGGATTCTGGGGGATTCTTCAGAACACAATTAAAAAACTGTTGTTTTATTGAACTAATGTATCATACTTTATTTAAATAACCCCCTATAGCTAGATTTCCATTTTTAAATAACATTGCAGTGAATGTATTTATGTATATGTGAGTATAGATATATCTATATCTACCTATCTGTATTTGTTTTTCAATTTTAAATAAGTCTTTATTGTTCAGATTATTACAATTGTTCCTCTTCCCCCCACCCCATAGCTCCCTTCCCATCGGTTCCCACCTCACCCTCTGCCCTTACCTCCCCGCTACTGTCCTCATCCACAGATGTATGATTTTTGTCCAGTCTCTTCCCGCACCTCTCACAAATTGTCAGTCCACTCCCTTTCTGTGCCCCTGATTCTATTATATTCACCAGTTTATTCTATTCATTAGATTTTTTATTCACTTGGTTTTTAGACTCACTTGTTGATAGATATGTATTTGTTGTTTATAGTTTTTATCTTTATCTTTTTCTTCCTCTTCTTAAAGAATACCTTCCAGCCTTTCAGATAATGCTGGTTTGGTGGAGATGAACTCCTTTAGCTTTTTCTTATCTGTGAAGCTCTTTATCCTACCTTCAATTCTGAAAAATAGCTTTGCTGGGTAGAGTAATCTTGGTTGTAGGTTCTTGCTATTCATCACTTTGAATATTTTTTGCTACTTCCATCTGGCCTGCATAGTTTCTGTTGAGAAATCTGCTGACAGTCATATGGATGCTCCCTTGTAAGTAACTGTTTTTCTCTTGCTGCTTTTAATATTCTTTCTTTGTCTTTCATTCTTGGCATTTTAATTATGATGTGTCTTGGTGTGGTTCTCTTTGGATCCCTTTTGTTTGGGGTTCGGTGCACTTCCTGGACTTGTAAGTCTATTTCTTTCACCAGGTGGGGGGTTTTTGGTCCCTATTTCTTCAAATAGGTTTTCAGTATCTTGCTCTCTCTCTTTTTCTGGCACCCCCATAATTCTGATGTTGGTATGCTTGAGGTTGTCCCAGAGGCTCCTTACATTATCTTCAATTTTTTGGATTCTTTTTGCTTTTCCGGTTGAGTGTTTTTTGTATTTCAAATCTTTGACTTGATTCTTACGGTCCTCTAGTCTGCTTTTAGGTCTCTGTATAATATTTTTTAATTCAGTCAGTATATGTTTAATTTTTAGTTGGTCCATTTTCATATCCTCGAGGGTCTTGCTAAATTATTGGCCTTTTCTAGGGGCCTCTTGAAAAACCTTATAACTGTGGTTTTGAACTCTATATCCAGTCGTTTGCTTTCCTCCATTTCTTTCATTTGTGACTGATCTCTCTGTTACCGCATTTTAGCTGCTTCCCTAAGTTGAAAGAGTGGCTTTGTGTGTGAGGTATCTTTTGTGCCCAGTGGCTCAGCCTCCCCAGTTACCTGAGGTGGACACTCTTGGTGCACCCCTTTGTGAGCTGTGTGTACAGCCTTGTTGTAGTTAAGCCTAGATTGTTGTTGGTATCACTGGGTGAAGTTGCCCTCCAGGCCAATTGGCTGTGAGGCTCAGCTGTCCAGTTTCTTCCCAAATGAGTAGAGTACCCAAAGTCTCGCTGGAACTGTAGTAAGATGCAGTCAGAGGGTTCTGTTTCTCTCTGAAATGAGAAAAGCAGCTACTGCTCACCTAGCTGCCCAAGCCCGCCCTGCAGGCGCGCACCCCCTCACCTGTCTTCCACAGTTCCCCTGGGTCTCAATGCCCTGCCGCATTTGATGCATGCACTTTAAGAGAAAGCTGCTTTGGGGTTTTGCCCACTGCCAGATGGTCCAATTTCTCCCCACTAGTCTGAGTTTCCTGAGTCACGGCTGGAGCTGAATTTCAGTGCAGTGGGGAGCCTTTGCTTAACCTCCGGTTCAAGGAAGCCAGCCTGGCCTTTCCTTTCATGCATGCACGTCTCCGTGTCTCCCTACCTCTGCCCTCCACAGCTCCTCAGTCTCAGTGTCCTTTTTTCTTCCTTTCTAGTTGTAGGATTTCCACTCAGCCAGCTTTTAAGTGGTTCTGGATGATGTCCATTTTGTCTTTTAGTTGTAGTTTGAAGTTGTTGTGTGAGGCAGCAGTAAAGATGTTTACCTATGCCACCATCTTGGTTTCTCCCCTATTTTTAAATTTATTGATTGACTTGAGAGAGAGAGGGGAATGGGGAGACAGAGAGACTTATTGTTCCACTTATTCATATACTAGAGAATCAATGCACAAATTCATGCACCAGTGGGGTTCCTTGTCCTGGCCTGTGGGATTGAGTTGAAAAAGGTTCTCTGACATCCCCTAAGGGGTCCCGGCCAGTCTGAGGGACTCCACTGGTGCATGATTGGTGCTGGAGAGGAACATAGGAGGTTGGCAGCTGGGAAGGGACCATGGGAGAGCTCCAGGGCATATTCGGCCCATCCTGATCAGCCTGACCCCAGAAGCAAGCTAACCTACTGGTCAGAATGTCCTCCCCCTGGTGGTCAGTGCATATCATAGTGAGCGGTTGAGTGGCCTTAGCACATCATTGGCATATTATGCTGTGATTGGTTGAATGACCAACCACGCAAACAGACCTTAGCATATTAGGCTTTTATTATATAGGACCAGTGGCCCAGTGCACAAAATTTGTGCATGGGGGGTGGGGTGTTGTCCCTCAGCTCGGCCTGCACCCTCTCCAATCTGGGACCCCTCAGTGGATGTCCGACTGCCTAAACTGGCAGTCGGACATCCCTCTCACAATCCGGGACCACTAGCTCCTAACTGCTCACCTGCCTGCCTGCCTGCCTGATCGTCTCTAACCACTCTGCATGCTGGCCTGCTTGCCCCCAACTGCCCTCCCCCCTCAGCCTGATCACCCCCAAATGCCCTCCCCCCTCAGCCTGATCACCCCCAAATGCCCTCCCTCCTGGCCTGATCGCGCCTAACAGCCTCTGTCTTGGCCCCACAACCATGGCTTTGTCTGGAAGGACCTCTAGAAGGTCTCCTGGTCTAATTAGCATATTACCCTTTTATTAGTATAGACTCATTGGTTGATTCTTATATGTGCCCTGACCAGGGATCAAACCCCAAACCTTGGTGTATTGGGACTATGATCTAATCAACCAGCGTGGCTAGGGCTCTATCTCTTGTTTTTGAATAATTTCTTGGTATACTTATAAAATTTAGGTCCTTTCCCTAAGAGTTTTATCCATCAGCAATGTATGCACCATCCAATTTCACTATACGTTCACTAGCACCTGGATATTTAAATATTACTTAAAATATTATTTGACATTAGTACTAATTTAATAGATCCAAAATGGCATTACCTGGATAGTTTTTTAAAATGAGACTTTATTTTTTGAAAGTTTTAGGTTTACAAAAAAATTATGAAAATGGTACAGAGAATTTCCCTATACTCTCACACCCAGTTTCCCCTACTATTAACTCCCACACTCATTACTATTAACTAATATATTGATATATTACTAAGAGTGAGACCGTTTAGCTACCTATCAAGAATAAAGAGAACAGATTACACCAAAAAACTGCAGGGAAAATTCTTTAGCAACTCTAGTTCACTTTGGGTTTTTGGGACAGGATGTCCCAAAAAATGTATACACACTTTAACAGCTGATAGATAAATTTTGAAAATGAAATGTATTTTAATAAACACGGCCTTTATAATTATTTAAAATATATGTATATATTTTTTAGGACACTATACATACATGTATATGGGTTACTACAACTGAATTCTTTTCTACCCTGTGAAGTAATCCTATCTAATAAAAGGGTAATATACAAATTAAGCATCACTCCACAACAAAGATGGTAGTGCCCATAGCGCTGAGGCCGCAGAGGGAGGGCTGTGGACATAAGGTGGGGCTGCTGTGTGTTGGGGGCATGCTCTGAGCCACTGCCACGTGGCTCAGGACATGCCCCCAGTCCAGTGGACACAACGTGGGGCTGCCAGCAGCTGACACACAGCTTGGGGCGTGACACCAGCCCAGCAGACAGAAGCCCAATGGACAGAATGTGGGGCCACTGGGCTCCATGGGGCTTTGGGCACAACCCCATCCCAGTGGACTCAACGCAGGGGGTCCTCTGTGCATGAGCTGCAGAGGAAACACCTTTTCTGACCGCTCATTGGTTAAGCTCCCTGTAAGCTGCCACTCACGGTGTTCTTGGTAACTTGGGTAATAAGAATCCAAGAAGGTGATCTAGGGTTTTTCCACCACACTCCTGGAGGAGAAAATTAAGGTCTGGTGCTGGAGGAGCTAAGAAATGTCATATCCTGCCCTAGCCAGTTTGGCTCAGATTCTAATCAAGGGATAGAGCCTCAGCCTGCTGACCACAGGGTCTGGGTTTGATTCTTCTTTTATACATATTTTATTGATTTTTTACAGAGAGGAAGGGAGAGGGATAGAAGGTCAGAAACATCGATGAGAGAGAAATATCGATCAGCTGCCTCTTGTACACCCGCTACTGGGTATGTGCCCACAACCAAAGTACATGCCCTTGACTGGAATTGAACCTGGAACCTTTCAGTCAGCAGGCTGATGCTCTATCCATTGAGCTAAACCTGCTTTGGCTGGGTTCGATTCTAATCAAGGGCATGTACTTAGGTTGCAGGCTCCTCCCTGGCCGGGGCCCAGGTAGGGCTTATGCAAGAGGCAACCAATCGAAGTGTCCCTCTCACATTGATGATTCTTTCTCTTTCCCTCTCTCTTCCAAGCTCACTAAAAATCAATGGAAACATATACTCAGGTGAGGAAAAAAACAGAAAGAAAAAAATGTCATATTCTATGAAAGACACATCTTAAAAATGCCTAAAGAAAGTTGCCATTTTTTTTGTGGTGAAGGGACTGAGTCCATGTTGAAAACACTGAGGTGGCTACAGTGGCTGGCAGTGGCTACAGCAGCAGGGTGATGGGACTGGTGCCTTCCCCTGATCAGCCCGGCCACCTCCCGTAGGAGACCAGACTGCAGCTTAGGCCCGCTCCCCATGAGGAGCGGGCCTAAGCCATCAGTAGGACATCCCCTGAGGGCTCTCAGTCTGTGAGAGGGGGGCAGGCTGGGCTGAGGGAACACCCCCACAGTGCACAAATTTTGTGCACCAGGCATCCAGTAGTTTATGAAATTACAGAAATTCTGGTCATGATATTAAAGTGAAATAATCAACATATACACACAGAAATAGAGAAGACCTCATTTTAACAACTGACATGAAAAAAAATTAAGAACCTATAACTTCATTTAGGAAATGTTTTCCAGTAAATAAAGGCTGTCTCACGATCATTTCAGGAGCCAGATGAATTGGAAACCATAGAAAGCAGCAGCTACAGAATCTGATCTTGCAATTGCTCCAGGTACCATTACTGAATACAATAATTACAGATCTAGTGCATGAAATCTGTGCATGGGGGAGAGGGGATTGTCCCTTAGTCCAGCCTGCACCCACTCCAGTCTGGGACCCCTTGAGGGATGTCTGATGGCCTTCTCACAATCCAGGACTGCTGGCTCCCAACTATTTGCCTGCTGGCCTTCCTGATTGCCCCTAACCACTTTTGATCTGCCCCTAACCACTACCCTGCCAGCCTGATTGATGTCTAACTGCTGCCCTGCCAGCCTGTTTGCCCCCAACTTCCCTCCTCTGCCAGCCTGGTCACCCCTGTGCATGAATCCGTGGGTCAGTAGCTCTTTTTGGGGCCTGGCCGTTCCACACCCACTGCCCAGAGACTCTCTGTGGCCCAGAGGCCCATCCATGCCCTGGCCTGGCCAGAGGCCCTCTGCAGCTAGAGTGAAATGCTTGCCGTGTCACCATGGTGACAAAGCAAGCATTCTGCCAAGCCGTTCACACTGCCTGCTCTCAGCGGCCACCTCCCTGGGACTGGGGGACTCTGGCAGGGTTGAGAGGACTGGGCACTGCCATCTTGTGGCTATGGGCACCGCCATATTTGTGATGGTTAATTTGCATAATACCATTTTATGAGATAGGATAGAATATACAACATAGTGGGCTAGGTAAGATTATATAAAGTTTTATTATGGCAAAGTGACAACCTTACTGTCAAACCTGTGAGAATGCACTGTGAAAGAAATACATTGATGCCCTAGCCCCGTGGTCGGCAAACTACAGCTTGTGAGCCCCACGCAGCTCCGTGGCCCCTTGAGTGTGGCTCTTCCACAAAACACCATGGCCTGGGCAAGTCTATTTTGAAGAAGTGGCATTAGAAGAAGTTTAAGTTTAAAAAATTTGGCTCTCAAAAGAAATTTCAATCATTGTATTGTTGATATTTGGCTCTGCTGACTAATGAGTTTGCCAACCATTGCCCTAGCTGCCTGCGTACTGAAGGGTCCCCGGTTCTATTCTAGTAAAGGGCACATGCCTGGGTTTTGGGCTCAATCCCCAGTAGAAGGCGTGCAGGAGGCAGCTGATCAATAATTCTCTCTCACCATTGATGTTTCTATCTCCCTCTCCCTTCCTCTCTGAAATCAATCTGTACTAATAAAAGCCTAGGTGGCCCTCACACGCAACACTGTCACAAGATGGCCACCACATGATCACCATTACAAGATGGCCATGTGCACAGTGGAGGTGGGGCCCGGTGGCCGCTCTGCGCATTGAGGCCTGGGGGTCCCGCAGTGCCATACAGTGCAGAGGCCGGTCCTGGGTGAGGAGGCAGGTCATGGCAGGAGAGGGCAGTTGGGGGTGATTGGGCTGGCAGGGGAGGGCATTGGGGGCAATCCAGATGGTAGGGGAGGGCAGTTGGGGGCAATCGGGCTAGCAGGAGAGGGCAGTTGTGGGCCATCAGGCCGGCAGGGGAGGGCAGTTGGGGGTGATTGGGCTGGCAGGGGAGGGCAGTTGTGGGTCATTGGGCTGGCAAGGGAGCAGTTAGGGGCTATCAGCCTGGCAGGCAGAAGCAGTTAGGGGCAATCAGTCAGGCAGGCAGGTGAGCAGTTAGGAGCCAGCAGTCCCAGATTGTGAGAGGAATGTTCGACTGTCCAACCTCTGCATGATTGGGCCTAAACCAGCAGTCGGACATCCCTCAAGGGGTCTCAGATCAGAGAGGGTGCAGGCCAGGCTGAGGGACACTGCCCCCGCCCCCCGAATGTTGTGCATCAGGCCTCTAGTAAAAATATATTGAAAAAATACATTAAAAAAGCTGAATGGATCATGTGAAACACTTCAGACTTTGGAACTGAGGCAGAAAATTAGGCTCTGTGGCTATACTTTAGATGATAAGTGGGGACTGAACACAGAATAAATCCTAAACTTTGAAATTAAATTGTCAATTCTGATTATACTGCAGACAGTACTGTCTAAAGTTAATGACCATACCTTGACGACTCAACTTGAATCTTCTGATTAGGGTAAGGCTAACTGCAGAGGTGACTACAATTTAGATGGTATACAGGTCTTCACTGTAGGTCTTGGAAGTTAGATATCGGAATTATTTTACGAGTTTTTGAAGAGGAAGGAAATTGCAAAACTATTCTTTACTCCCAAGTATATGCCACTGAGGTACCTGAAATACTTGTATTAATCTGTTTCACATCATTATCAGAAGGTGAGAACTACTCCAGTTTTCTCATTTTTCATATTAAAAGCAATGGTGGATTACAACCACTCTGAGGGTGTATATGATTGTATCTACCAAAGTGGAACATATGCACACTCTGAAACCTAACAATTCCACCCCTAAGTATATGCCCAACAGAAATGCCAACATGTATGTATAGAATGTTCATAGCAACATATGTGTCATAATAATCAAGACTTGGAAACTACCCAAATGTCCCCAAATGGTAAAACAGTAATAGTAAAATTGTAAGTTCTGTGCTTACAATTCACAATGGAATGATATTTAACAGAGAATGAAGTCCACAACCACAAGCAGTATAAATAAATTTCATGAACATAAGATTGGGTGATAGAAGCCAGGTAGGGAGCATGTACTATAGGATTCATTCTGCTTATATGAACTACAAAAACACAACTAATTTCTGCTTTTCAAAGTGAAAACTGTGTTTACCCTTTTGGGGAAACTGTAGTTTACAGGATTGGAAGCGAGTATGAGGGTGGCTTCTGGGTGTTGGTAATGTTCTGTTCAATGATCTGGGTATTCGTTACACTGGTGTTCAGTTTGTGGAAAATTGAGCTACCTATTTATGATATATGTATTTTTCTATACGTGCATTATAGTGTAACAAAAAGTTAAAAACAAACGATCTCTTCACCAACCACAATAATTACAACTAAAATCCCTAATTCTCTGATTACTCAACAAGTTAATAGTAAAAATAAAAGAAAGGACTATAGCCTGTTCGCTCAGTGGACAGAGCATCAGCCTGCTGACTGAAGGGTCCCAGATTTTATTCTGGTCAAGGATACATGCTCAGGTTATGGGCTCGATCCCCAGTAGGGGAAGTGCAGGAGGCAGCTGATAATTGATTTTCTCTCATTGATGTTTCTATCTCTCCCTTCTGAAATCAATTAAAAAAAAAGTCAGGAATGTAGGATTTTTGACTTGCAGGTTCATTCCACATCTATCAGGTTAGACTGACTCCAGGATGGCAGTATCTGCAGATCACAAAGATCTACACAAATAAAACTAGTAATATCAGTATCGACAGACTATTATTTCCTTTGTTAAAAAACACACACACTATAATTAATTTCTACAGTTCTTTTTATTTACTATAGTCTATAGTCTGTTCTAGACAGTATCAGCACGCACACACTAAAACGTGGTAACTGAGTGTCTAGCAATTCTGTTAGAGGAAGAAAACAACACCTGAAAATGCAGGAAACCTAAGACAAATATTACCGCTATATCCTGTGTAGTCTTGTCTGAATTTGTAGAATAAACCTCTTGACCTGAATGGATGTTTAAATACAACAAATGGTAAGATCATGGCCCAATATACTTTTGTGAATTAAAATGGACACTTTGGAAACAAACTTAATGTTCTGCAGCTGGCTGTCCCGATTTAAAACATGTAACTTTTGTAACCTTGTGGGAGAGACAATGCTGGTAGTATCAGATGTCAGAAGTAAATCCGAACTTAGTGACTTTTGGAAACACTGCTTTGAGGTTGTTTCCCACCTACATATGACCATTTTTATAAACTGGTTAACCAGAAGCCCAGCTGCAGGAATGTTTGAATGTTTTCTTGTGGCTGGAATTCATTACTAACTTTCTTTGTTAGTCCCCAGAAGCTCTTTTATATATGGACTAATTAGTGATGATAACCTAACAATGGCTAAAAATTCCTGATGGAACTAAGACTTTATAAAGCTACAGTGAGGGAGAAATGTGTTGACGGCCATCTCCCCTGATACCATATTAGGTATGACAGGCTACAGAAGTGAATGGAATGAGAGGTTAGGAAGTATGAAGCAACTTTCAGGATGGAGCCAGAATTCTCTTAATCAAAATGATAATGTGTCTGGTGAAAATACAAATGGACTATAAGTGGAAAATCATCTTGCCTTATATGGCAATGATTTGTGTGTGTGTTTACATAGGGTATTGCATTTAAAAATGAGGTCTCTTATAATCAGTGTAAGTGGAGGCTCAGTCACCCTGAAAAGCAAAACATAAAATCTTTTACACACTTTACCATATGGCATTAACACACATCTTTTATTTTGATAAATAACTTCTAATAATCAATGATCAAACTTCCTTCCTGACAATCACAATCTGCACTTACCAATTAGCCATTTTACTTTTTTTTAAAAAAAAATGCCACCTCAAGACAGACAGGCAGGCACCAGGTTGCTGACATGGACCCTTTATCACCAGGTTGGCCTCTGGCTCTCCCAGAAGGACCTGCCTGCATCCATTTGTTTGGAGGCTGCTTTGTTCCTCCAGACTATCTGAAATTTAATTTTTAGTCCTTGCATTATTTCTATGACTTAGCTCCTCTAGCCAGTTTTTATGTGCGTGAGGGAAAAGAGCAGGAGAGAAAGCAAACAGTCATGAAAAGAGATTTTTTTAAATGTAAAATATAAAGTACAATATTTAATAAAATGAGTGCATGACTATACCATGTTTTGGTTATAAAAGTCACTACTTGTATTATCCAAAGATCATCCTTGACAAAATGCTAAAATGTTAAAATGAAGCTGGGTTCTTCCTGTCATCTAGCATCTCTGTGCCTTGCTATTAGTGGAGACTCAGAGAAGGCAAACTAAGTTTAATGTTAGCCTAAGCCGAATATAAATGTGGAGGCAAATCTAATGCTAAATAATTTTTAAGACAAAAACGGAGGAGAGAAAGGAGGAGTGAGAAAAGGGGAGTAGGAGCCTATGCCTTATCCAAATCTAAAAATTTTTATTTTTCTAGTTACCTTCTATAGAATAATGCTATAATTCTCTGAACATAAATGGTTTAGAATTATTCACTGTTTTGTATTTTATGCTACTCAATTCTATTAACCAGACAGGAGATAAAAATATTCATTAGTAAAAAAAAAGTCTTTTAAAATTTAAAGTAATTATTATTAATACACAATAAGGAGAGTGATATATTCATACAATTACAGCATTTTCCTATATGCTCACCTCTGACATATCATGCACGAGCAAGAGAGGAATACTTATTGTTGTGATGTCGTGGGTGCAGCAAACCTTGAGTATGTTTCGGAGCCCCATAATGGCAGGATCGCGAGCAGTGATGTTTCCAGATTTCACATTGTCATCCACACAAAGATGAAAAGCAACATGGATTTCTGAGAGATTAGAATGCCGTGTAATGTAAAATTCTCCTGTGAACAACAAATGCAATCATGATTTTCAAATGGCTAAATCACCGCCACCAATGGTGAGCACAAAGAGCTGGAGTAGGCAATCAATGTATCAAACTAGTAGAGGTGAATCAGGAACCTATGTTGGGTTTAGGAAGCAATTATGATTACTGCATATAAATTCTTGGAAAGAAAGTGATGAAAAAAGAAGCACTATATCCACTCTTGCATTAGGTTCAAAATTGGTTATGAAGTAACCACCCAGTAGTAAGTAAATCAAATGAATATTCATGATCTCTATGTTGATATCAATGCTCAAAGTGTCCCACTTAACTCAAACTTAACATGTAAAAACAGGTTAGTTGACTACCTGTCATCCCCACACCCTAAATCTGCTCTTTTCCATCTCAATTTATGGGTCTAATTTCTGTCCAGTTATTTGCTCAGAAAAGAAACACAGAAGTTGCCTTTCATTACTTTTTTTCCTCTCAAAGTACCTGCCCAATCCCCAATCCAATTCACCACCAACTATTTTCAGCAAAATCTCCAAAAAATAACTCAAATATGAGCACTCCAGTTTTACTGCTATCACCCTAGTTCCTGCTACCATCACCTCTCACCTAGGTTTTTGTAATAGTCTCTTAAACAATCTATTTCCATTGTTGCTCATAGTACAGGCAAATGATTTATATATAAATCACATTATATCAATCCCCTACATAAAATTACCCAACAGGCTCAAACGACATTCAGAAAAAGTCCAAATGCTTTACAGTGATCTGCAAGGCCTATATGATTTGGACACTCCCTATCTGTCTGACATCCTCATGTCTCAACCTCTCTCTTCCTGCCCAGCCACACCGGCTTTTGTTTAGTTCTGCAAACATGTATAGCTTGTTCCCAATTCCGGCTGCTTTGTGAAAGGTGTCCCCCAGATTTTTGTACAGCTGACTTTTCATTAATCATGTCTCAGATGAAAAGCCACTTCCTCAGAGAAGCCTTCCTTGACTATTCCAGGGACTAGAGGACTTTCTCACCTCTCACTTCTCTCACGTTGTTACATTTTATTCTATCCCTGGCAAATTCTTGTTTATGAAATTATTTTAAAGAGACCATTTGTTTACACTCCATAACTAGGAATTTTGTCTGTCTTGTTTGGTGTTCTATCTCTAGCATACAGAAGAGTATCTGGTACATAGAAGATAGTTAATAAATATTTGTTGAATGAATGAATGAACAAATGTCTTAGACTGAATTTTAGAGCAGTGCTCATTGAAACTAAATCCACGCTTCCTACAATTATTCCACTCTCTATGTAGCCACATTAACTACAGAATATAAAATCTCATCAGCTTTTGTATTCTACAGTCTCTGTCATATAAAGAAATAAAACATAAAGAATATGTTTTTAAAAATACACATTGTTGCCTGGAAATTCTGGAATGTCCTAGGAAAGCTGTGCTCTTCTAAGAAGTATTCTCCTATCACTAACCCCTACCCCACATAGTCTTCTTATCTTGGCTTTAAATTCATTATCTCAGGATTTTACTTACACGTTCTTATTAACAAATAGCATAGTTAAAGGTACTTAATATATTTTAGCACAATGTTTAACCATTTCTAGTTACCAGTGTACATCAATTATACCCATGAATGCCACTGACAGGCCCCAGGAGGTATTTTTCTTTTAAACTTAAAAGAATTAGATAAGCAGAAAAAGGAGTTAAAGAAGAAAACAGAAACACAAACATGAAAATAAACTAGTCAAATAAAAAGTTCAAAAATTTATCTGATGAAAAATAGTTTTGTCACAATTTTCTGGAAAGCAATAAAAGGTTCAGGTAGCTTATTAGAAACCTGGACAACTCTCTCTGAGACAATATACTTCTGGTGCCAATGAAATGCACTGCCTCCTAAACTCCTCTGATCATTAGGTGATGAGGTCTGAGTAGGAAATACGGCCGTGGTCCAGCAGTTAGGCAGATGACTTAGTGAGCAGTCGCTCCTAACCCCCACATCGTTTCGGGTGACATTAGGAAGACCAGTCACCGGGCTTCATTTTACCCATTAGTAAAATGGGGGTTGTGGAGCTGGCAGTAGTAATCACAGCAATACAATATTGTAGAAAAAGGACTAGATTGGGCGTTAAGAAGATCTGCCTTTGGCACCTATTGGCTGAGTAATCTTGGGTAAATCAATTCAACTTATAGATCCTTCATACATCATGTATAAAATGGAAAAGATAATGCCGGATTGATTTTCTTGCAAAGTAGTTATGAGAATTAGATGATATAGACTATAAATACTTAGATTATTTTAAAGCAAATGATAAAGCAAAACTACTAAAAATTATATGAATAAAATATATATTTTTTGCAACTTAAATAATGTAAAGCTTTTGTGATTTGGATCTTTTTTCTCTCCTGTTTACTTCCTAGCTTTGTAGGCATCCTTTAACTAAATGGAAATTCGGATGCTTACCTGCATATCTAGTTAAAGAGCTTAATTCTCCTTTTTTAATGCAGACTTAATGGCATAGTCTCTTGACCTGGTGATGATAACAAATACTAACCTATAGGCTTTTCCCAAAAAGAAACAAGAAAGGAAACAAACATACTAGCAATAAAGAGTTAAGTTTTTGCTCAGGCTGGGTTTTCTCAGTGATTAGAGCACTGGCCCACAGACAGAAGGGTTGCAGGTTTGATTCCCACTCAAGGGTACATACCTTAGTTGTGGGTTTATCTCCAGCTCTGGTTGGGGTGTATGCAGGAGGCAGGCAATCGGTGTGTCTCACATTGATGTTTCTCTCTCTCTCTCTCTCTCTCTCTCTCTCTCTCTCTCTCTCTCTCTCTCTCTTTCCCTCCCTTGCTCCCTCTTCCCTCCCACTCTCTCTAAAAAAATCAATGGGAAAAATATCCTTGGGTGAGGATTAACAAAAAGAAAAAAAAAACAGTTAAGTTTTTAAAACAAAAACCGACAATGGTACTTCCGGAGATATTAAGATTGACATTTTAAGAAAACCACAAAACATGGATAACTTAAATTATGGATCTATGAAGAGAAATATGATGATTCCTGTCTCAATTAAGGTATTTTTAGATAGAGAGGAGGACAGTTTCCTGTTCCACAACATGGTGATGCAATCCGGCCTCTAACATTATCCACTAAGGTAGGATATCTGAGGGTGGAAGGAAATTCAGAAGCTGATGACCACAAGTTAACTGACTGGGACTGACAAGATAATACCAGAAATGGTTATGCTATTTTCCTAGATTAAATGGAATGTGACCTACATGTAGAAAATCTGGGAAGGAAATGTGAAGAAACAAGCTTGGCTACTTATGAAAATGCAAAATATACCATTTAGTTTAAAAGACTTTACATTTACAAAGTAAACAGACAAACCTTCCTTGTTATGCCCTGTCATACAAACACTATTAAGGATCATCAGAGTGAATTCAATCTGGGATAGGACCAAGAGATTGAATTTCTAGTTTATATACTACTAGAGGCCTGATGCATGAAATTCATGCAAGAGTAGGTCTTCCTTCCCCCAGCTGCCAGCGCCCACTTCCCTCTAGTACCCAGGACCCAGGCTTCCCTTGCAGCCTCAGCTTTATCAAGAAGATCGTCTGGAAGGACGTCTGATCTAATTAGTATATTATGCTTTTATTATTATAGATATACCCAAGATAATTAGGAAATTAAAGAAATGGAAAGTATGAAAGATTTTAAATCAGATGACCCATGTCTTCTCTACAAGTTCAACTGTTTACATTTCTATGTACCATTGTTCATATTTCAGAGTAAAGTTATTTCTTGGTTCATTAAAGAAACTAAGAAACCAATATATGAAAGAAGAAATCTAAAATAGCAAATAACAATAAGGCTTATGCAATTGCTTGAGCAAGTTTTCTTATATGGATCTAGAAAACTCAGTACTAGTATAAAATAAGATTTAAGTTGTAGAACATCTATGAAAGTATACTGGATAGATATGAAGCTGTTTTCAAGTGATACACTGACAAACTTTTTATAAAGTATGGCATAAGAACTAATATTTCAAATCTGATTTCAATGTATCCTATCTAATAAAAGAGAATATGCAAATTGACTGTCACACCATAACAAGATGGCTGCGCCCACAGCGGAGGCAAGGATTCCATAACACAAGATGGCTGTGCACACAGAAGAGGTTGAGTTCCTGTTATGAGCCTTAATGAGTTATCAGCAGGGACCTGAGGCTGCATGGTGCTGGGCCAGGCCAGGGGACCTGAGGTGCGCCCCCTGCCTGGTGGGGCTTGACAGGGGACCTCAGGCCATGCCCCCCTTCCCCAGCAGTGGGACAAGGTGACCTGAGGCCCCCGTCCCCTCCCCCCTCCACCTGGCAGGGCTTGACAGGGGTGGGGCCAGCCAGGTCTGGATCTAGCCCAATGGTAATGGGGCCAGCTGGGTCTGGGTCTCTTGCGATTTCGAGGTGCATGTTGGTCTACAGAGACTTGACTCTGCTTCCTGTGGCGCACCCCAGACTCTGACAGGAGGAAGATTTAAATATACATTTTACTAATTTTCTTTCATCTCTGACACTTCTATTACAGTTAAAGGGCAAATAGCAATATTAAAAATATTTCCTCTAATTAATTCCTTTTCAATGTGCATGAATTTCGTGCCCTGGGTCACTAGTATGATTATAAGAAAATTGCAATTTGAAATAATACTTACCAGGTAAAATATTTAAATAGTTTCTATCAGCACTTTTAGACTTATCTTCACTTCCTCCATTTCGGTTTCCAGAATCTATTAAGATAATGGAACATGAAAGGATTATCACAACATATAAAAACATATTACTACTGCTATTCCTCAAGCAATCATGACAGCAAACATTAGGAATCTCTAGATGCCAGGCATTCTGAAGCATGCTTTACATCAGGAGTTGGAGAACGTTTAGCCCACAGACCCACAAAATCATTTGGTCTGGCCCTGCGAAGGCATTAGGAGTAAGTTAATTAAATGTTTAACCCAATATAGCAGGCTAATTTTCAAGTTGATAATTTTGTATGGCCCCACGAATCTATCTAATAAAGAGGGAATATGCTAATTGACCCTCATGCCATCACAAAGGTGGCAGCACCCATCACCAATAAGGAGGGAATATGCTAATTAACTTCCATGCCCTCAAAGATGGTGGCACCCAAAGCCACCAAGATGGTGGCGCCCAGTCCCCTCAGCCCCGCTGGGGCAACAGGCATGTGGCAAGGCCAGGCCTGCCTCTAAGTAGGTTTAGCTGCTCCCTGTGCCTGCTTCCGGAGCCCAGGGCCACCTGAGACTCAGGTAATCAGGGTCAGCTGAGGCTTTCGCTGCCAGCAGTGACAGCAGCAGAGGTGTGATGGAGTGTTGCCTCCTGATCACCAGGTTGCCTCCTGCCCCTGAGGGCTCCTGGATTGTAAGAGGATGCAGGCCGGGCTGAGGGACACCCCCCACCCCGGGCCTCTAGTGATGTTAAAAATACCCAAATGGCCCTTGGCAGAAAGAAGGTTTCACCCCTGCTTTACATGGGTGGTCTCATTTAATTTTTACAAAATGCCTATAACCACAACCTTATGAGTTAAGTATTTTTAGTACTTCATTTATATATGAGGAAACAGAAGCTTTATAGGTTAATTAACTTAACCAAGAATGTGCAGGTAAGTGGTGGAACCAGGATTGAACCTACATATACAGATCCCAAATCCTCTGATCTTAACCACATTAGATTTGTCAATACCCTATTTTTCATCTGTATCCTGACTGGGAATTGAAGTCATGACCTTTTGGTGTATAGGTAAATGCTCCAACCAAGCCACACCGGCCAAGGCTCCCTTTCCATGTTTACTAAGAAAATGGCTATTTTTTATTTTTTTAAAATGTGTATAAAATATGTACAAAAACATTTTTTCTGGGAATATAAAGATGATAATAAACACAATAAAGAAAACAATGGAATGTCTTAGATAAAAAGGTACTGTGTATCAGGATATAAACGTGCAGAACAAATAATGTGGGCACGCACAGAAAAGGAAAAGACAGAGAAAGCATTTTTTAAAAAACTGTTCTGTAACAACATGCTAGTCCCTTTAAGAAAGTTGTCTTTTACAAACCTACTTGTTTCACTGACTCACTTAAACCACAAAATAGTTGCTTGAACAAAAAAAAAATAGTACCATGATGTACACACATTGCCTTAAGCGTATGTGGTTTAAAAACTTCCTGTCATTTACTGCACACTTACTATCTCTCACAAATATACTTAGAATCCTCCTGCCACACCTGTCATGATCTCAATCTTCATGTTTTAGTCACTACTAAGAATAATATTAAAATGCTAGTGATCACATCACTGCTAGTTTTGAAAGAGATGGGGGAAGATGGTAGATGAATAAGAGGGTACACTGAAATTTTCCGAACGGTCCCGGTTAGCGTATGCTTCCATGCCAATTTCCTAGTACTCAGCCTGGCTCTGCCATACACATACTGCCATAGCAAAGCCACAATTAGCTATAGTGAGAATAGAAATGGGTAGAATTTCTATAGACAGTGGGTTGGTTAAAGGACACTTAGGTCAATTACAAATGTAAGTGTCCTATAACCCAGGAATTTCTCCTTAGGAATCTATGCTACAGATATGGCCATACACACACAATGATGTATGTGCAAGGTTATTTGTACACTAGAGGGCCAGTGCATGAAATTCATGCATTAGGAGGGGGTTCCCCTCAGCCCAGCCTGCACCCTCTCCAATATGGGACCCCTCAGGGGATGTCCAATTGCCGGTTTAGGCTCAGTCCCAGGATCGAGACTAAATCAGCAGTCAGACATGCCTTTTACAATCTGGGACCACTAGCTCCTAACTGCTCACCTGCTTTCCTGCCTGATTGCCCCCGCCAACCTGGCTGTCCCCAATTGCCCCACCCTGCTGGCCTGGTCGCCCCATGCAGCCTGCTGTTCAGTAGTTTGGTTGATCTTCACTAACCCCCCTGCAGGCCTGGTCACCCCACGCAGCCTGTGTTTAGTTGTCCGTCTGATTGTTTCGGTTGTGACAGCCCCTGGCTTTTTATATATTAGGATTATTACTTATTACAGGCCCGATGCATGAAATTTGTGCAAGAGTAGGCCTGCCTTCCCTCAGCTGCCAGCACCAGCTTCCCTCCGGCACCCAGAATTTGGGCTTCCCTCCAGCTGCCAGTATGCACCCAGGACCCAGGCTTTCCTCTGGCTGCTGGCAGGCACCTGGAACCCAGGCTTCCCTTGCAGCCCTGACTTTATCTGAAAGGTCATCTGACCTAATTAGCATATTATGCTTTTATTATTATAGGTAATAGCAAAAACTCTGTAACAGATTAAATGTCTATCAATGTGGAAATAATTAATAATGCACATCCTGCAATAGATTGTACTAGTAAAAGGTATGAGAATGCTCTTTATGTATGGATATGAAATGCTATCCAAGATAAATTACTCAGTGAAAAAGGCAGAATTATTCTATATTTTGAGTCAGTTTTTTCCTTTTACCTATGTCTCCCCTTCAGTCTATATACATATAGAAATCTTCTGAAGAAAGATGCCATGAACTTTTTCTATAGATTTTAAATATATCCCAGTAAATTTCATAGTTTAGAAAAGATGTTCATATTGTGGATAGATATAGAAAAAGCAGGACATGGTCTGGACATCATATTTTAAAAGAACAACCGAAAACGATTCTTATAATTTACTTTATGCTACCTAAGTGGATGAAAGATATAAAAAGTGTATATTTTGTGCTATTTATTCTGTGACTCCAATGTCATCTGCAGTAATAATCATATCCATTTTAGATATAGAACTTGGTTGAAAGATCAGCAACTTTCCACACTTAGTGCCTATCTACACTAATAAAGAGAAACATGCAAATTGACCGTCACTCTGCTATGCCCATCAGCCAATCAGGAGCACATTAACCCAACAAAGATGGCAGTATCCCAGGTCTATCAGCCTGGCTAGGGCCTGCGGGAGCCCAGTGGCGAGGATCTACCACCGTTGGAGTGTCTGGCCCTGTCAGCCCCCTCATGAGGCTGGATGCTGGGTCCAGGGGGCACACGCAAATTGTCCCCTCAAGAGTTCAATCGGGAGACCAGGAGTTCGATCACTTGCTATGACATGTGCTGACCACCAGGGGGTGGTGTGGAATTAAGGAAGACCCCAACGGGCAGCCGGGAAAGGGAGGCCCAGTCAGCAGCTGGCAACTGGGGAAGGCAGGTCCCAGCCAGCAGCTGGCAACTGGCAGCTATGGAAGGGAGGCCCCAGCTGGCAGCCAGAAGACTGCGATCAGCCTTGATTGCTGGCCAGGCCTAGGGAGCCTACCCCTGCCTGAATTTTGTGCACTGAGCCTCTAGTTTCAAATATAATTACAGAAGTGAAATTCAAAGTTTTTGCTAAGGATCTTGTACAAAATCATGCTAAAAAGGGAATTAAGAACAGAATCTAAGCTCCTAAAGATCTTGAATTTTGTTAATTTCTTTCTTCCACCTCTTTCTGTATCTCAGTGATGGCCCATATGCTATTAGAGTGTGAAGGGACAGAACATTATGAGAGTAAAATTTTTAAAAACTTGAATTTCACTGACCATGTGATTCTTTCAACTTACTCCTGCGTTGGGTTCTAGCATAAAGTACCACCTGCTGGATAACTTCCAGTTGCTCTTCAATTCGAGGAAAATGAAAGTCAGTGCACTCTTGGCAAACTGTGGCAAAATCTAAGGAACCCAAAACATGTACAAACTTAAAGGTGAACTATCAAATATTTAGTATTTACTTATAGACAAGGAGATCTGGTGAAATAGAATATAAAATTCACAAGTAAGATTTCTTATACTTGTCCTTTCAATAATTATGTCTTATGAAGTTAAAGTACAGCAATTTTGTTTTTTATCAGAAACAATCACTCAATTACTCAAAAGAATAAACAATAGACAAGAAAATTTTAAGGTAATTCCAAGCCTTCTTTAAACAATAGATACTTTGACCATAATCGAGTCACAAATAAACTTTATTCAAGCTTTTTAAAAGTTATGTATTTTAAAACATTTTATATATTGAAAAATTTTAAGTAATCATAAAAAATGAGTTGTATTCTGAGGGAAGGTATACATTTTACTGAGCATATTTAAAAAATAGGTTATTTAAAAAACAAAAAGGTACAAATGGATAAATTAAAATTCACGAAAACCAGGATCTGTTTCTAAATTGAAACTACATTTATATCTTTTTTTTTTTTTTAAGCTATGGCTGTTCTTCTTCTTCTTTTTTTTAAATCTTTTTATTGATTTCAGAGTGGAAGGGGGGACAGAGAGATAGAAACATCAATAATGAGAGAGAATTACTGATTGGCTGCCTCCTGACCCTCCCCTACCCCACTGGGGATTGAGCTTGCAACCAGGGCATGTGCCCTTGATCGAAATTGAACCCGGGACGCTCTAGCCACTGAGCCAAACCAGCTAGGGCTACATTTATATCTTGATTATTCTTTTTGTTGTACCTTGAAACAAGGAGCCTGTAAGACCATTGTTTACAACATAATACAATTTTAAGAAAAGTTAAATATTCTAAAGCACCATGCCCATGTTAAAGCTTGAAACAAATCTAAAATAGCTGTGGCCTGGTAGGTTATTTGGTCTACTTGAACACTGGATGACTAAAAATTTTTTCAACTTTTCCATAATTTAATTTCTTTCTTTGTGAGTATGATATTTAAAAAAGAAAACTAATGAAAGAAATATGTATAATGTAACTTACCTCTTTTAATACCACTATATGAATTAATTCTATTATCCACTAGTAAAACCAGGCCACAGAGAGATGTGGAATAAAGTGACAGAGCTGTCTGGAGTCGATGGAGTTTCACACCGCTTCGATGATTTCTTTTGTGCTTACAGAAATCCAGCATGTCTGCTCTCAACAATCTCAAATTATGCATGGTCTTCAACTGAGCTCCTAGGGGACAGAGGCAACAACCCCAGGAAGATACTTAGCTGAAACAAATCTAGTACAACAGGATGTAAATTTCTATGACAAGCATCCAGATAAATCTGTGCTAAAAATTACTGAAAATAGGCCTTGCATTTTCCTATTTTAATAACTAGTAATATTGAATCTTTCTATTTGCAAAAAATAACATATAAGCTAAAACTTATAGCCAAAAAATCTGTAGGCTTTTTTAGATGATATACTTTGTAATTAAAACTAACATAGGTATGTTTTACTCATATGCTAGGAATTTTTCTTATAGCATACAAAAAGCTTCACAACTTATAATAAATTAAGACTGGAAAAAAATTAATATACTTACCTAAGTGAATGGTAAAACTTTCTTCTAACTTTCTCTGTTCCTCATAAATCCTTCCATTTGGTTCTACTGATTCTCTGAACTGACTTGGCTGAACTTTAATTTCTTCACTGAAATTAATAAAATTATTAATTATTAATTTTGGGGGGATGTTTGTCAAGAACTTTAAAACTTTTCTTTTAAAGAAAGCTTTCTAATGAAATGACAAACTAACAGCTGAGAGGAGCACTTAATTTATTTCTAAACTTATCCTAAATCTATGATGACAAATAAGATCATAAGTACCAAGAGGTTCTAAAATTCCCACTTGTTCTTCATTTCCTCACAATAAGTAATGCATATAATTCAGTCATCAATTTTCAGTCACTATCATATCAATTCATATATTTCTTTGTGGCCTAAGAGAATGATTAAAAGAAGTGACCAGCCGAAACCGGTTTGGCTCCGTGGATAGAGCATTGGCTTGAGGACTGAAAAGTCCCAGGTTTGTTTCCAGTCAAGGGCATGTACCTTGGTTGTGGGCACATCCCCAGTAGCGGGTGTGCAAGAGGCAGCTGATCGGTGTTTCTCTCTCATCAATGTTTCTGACTTTCTGTTCCTCTCTTTTCCTTGCTGTAAAAAAAATCAATTATATATATACATATATATATATATATATATATATATATTTTAAGTTATCAACCTTGCAAGACATTGGGATGGGCGGGCAGGTGAGGACATGTGCTGGGGAGGTGGGGGAGGCTTGGGGGAGGACAATGGGGGGGAAAAAAGGAAAACATGCACTACTATTTGTAATACTTTAAAGAAATAAAAAAAAAGAAAAAAGTTATCAACTTATCACTTTAAAAATAACATTTAAAAATACATATTACTTATTAGAGTTGGCTGTAGACAAAGCTAGAAAATAGGCAAGTGAAAGAAATGAAAATTAAAAATAAACATCACATAATAATAGAAAAAAATGAAGTTAGTTTATATGTATTTTTTCCCATCAACATTCTCCTCCTATTAAAGGACTTCTCTATTTGCTCTACTCTGCTCTTTGTATTTCCTGAAAAGGTTTCTATGGCTGTTCAATTCAAATTTCATGGTATTGTTAGGGACAGAAATAGAATAGTGAGGATCAGTCTATATACATAAAAAGCCAGCGACTGAAAGGCTGTAATTACCAGAATGACCAGTCGCCATGATGCATACTACGGTCAACAAACCAGATAGATCAGGGGGTAGAGCCTGCTGGCCAATGTCCCATGGCTCCTCCTCCCAGCTAGCCCCGCCCCTGATCGGTCTCTCCCACCCTGATCGAGGGCGGGGTGGCTGGCCAACTCCCCTCCCTGGCGCTTCCCCCCCACCCCCCGCTGGCCTCACCCCTGATCGGCCCACAGCCCCTTATCCTGGCTGGCCCTATCCCTGATTGCCCCCCTACCCCAAAAGAGGGTGGGACAGGCTGGTCAGCCTCCTGCAGCCTCTCCCCCAGGCCAGCTCCACACCCGTTCGCCCCCCCCACCACAATAAGGGGCAAGCCAGGCAGGCAACCCCCTGTGGCCCCTCCTCCAAACTGGCCCCACCGCTGATAAGCTCCCACTACCCGAATCAGCCCACTGCCACTACCCTCAGCCAGCTCCACCCCCAAATGCCCCCCCCCCCACACACATCAATCAGGGACGGGCCTGCCAGCCCACTGCCTGAGGCCCTCCCTCAAGCCGGCCCGGCCCTGATGGCCGACTGGCCAACCTCCCGTCATCTCCTTTCCAGGGATCTGCCGATGGGTGCTGGGCTGGCCGGACCCCACCTGTGCATGAATTCGTGCACTGAACCTCTAGTTATAATTATAAGAAATTTTAATCATGCTCTGTTAACTGTGATGGTTCTGTTCTGATTAGAGAAAGCACTTTTTAACTGGCTGAGAATTGTGTCCTGGGACCTGGGAGTTAACACTGGAATGCCGTCCATTCTCCTTTTCTGAGAACTGCCTATCATCAAGGAAAGATTAACAACCTTGTTGCTAAAACAATCTGGTCCTGAGGCACCCGCCCTTTGCGACACCCTCCCCACCAGCCCTCATTGCTTGTACCTGTAACATTATATGTTGCCTATTTCCCCATGCCTGTAATTGCAATATAAGCAGCTGGCTTGTGGAGAAGGTTAGAGCAAATTTTCATGGATGACCTACTACTCTCCGATACTGCTGGAAATAACTGAAATAAATGTTCGTATATGACTCAACCCTGACTCTGCTTAACTGGCTCAAGTAGTGACAGGCAGCCCAGACCCATTGGTTGTCTAGTTTCCGTATGCTGAAGACGAGATAAGCCTGTAACAGTCATGTATTCCTCTAACTACATTTTTGGAGTTAGTGCAAGCAGTCTTATTAGTCTCACTGACTTCATTAGTATATGGCAAATATAAATCTAAATAAAAATTTATATTAATAAAATATCTCATCTTAGGATACAAAAAGTCATAAGAGAATGTTGCCCCAATCTAATATGTCAAATCTACAATAATAAAAACAGCCCTAACTAGCTTGACTCAGTGGACTGAGTGTCAGCTTGTGGACTGAAGGGTCCCAGGTTCAATTCTGGTCAAGGGCATGTACCTTCGTTGTGGGCACATCCCCAATAGAGGGTGTGTAGGGGGCAGCTGATCAATGTTTTTTCTCTAATCAATGTTTCCAACTCTCTGTTCCTCTCCCTTACTCTCTGTAAAAAAATCAATAAAATATGTTTTTAAAAATAATAAATAAAAGCATTATAGGCTTATTAGACTGGACGTCCTTCCAGATGTCTTTCTGGATGGCCTTCTGGATAAAGCCATGGTGGCAGGGGCCGAGACAGTCGCCGTGGTGGCGGGGACCGAGCCACTGGCACAAATTTCATGCATCGAGCCTCTAGTAATATATAAAATCATAAGTTTTCTCAAGTCCATCAGAGATTTGAGGTAATAATACAACCAAATAAACTAAATTCTGAAGTGTGACAAACCCTCCAAGGAGAGTCAGGACACAATTTTCATTTTTGGCAGAGCATCGTAGAAATGTATTGCTATAATGTAGGTGGTTAGGAAGAAATCAGCTAAAATTGTAACAAATTCTTAAAAGTCAAATATAGACTAGCATGTAAATTTAGGATGATTATGCGCCCCAAGCACAAGGGGAGTTTGCATGCATTTTCAAACTCTTCTATTGCCCTCCACTAGGTGCTTCCAAGAAAACACTAGAGGCAGGGCAGGAGACAAGAGCACCCGCTCAGTGGCATGTGTAGAAATGCTGAGGGTGCCCTAAGCCCAAGGCCCAGATATACAGACGTGCCAAAGACGGAAGCTGGACAAAGACATCAGAGACCTGTTTCCCATCCCCAATTATAAGCCTAGCACCAAGTAACAAACAACAGCTGTCTATTGCTGGGGGGCACAAGCAACAGCATTGAGAGAGACCTCATGCTGTGACAAGGCCTGCAAAGACTACCTATATATGAATGTTTACAGCAGCTTTATTTATAACAGCCAAAATCTAGAACTACTTCAACTGTCCATTACCAAGTAAATGAATAGACAAAGAATAACAGAACACTACTGAGCAATAAAAAGGAAAGAACCACTCATAAATGGAACATGAATGGGTCTCAAAAGCATTATGCTAAGTGAATGAAGCAAGACACAAAATGCTACTACATATAGTTTGATTTCATTTATATGACATTCCTAAAAATCAAAACTACAGTGACAGAAATCAGATCAGATTTCCCTTGTTAAGGGAAAAGAAAATTAAGTATACAGGTGCAAAAAGAATGACTGGTAATACTTCCTTTTTAAAAGGAGCAGCAGCCAGGGGTTCATATTTACACATGGAATTAATCTTCTAGACTGAGTTTCTGTAACTACAGCAGCAAAGTGAGAGATAATTTTTGCGGCAAAATTTTTTATTTTACCACAAAATACAGTATATATTTTACACTTTGGCTCAATACACATATTCATTTACAGAAAGTTTCATACATGTGCTCTGATATTTTTTCCTCTATTCTACCATACTCTGTTCCATTCCATTTTATTGTTATTTTAAAAGTCTGAAAGTAAAAGATCTAGGATGGTCCCCAGAAGACTGCAACCAGCAGTTTGAGAAACATCTTTGTAACTTGCAGATGTTCCCAGTACAGCTTTCCCCCGACCTTCCCCCTTTTTATTATATTCACCACTATTTTCATTTGAAATGAGGAGTCTAGTCAAATATGTTAGTGTCAAGAATTTATGCTATTTCTAATTACAAAAATTGTTTAAATATTTCTGAATTCTATCTTAGGGAAAACAATAAGGCAAATGAAAGATTATGATACTTAGATAAGAGGATATGTAGACATCAGGCAAACAGTTTAGTAATAATCCATCCATCAGGCAAACAGTTTAGTAATAATGCTCCCAGTCTATAAATATTTACTGAGTGTGTCTTATGTGCCAGTATCAAGAGCCAGACACTTGACAAGGATTTGGGTATACAGTAGAAAAAGAGAGATGCATTCCTTGTCTTCAAGGGAAGACTAATGGGGGAGACTGACATTACACAAATAAAATGCTACTTCTAAATGTTTATAGTGTAAAGCAGTTGGTGCTAGAAATAGGATCATTATACTACGCTAGGTATATTTCCAATTGAATATACTTTAGGATCTGAAAGAAGAAAGTTATTCTTAAATATGAATATATACCTGGGAAATAACAAAGCACTGTCAAGCTCTAAGGTTATCTCTGAAATATAATGTATTTAGGCCAAAAGGAATTCTGCAAGTTATGAATCATGAGAAGTCCTCTATTTTTGTACTTTGTACATGCTATTATTGCACATGTCACTCTATATAGTTTTATTTTATTTACAGGTCTCCAGTCTCTCTAGAATATAAGCTTCACATAGGCAGGTAATGTTTTTATTTTTTTGCTTTGAGAATACTTAGCATTTAAGATGCATACAACTAAGGTTTATTGCACTGAAGGAAACCACTTTAAAGAAACAAGAAATAGTACTTGGGGTATTTAGTTATATACACCTAAGAGATTTACAAGACTAAGTTCTAGGAGAGAAACCACTATTTTAAACCAACCAATTAATCCTCTTCCCAAAGAACCCACATAAAACCTATAGAACAAAAGGCTTTAAAAAAAAACCAAAGCCATCCAATTTGCAAACCCACCAAAGCTGTTTGCAGCAGCTTTTCCATATGAATGTCTTGTCCTGGCTCAGGTTTCAGACTTACCTAAAATCTTTCAAATAAGCAGCAGCTACCATTAGCATGCTCCATAGCTATCAATAAGTGCCCAATATTCAGCACCAGCACCAACCTACCTTGATTCATAGCCTGGCCTCGCCTGAGCACTTCCAAGCCAAATATAAGTAGCAGGCATCTGCAGATTGCTCTGTAGCTCCTGCCAGGTGGCCCCAGGCAGTTCCTGACTTTGCACCTCCCAGGAAGACCAAAACCAGTGCACCCGGTGGACAGCTTCAGGACATACTAGATTACAACCCTACACATCCACTGCAACACACTCATGGGGCAGATTCAGTGAGCACTAAAACCCCACTGAAGGAAGTTCTGCTCCATAGGAGTGTCTCCTACATAGCAGCTCTTCCACTGTAGTCATAGCTGCTCCTCAGAACCAATAGGCCCAGAGGTCAACTCCTCCTAATGATGCCAATGGCAATCAAGGCTCAACAAGACTGTGCACACAGCCCACTCAGGGGCACTGCTAGAGTACCCTGCTCAGGTGACTGAACCACTGGACCCTACAGGACACCCTCTACACAAGGCCACTCTATTAATGCCAGGATATATAGCAGTTCTACCTAATACATAGAAACAAACTCAGGGAAGCAGCCAAAATGTGGAGAAAAAAGAAATATGTCAGAAATAAAGTACAGAAGAAACCCCAGAAAAAGAACGGAATAAAATGAAAACAAGCAAACAACTACATATAGAATTCAACACAATGGCTATAAGGTTGGTCAAGGATCTTAATGAAAGCTTCGAGGACTTAGTGAGACTTTCAAGGACCTTTGTGAGAATTTCAAAGATATGAAAAAGGACCAGTCAGAAATTAAACACACACTAACTGAAATAAAGAATAATTTACTTAGATTCAACAGTACAGCAGAGGATTCTGAGAATCAAATTAATGATTTGGAATATGAAGAAGCAAAAAACACCCAATCATAACAGCAAAAAGAAAGAAGAATCCAAAATATGAAGATAGTGTGAGGAGCCTCTGGGGCAACTTCAAGCATACCAACATTAGCATCATGTGGGTACCAGAAGAAGAGAGAGAACAAGATATTGAAAGCCTATTTGAAGAAATAATGACAGAAAACTTCCCCAATCTCGTGAAAGAAATAGACTTACAAGTCCAGAAAGCACAGAATCCTAAACAAGAGGAACCCAAAGAGACCCACACCAAGATACATCTATAATAATAAAAGCATAATATGCTAATTATACCAGATGTCCTTCCAGGCAACCTTCAGGACAAAGCTGGGGCTGCAAGGGAAGCCTGGGTCTCGGTGCCAGAGGAAAGCCACTGCCAGCAGCCAGGGGAAGGAAGGCCGACTCTTGCACAAATTTTGTGCATTGGGCCTCTAGTCTTAACTAATAATAGACTAGACACTTGACATGTAAACTGGCTGTATCTCTGCTACACCAATAGCCAATCAGAGTGAGTATGCAAATTAACCCAGCAAAGATGGTGGTAAATTTGTATACATAGGCGCCCAGGGCCTGGGTCCTGCTAACATCCTGGCACCCAGGTAACTCTGAGGTAAAGCCTCCATGGGCCCTAAGCAGCCTGAAAAGGACCTGAGTCAGGGGTCTCCTAGCCAGGGCCAAGCCTGAGATCAGAGCCAAGGGGATAGGGGTGGAGCCAGCGACCAGAGGGAGCTGGGGGGAAGGGGGGTGTAGGCCTTGGGCAGAGGCGGAGCTGGTGATTGGCGGGAGCTGGGAGTGCCTTGCCCAGGCTGAAAGCCTTGGCCAGAGGCTTTCAGCCTGGGCAGGGGCAGAGCTGGCGATCGGCAGGAATTTGGGGTCCCCTGCCCAGGCTGAAAGCCTTAACCAGAGGCTTTCGGCCTGGGCAGGTCTTGGGCAAGGGCAGAGCCAGCAATGGGAGGGAGCTGGGGGTCCCCTGTCCAGGTCCTGAGGCTTTATGCCTGGGCAGGGGTGGAGCTGGTGATCAGAGGGAGCTGGGGGTCCCCTGCCCAGGACTAAAGCTTTGGCCAGAGGCTTCAGGCCTGGGCAGGGCCCAGCTGGTGATTGGTGTGAACTACAGAGGAAACACCTTTTCTGATTGCTCATTGGCTAAGCTTCCTGTATGTCACTGGTAATATTCTTAATAACTTGGGTAATAAGAATGCAAAAAGGTGATCTAGGGTTTTTCCACCACACTTCTGGGGGAAAAAACAAAGGTTCATTGCTGGAGGGCTAAGAATTTTCATATCCTGCCCTAGCCGGTTTGGCTCAGTAGATAATGCCTCACATGCCTACTGCAGGGTTTGGGTTCAATTCTGATCAAGGACATGTACCCAGGTTGCAGGCTCCTCCCTGGCCGGGGCCGAGGTCAGGGTTCATGAAGGAAGCAACCAATCAAAGTGTTTCTCTCACTTTGATGTTTCTGTCTGTCTTTCCCTTTCTCTTCCACATTCTCTAAAAGTCAACAGAAACATATCCTCAGGTGAGGATAAAAAAATAATAATAAAGAAATTTCATATCTCATGAAAGACACACCTTGAAAATGCCTGAAGGAAGTTGTCATTTTTTCATGGTGAAGGGACTGGAGTCCATGTTGATGAAAATACCTTAGTGGCTGTGGTGACTGGCAGTGGCTGCAGCAGCAGGGTGATGGGTCTAGTGCCTTTCCCTGATCAGCCTGGTCGCCTCCCACAAATGGAGGCTATACTGTGGCTTAGGCCCACTCCCCATGGGAAGCGGGCCTAAGCCATCAGTAGGACATCTCCTGAGGGCTCCCGGTATGTGAGAAGGGGCAGGTTGGGCTGAGGGACCCCTCTTCCTCAGTGCATGAATTTTGTGCACCGGGCCCCTAGTCATAAATAAAATGCCAAGGGTTAAAGATAAAGAGAGAATCTTAAAAGCATAAAGACAAAAACAATTAGTTACCTACAAAGGATCACCCATAGAACTATCGGCTGATTTCTCAACAGAAACTTCGCAGGTTGGTAGGGAGTGGCAAGAAATATTCAAAGTGATGAAGGGTAAGGACCAAGAACCAATATTACTCTACCCAACAAAGCTATCATTGAGAATTGAAGATCAGATAAAGAGCTTCAAGACAAAAAAAAGCTAATAGAGTTCATCACCACCAAACCAGTATTCTTTTTTTTTAAAAAAAATATATTTTATTGATTTATTACAGAGAGGAAGGGAGAGAGATAGAAAGTCAGACGCATCGATGAGAGAGAAACATCGATCAGCTGCCTCTTGCACACCCCCTATTGGGGATGTGCCCGCAGCCAAGGTACATGCCTTGACCGGAATCGAACCCGGGACCTTTGAATCCACAGGCTGATGCTCTATCCACTGAGCCAAACCGGTTTCGACACCAAACCAGTATTCTATGAAATGAAGGGTATTCTTTAAGAAGAGGAAGAAGGAAAAAAAAGATAAAAAATATGAACAATAAAATGGTAATAAATACATATCTGTCAACAATTTAATCTAAAAATCAAAATATACAAACAAGGAATCTAATGAACAAAACAAACTGATGAATAAAATAGAACCAATGACCTGGAACAGACTGACATCTGTAATACTCTCAACAATAAAGATTTTTTTTAAAACAGCATAAAATTATCTTGAATTTTCTTTGGTAACTTAAAAATATCTACAACTAAAAAGGCTCAATTTTACAATAAGCACAGATTATTAATAATAGTGAACTTCCATCTAGTAAGAATAAACATGATTAATACCTGAGGGAACTGTTGTTGGGGTTTTTTAGGTCCTGATGAAGTTTGATCACCCATTCCTGATACTCTTGTTTTTGGATGGCAGTCGATTGTTTTAATTCATTTGACCATTTATTTTCTAAGTCCTAAATATAGACAATATACCAACTAGTTAATTTTTTAATAAAAATAAGCAAAAAAAAAAAAAAAGTAACTCCCTATCTAAAATCCATTGTACTCTACTTACTTGCTGGGATTCAAAATGCTGAGCAGCCAGTGAATTTACATCTTGATCTGTCAGTGATTTTCCCAACTCCTGCATCACTTTTTCCATTTCAATACCTTGTCTAAAAAAAATAAATTAGAAGATCAGATATATTCATTATAATTTTAAGGTAATACGACCACTCCAGATTCACTGAACAGTCTCTAGAAAGTAAAAATAAAATTTTTATTTTATAGGAATATGTCCAAGAATGGCAACTATAATACCTAGAAAGTACTATGAAGCCTTTTAAGTGGAGATGTGGAAGTAATGATAATTTCATATATTAAAATCATTTCTGCAGCTAAATTTTTATTTATTAATTGATTTTAGAAAGAGGAAGGGAGGGAGAAAAAGAGAAAATATACATTTGTTGTTCCACTTATTTATGCATTTATTACAAGTGTGCCACTTAATAATGCGGATTTTTTTCACTAGATGAATTTACACATGTGTTGATATATATGTGACTTGATATGCATGCTATTTTGTTGTATCGACAGCAAGCTTCAAAACTTCATTTGTCAAATTTTCTGAAGATATTAACATCATAGATATTCTTACACTTAAAAATGTTGAATTTCGTGCCAAAAAAAAGCATTTGTGGGAAGTTTTAATTCATTACTTTATTTTGAAGAAAAGTGCTACTGAAAGTTATCGTATACTTTGGACACTTAGGGTGAACATGCTCCATCTCAAGATACTTGTGAATGCTGGTTTAAATGCTTTAAAAGGGATGATTTCAATAGGAAAGACAAAGAATGTCCAGTTCAACCAAAAAAGTTTGAAGACCAACAATTACAAGCATTATTGGATGAAGATGCATGTCTAACTCAAAAACAACTTGCAGAAAGATTAAATGTTGCTCAGCAAACAATTTTCAATCAGAAAGATTTTAAAGGAAGCAAAATGGATGCCACATCAACTGAACAAAAGACAAAGGGAAAACTGAAAAATCATCAGTAAAATGTTGCTTCAATGGCACAAAAGTCTTTTTTGCATGGAATTGTGACTGGAGATGAAAAGTGGATTTATTCTGAGAATCCCAAATGCACAAAATCATGGGTTGATCCAGGTCAACCATCAACATGGATTGCAAAGCCAAATCGCTTCAGAAAGACAATGCTCTGCGTTTGGTGAAATCAGGAAGGTGTGGTGTATTAGGAGCTTCTATAACCAGGTGAAACCATTAATACTGATCGCTACTGACAACAAATAATCAATTTTAACCACGCTTTGATAGTGAAATTACCAGAATGTGTCAAAATCCATGGCAAAGTAATTTTGCTTCATCACACACTTCAAAACCAGTGAAAGTCACGTTAAAAGATTTTGCCTAGAAAGCATTAACCCACCCGCCGTATTCACCAGACCTTGCTCTTTCAGATTACCTCTTGTTACACACTTTCTGAGCAGCACTGCAAAATGTACAAATTAGTGGAAAATTGGGTCTCTGAATGGTTTGCCTCAAAAACAAGAAAAGTTCTGTTGGAATGGTATCCACAAATTACCTGAAAGATGGCAGAAATGTGTAGCTAGCAATGGACTTTGAATAAAGCACTTTTGATGTTTCTCTTGAAATTACCATGTTTTCTTTGATTACAAAATCAGCATTATTAACTGGTACAGCTGGTAGTTGCTTCTTGCGTGTGCCCTTACTAGAGATCGAACCCACAACTTTGGTGTATCAGGATGATGCTCTATCCACCGAGGCCTTTGTGAAGCTAAATTTCAATTTACATGGGTGTACTTACTTGGTAAAAGCTTAGTGAGCTTATACCTCCACTTTGTAGCCTTTCTGTAATGTTATATTTTAAAAAGTATGTTCATTCAAATTTTCAAATTAAAAATTATCTTTAGTACAAATATGTTAAAAAGTTTGTTCTAAAACCTATTTTAAATGAACTTAGAATGAAACAGATATCAACTAAAATAATTTTACATCATTCTAGTTAATTTAAATAAATGCTACTAGAAGCAATTTCATACTTCTTTATAATAACTAAGATACTTATGTATATGATAAATGAAATTTATTCATACAGCATTCATTTACACATTTCTATACATACCTTCTAATATTAAATATTCAATACCACTTAGTCCCCACTTAATTCTACTGTAGGTGACTCTCTTAACTTTTTAATAACTACTAGAGGTCAGGGAAAGATTATGCTAGCAAGTAAGATTTTTATTTAAAACAAAAATAACTGCTAAATATTTATAAATACAAACTTCCATATGAATGTATTAATATTTTACATTACACATATTCCCTCTAGTGGATAAAAAATATCACTGCCATTTTTACATTTTTAAAAAATATCTTGAATCTTGTATGTCAAAGGAAGCAAATTTCCAATGAGGAAAAAGAAAAACTAATAAATAAGAATTCAACAAATAAAATGTCACAAATATTTTTTTTACCTTAAATATGTCAGAAACACGAGTAGCTAATGATATACAAGATATGGCAAAAGTAGGTTTACAGTTGTTCCTATAAAAATACCATAATTAATTAAGTGATAACACAATAAACTCTGTTTCTTGTACTCACAACTATAAACCTACTTTTGTCCCATCCTGTATTAATAATACAGTATATATTTTCTATGATTAAGATCAAAGGGAATGTTATTATATTTCAGATATACTATGTATGTCAGGCATTACAATTCTGACAACTTGTATATACTTGAACACACTGTAGAAAAAAGACCATAATAGCTGCACTGATGCTGTGCTTAGAAACTGTCTTTTAAAGATGTAAAATGGAATTAAAATAAAAGGATATATAGGAAAATGTGTCATTCTGCTCACACATTGGATAAATGAATTAAGCAGCATTTTGGGTGAAATTCCACAAATACTAGTAAATTCCAACTTATCTTAAGTATACTGTTCACCTTTGCGATATACATTATAGACCTTAAGAGCAACATAGCTTATATTTCCTGTTTAGGTTAACAGATTGGAGAGGTGAAAGATAAAACTATAAAACTGTTTTAAAAAGAAATGTATTTATTGCCCAGCTGACATGTCTCAGTGGTTGAGCATCGACCTATGAACCAGCAGGCCATGGTTTGATTCCCTATCAAGGCCCATGCCTGTTTGCAGACTCGATCCCTAGCAGGGGATGTGCAGGATGCAGCTAAGCAGTGATTCTTCTCATCACTGATGTTTCTCTCTCTCTCTCCCCCTTCTTCCTTCCTCTGTGAAATCAATAAAAATATATTTTAAAAAAGAAATGTATCCAAATGATTGTATTTTAGAAAGAAAAAATAGCAAAGCCCTATCAAGAAGTATGGCCAAAGGACATTCAAAAAATAATGTAACAGCCCGGCCAGTGTGTCTACTGGTTAGCGCTAACCTATGGACCAGGAGGTCATGGTTTGGTTACTGGTTAGGGCATATGCCCGGTTGTGGGCTGAATCCCCAGTGGGGGACATGCAGGAGGTGGCCGATCAATGTTTCTCTCTCATCAATGCTTCAATCGCTCTCTCTCCTTTCCTCTCTCTAAAATCAATAAAAACATATTGTAAAATAACTGTGTAACAAAACTTCACTAAAAACGATTCCAGGATAGAGAAAAAAAAGTATAAAGTTCCAATAAATGCAGAAAATTAGTAAGTTAATTCAGCTTCCCAAAAGGTGAAAGTCAGGCCCTAACCGGTTTGGCTCAGTGGATAGAGCATCGGCCTGGGGACTCAAGGTTCCCAGGTTCGATTCCAGTCAAAGGTATGTACCTTGGTTGCTGGGCACATATCCAGTGGGGGGTGTAGCAGGAGGCAGCTGATGGATGTTTCTCTCTCATTGAAGTTTCTGACTCTCTATCCCTTTCCCCTCCTCTCTGTAAAAAATCAATACAATATATTTAATGCCGAGACCAGTTTGGCTCAGTGGATAGAGTGTCGGACTGGGGACTGAAGGGTCCCGGGTTCGATTCCGGCAAGGGCATGTACCTTGGCTGCGGGCACATCCCCAGTAGGCAGCAAGAGCAGCTGATCGATGTCTCTCTCTCATCGATGTTTCTGACTTTCCCTCTCTTCCACTCTGTAAAAAATCGGTAAAATATATTAAAAAAAAAAAAAAAAGGTGAAAGTCAGAGAACACTGATGCCACAACTGAAGTTTTCTGGGAGGTATAGTGAATAGGCAACAAAGTGGGCCACAATTTAGAGTAGCTCCCCAGCTGAATAAAAAAACAGTAAAAGCTACTCTTATAAACTATAGATGGCCAAGTTGGAAATTTTTTCATAAAACTTAATAAGCAGAATGACTATAGTCCTAGAATTGAGATCCAAGAACCAATTCAGAATGAGTTATATTACTTAAAGCCCTGGTAGGAAAATTCGTACACAGGTAGGTGCACAAAATTCATACATGAGTAGGGTACCTAGGCCTGGCCAGGGCCTTCCTTCGTTCTGCGCCTTCCCCTGGTGGTCAGTACATGTCATAGAGAGAGGTTGAACTCCAAGGGGATAATTTGCCTATTAGCCTTTTATTATATAGGACTAGGGGCCCAGTGCACAAAATTTGTGCACTGGGGGTGGGTGATTCCTCAGCCCAACCTGCCCCCTCACACATACTGGGAGCCCTCAGGGGATGTCCTATTAACCACTCACCCCAGCCTGCTCAAGGCCTAAAGCCAATGGGGCCGATGGTTGGCTCCGTCTCAGCCACATATCACCACCCCGCAACCCAGGCCTTCGCCTCAGCCAGCTCAAGCCCGGACAGCACGGGCCTCGGCCCCGACCCCCAGCCCAGGCCTTCTCCCTGGCCAGCGTGCACTGGCCGCCTCAACCCCGAGCCCCCCTAGCCCTGGCCACCTTGGCTCAACTCCACTGCAGCCCTTCGCTACATCCTCGGCCCCGCCCTCCCAGCCCTGGCCACCTCAGCCCAACTCCCACATGGCCTGGGCCTCCTTGGCCCGCCCCCCCACGGCAGGGCCACCTCAGCCCCACCCTCACTCCTTATTGGCTGGTGGGAGTGGCTGGTGGGTGTGGCAAAGTACGGTCAATTTGCATATTGCTCTTTTATTAGATAGGGTATTTAAAAATCTAATTTTTATTTTGTTCTTATCTTAAAAATATATTCACAATTTTATCGGCTAACTTATAAAGGACTAGAAAAGAAAATGTTTCTTTTTCACAGCGACACAGCTTCAACTATTTACCCAGTGGCAACTACCCATACTATAGGTATCCCATCTAGAAAAAAATAAGCTGCTTCAAAACAGCTAATCAGCAAACCCAAACACATGATAAAGAGTGACGAATGTCTAAAAAAATCATATTCTCTTTGACCCAGAAACAGTTCTAATATCTTATTGGATATGAGAATAAAAGGTCCAGAGGAGTTGAATTATTATGAAAACTTACAAATCTGCAATATAGGAATGCTGATCTGGTACACAAAAGACAGTAGCCACAGGAAAAATGATAAAACCTATTTGCTATGATTTCTGTGTTTTAAGTTTTTTTTTAAACTATGACAAACCTCAAAATAATACATTATTCTCATCTTCCTAGTCCCAAAAGTTTCTAATGAGAACATAATAAAGGCCAGAAGCAAACCAGTACATTATTTTAAATTTATTTCTTTGGGACTAATTTTATAATATATTATTTTTCATAATGTACTTCTATAATTAAAGAAATTTTACATCAGCAACAGTGAAAAATTATCTTAATGCCACATATACCTAAAGTCTTAAGTAAATGTTTTTAACTTAATGTAATTAGAATCAGCTAGATCAAAATGGGTTATCTGGAAGAAGTGTGTCCTAAATTACTAGTTACAGAATTACAAGGAAGCAGTCTAGAAAGTCATGCTTTAAAATAATGCTAGCAATTTTTTACTTACTCTAGAATAAAATGGATCATAAAAACACTGTTCACATACTGTACTACTTTAATTTATACAAAATGAATTTAAATCTAATCAACATTTCTTGGAACACTACTAGTGTTTTTGTTTTTTCCTCCCGAATTTAAATAAGCTTACAAAATGAACTGAGACTAGGACTTAGTCACAGCAAGATTTTAAATAGGTCCTGAATAGGGAGGTAGTATGACATAGTGCTGAATAGCTTTAGAGTCAGACTTCCTGGTTTCAAATTCTAGCTTTTTCTTAGACAAGTTACTAAAGCCTCAGTTTCCTCATCTGCATAATGGGTGTAACAGTAGGGTTGTGGTAAGGATGAGATAGGGCACTGTTATGAAGTACATGTTTGTGTCCCCTTCAAATTCCTATGTTGAACCCTAACCCCACCGCCGCCACCCCTCTTCTCACCCCTGTTCCCCAGCAATGTGATGGTATTTGATGGTAGGGCTTTTGGGAAAATAATTAGGTTTAGAAAAGGCCATAAAGCTGAAGCTCTCATAATGGAACTAGAGGAAAAAATGTTAGCGCTCTCACTCTAGAAAAGACACACTAGGAGCACACAGGGAGGAAAGGCCACGTGAGCACATATCAAGGAGGTACTATCTATAAACCAGGAGTGAGAAATTTACCCAGTCTATGGTATTTTTTTCTATAGCAGCCTGAACTGACTAAGGTAGCATCCAAAACACTTTTTTCAGAAGTAAGCTATTCTTACGAGAAACAGAATATATAGTCATCATTACTTACTTCGGTAAATCACTTGAGAAGTTTTATAAACTTCTGAGGATTTCCCTGTTGAATTTACATATTTAAACACACAAGAAAATTCTACTTTATTCTTAAATTTTATAACAAAATAAAAACAAGTTCTGCAGGACACAACTGACAATGTAACATTTAATTACGATAACGCAAGAAATTTTAAATACCTCTCTCGTAATTTTTTCAGCTCCACGTCTCTTTCACCAATCAGTTCTGAGATACTAACAAAGTAATTATGTTCCAAATTTAGGAGCGTTTCAGAGGCAGGAGAATGAATGAGGTCATGGTACACATCTGCAAAATCTTCATCCCAGCTGGGCTCTTCAGGCCTTGCATGCTCTAATGTGGTCTACAAATGATACACAGACATTCTTAAATCACAATGTAGGATTTTTATTTGACACACTACTAAAAAAGCATGTACTATTATATTATGACTAGGGGCCCAGTGCACAAAATTCGTGCACTGGGGGAGGGTAGTCCCTCAACCCAACCTGCCCCCTCTCACATACTGAGAGAGCCCTCAGAGGATGTCCAACTGATGGCTCATCCCCAGCCTGACCAAGGCCTAAAGCCTCTGGCAAGGCTTTAGGCCTTAGGCACCCAGCCATCACCCTGCTCAGCTCAGCCCCGGCTGCCTGCGACCACCCGGCCCCGGGGGCTGGGCACTCGCTGCAACCGTCATTTCATCTCCACCCCCGGGGCCCGGCACTCGTGCCACTTGGACCCACCCCTGCTCCTGATTGGCTAGTAGCATAGCCAAACAGGAGCGAAGGTACAGTCAAATTTGCATGTTTCTCTTTTATTATATAGGATTCTATTTTTGTACATCAGACAAGGACCGAAAGACCTTGTCTTTTTATATACGTGTATATATTGGTTATCCAGGATTATCTGAATACACACACAAAAACTAAAAGGTGTAAACCAAGTTGTTAACATGGGTTATCTGAAGGTAGGGATGGGAAGGGGGTAATGTAGAGGAAGACATGGGAAGTATACACAATAAAAACAAAACAAAACACTATGCTATCACCCAATTTCTGTAAAATAGCATATACACACACAAGGATGTGATTAACAAAATGCTAATGATGGCTATTTCAGGGCAGTGGGATTGGTGATGATCTTTGTTTTTTTATATTATAATGTACTAGGGGCCGGGTGCACAACATTCATGCACTCGGGGGAATAGGAGGCTACCCCTTGAGCAGTCTGGGAGCCCTCAGGGGATGTCCCCAGAGTGGGCCTAAGCCATCAGTCAGACATCCTTAGCACTGCCACAAAGTTGCGAGAGGCTCAGGCCACCACCACTGCACCAGCCATCAGCCCAGCTTGTGGCTGAGCCGCGCTCCCACTGTGAGAGCGGACTGACCACCAGGGGGCAGCTCCTGCATTGAGAATCTGCCCCTGGTGATCAGTGCACATCATAGTGACTGGTCATTCCGCCATTTAATCAATTTGCAAATTACCCTTTTATTATATAGGACTAGTGGCCTGGTGCACAAAATTCATGCACATTAAAAGGGAATTAATTAGAGAAAATAATTTAATATTGCTATTTGCCCTTTCTCTATAATAGAAGTATGAGAGAATGAGAGATAAAAGAAAATTAGTAAAATGTATATGAAAACCTTCCTCTTGTCAGAGTCTTGGGGCGCACCACGGGACCCAGAGTCAAGTCTCCACCCACCCACTTACACCTCAAAATCACGTGAGACCCAGACTGGCCCTACCCTCATTGGGCTAGATCCAGATCTGGCCAGTCCCACCCTTGTCAAGCCCCAGCTGGCAGGGGATGTAGTCTCAGGTTCCCTGGCTTGGTGCCAGGATGGGGGGCATGGCCTGAGGTTCCCCATCAAGTCTTATCAGGCGGGAGGGTACAGCCTCAGGACCCCCAGCCCAGCCCTGGGATAGGGACACAGCCTCAGGTCCTCCGTCAAGCCCCACTGGCAGTAGGGTGCAGCCTCAGGTTCCCTGTCAAGTCCTGCTGGGCGGGGGCTGTGGCCTGAGTTCCCCCAACCCAGCACTGGGGGTGTACCTTGAGGTCCCCTGTCAAGCTCTGCTGGGCGGAGAGTATGGCCTGAGGTCCCTTGTCAAGCCCCACCAGGCAGTGGGGTGCAGCCTCAGATCCCCGGGCCTGGTGCTGGGGCAGAGGGTGTGACCTGAAGTACCCTGTCAAGCCCCACCTCGTGGGGGAAGCAGCCTGAGGTCCCCTAGCCTAGCACAAGGACGGGAAGTGTACCTTGAGGTCTCTCATCAAGCCCAGCCAGGCAGGGGGAGTGGCCTCAGGTTCTCTGGCCTGGCGCCGGGGCAGGGGGTAAGGCCTCAGGTCCCCTGTCAACCCCTGCTAGGTGGGGGCCTTGTGCTAGGGTGGGGAACGTGGCCTAAAGTCCCCTGTCAAGCCCCATGTGGTGGGGGACATGGCCTGAGGTCCCCTGACCTGGCACTGGGTGGGGGGTGTGGCCTGAGATCCCCCAGCCTGATGCCAGGGTGGGGTGCATGGCCTGAGGTCCCCTGTCAAGTCCCAGGGGTGGAGGAGGGCATAGCCTCAGGTTCCTGCTGATTGCTCGTTAAGGCTCCTTACGGGAACTTCGGTGCAGCCATCTTTTGATGGAGTGATGGTCAATTAGCATATTCCCTCTTTATTAGATAGGATAATATAATAATTTGCATGCATTAATTACATAATCAGAAACACTTCATTATTAACAAATACATTGCTAAAATATGTTTTTAAACTACATATTTAGAAAATGAGGTTACCCATTGTGGTCCCAAGTGTGATGATGTACAAAGTGTGGCGATTCTGCTTTCTTCTTAAAATTTAAGCATGCTTTTAGGTACATGAAAACAGCAGCTACCAAGTGATAAAGGACTGAGTAAACACTGACAAACAACAAAAACAGAAACATGGAGAGAGACTACCTAGGGATACCATCAGCACACACACAAATCTACCCTGGGAAATACAGAAGCCTGTCCCACGGACATGTGATATCTCAACCAGACAGACAGACACAGTGCTTTACAAGTGAGGAAATTGACATGCTGAGAAGTCACTTGTCAACGATCACACTATTTCATGGCAAAAGTGTAAATAATACAAAGATTACAATGTGTTTTCCATTATCTTTGTATACAGACAACAGTAAAAAAAGAGAATTTGAATTATTCCCTTTTCTTACCAATGAAAATACTAAAATCTGTATTCTATTTAACATAACTAAGAATAATAATTTACTTTAAAAATAAAGCAAATGGATAAGTCATAGAAACAGGTATTTTAAACTTGGTCTATCAATAGGTAAACTGAGCAGGTTTTCTTTCACTTACTTCAATCAATTGCCAACTCAGGAGGGAAGGGTTTAAGATGACTAGCTGAATCTAGAGCATAGATTTTATCTAATCTATGCCTCTGAAAACCTCAGACCACATTCTGTTAGCTGCTCCATATATTTAGACCTGGCAATGTTCCAGGAATTATAACCAGCCCATATGTCTTAAACTCAATTCAAAATTCATTTCAGGCTCAGCTAAAATTCCCTAGGAAGGAGCCAGTGCAAGATCATAGGGATCTGCTTAGCTGTCCATAACACCAGACATGTGGTAACCCCACTAGCCATATCAGCTACCTATAATAATTTGCAGCATCAACTGAAAAAGTCAGTATAGAGCAAGCTTTATGAATAGGTAGAAGCTACCTACATGAGAAGAACTATTTAAATAGAATTTCCCCTTGACCTAACCGCCTCCCCCCATTCCTCAGGAAAGATGATATTAAAAAGGGGATTGTGACAGCTGAAAGGGGCACTACGTAAAGGCCTGCTGAGAGAAAAGTACTCAGGATACTTCTCCCCCTCCATATTCCTCTATAAAGCTCAGCTTCTTTGAAGTTCAAACCATTTGGCATTAGATAACAGCCATGGTTTCTAACAACCTACCTGTCACTAACCCTCATGCATTTAAAACTTTGGAACTGAGTTCACACACTTCCTCTCTGACCGTATTCTGTCATTAAACCTGATCACTTGGATGTCTGTGTGGATAACCCATTCCCATGCCTTGCCTTCTTACTTTCACCTAGACACCCATTCTGTATCATCACCAGGGAACAACTCAACTTCTGGAAGTCAACCACTCAGTCTCTGACTATAGCCTCTGACCAAGAGTTCTCATTCAACTACTCCCAGGCAATTGGTTCTTCGTATCAGCCATTAGCTCACACCTAGTTTCCCTTTCTTCCCTATGTAGTTTACTTTATATGGTCCAGCATTCAACCAAAAATCCTAAACTCCCTTGACCGATATTCTCTCTCTTGCCCACCTAAATCTTACCGTCAGGTTGTAGAGGCATGGGGCCCAACAGCCACCAAGTTTGACATGCTTGTTCAGCAGAAAAACTACAAAAACTAAAGTTTATGGTGGCAGACTGACTCTAACCTTTCCTTTCAACAATGCCTGGCAATACTCTTTTTCTCTGGTCAATTTTTTCCTCAAACATCCAACTATCTCATCAATCCCCAACCTCATCCAAAAATGTGACCTGTCTCTATTAGTTCCTGATAAAATAGAAGCAGTTAAAAAAAAAAATCAACTCCTACTACCAAAGTAGTTAAGCTTTCTTAATATAGATCCACCCTTTTCTCCTTTCTTTCTACTATACTGAAACACCCCTCCTCCAGGAAAGACTAATTCTCTACTTGAGTTCTGAATTCTATCCCTTCTAATCTTCATCTCTGCCATCTTAAAACAAATAAACCTCTGACCCTGAGTTCCCATTTTGTTTTGTTTTGTTTTTTTAATATATTTTATTGATTTTTTACAGAGCAGAAGGGAGAGGGATAGAAAGTCAGAAACATCGATGAGAGAGAGACATCGATCAGCTGCCTCTTGCACGGCCCCTACTGGGGATGTGCCCGCAGCCAAGGTACATGCCCTTGCCGGAATCGAACCCGGGACCCTTCAGTCCTCAGTTCGACGCTCTATCCACTGAGCCAAACCGGTCTCGGCATGAGTTCCCATTTTGAAAGTGCCTCATCCTTCTTCTCTATATAGTCAAACTTCTTGAGTTATCTATATTCATTTCTCTACTTCCACACTCCCACACATTCTTAAAGTCACTGAAATCTTCATTTCTTGCACCCTGCCCCAATCCATTGGAACTGATCTTGCCACACATAAGATTACTTAGTAAACACCATGGATATGATTGAGTCTTTTCCTTTCTTGACCTTCTCGACACTGTTGACTATTCTCTCTTTCTTGGTGCCTCTTTTTCCTTAACTTTCGTGAAACCATAATCTTTTACTTTCTTTCTACATCTTTGGCCAGTTTCTCTTTCCTTTGCAAAGTTCTTCTTACTCTAGAATAAAAAGAAGTTCAAAATGGCTAGAAAAGAGTCTTTTCATTTATTTGTATATTCACTCATCCATAATTTTGCCATTCATCTATCTCATCTATCCAACACATACCTAAGCCCTATTAATTGCAGGCATTGTGTTAAATATCAGAGCTATAATAGAGAATAAAGTAGACATTTACAGGTGGATAGCCACAAGTAAGAGATATAAGTCAAAACACAATTATAATATAGGGTTTTGTCAGGATTTTATTCAGACATCTAATCTTTTCATTTTACATAATCACCTGGACAATTTCATTCATTCTAAAATTCATTTACAAATTAATGACTTCCACTCCTAAGTCTCCAGTTCATCATCTTTCCTAAGTGCCAGGTCTATATTGCCAGGTGCTTATGAGACATCTTCATTTGGATGTCTCATAGGCACTTCACATTTAATAGGTATATAACTGAAGCCATCCCAGCTGGTGTGGCTCAGTGGTTGAGTGTCAACCCTTGAATCATGATGTCACTGGTTTGATTCTTGGTCAGAGCACAAGCCTTGGTTGCAGGCTCGATGCCCAGCAGAGGACTTGCAGGAGGCAGCCGATGAATGATGTTTCTCTCTCATTGATGCTTCTATTGCTCTATCCTTCTTCCTTCCTCTCTCTTTAGAAAAAAACAAAAAACACAATAAAACATTTTGTAAAAAACACACACAAAAAAACTGAAGTCATACTTTTATGCCAACACTTGCCTCTCCTCAAATGAATGGAACCACCATTACACCATTTATCCAGTAGTCCAAACCAGAAATCTGGGCCAAGTGATCTTTTATTTTTTAAATCTCAGCTTAAATGTTACTTCCGTAAAGAAGAGTTCTCTAACCCAGCAGTTACTAGTGGTTACTGGTGGTCTGTGAGGTCTGACAGGTTGGCGACCACTGGTTTAAGGAAACCTTTGGAGCAGTGGTCACCAAATGGTGGTCTGTGGACCCAAAAGGTTGGTGACTGCTGCTCTAACCCATATCAATTAGATTCTCACTTTCCACCTCTCCCCCTTCATAGTTCTCTATGTTGGCACCCTATTTATCCTATAGTAGAGGCCCGGTGCATGAAAATTTGTGCATTTGGGGGGAGGGGGGGTTTGGTCCCTCAGCCCAGCCTGTGCCCTCTCACAGTCTGGGACCCCTCAGGGGATGTCTGACTGATGGCTTATGCCTGAGTGGTCCTAAGCTGGCAGTCAGACATCCCTCTGGCATCCCAGGAGCCCTTGGGGGATGTGTGACTAAGGGAGTGGGCCTAAGCTGTTAGTTGGACACACTTAGCACTGCCGTGGAGGTGGGAGAAGCTCCTGCCACTGCTGCTCCGCTGGCCAGCCATGAGCCGGCTTCTGGCTGAGCAGTGCTGCCCCTGTGGAAATGCACTGACCACCAGGGGGCAGTTCCTGCATTAAGTGTCTGCTCCCTGGTGGTCAGTGTGTAGCATAGCAACCAGTCATTCCCAGTCATTCTACATAATAAAAGGGTAATATGCAAATTGACCTCTTGACAGGGAATTCAACCAGAGTTCACACAGGGGACAGGACTGGTCTGCCAACCTTCGGCATCCCCTTCCCATGGCTGACCCGGCCTGATAAGGGCAGGCCAGTTGGACCCCACCCATGCATGAATTTGTGCACTGGGCCTCTAGTTTCTTTATGTTTACAAATATAAATTAGTCTGTGCTTGTTTATTTACTTTCTTCTTCATTACCAGTACATGAAAATAAATAGCAAATCTCTTCTGTTGATATATCCCTGAGGCATAGGACAGGTCCCACATACATATTAGTTGAATAAATAAATATATGAAAAAAAAAACATTTGTTATCTTCTTTTTATCTCCACTACCACTTCTAGACAAAGATTTCACAATTTCTTCCCTATAACTGTAAGTCTTTTAACTTACTCCAAATTTCTAACAAGATATTCTTCACACTAATACACCAATCTTTCTGAAATGTAAATATAATCTCACTCCCCTGATAAACTCCTTCAAAGCTGCCCAATACCTTCAGAATAAAGACAAAATTCAAGATGGCTTGCCATTTTAAACTTCTTTTCATTCTTCTAATGTGCATGGGCTCTCTCACCTTCAGGCCTTTATAAATGTTAAACCCTTTGCCAAGGACAGTAGTTGACAAACTCATTAGTCAACAGAGCCAAATATCAACAGTACAATGATTGAAATTTCTTTTCAGAGCCAAATTTTTTAAACTTAAACTTCTTCTAACACCATTTTTTCAAAATACACTCGCCCAGGCCATGGTATTTTGTGGAAGAGCCACACTTAAGGGGCCAAAGAGCCGCATGTGGCTCACGAGCTGCAGTTTGCCTACCACTGGCCTAAAATAATCTCTCTCCACTCCCCCATCATACAATTTTCCTTTTAACTACCTGTTTCCAACTCAATTTTCGGGTCTCAACTAAATTTCACTTTCCTCTGCCAAGCTTTCCCAAAGTTGTCTAGACTAGAATAGGTATACCTGCTTTGTACTCTCATAGCACCCCCTACTTTCCATGTCATAGCACTTACCACACACTCCAGTGAATTTAATGATCTGTCTTCCTGTTAGACTGCAAACTCTGTGAAGGTGGGAACTGTGTTTATTTTGTTGTTGCATCCCAAGTGCCTAACACAATTATCTGATATATAACAGATGCTTAATGCTCATTTGCTGAATGAATGAATAGAAAGAGAACTAAGAAGAGAATAGTACTGAAATAGAAATAGGGCATTACCAAAAAAAAAAAGACAATTTCACAATTTTGTCAATGTTTGTCTTTCTTTACCTATCCAAGTTTATTTCGCATTATTTAAAAAAGAAATCTATATAACAGCAAAAGTAGTTATCAGAAGAAAGAGTATAATTACATTTTTTAGGAACTAGAAGCAGAAAAAGAAAGCAAGCAATAGATCCTCTGGCAGTAGACAGAAAAAAGGAAATGCAGAAGAAAACAGACTTACTCTACAAAGGAGGAATGAACAGTCACACACACTCTGGTAAACCATCAGAACATCCTTATACCTACATCCACAAAGCCCAGCTACAATGAAAATTCATTATATAATAGCAGTATATTCAGCACATCTCTGCAGTGATGGGACAGACAGGCCGCCCTCTGTAACAGTGCCTCACTGTATCATATAAAGTTATAATCACTTACATTTATAATAATTACCTGGGGTCAATAAGAAGTTAGAACTGAATCTGATATACCATGCTTAAGAAAGCAGGGAAATGTGTACTACATTTTATAAAGATTTTCATCAAAAGGTGATTAAGGTAAAAGTTTCATGATTACATCTGAAATATCTAGTAAATACATTTGTAGAAAATGGAGCTCATTCCCTCATAACCCTAGGTGACTGGTATTCCTATAAACATTCTGTTAATTTACTTCTTTATTAATGCTCCTATTATTTGTCTCAGGGTCACTGAAAGACTGTTTACTCATGTGTTGCAGAGGTGCTTTAGCACTCCTCTGTCTCTTCTACTACTCTGTCTTGCCTGCGCCATCAGAGTCTGCTGTTCTAACAAGTCATACTATCATTCTTCTAATTTCCACAATGCTGCATCTTCTAATCTCTGCCAGCCCTTTTGTAATATATTACAGTATTTCCTGTTCTAATGCCTTCCTTTTGGTAATTGATTCCCATCTTCCTTGAGCTTGTATTGAGCTGCTTGGCTTTTATAATTTTCACTAGAGGCCCAGTGCACGAAATTTGTGCATGGGAAGGGGGTCGGCTCAGCTTGGCCCACACTCTTTCCTATCTGGGACCTCTGCCGCCTAACCACTCACCTGCTGCCAGCCTGATCCCTCTAACTGCTCGCCCCTGCCTGCCGGATTGCCTCTAACCTCCTCTGCCTTGGCCCCGCCAACAAGGCTTTGCCCGGAAGGAAGTCAGGAAGATATTCAGTCTAATTAGCATATTACCCTTTTATTAGTATAGATGCCACCTCGTCCTAAAAATGCAGGTTATTCCCATGTTTTCCTATTGTGGAGGGGAGCCCACAGTAGCATCCTGGGTTCTGAGCAAGGCTTACGCGCTTGTGCTTTATCTCAGCAGATGTGATTCCTAGAAAAAGACTCCTGGATGTACCTTGAACATTTCTATAGAATTTGCCAAATCATCCTCCAAAAATGTTGAACCACTTTAAACTCCCACCAGCAACCTTCCAGACAAAGCTGGGGCTACGAGGGCCGAGGCAAGCTGCCTTGGCTGCAACAGATTGGCAGGCTGTGGTGGATGAGCAGGGCCTCCCTCTGCAAGGGAAGCCTGGGTCCTGGGTGCCAAAGGAAAGCCCAAGTCCCGTGTGCTAGAAGGAAGCCAGTGCCAGAAGCCAGGGGAAGGAAGGCCTACTCTTACACGGGCCTCTAGTTTTTTATAATAAGACTAGATTCCTGCATGAATAGAGCTTCCTGCAGCCTGAGCAAAGCTCCTTCTCTTCTCTGCTGCCTCTCTCCCTTCTCCACTACCTCGCTCTCTCCTGTCTCTGCTGCCTCGCTCGCTCCCTTTTCTGCTACCTTGCTTCCTTCTCTGCTGCCTCCCTTCCTCTTATCTCCTCTGTCTCACTCCCTCCCGTCTCCTCTGCCTTGCTCCCTCCCTTCTCCCCCACCTCAGTTGCTTACTTCTCCGCAGCTTTGCTCCCTCCTGCAGTGCTTGGCTTCCTTCTATGCAGTCTTCTGTGCACGGATATGCAAATTAACTGCCGTCTTGGTTGGGTTAATTTGCATACCTGCTCTGATGGGTGTGTGGGCGTGGCTTGTGGGTGTATCGAAGGTACAGTCAATTTGCATATTACTCTTTTATTAGATAGGCTAAAAAGCCCTAGCTGGAATGGCTCAGTGGATGGAGCATCAGCCTGTTGACTGAAGGGTTCCAGGTTTGATTCCAGTCAAGGGCACATGCCTGGGCTGCGGGCTCAGGAGGCAGCTGGTCAATGATGTTTCTGTCTCTCTCTCCTTCTCTTCTTCTCTGAATCAATAAAAAAATATACATTAAAAAAAAAAGATAAGTAAGTATTCAGGAAGTTCTCTCTTTGGTTATATAGAATCAGGGAGAGGAGAGGTTCTACTTCCAGATTTTATATCAAAATAAGAACACTCCTAGAGGAGAAACTGCTTTCTTCAGTAATTCTTGACAGTCCTTCTTCCCCAACTTTTCTACATCCCACACTGATCCCACTGACTGCACAGTGTTACAACAGTCTGTGGATTTCTTTGTATCTTCCTGCTAGACTGTATGCTTCCTGAGGACAAAGACTTATCCTCAGCTCTACATCCAAACCATTTTAGAGGTATAAAATACTGGTTGAATAAATTAAGTGAAATTATTCTTTTAATACATCTTAAAGCTTTATTTCCTTTTATCAGCAGAAAGATGATTCTTTAAATTTTAATTGTCACATATATGTTTTTTTAAAAAATAATGTTTTTAGTATTTAAAGTCATGTATGAGCATAGTGTCATCTTTTATGTAAACTAAGAAACCTTACTGGGCACAGAGCAAACTGCTTAGAATAACAAATATGACCCCATAAAATTGATTCCTTTCAAATTCTCATAGACTGAGTTAAAGTGGAATGTAATTCATTCATTATAGCTTGCAATTATTAAATTTGTTTGTTTACATATTCCTGTATCTGGCTCTCTAACTAAACTGTAAACTTCATTTTTGTCTTTCTTGCTATTTTATACTTGGCATATAAGAGATTCTGAATATACTGTATTTCATCAATTCTAAGATACATACTTTTTTTATTATTCAACTCTCAAAAATCAGTATATATTTTACATTTGATGGCATCTTGGCATTCTATCATAGTTCAAAAATAGAAGTGCTCTTAGTAGTAAATAAAATAATGGTATGTATTATGATCAAAGGCATGTTAGATTTTATGAAGATAGATTATTTAAATGGGAAAATGATGATGTTATGTAACTATCTAAAAACAGAAGGTAAGCAAGAGAACAAAAGTAAACCACCTAAAAATAAGCTACTACTGCTAGTTTAAGGTTGCCAATTAAAATACAGGTCATCCAGTTAAATTAGAATTTCAGATAAACATCAAATAAGTTTTTACTATAATTATGTTCCACAGAATATGTGGGCTATACTTATACTAAAACTAGTGGCCTGGTGCACTCAATTTGTGCACATTAAAAGGGAATTAATTAGAGGAAATATTTTAATATTGCTTTTGCCCTTTCTCTGTAATAGAAGTGTCAGAGATTAAAGAAAATTAGTAAAATGTATATGAAAATCTTCCTCCTGTCTGGGGCATGCCACAGGAACTGGTGTCAAGTCCCCACCCACCCACGTGTGCCTCGAAATCACGTGAGACCTAGACCTGGCTGGCCCCACCCCCATTGGGCTAGATCCAGATCTGACTGGCCCCACCTCCATCAAGCCGTGCCCAGTGGGGGGGGCGTGGCTTCAGGTCGCTTGGCCTGATGGGGGGCCAGGAGGCGTGCCTTGAGGTACCCTGGCCCAGGCTAGGGGGCGTGGCATGAGGTCCCATGTCAAGCCCTGCCAGATGCAGGGGTGTAGCTTCAGGTTCCCCAACCTGGTGCTGGGGGGGAGGAAAGCACAGCCTGAGGAGCCCCATCAAGCCCTGCATGGCGAGGGGTGCAGACTGAGGTCCCTGGTCAAGCTCCGCCCAGCAGGGGGTGTAGCCTGAGGTCCCCCAGCCTGTTGCCGAGGCAGAGGGCACAGCCTGAGGTCCCCCAGCCTGGCACCAAGGGAAGGGCACGGCCTGAGGTCCCCCATCAAGCTCCACCAGGCAGGGGGCACAGCTTCAGGTCCTCTGCGCCGGCCCAGTGCCACACAGCCTCAGGTCCCTGCTGACTGCTTGTTAAGGAGGAATTTTGCCTCTGCTGTGGGTGCAGCCATCTTGTGTTATGGGATACTTGCCTCTGCTGTAGGCGCAGCCATCTTGTGTTACAGAATCCTTGCCTTCATGTGGGCACAGCCATCTTGTCATGGTGTGATGGTCAATTTGCATAATCCCTTTTTATTAGACAGTATTATTAACTCCTTATCTGAAATTCCAGTTTAACTAGTGTCCTGTATTATTAATTACTAATTCTAGCAATACTACACTGGTTAGAGATACAAAATAGTTTTTCATTTTATAAATGCATTATATAAAGTATTGAGTCTTAGGTACCTATTTTCATATAGAAAAGAAACAGTCAAGTATTACCATACTAGTGGCCTGGGCACGGATTTGTGCACATTGAAAGGAAAATAATTAGAAGAAATATGTTAATACTAGAGGCCCAGTGCACAAAATTCGTGCACGGCAGGGGCATGTATCCCTCATCCTAGCCTGCACCCTCTTCAATCTGGGACTCCTTGAGAAATGTCTGACTGCCCGATTAGGTCTGATCCCACCTAAACAGGCAGACAGACATCCCTCTCATAATCCAGGACTACTGGCTCCCAACCACTCACCTACCTGCCTGCCTGATTGCTCCTAACCGCTTCTGTCTGCCAACCTAATCACTCCCTAACTACTCCCCTGCTGGCCTGATTGCCTCTACCTGCCCTCCCCTGCCAGCCTGGTCACGCCTAACTATCCTTCTCTGCAGGCCTGGTTGCCTCCAAAAAGCTCTTCCCTGCTGACCTGGTAACCCTTAACTGCCCTCTCTTGCCAGCCTGGTCCCCCCCAATGGCCCTCCCCTGCAGGCATAGTCACCCTAACTGTCCTCCCATGAAGGCCTGGTCCCCCCCAATTACCCTCCTCTGCTGCCCTGATCACAACTGCCCTGCCCTGTTGGCCATCTTGTGATGGCCATGTTGTGTCTACATAGGGGCAGCCATCTTTAACCACATGGGGGTGGCCATCTTGTGTGTTGGGGTGACAGTCAATTTGCATATAACTCATTTATTAGATAGGACAGCTATTCACCCTTTCTCTAGATAGAAGTATCAACCAAATTCATGATCAACAATGACAGATCGAAACACACATGTGCAACTGGCACCAACAAGAGCTTTATATGTATCACACATGCACAAGTCAACTTAGCCTTTTATAGATGTAGAATAAACTTGCTTAATTACCGTACACCTGCATTCTGACTTAGCTAAACTTTTTCAACCCAGTGAAGCACCCCAACTTCAGGTAATTGTCAGTAACACAGCAGTAAATATCAACATGAAGCAGATTATTATTGTAGATTACACAGGGAGAACAAAGGGTAAAATATTTAACTGCAGCAGTATTGACTATATGCAGTGAGAAAACCTGAAGTTATTTTCAAGGTCCACCATTTCTAACTTCTTGTCTATCGAGTCAAGTTTCTACATTTTCTGGCTAATAAAAAGAAAATACGATTCCACAGAGTCTCCTATCTACCTACCCCAGGATTTCTGTGAGGATCAAATGAGATGAGGCACTGGAAAATGCATCATAGACATTTGGTGAGAGTGTGAAATATTTGCCCCTGGCTATACAGTAAGTGGTGTTCTTGGAATGAAGAAACTGCAAGGAGGCTAGATGTCACTAGGGAGAGGAAGCCAGGCATTGCTATGAGACATCATTATCCAGCGCACCATAGCGACTGTTTCTGGCTGGACTGTGGGCTGCATTTTGCACCATGAGGCCTTGCCATCATTGGCTGCTATTTGGTGGGCTGTTGCTCCAGGGTGGTGGCAGGGTCCACTGGGGGGAAGCCAAGTTTTGCTTTGTGGGTGCCAGGTCCACAGAGCCATTTCTCATGGCAGCTCCTGCACTGAGCTTCTTCCCCCTGGTGGTCAGTGCATGTCATAGTGACTGGTCAGATGGTCAGACACTTAGCATATTAGCCTTTTAAATATATAGATATTACATGTTATGGAATAAATTTTTGTAATTAGAGAAAAAAGGGTTCAGTATTTTATTATTATCTTGGAAATTTAAAAATACTGTTTCAGTATTATCTTGGCAATTTAAAAATACTGATCAAAGTCGAGAATATCCTTGAAATTTACAATCTGATCTATTTTCTTACCTCAGCATAAGCTTTGGCCCATGTGCTTGCCAGATGATGTAAATCTACTTCACCTGATTTCACAGCTTCCAGCGATGCTTCAGCCTCTCTATCATAATCTCTGAGAGTTTCTCTTTCTATAAACTGGATCAGAGCTTCTTTTAAGTCTACAACAGGGTCAAGAAATGCTAGCATCAGCAAAATCCAGACAAAAAGAGGAAACATTTTACCTAAGCATTCCAATGTCAAATTTATTTTATCAAGTGCAATCTACATAGTAAAGAGGTAATATGCTAATTGGTCCTAATGTCGCAATCATGACCAGGCTGCGTGCGCACAGGAGCTGGTGGGCAGGGATGGGAAGGGAGACTCGCGCCACTGGGACATGAGGCGGGTGGCAGCCTCTCCCCCGGGGTGGAAGCACACACAGGCCCTCAGTGCCTCCCGGCCTGGAGGGGGGCATCAGGATGGGGGCGGGCCTCCGCAGAGAGCTCTCAGCACTCCTGAATCAGGGTGCAACGAGACAGCACATAGGCAGTTAGGGGGTTTAGGCCAGGAGGGGAGAGCAGATAGGCAGTTACTGGGGTTAGGCCAGCAGGTGACAGCAGTTAGGCAATTAGGGGAATCAGGCCAAGTAAGGAAAGCAGTTAGGGCCATTAGGCTGGCAAGGGAGTAGTTAGGGGCATCAGACAGGCAGGTGAGTGCTTAGAAGCCAGTGATTCTGGATTGTGAGAGGAATCCCAAACTGGAGAGGGTGCAGGCCAGGCTGAGGGGAGCCCTCTTCCCTTGCCCATGCACAAATTTTGTGCAGCAGGCCACTATTGTCTAAATAAAATAAAATAAGCTTAGGGGATCATATATCTATTTCACAACCATTTTTCTTTTTTAAAAAAATATTTATTGCTGAAAGTATTATATATGTCCCCTTTTTTCCTCAATCAATCCCTTCCAATCCTCCCCCTTCAGGCCCTCATCACCCCTTTGTTGGAGTCCCTGGGTTATACATATATACATACAAGGTCTTTGCACAACCATTTTTCTTTACTATTACTGCCTGGACAATGGTCAAAATTCTTGACTCATGTATAGCCTTGATACTAATTTGAAATAATTTCTTAAGCTTGCTTGTTGTTTCAGTTTGAAACTGAGTTGGTAAAATCACATACGGAAAACTTCTACAGATTTCGAGGGTTTGAAGGTTACTGTATTTAAATGAAAAAGTTTCCTATATATGTATTGTTACATTCTATGAATTTTAAAAAATTGAATATTTAGTGTATTAAAACTGATGTAACTCAGATGCTATATAATTCCAATTTTAGAGACAATACTTAAAAACTGATATAATGGAAAGAGCACTGGGATAGAAGTCAGTATGCCTGTGTTCTGGTGTGGGCTCTGTCTACCACATTACTTTAAACCAGTGGCATGCATTAGAATTCCCTGGAGGGCTTACAGAAGTAGCTTGCTGAATGCTACCCAGAGTTTCTGACCTAGCAAGAATGGGGTGGGGCTCAAGAATGTGCAATTCTAACAAGTTTCTAGGTGATGCTACTGCTCTTGATCAGGGAACAACTTTTGAGAACCACTGCCTTAGGCAAATATTTTAACCTTCTTATTTGCAGATTTCCTTAACCTGTACAATGAAAGTTTCTGGGTTCCCTAACTCTAACTTTCTATGATGCAAAACATTCTCAATTAAATTTTTTTCTTCATCTGTGAGGTAGCACATAGACTTTTTAAATGGTTTAATATAAATGACTTTTTATGGAATTAATTTAGGTAAGCAAAAATTATTCAACGATTTATATTCCTTCTCTTCCATGACATTTCAGAAACTGAGAACCAGATCATTAAAGGAGCAATGCATTTAGCAATATAATTCTGTAATATAATAACTGACAGCTGAAATGCCTTATGAATCCATCCAAGTTGAGTTTAAAAGTTCTATTCCAGGCTTTGTAACTAGTTTTACATTATATGATTTAATTTTTATACAACTTATCAACAACTACAAGAGTCATAGGAAAAATCATTAAATTAAACAAAGGTTTGGGGAATCTCTTTATTCTTAAAAGCAATTAAACACTTTATATTTTATGGCTCTTTCCAATGCTTCTTAGTTTTATGCTTTCTAATATGAAACTTTTAATGTCAGAGACTCTAGATAAACAATAAAGTAGTATTAAGAAATCAGTCCTCACCTTTTTCTATAAAGCATGGCAAGCTGTGCAGCAGCATCAGGCGTCCATGTAAGTAACTGGCATCCTCTTGAACAGGAAATTGGAGGGGCACCCTCAGTTCTAAGCACTGACTTCCTATTTTGAATTTATACACAAATTCCCTCTCGCGGTTCCAGCATCTTTCTCTGTTTTTCTTCATCTTCTTTGGTAGGATATCTATAGAACTAACAAAAAAGCAGCACATTATAAGTCCATAAAAACATGATATAGCACATTATTGCTCTACCACTTCCACGAAAATATTCCCCTCCTCAGAGATTTTATTTGTGTGACTCGAAGCCTATTACTCTAGTTTTTCCTACTTTTATATTTGTGTTTTCAACATTGTGGTGAAAATGAAGTACATCTTTTTAAAATGAGGTCAGTTTCTTTTAAGCTTTATTTAAGGAAGAATATGCATATAGAGTCCTTTGGATTTCTAGGCAGGATTCTCAAGAACAACAACAAAAAAAAACAGTGAGAAAAGAGCAGAGAGGAGTCTGAGGAAGAGATGCATAGGTGGGATAATAGAAGGAAAATAGCAGTTATGAAACAGTTGGTGAATACAAAATCAAAGAAATAGCACAGCCAGCTTGGTTCAGTGGTGGAGCATCGACCTATGAACCAGGATGTCACAGTTAAATTCCTGGTCAAGGCACATGCCCAGGTTGTGGGCCCAATCCTCAGTGTGGGGCTTGCAGGAGGCAATCAATCAATGATTCTCTCTCATCATTGATCGTTGTATATTCCCTCTCCCTTTCTCTCCGAAATCAATAAAAAACATATTTTTTAAAAATCAAAGAAACAGATCAGGGATGAAGAAGTGATCTTGGAATTCTTAGATGTTGTATGAGATCAGATTGGGGGTAGAGGGAAGAAAGATGGGTGTTGGAAAGATTTTCATGTGCGAAGAAGATACACAGAAAATAGAAAGTATAAAATATCCCACAAGGCCAACTGGATGCTTTTCCAAAAGAAGAAAATCTAGTAAGATAGAGGAAGACTCAACATCCTGTAAAGGTTTATCAGCCTCCTTCCTAGACTTACAGTTTCTAGGCTTTTCCTCATCAAATCAGTTCTTACACTACTCTGGGACAAGATACAATACGACACAAATCACATTAATCTTTCCAAGTAGATACTTTGATATTTACCTGCTTAAAACATTTGTATAACATTCTATTGGCCCAGGTGCATGAAATTCGTGCATGGGGAGGCGTCAACTCAGTTTATAATGCCTCTGCTTATATCTCCAGGCTTTTTCCTCACCAGCACCTGCACCTGCGCCTCTCTTCCCAAAGATATAAATTTGCTGAATGCTTTTCCCAACCTTTCTGAATACTTTTCCTTTACCTAGAACACTCGTTCTGGTCTTCTTTCATTGGCTAAATATTTTTGGTAAATAATAACCATTAGCTTTAGTTTCAATCGGTTCAACATTTAGACTTGTTTCGACAAATGATTATTTAGTTGTCCCTCCCCACTTAAAAAAAAATAACGTGTGTGTGTGTGTGTGGGGGGGTGAAATAAAAGATTCCCTGCAAAAATGGGATGGGAGGCGGAGGCCAGGATCGAACTCATTCCATCAATAGCGGAGATGCTGAGGGCAGACTGTGGGGCCTCGCAGCTCCAGCCGAAAGAGGGGGATAGTAGCTCTATTAGCGGGGTTCATTCTGAAGGGGAATCCCTGCTCTTACCTCTGGTCTCAGCTCCCCAGGTTCCGAAGTCCGAAAGGTCCGCACTCAGGGACCTGTCATTAAGCCACTGCACAGGGAACGTCAGCTGACCTACTGACTGCAAATCCGCCAGCAAATCCACTTCAGCCGATTCGCCCGCCACCTTTTCCATACCTGGCTCCCCGTAGAAAATTCACCGATCTAAGTTCCCCTTTGTTCCATCATGTAGTCATTCAAAAACTGCGAGAAGGTGTATTTCTACTGCTATGTTACATTTCCTCTATAGTCCGCGAAAAAAGCCACATTCGTGGCGAAAGTGTAGCGGCAAAGTACAAACTCGGCTCCGGTGGACCGGAAGCGGAAGGGTCCCGGCTTAGAAGGGAGAGCGCACTCTGCTCTGGACGCGTGCGCTTGCGCAAGGATGGCCGGGATCATTGGCGGACCCGTGGCAGGGGGCGGAGAGCTCGGGTCCGGATTTGGGCGGGAATTGAAACCGCCTTTGCTGCCTACAAGAACTTGATAGCTGCAAATATCCAGCCTGGGAGGGAGCCATGGTGCGGCCTGTAAGGTGAGGAGTTCAGGACGTCCGGCGGGGATGGGGAGAAAGAGCAGGAAGACGCTGTAGACCGAGGGCTCAATAGAACGGAGGTAGCGACAGTGGGTGGGATTGACAGTTACTGGAAAATTCCTATTCCCTGATCACACACCCCTCACCCCCAATTCCTCGGAAGTACGCTCTCAGTTTTCGTCTCCTTGCCTCTCTTCGTAGCTGCTGCCCTTTCTTTTACCCACCCCACTCAAATAAGACCTTGTTGTGGTAGCATTGGATCAGCGCTTTGCATCTCGCCGAGCTCCTACTTATGTGTGATTTCATTTGTTCATCACTATAGCGCTTTGGTATCCCTGTTTTATCGATTTAAACTAGGCGTAAAAGCCAATTAACCCAAGTTACAAAGCTAGAGAGTGGCAGGATAACCCTCACACCTCGGCCACCTGGCTCCAGATCCTCTGTGCTTTCCCTTGTAGTATTTGAAACGATCCCTCTACTTAACAGTTGAGAGCTAGGGTCAGCCATGCATTGAGTTAAGTTATGGAATATATTTACTTCTATGCATTACTCTACAAGGTGCAGGAGGTTACCTTCTAGTCAAGGGGTGAGGTTAGGGGGCCAAACATGGAAATGTGAGAAAGAGCGAGGAGAGGAAAGCCTTGATTTCAATAGGGTAATTAGGCTGTGCCTCTCTGAGGAGATATTACAAGAACGGAGGAAGGACGGCAGGAAGGATGTAGCCAATGAAAATCTGGGGCAAACCTGGGAACAGGTTTGTTCCCTAGTGGTCAGTGCATGTCATAGCAACTGGCCAAGGCCCTGAGCTTGACCATGTCTGAGGGACAGAAGGCCACTGACGTGGTAGTATTAGCAAGCAGTGGGGAGGATCGTAGAGGATTAGGTCAGAGGAATAGGTGGGGACAAGAGCAGGTAGGCCTTGTAGGCTTTGGAAAGGAGTTTGGGGTTTAAGTGCAATGGGGAGTCGATAATTTTAAATTGAGGAGAGCAATCTAATTTTGGCTCTATGTAGTTGACTGGTGGAGAATTATTGGGAGACCAGGTAACCGGAAGGGGAGCAGAAAAACCAGTTAAGAGACAATGATAGCATTGAATACTGGTTTGGATTAGGGTGTTATTATCCGTGGACATGGAATGGGACAGATGAATTTGGGGTGTATTTTGGAGGTACTATTGCCAAAACTTGCTGAGGAAATTTCTGTGGGAGGTACAGGAAAAAGAATCGTGGATGACTTTACAATACTTTTGTCCTGAACTACTGAATATCTTAATACTAGTGAGGTGGGGGAGCCTAAGAAAAGGAACAAGGTCAGGAAGTGTGGGGCTCAGAGTTCTGTGTTGGCTCGGCCAGCATGGCTCAATGGTCGAGCATTGGCCTATGAACCAGGAGGTTACAGTTTGATTCCCAGTTTTGGCTTTTATGCCCAGGTTGTGGGTTCGATCCCCAGTGTGTGCAGGAGGCATCCTATTGATGATTCTCTCTCATTATTGATGTTTCTATCTCTCCCCCTTCCTCTCTGAAATCAATAGAAATATGTATTTTTTAGAAAGAGTACTGTTTTCAGCATGTTAAGTTTAACATCCAAGTAGCAAAGATTTGCGGACTCCTCCACGTCCCTGTCCCTGAGACGTTCTCAGGAGGCTTATGAGGTTAAAACTGTTTTCATAATAATACTACACCATTACTTGCTATTTTTAATTGCTCTGTCATTTGCACTGCAAAGGTGGTCAAAGGGCCGGTGCCTTAGCACAAATCAAGGCAATGGCACCAAACTGTGGGAGTAGTCATTGTATTTCTTACTGCTACACATTCAGAGTAAAAGTAAATAAAAAATAGAAAATACCAGTTTCACTTAAGAGTGTGTTTGATGAAGCAGTAAGAATTATATCATTACTAGAGACCCGGTTCACGGATTTGTGCAGGGGTGGGATCCCTAGGCATGGCCTGCGGGGATTGGGCCGCAGCAGATGGCCGGGGAGGAGCCTGAGCCCAGCCTGGCACCATGCCACTCACTTATCCTGACCCAGTTCTGCCTGTTGTGGGCTTGTGCCCAGTTAGTCCCGATTGGTAGAGGCTCACACTGCCGCAGTGGCACTCGCCAGTGTAGCAGCGCTTCCACCATGGGAGTGCCCTGACCACCAGGGGGCCGCTCCTGTGTTGAATGTTTGTTCCCTAGTGGTCAGTGCATGTCATAGCAACTGGTCAAATGGTCAACTAGTCGCTTTGGCTTTTATATGTTAGGTAGTTTAACTGTTGAGCATACTTTTTAAAAATATATTTTTATTGATTTCAGAGAGGAAGGGAGAGGGAGAGAGAGATAGAAACATCAATGATCAGAATCATTGATGGGCTGCTCCTGCACGCCCTCATCATCCTGGCTGTGTGCCCACAGGGAACCGAACTGCAACCTCCTGATTCGTAACTCAACCACTGAGCCACACCAGTCAGGCTGAGCATCTTTTTTTAAGTGTTGATTTTATTTTACTATTATTCAATCTCAGAATTTCTATATTCACCTCTCAAATTCTTTAATTCCAAAGAGTAGGACAGTAACAAGAACACTCTTCATTTTAATATTCTGTATGAGGAAATTAGAAGCACGCACAGAACATTTCTATAATTGTCTTAAGGAAAACCACTTGTAAGATTGAGTTGTGAGCTGAACTAGTCTCTTTTTCATAAAAAACTGTGTTTACTTAAAAGAGCAACTGACATACTAGGTCATTCACACTTGGGAATTTGGCAGAGGACCATTTCATTTAGTGCCTAGAGGAAGGAAATTATTTTTTTCACATTTGTGTAAATGAAAAAATTTCTGTTGGTTATAGGAATAAGAAGCCAGTCAATTACTCACAGTTTGAGAACTCTGAAAGTGATGGTATGTAGAGATTCTTATTTGTTTAAAGTTTTGGAAATTTATTTCCTCAGAAATGTATAAATGTATATATATGTGTATTTATTAGTATATGTATATTACTTAATTGCATATGAGGTAGGTAGGTCTGGAAAAGTAATTTTCTGAGCATTTGAAATAATTATGCTGATAATTACATTGATGAGAATTATGTAGGTAAGTGATAAATGAGTGGGTCAGGTAAGGTAGTTCTTTAGGTCAAAAGTACTGCAAGTACCTGTTTCTCAAAGTGAGGTTTGACTCCTTACTTTGGAGGAGAGACTGGTTTTTTTTGTTTGTTTGTTGTTGTTTGTTGTTGTTTTTGAGACACAAGTGTGTTACAGAATATGATGGGAAATTCCCATTAATCCTATCTAATAAAAGAGTGATATGCAAATTAGCCACAAGCCACACCCACCAGCCAATCAGGAGCAAGTATGCAAATTAACTCAAACAAGATGGCTCAGCCATGAGGAAGCAGGAGGTTTGGGTTTCCCCAAATGTAGGAAGCACATGGAGGAAGCACACCCTGGCGGGCTCAAGCCTTCACTCAAGGCTATAAAGTTTCAACTTTATAGAAGATAAATAAATCCCAACAAAAATGGCGGCAGCCAGGGAGCTGGAGAGCAGGAGGCTTGGGTTGCCCCCAGCAATGGAAGAAGCCAAGCTCCTACAGCCCTGGCCTGCCTTGGCCTCTGCTACAGTTTCAATTATAGAAGATAAGTAAATCCCAACAAAAATGGCTGTGGCCATGGAACAAGCAAGAGGCTTGGTTCCGCTCAAGGATACAAAGTTTCAATTATAGAAGATAAATAAATCTCTGATTTCAGGGCTTTCGCGTGGGTCGCTGGGGACAATGGTGGGCTGCAAACCACCACTGGTCCCTCACCCAGGCTGCCCCACTCCCCAAAGGAACCCCCACCCTGATCCAGGACACCCTTCAGGACAAACGAGCTGGCCACACCTCACCCATGCAACAGGCCTCTATCTAATAAAAGAGTAATATGCAAATTGACCATCACTCCAACACACAAGATGGCTGCCCCCATGTGGATACAAGATGGCCAGCAGGAGAGGGCAGTTGGGAGGGACCAGGCCTGCAAGGGAGGGCAGTTGGGGCCAATCAAGCTTGCAGTGGAGGGTAGTTGAGGGGGCCAAGGCCAGCAGCAGAGGAGGGAAGTTGCAGGTAACTGGGCCTGCAGGGAAGGGCATTTGGGGGAGATCCAGGCCTGCAGGGAAAGCAATTGGGTGGAACCAAGCCTGCAAGGGAGGGCAGTTAAGAGCAAACAGACTGGCAGGGGAGTAGTTAGGCATCAGTCAGGCTGACAGGGGAGTGGTTAGGGGGTGATCTGACTGGCAGGCAGAGCGGTTGGCATTCAGGGAGGGAGGCAGGCAAGCAGTTGGGATCCAGCAGTCCTGGATTTTGAGAGGGATGTCTGACATTCCTCGAGGGGTTCCAGATTGGAGAGGATGCAGGCTGGGATGAGGGACATACACCCCATGCATGAATTTCATGCACTGGGCCACTAGTTGTATAATAAAACAAGACCTTGAAGAAAGGTTAGGCTTAAGGTATGCCCTATTTACTTACCTTTCTTATTAATGGAATTTTAGTCAAAACACAAGACACGGACCACAGTGAACAGTTTGGTGATAAGCAGAGGGGAAGAGAGGTGGGGGCTAGATAGAAGTGGGTAAGGTGGGGAGAAATGGGCATGGAAGACACTGCTTGGATCAATGGGTACACGATGCACTGTGCAGATTATGTTTTATTGAGCTGTACATTTGAAACCTGTATGATTTTGCAAACCAGTGTCATCCCAATATATTTAATTAATTAATAAGAAGTGTTTGATAAATATGGGGTTAGACTACATTATACTTTGAAACAGGTTTTGTACTTCTCAGACCATAAGAGAATTTTGTGAATCAAATACTTAGTATCTGTGAGGTTTGAAGGAATCTTTGTTTTGAGATTTGATTGTTCCCTTTTGTCTTGGGCATAGCCTTAAGTGGGTCTAAGACTTAGGAGAAAATAATATAGAATACTAGAGGCCCATGCACAAAATTTGTGCACATGTAAGTTCCCTAGGCCTGGCCAGCTGGGGCCTCCCTTCCCCAGCTGCTGACTGCTGGCCAGGGTCTTCCTTTATTCCACACCAACCTCTGGTAGTCAGTGCACGTCAGAGTGAGCATTTTGACTCCCAGTCAAACTTCCAAGGGGATTCTTTGTTTATTAGTCTTTTATATATATATACTAGAGGCCTAGTGCATGAAATTTGTGTATGGGAGAATGTGTTCCTCAGCCTGGTCTGCACCCTCTCCAATCTTGGACTCCTCATTGGATCCCTGCAGGATTGGGCCTAAACTGGCATTTGGACATCCTTCTCACAATCCAGGTCTTCTGGCTCCTAATCACTCACCTGCCTACCTGATTGCCCCTAACTGCTCCCCTGCCAGCCTGATTGATGCCTGACTGCTCCCTTGCCAGTCTGATTGCCCCCAATTGCCTTCCCCTGCTGGCCTGATCACCCCTAAGGCTTTTATTAGTGTAAATAATATACATATTCAAATGTACAGATGTATCAGGCCAGCAGGAAAGGCCTACCATGCAAGAGTAGGCCTTCCTTCCCCCAGCTGCTAACACTGGCTTCTCTCTGGCACCCAGGAGGGGCTCCTCTTGCAGCCCTGGCTTGGTCCAGAAGGATGTCCAGTCTAATTAACATATTATGCTTTTATTGTTAGAGGTATACTAGAGGCCTGATGCACAAAGATTCATGCAAGAATGAGCCTTCCTTCCCCTGGCTGCCAGCACCACCTTCGCTCCGGCCCGGAGCAGCCTTCCCACCTTTCCATGCTGCCCAGAGGCCCGGAGAGGCTGGGGCGGTGTGGAACGCCTACATCATCGCCATGCGACAACACAAGTGCCCCACCCCACCCTCAGCCACTCGGTGCCTGCATATGCAAATTAACCCACCATCTTTGTTGGGTTAAGTTGCCTACTTACTCCTGATTGGCTGGTGAGTGTCGCAAAGGTACGGTAAATTTGCGTCTTAGTCTTTTATTAGTGTAGGGCATTTGCTTAAAATTTCTTGAAGCAAACAATAGAAATCAGGGCATTTGCTTGAAATTTCTTGAAGCAATAGAAATCAATTGCAAAGTTCTGAGAATCCCAGAATGTTCCAACTCTGATGGCATTACATTGCTAGGTCAAAGTCCTTGACCTGCCCATACTTCAGTTTCCATTCTGCATTACCTGTACTCCTTCCTCACCTTTGCTTGTTTCAGAATGGCTTGCAGATAATTGTCAATGTCTCCTAGAAAGTGCCTAGACTGGAGCGGCTCCACTTTCCTTTGAAGATGTATACATACCATTTTGTCTCATTTCCAGCTCCTTCTTTCACCATCTAGTATTTTTGGTGATGGTCGTCCACTGCCACATGCCCAGCTTGCAGAGCTGAACAAAAGCTTTCCACCCAGACAATTGTGGATTCAGACCCTGGAAAATAAAGTTTAAAACAAGCACACATCTATTTTATAACGTTCTAACGATAAGGATAAAGTGTCTAATGTGTGAATAATGCTTAAAGGTGATGGATCAATACAGTAGCAAAGAGCTTATCCTTTTTGGGTGAGACTAGTTTTCAGGGAGTTGGGCCCTTTAAAGGGGCATCACCCTCATTTCCTACATGAATCATCCTGCCTATCCTGGGGTGGGAGGCAGCGGCCCTCTAACCTGGAACTTGTGGCCACACTCCACCAGCGCCACCAATCCACGTCCGGGAAGGAGCAAGCCTGTGGCACTTGAACGAGTGAATGAAAGCGGCTCCACCCAAAGGTGGCAGGCACAGCTGAATCCTGCCATTCCCCCCTCTCTCTTTTGGAATTCCTCCAAGAGGAGGCAGCCGAGCTGTGTGCAGCTGCACTGCTCCTCTTTGCATGTCTGTTCCTTAAATAGGGAGCCCCATTCTCCACCACCCCCGCCCCTACGTGAGCTGGGCACTCCACCTGCACACAGCCCCCTGCTGTGGAGCTCAAGACTGGATGTAGCATCCCCGTCCTGCTGCCATTTTTGCCCATTGCCTCTGAGGCAAGCTGGGACTGGAAGACTCTGGCGGGGTGACTGCTCACGCAGCCTGCCCTCCCACTCTCTAGCCAGGCTTGGCTTCCTGGGTCACTGGGGTGACCCAGGATGCCAAGCCTTCCTGCCTGTTCTCCTGTTCTTCGGCCACACTTGGCTTCCTTCCAGCTCCGTGGCTCCAGTCAGCGCCACCATCTTTGTCATGTCAGTTTGCATATTCCCTCCTTATTGGCTGTGGGTGTCACCATCTTTATTGTAAAGTTACAGTTAATTTACATATTATTCTTTTATTAGATAAGTTCCTATCTAATAAAGAGGGAATATGCTAATTAACCACCACAACCTCACAAAGATGGCATGCCCACAGCCAGTAAGGAGGGAATATGCTAATTGACTGCCATGCCCTCAAATATGGTGGCACCCACAGCCACTAGATGGTGGCACCCTGTCCCCTCATCCCGCTGGAGTGGCAAGCATGCAGCATGCAGCATGGCCAGGCTTCTCCCCAGGCAGGTCTGGCCACCCTCTGCCTGCCTTCGGAGTCCCCCAGTTCCCTCAGCTGCCCAGGGCCAGCCCAAGGTACAGGCAACTTCGGATGGCGGCTGCTCAGCCACCCAGGGCAGCCCAAGACTCAGGTAACCAGGGCAGGGGCCTACAGTCCTATATAATAAAATAATAATATGCAAATTGACCATCAGTCCATCACACTCGAAAGCCACGCCCACCAGCCAATCACGAGTTGCTATACAAATTAACTCAACCAAGATGATTGCGAACAGGAGGCTTGGGTTGCCCTCGGTGATGGAGGCAACCAAGCTTTCCACATACCCTGGCCAGCCCACGCCTCCACTCAAGGCTACAAAGTTTCAAATATAGAAGATAAATAAATCCCCCCAAAAATGGCTGCAGTCACAGAGCGAACAGGACACTTGGGTTTCCCCAGCAATGGAGGAAGCCAAGCTTTCTGCACACCCTGACCAGTCAAGGCCTCCACTCAAGGCTACAAAGTTTCAATTATAGAAGATAAATAAATCCCAGATACCAGGGCCTTTGCTTGGGTCGTGGGAGATGAGGCCATCCTGAAAACCACCACAGGCCCCTTGCACAGGCCATCCCATTTCCCAAGGGAACCCCCACTCTGATCCGGGACACCCTTCAGGGCAAACCAGCTGGCCCTACTCCCACCCATGCACCAGGGCTCTAGCCTATCTAATAAAAGAGTAAAATTCAAATTGATCATCACTGCAATATACAAGATGGTTCCCCCCTTGTGGACATAAGATGACCACCACAAGATGACCAGCAGGGGAGGGCAGTTAGAAGGGACCAGGCCTGCAAGGGAGGGCAGTTGTGGGTAATCAGGCCAGCAGGGGAGGGCAGTTGGGAGGGACCAGGCTTGCAAGGGAGGGTAATTGGGGGGGGGGTGTGATCAAGCCTGAAGGGGAGGGCAGTTAGGGGTGACCAGGCCAGTAGAGGAGGGAACTTGGGGGCGACCAGGCCTGCAGGGAAGGGCAGTTGTGGGGGATCCAGTCTTGCAGGGGAGAGTAGTTGTGGGTGACCAGGACTGCAGGGGAACATAGTTAGGGGCAAACAGGCTGGCAGGGGAGCATTTAGGCATCAGTCAGGCTGGCAGGAGAGTGGTTAAGGGATGATCGAGTTGGCAGGCAGAAGCAGTTAGGGGCAATTAGGAAGGGAGGCGGGCAAGCAGTTGGGAGCCAGCAGTCCTGGATTATGAGAGGGATGTCTGACTGCCCGATCAGGCCTAAATGGGCAGTCAGACATCCCTCTAGGGGTCCCTGATTGGAGAGGGTCAATCTGGGCTGAGGGACACACCACCCCGTACACTAATTTCATGCACCGGGCCTCTAGTGTGTGTGTGTGTGTGTGTGTGTGTGTGTGTGTGTGTGTGTGTGTGTATAAAAATATAAAAGCCAAGTGACCGGAATGGCGGAACAACCTGTTACTATGATGCACACTGTGGCTATCTGGCCTTATGGGGCCCTAATCAGCTGCCCAACCTCCCATGGCCCCTCCCCCTGGCTGGCCCCGCCCCTGAATACTCCCACCCTAATAGGAGTTGGGACTGGCTGGCCAACTGTCTACGGCCCCTCCCCATGGCCAGCCCAGCTTCTATAGGACCCCATCGGGCTGGCCAGCTGGACCCCACACATGGATGAATTTGTGTATTGGGCTTTGTATATAGATAATTTGTAGCTTTTTATCACTCTTATCTCTCATCAAATATTTATAAATTGCTGGTTGTGTTCCAGACATTACATAGGGTAAGTGTAGGGGCAAGTCACAAGTTATTATATTCCTGTGTGAGGAATCAAAATATATACAGCATATATTAATAAATATTCAGATTATATTAAATAATAAGGTATATTATTAAGACTACATGTACCCTGAAAGTATGCGTGCATGCATGTGTCATGTGTAAGTTTAAAAGCTACAGTAGCAGTTTTATGTGGAGTGCAACAGATATACCAGCTTTTTAGTGACTTGGTTTTTGATAGGTTGATATTTTGATAAATAAAGTTCACTAAAACAAAATTAAACATTAGTGAGAATAAAGGTATAATATGCCAACAATATTTTTTAAATTGAGGAAATTAATTTGCTTAACCTTATAATTTGAACAAACCTAATAATGAATTTCAACTGCTAAGAAAATAATTTTATTTCTTACTTAGAAAAAGCTATTTTATATATTCTTTTATTTTTCATTCACACATAGTAGATGATGATGATTTTGTTTCTGCAACTGGACCTTTAAATAAGAAATGCAGAACACCAAACGAGTTAAAACTAGAAAAACCAAAACCCAAATTGAAGAATCTCCAGAAGGAAGACATCCCATTACAAGAGAAAACTCCTAAAAAAAGGTGAGAGGTAAGATATGCAGTAAATATATGATATTAATCTAAAAGAGAAACAGATGAAATACGCCAGTCAAAGATAAATGCCACATGATCTCACTCATTTGTGGAATATAATGAGCAACATAAACTGATGAACAAAAATAGAATCACAGACATAGAATCGTCAAACAGACTGTCCAACCTCTGAGGGAAGGCGGGGGAGGGGTGTGTGTGTATCGGCCGGCGGGGGGTAAGAGATCAACCAAAGGACTTGTATGCCTGCATATGAGCATAACCAATGGACACAGACAGTAGCGGGGTGAGAGCATATGCTGGGGGGGTGGGAGCAGCCGGGAAGGGATTAATGGGGGGGGAAAGGAGAGTCTTGTAATGCTTTAAACATTAAAGATTTAAATTTAAAAAGAGAGAAACAGATTTGAACTCTTGGTTTAAATGAGAGCTTGAACAGAGTCGGAGGTATGATTTTATTTAGTACCTGTAGGAGAACAGGGTTGTACTATTAACCGCTTTCTGACTTAAAAAAAAATTCACAGCCCTGGCTCAGTGACTCATTTGGTTGAAATGTCATCCCATACACCAAAAAGTTGCAGGTTCAATTCCCAATTCCCCATCAGGACACATACCTAGCTTGTGAGTTTCATCCCTGGTCAGGGCACATAGGGAGGCAACCAATTGATGTTTCCCATTCATATCAATGTTTCTCTCTCTCTCTCTCTCTAAAAAAAAAAAAAAATCAATAAAACACATCCTCAGGTGAGGATTAAAAAAAAAAACTTTTTAAATAAAAAGAAATTCACAAGTATGTAAGCAAATATCCATTTAAATATTAAGGTAATCATACTTAGAAAGTTTGGTGGTTATAGCTTACTTTTATAGGACGTTGTACCTGTCTCTGAAGCCCTCAAGTCTTCCAAGACTTTGTTAAAAGTTATTTGTAAGGACAGTTTTATAAAATTTAAAAACAGTTTTCAGCAGATAAAAGATACTTTCTTTTTATATTGTTAATACTTGTTCAGCAATGAGAAAATCCTACGGTTTCTATACTATTTCTGAAATTCCATTAGTTAGTACCAAGAAAATGTGAGGGAAGTCCTGAGGGGCTCAAAACGTTGTATGGAGAGTAGAAGGCCAGAAGAGGAATTTTAACACATGGAAAATGCGGCATGTGATGGCTTATTGCTACAAGTATGAGAAAAGTTAATTATCAAAGAGAAATGTAGCCCATATCATTATCTTTTTCTCTGTCTTTGTTTTGTTTCTATTTTTTTCATCTTTATTGTTCAGTTTATTAATTACATTGTTCCCTTCCCCCCCCATTATTCCCCTCCACCTGGTACCCATCCCACCGTCCGCCCTCACCCCCCTCCACTGTCCTCTCCCATAGTTGCAGATTTTTGTCCAGTCTCTTGCTGCACTTCCCACACCTCCTTTCTCCCCAAGAGTTGTCAGTCCATTCCCTCTATATGTCCGTGATTCTGTTACACTCACTAGTTTATCCTGTTCATCAGCTTATTAATTCACTTGATTTTTAGATTCATTTGTTGATAGATGTGTATTTGGTGTTCATAATTTACACTTTTACCTTTTTCTTCTTCCGCTTCTTAAAGAATATCTTTCAGCATTTCATATAATATTGGTTTGGTGGTGATGAACTCCTTTAGCTTTTTCTTATCTGCGAAGCACTTTATCTGACCCTCAATTCTGCATGATAGCTTTGCTGGATAGAGTAATCTTGGTTGTAGATTCTTGCTATTCATCACTTTGAATATTTCTTGCCACTCCCGTCTGGCCTGCATCGTTTCTGTTGAGAAATCCGCTGACAATCGTATGGGTGCTCCCTTATAGGTAACCAACTGTTTTTCTCTTGCTGCTTTTAATATTCTCTCTTTGTCTTTTGCTCTTGGCATTTTAATTATGATGTGCCTTGGTGTGGTCCTCTTAGGGTTCCTATATATTGGGGTTCAGTGCACTTCTTAGACTCCTAAGTCAATTTCTTTCACCAGGTGTGGGAAGTTTTCAGTCACTATTTCTTCAAATAGTTTTTCATTGTCTTGCTCTCTCTCTTTTTCTGGCACCCCTATAATTCGGATGTTGGTACGCTTGAGGTTGTCTCAGAGGCTCCTTACACTATCTTCAATTTTTTGGATTGTTTTGGTTTCTTGCTTTTTCAGCTGAGTGGATTTTACCTCTTTGTATTTCAAATCTTTAACTTGGTTCTTGGGGTGCTCCAGAGCACTTTTAGGTCTTGGTATAATATTTTTTATTTCAATCAGTGTATGCTTAATTTCTGGTTGGTCCTTTTTCCTATCCTTGAGAGTCTCGTTCATATCCTTGAGGGTCTCCTTCATTTCCTTGTAGGACTCATTCATTTTCGCGTTGGTCTTGATCATTTCCACATTGGTCTTGATCATTTCCTTGCAGGTCTCATTCATATCCTTGAGGGTCTCGTTCATTTCCTTTGCGGTCTTGCTTATTTCCTTATAGGCCTCAACCTTTTGTTAGAGCCTCTTGAAAAGCCCTATAACCGTGGTTTTGAATTCCATGTCCAGTCGTTTTTTTTCCTCCATTTCTTTCACATCTGATTTCTTTCCATGTCTCTGCATGGTAGCTGCTTCCCTGAGTTGGTCAATTAGCTTTGTGTGGTAGATGTCCTACAAGGGACAGTGGCTCAGCCTTCCCAGTTACCTGAGGTGGATATGGGTTGCACAGTCTTGTTGAAGTTAAGCTCAGGGTAATCGTTGTTAGCAGTTGGAGGGTTGACCTCCAGGCCAATTCTCTGTGAAGTTCAGCTGTGCTCAGGTTGGATGGGCAGAGTCTCCGGGCCAAGCAGACAGCGTTAGCTCCACCCTATGCGGCCCCAGGGACTCTGTGCCGGGGGCAGTGGCCGCCAGCACCTCTGAGAGAGAGCCACTGCCAAGCTCCACCAGCTGCCGGGGAATTCAGACTCTCCCAAAATGAGTCTGCACACCCAATGTCTCACCCAGGGTCGTAAAACAAAGCAGTCTGACGGTTTCCTGAATGAGAGAGTAAGCCGCGAGTGCTCTCTATGCAGTTACACAGCTCGCTGTTCCCAAGGTCAGGCGCAAGCTGCCTTCTCCACAAGCCGGCAGATCCTTGCAGCGCCCAAGCGAGCTTTGTCGTGCCCTCCCACTGTCCAGTTTTTACCCCGTATGATAGTGGGTTCCCTGGACTTCGCCCAGAGCTGGAGAATCAGTCCAGTGGGACGTCTTTGTCTCCTCGTTCGAGAGAACTGGCTGGTTTTGTGGTGCGCGCGCTCCAAACCTCTCTCCGCGTGTATCTTTCAACGCTGTCCTCAGCTGCTCCTCCGAGTCACAGTGTCTTATCTTCACTTTTATTTGTGGAATTTTCACTCGGCCAGCTTTCTGGTGATTCTGGGAGATGTTTGTTCTTTCATTAAGTTGTAGTTTTAAAATTGCTGTGTATGACGGTCAGATAGGTGTTTTGCCTATGCCGCCATCTTGGTTCCTCCTCTGTTTCTATTTTTGAGCTTCTTGGACTACATTTTAAATATAGTGAAAAAAACAACCCTGAATGGGAGATAAAATTATATAATTGATTAGGGACTTGTATCCAGAATATTTAAAGAACTCTTACAACTCAACAATAAAAAGACTAATAATACAGTTTAAAAAGTGAGCAAAATATTTGAATAGACATTTTTCCAAAAAAAGATATAGAAATGACCAATAAGCACATGAGAAGATGCTCAACCTCCTTAGTCATCAGAGAATTGCAAGTCAAAACGACAGTGAAGTAATGCTTCACACCTACTAGAATGGCCATAATAAAAAAGACAGACAACAACAAGTGTTAAGTGGGATGTAGAGAAATTGGAACTCTCAGACATTGTTGCTGAGAATATAAAATGGTATACCTGCACTGGAAGACAGAGTACCAGTTTCTCAAAATGTTAAACACAGTTATTACATGACCCAGCCTAGGAATATAACCAAGAGAAATAAAAACCTATGACTACACAAAAACCTGTATGTGAATGTAGCAGCATTATTCAGAATAGCCAAAAAATAGAAGCGATTCAGTTGTTTATCAACTGATGAAAAGATAGGTATATTCATATAATGGAATACTATATTTTGCAATAACAAAAATGAACCATAGCATAGATGAACCTTGAAAACATTATGCTGATGAAAAGAAACCAGGTACAAAAGGCCACATATTTTATTATTCCATTAACACAAAGAGTGCAGAACAGACAAGTCCATAGGAACAGAAAGTAGATTAGTGGTTGCCAGATGCTGGGTAGAGGTAAATGAGGAGTAAATATGTATACAGGGTTTCTTTTTTGGGGTTATAAAGAAGTTATGATGGCTTCACAACTGTAAATAACACTAAAAACTGCTGAATTGTACACTTTAAAAGGATGAATTTTATGCTATGTGAAATACATCTCAATATTAAGTTGCTATTTAAAAAATAAATTCTTCAAGATATACTTCACTATTTCCTCCTTCATGCAATCTTTCGTTATCTGTTTTTTATTTCTTTTCCTCTTACACATGATAGCACTTTTCACCATCTTGAATAGGAAACATAATAATCTGCTTATGTGGGATAATTTATAAGTATGTCTTATTTTCTCACCCTCATTAATTGCAGACTCCTTGATGGTACAGATGATTTTTCAGACCTCGATTTGACAAACTTCAGATTTAACAGACAAAATTTCTGAAACGTATATGTCATATGTGCAAATGAATACTTTGTTTTAAAATGCTTTTAACCAAGATTTACTCCTAATTAAAATAACAGGTTAATTTTTGTTATTAATTCACTTTTATTTTCAACAGATTTTACCAAATAGGCCATATGTTGGACAAAACTGTAGTAATTTCACCAACATTAATAAATTCTACATATCTACATTTTTAATCTATATATTTAAATCTCAGAGTCACCACTTGTAAACAGTGTTTAGGGAATGATTAGCACGTCTTCACATGGTATTTCTCCAGGAAATTAGTTCTGTAGTCGTGGGGTGTGACTTTCTGCAGTAGTTTTAATGTGTGCAGGCTGATATTCCCATATGTGCTAAGCCACACCCCAGTTGTTTACTCACAGTGACTGTGAATGCACACATTTACTAGACCTATCCAGTATAAATTTAAACTTACAGTAAACATACAAAATACTTTTCTGTGAAATTAAACTTTTCATGCATACTTAGTTATACAAACAAGTCTACCTAAGTAAAAACAGGTAAACTAATTTGTCAATTTTTTAACATACCAATTCAGAAAAACCCACTTTATTGTATAATGGTCTTTCAGCTTTAATGGATACCCCCTCATCCGAATTAGTTTTTTTTTTTATCTTTATTGTTCAGTTTATTAATTACATCGTTTCCCCTTTTTTATCCCCCTATATCTCCCCTCCACCCTGTACCTATCCCACCCTCCACCCTCACCTCCCTCTCCCCAATGTCCTCTCCCATTGTTGCAAGATTTTTGTCCAATCTCTTGCTGTACTTCCCACCTGAGTGAAACTAGTGGAAAGGACAGTCAGTAAAAGGAAACAGTGAGTGCACAGCACATGCTGCCCCTATTTCAAATCTCTTCTGATAGATATAAAATGACATTGTGACATTTAGAAGTCATCCTTAAAGATTGATTATGGTCATGATTATTGTTTAAAAACATTTTTGTAAGGTTAGTCACTCTGAAATAGTAATTCAGGAAAACCTCATTTTTCTGTTTGAGATCAATAATGTTAAAGACTCATTATTATTTGTCTGTCCACTCTAGGATGGCTTTAGATGACAAACTCTACCAGAGAGACTTACAAGTTGCACTGGCATTATCAACAAAAGAACTTCCAACAGTCACCATTGATGTGGAAAGGTCTCAAGGTGAAAGTAACTCTATTTTTTATATATTTATTTCCCTAAAGTTCGTATTGCTTTTGTAATCATTTCTTTGGATGAGGCTTCACAGAGAAAAGAATAAATTTCAATACTTTGGACTATAAATAGTGCAATTGGCAGAGGGTATAATTGGGTTCAATTGATTATTCTGTTGCATACATCTCATTAATACATACATCTCTGCTTAACACCCAAAATAAACTCAATGACGTGGACTATGCACTCAGATGTTCAAATTACATCTTTATATACAGTGAAAATTTCATTTTTTGATCAAATGAATTGATCTATACAATCCTAACAATCTACCTGCTTTCTCTCAAAACAAATTAGTTAAACATGACCTAATGATAGTAATTTTTATTATTTACAAAGGTTAACAGTATTAATTTGTTTAGCAAGCTCAGTAGACTTAAAGGATCTTGTTTCTGGATTTCTCTGGAGTTTTCTCCTTTGATTTTTCTGGCAACTGCAGCAGGTGGCAATATAGATATTCTGGAGAGGCAGAAATCATTATTGCTGGATGAGACATTCAAACTTCTAAAATAATTTTGGATTGCCCTACTTGGTTTGGCTCAGTGGATAGAGCATCAGCCTGCAGACCAAAGGGTCCTGGATTCAATCCAGCCAGGGGCACATGCCCTGATTGCAGGCTTGCTCCCCAGTAGGGAGCGTGCAGGAGGCAGCTGATCAATGATTCTCTCTCATCATTGATGTTTCTGTCTCTCTATCACTCTCCTTCCTCTCTGAAATCAATAAAAATATATTTTAAAAATGATTTTTGATTACTTTGTTTTGGCTTAATTTCCTTTATGTTGGAGGATATTTTTTAGCCTATTAGTTTATGTAGGGGTATAGGTTTTTTATCACTATCACTTTCATTTAAAAGTAAATGAGACATTTTTGACTAGTAGGCCTTTTAGTAATAAGGAATCAGAGAAACTGAAAACATTAATTGTCATATATCTGAAATTGAAAAAGTGAAATTCATTTCTTATAAGAAATTGTACAATGTATAGCAGGTATTCCTTGGAAGTACCACTTCTCATAGAATAACATACGTTATACCACTGCAATTTAACAGTACCAATTATCATGACTTAAAGTTCTCTTAAAATACTTTAAATTATTTAAGGTTATTATAATGATTGAAGAGTCTTTATGCTAGTGAAAACATGGATATGCCTACACAGAAATAATTGTTAATGTATTTAATACTAGAGGCCCAGTGCACAAAATTCATGCAAGGGGGGAGAGGGAAAGGGGAGGGAAGTCGCCTCAGCTTGAACTCTCTCAATTTGGGGACCTCTCAGGGGATGTCCGACTGCCAGTTTAGGCTCAATTTAGGCCTGATCCCAGGGAATCGGGACTGCTGGCTTCTAAATGCTTACCTGCCTGCCTGCCTGCTCGCCCCTAACTACCCCCCCCCCCACCAGCCTGATCACTCCTAACTGCCTCTGCCTGCCCCTCCCCCCCAGCAGGTCTGGTCACCCATAACTGCCCCTCCTGCCAGCCTAGTCGCCCCCAACTGCTCCACTGCCAACCTGGTTGCCTTCAACTGCCCCCCCCCCGCCCAGCATAGTCATCCCCAGCTCCCCCCTTGCTGGCCTGTTTGCCCACACAGCCTGCTGTTCGGTTGTCCCTCACTAACCCTCCTGCCAACTTTGTCGCCCCAGCATCCTGTGTTCTGTCGTCCATTGGTTGTTTCAGTCATGACAACCCCTGGCTTTTTATAGATTAGGATTTATTGACTGTTTCCTACGTACTGGGCATTACAACAAGCAATTTTCATATGTGATTGACACTTAATCTCACACAATAACCTCATTTAATTCCCACATTAAAAAATTTTCTTTTAATCCTCACTTGAAGACACTTTCTCCATTGATTTTTAGAGAAAGCGGAAGAGAAAAGGAAAGACAGAGAAAAACATCTATGTGAGAGAAACACATTGACTGGTTACCTCCTGCACGGCCCCGATCAGGGCCTGGGCCGGGGAGGACCCTGCAACCAAGGTACATTCCCTTGAACGGAAACGAACCCGGGACCCTTTGGACTACAGGCTGACACTCTATCTACTGAGCCAAACCAGCCAGGGAAATCGCCACACTATTTTTATTTCCATATTATAGATGAGGAAATTACGTCTTAGAGAGAATAAGCAACTTTCCCCTGGTCATATAGCCAGTTTAATTGGTAGAGCCTGACTTTGAACTTAAGTCTGATGAACTCTGACTTCAGAGCCCAAACTCCTAATACTATGCCTGCCTCTCCAAGTAAAATGCTAATCTGAGTTTGGATCACTTATATGTATCTGAATGCTATTACATTTAGCTTTAATCTTTCTACTTTTAGACATTGGTTGGTTAAGGTACATCTGTTTTTTTTCTTATCCCTTTTATTTAGGCAGTGAAAAACATGACAATAGTGAAAGAGAAACAATGGATAAGTCTCCCCATATCTCCAATTGCAGTGTAGCCAGTGATTATTTAGGTAAGTTTTTTTTTTTATAGTGATAGTATTTGTTTATTACAACAATGCTATTTTTCTACCTTGTACTTTAATTCCTAAAACTGTAGCTAGAATCAAGTTCTTTAATTTTGTCAAGGTTCTCTTCATCTCTCTTTGTTTCTTCCTGCTTTGGTTTTCTTCTCTCTTACTGTAGATCTAATTTGTTCCCTGGTGAAGGGTCAAGAGTACCTACTCATGGCTTCCAACCAACAGCCGTTGGCCACTGAAGAAAGAGGCTGTATCTTTCCAGCTTCAGCTTGAAAATTCTTGGGGAAAGACTCTCTCATTTTGAGTTCTTGACTTATTCTTAAACCATACTCTGTTGTCGGGAGACAGATGTGTTATGATTGGCTCAGATTGGGCTCTATGGTATATTACTAGAAGCAGGGAAAGGATGAAGCTGGGAAAATTAAAACAGCAGATATAATTGGAGTCTGTTCTCGCTTCTGTAAATATTGCCTGTCACAAAAAGTTTTCCATTGATTTTTATGCCTGCCTGAAGATTTGGATAAGATTACTGAGGAAGATGATGTTCATGGCGCTCAAGGGAGAAGAAAAGCAGCATCTAAAGCTGTGGTACAGCAGAGGAAGATTCTTTTGGAAGGCAGTGATGGTGACAGTGCTAATGACTCCGAACCAGACTTTGCAACTGGTAAGTTACATTCTACCTCCAAATTCCATGGAGATTCAAAATGTTTTTAGAGATTATTTATGTAAAGTGCTGTGCTAAATACAAACTTGAGGAACACACAGAACAGCTGGATTCAGCTTTGGCATTTGGGGGAAAAGCTTTACCTGGAGATGACCTGTAAGCCAGGCCTTAAAAATGGAGTAGCATTTAGGCAGACTAAAGAGGGAAAATAGCATTTCTGACTGATAGGCTTAAGTAATGGGATAGACAAGTGCATGTACCAGAGTTCAGTGAAGCCTGCAGGGGAGAATGCCATAGAAGAGGCTCAAGAGGCAGGCAGGCACTAAATTACAAAATATCTCAGACCCATTCCAAGAAGTGTAGACTTCTTTCTGTAAGTAATAGGAATTAATGAAATATTTTGGATAGAAGTGATGTGAAATCTGTATTTTATTATAACAGTTGTTTTCAGACTCATTCAGAAAGTAGGGTAAATGGAAAGGCATAGTGACCTTGATAGTACATCATGACATTAACTAAAGATTAAAATGAATAATTCCATCAATTATTATAATTTATTCTAATTTAGATGCTATGGTTTGATAGATATTAACATGCTATTGACAAATAATAAATGACAAACGATAGCAGGTTTGCTAATCAACAGTTATTCCACAAATATTTCAGTGCCTATTATATGTACTATATTGTAGACATCAGAGATACAGCAGTGAAAAAATAAAATCCTTTTAGGAGCTTAAATTTGAGTGAGGGGAATGGACAATAATCAAATATGATAAGTTCTTACTTAAAGTGAAATGATGTAAAATAAAACCAATTTTACCATAGGCTAATTGAAATAAACAAGAGTTAAGTTTCTGTAGCATCTCAACATTGTAACAAAATGACGTTGAGCAAAAAAAATATTTGAGACCTGCTATACATAATGTGTCCAGTGCCACCATAGCAGAGCCATGAAGAAGAGAAAGACAGGACAGAGCCAAGAAATCTGCCTTTTTAACCAATTCCTGCCCTTCTACATGATAGGTAATCCCAGAGCAGATGGTTGATGGATCTAAAATAGGAGCCAGTGAAAGAAAATACCAGAGCATAGTAGAGCATGGCTAAATGCTTTCCAACCTAAGGTTACTTAATATAAAAAAACAACAACAATATAATTAAAATACCTCCTTGACAATTTCAGTGTCTTTTCCAGGGATAATTAATAATTGTAATACCCCCCAAATATTATTATCATTATTTGATGCATACCTGTCAGAAAAAGCACTAAACAGTACCGAAGTTATAAATTGCAAGACTACTTAGCACACTAACAAAATTAATAAAGGACCAAAAAGTTGGCTGTTTTTAGAAGTGAAATCATTTTCTTTGCTTGTAGAGTTTTTGAAATTTGTGAGTTATGTTTCTAGTGGGTGATATTTAAAAAGATTACCATTGTGTTATTTGCATTCCAACTTCAGATAATCTCTCTTGAACCATTTTATAATAGTAAGCTTTTATGGAAATCCTGATTTGAATATAGTGACTTTAGGTTAGAGTGTTGGCCTGAGCACCAAATGGTTTAATTCCTGGTCAAGGGCACATACCAGGGTTGTAAGTTCCAGCCCTAACCCGGTTGGAGTGTGTTCAGGGGGCAACCAATCGATGTATCTCTTTCACATTGATCTTTCTCTTTCTCCTCTACCCCTTCCACTCTCTCTAAATATCAACGGAAAAATATCATTGGGTTAGTATTAACAACAACAACAAAAATTTAAAAACTAAAACTGCTCAGTTTATTTTCATTCACCCTAAACCCTAATAAAACTCTTAAAATTAAATAGTTAAGGACTTGAATAGACATTTCTCTAAAGATTATACACTAATGCCCAAAAAGTATATGAAAAGAGGCTTAACTTTACTAATCAGTATTGATAGTTGAGTATTATGTGCACTATATTGTAGACATAAATCAAAACCACAATGAGATTTCACATCACAACTTATTAGGATATTAAAAACAGAAAATAACAAGTGTTGGTGAGACAGTGGAGGAATTAGAATTCTTGTGCACTGTTGGTGGAAATGTAAAATGAAGCAACCACTGTGGAAAACAGTATAGCAGTTACTCAAAAAATAATAAATAGAACTGCCAGCCCTATCTGGTGTTTCTCAGTGGTTAGAGCGAAAGGCCTGTGCTGATGAGTCTTGGATTTGATTCCTAGTCAAGGGCATATACCTGGCATATATTGCAGGTTCAATCACCAGCCCCAATTGAGGCACATATAGGAAGCAACCAATCCAAGTGTCTCTCATATTGATATTTCACTCTTCCTCTCTCCCTCCCCTCTCTTTCTCTCTTACTCTGTCCCCGCTCCCCCTCCACCCCAATTCCTCCCTCCCTTCCACTTCCTCTAAAAAAGTCAATGGAAAAAATATCCTCAGGCGGAGGTTTAAAAAGCAACATTACCATATGATCTAGCATTTCCACATCTGGGTATATATCTAAAAAAATTGGAAGCAGGATCTCAGATATTAGCACACCCATAGCAGCATTATTAACAAAAGCCCAGATATGGAAGCAATCCAAATATCCATTGATGATGAACGCATAAACAAAATGTGGTATATACGTACAATGGAATTTTATTCAACCTTAAAAAGGAAATAAATCCTGTCACATGCTATACCTTGGATAAACCTTGAGGACATTAAGTAAAATAAGCCAATCACTATGATTCCACTTATATGAGGAATCTAAAATGTCAAATTCATAGAAACAGGAGTAGAATGGTGATTAGTAGAGACTGGGGGAAGAAGGAATGGGAGTTAATGGGTACTGACTCTCTATTTTGCCAGATTTCTAACCTGCCCTCTAACCTGTGCTGTGGATATACAAACTAAGCTTCAAGCAAAATTTTCTCATTGCCTCTCTAATTTTTTTGACTCCCCTTCTGTCCTCCAACCCAAGAATACAAAAGTTTTACGCTGCCTTATAAACCTCCTAATCTACTCCAGCCAAGCCTGCTTTACTTTAAATTGAAATACAAACATATTTCTTCTTGCTTATTGTATTTTAAGGTGCGATACAGTCAGTTTATTTTCAGTCATCCTAAACCCAGAATGACTAACAACTCTCCAAACCCCTGAGAGTTGATTTTTATTATATTTGAATGTGCAGCTGATATCAGTTCAGACAACCTTGTAGAGGCTTTTTTTTTTTTTTTTAAGGAGGGTTCTTTTCTTTAGGTGACCTGTCCGCTCTCCCCCCACCTCCCCTCCCCAGCATTGGCTCACACTAGATCAGTGGTTGGCAAACTGCAGCTCGCAAGCCACATGCGGCTCTTTGGCCCCTTGAGTGTGGCTCTTCCACAAAATACCACGGCCTGGGCAAGTCTATTTTGAAGAAGTAGCGTTAGAAGAAGTTCAGGTTTAAAAAATTTGGCTCTCAAAAGAAATTTCAATTCTTGTACTGTTGATATTTGGCTCTGTTGGCTAATGAGTTTGCCAACCACTGCCCAAGATGAAAAGAGAAAGGGTCATCTGTGAACTTCAGTTGGAAAAGAAAAGTGAAAATTAGGAGGAACTTAAGACTTTTCTTAAGAAAAAATTAATGATCCCCAGAATCTATAACCTCAGTGTTTGGGCCTTCCAGATTTTCTAATCCGGTATGCTAATAACGTGGGATTCTGGGAGCTCCAAATTATTTAACTGCTTTCTCAGTTGACTGATGAACACCATCCTGTCTAATAATAGAGCAATATGCAAATTAATCATCATTCTATCACAAAGATGGCAGCACCCAGACCTCTCAGCCCCGCTGCATCACCTAGTACCAGGGGGGTGGCCACTGAGAGCAGGCAGCATGAGCAGCCTGGCGGAATGCTTACTTCGTCACTGCGGTGACAAGGCAGGTGTCCCACCCCGGCCGCAGAGGGCCTCTGGGCAGTGGGCACGGAGGGGACGGGGTGGGGGAAAATGCCTGGCCGTGGATGGGCCTCTGGCCAGGCCGGGGTGCGGATGGGTCTCTGGGCCGCAGAGAACCTCTGTGCAGCGGGCGCAGAGCGGCCAGGCCCTATAGAGAGCTACGGGCACACGGATTTGTATGCAGGGCTACTAGTGTTTTAATGTTTGATCAATAGAGAAACTCGGTTCCCACTGTTTGTTCTCTCCAGCCAAGAAAGGAACACATGCAATACCAGAACTGTTGGATATACAGGAAGTTTGTCCTCCTAGATTTTATATTCTAAACTTCTGGAGAAACTTCCCACTACTTGCTGCCCCCCTGAATCTAGATGTTTTTGGGACTCTGGAAAAAATAACTTGATTTTACAACTTATGACAGCCTTTATGGCATCTGCTGTCCTTATATGGCTAATTCCATATGACAAAAAACATCATGTAAATATGTGGGTTGATTGCTCTTTTAAAACATTTTATTTGTAAAGGAAGAATGGTAGAATAAGGAAATTCTAATTTGAAGACCATAATAACCATCGTTAATTTAGGCAAAGATCTCAGGAGGCTGATGAGGATCTTTACAGTGGAGAATTCAGGCTAGGTCAACTGAGCCAACAAAGAGTGGGACAACTACATTATGTGCTTTCTGATCCGATCCAATAAAAGAGTAATATGCAAATTTGATCAGACCTTCGCCACACCCACAAGCAACGCCCACAGCCATGCCCACCAGCCAATCAGGAGAAGATTATGCAAATAAACCCCAACCAAGATGACTGTTGCCACTGAGAACAGGAAGAAGGCTTGATTTTCCCCAGCAACAGGGGAAGCCAAGCTTTCTGTCTGCCTAGGCCTCCACTCAATGTTACAAAGTTTCAATTATAAAAGATACAGAAATGGCGGCAGCCACTGAGCTGAAGAGAACAGAGGCTTGGGTTTCTCTGGCAATGGAGGAAGCCAAGCTTTCCGCCTGCCATTGCTGGCCTAGGTCTCCACTCTAGGCTACAAAGTTTCAAACAGAAATGGCTGCTTCCCCAGAGCAAGCAGAAGGCTTGGCTCTGCTCCAGGCTACAAAATTTCAGTTGTAGACATAGATTAATCCCAGATCCCAGGGCCTCTTCTTGGGTCACTGGGGGGCGTGGCTGGCCTGCAAACCACCACAGGCCCCTCGCCCAGGCCGCCCCTTACCCCAAGGGAACCCCTCCCTGATCAGGGACACCCTTCAGGGCAAACTAGCTGGCCCCCTCCCATGTACCAGGTCTCTATCCTATCTAAAAAAGAGTAATTTGCAGATTGACCATCACTCCAACACACAAGAGGGCTGCCCCCATGTGGTCAAAGATCCTGCTCCCATGTGGACACAAGATGGCCACCAGGGGAGGACAGTGGGAGGTTCCAAGCCTGCAAGGGAGGGCAGTTGGGAGGGACCAGGCTTGCAAGGGAGGGCAGTTGGGGGCAATCAAGCCTGCAGGGGAGGGCAGTTAGGAGTGACCAGGCCAGCAGAGGAGGGAAGTTGGAGGCAAACAGGCTGGCAGGGGAGCAGTTAGACGTCAATTAGGCTGGCAGGGTAGTGGTTAGCGGGTGATCAGGCTGGCAGGCAGAAGAGGTTAGGGGCAATCAGGGAGGCAGATAGATGAGCAGTTTGGGGCCAGCAGTCCTGGATTGTGAGAAGGATGTCCAACTGCCCTCAAGGGGCCCCAGATTGCAGAGGGTGCAGGCTGCGCTAATGGACATCCCCCACCCCCTGTGCATGAATTTCATGCACCAGGTCTCTAGTATGATATAATATGAAGTACAGAGCATCACCTATGAAGTGTACTGTTACCAAAAAATAATATAGTGAGCCTGATTCTAATTCAGTCCTAAGGAAACTCCAGCTCACAGAAAATGCTAAAACAAACTAAATGACACCATGAGGAAGAAAAAATAGACAAAACCAGAACGTGGGATATTTTATAGGACAACTGACTTAGTTACTGCAACAAGACACAGATGTGAGGGTCCTAAAAGAGAGGAAATAGTGCTCTATATAAAAAGTGATGAATGTAAACTGAATAGAATGTAATACGAAGAAGCTATTTTTAAATTGATAGATATGATAATGACATTGTGTTTTTGATGCATTTTGAAATATATAGGAGTGTAAAGACATGATACTTCAGATTTTATAAACTCCAAGAGGGAAAGGGATGAGAAAAGAAGAAAAGGTAGATAGATGAAACAAACACATCAAAATATTGAGGATTGTTGAACAGTTTATTATCTCCTGTTGTGTATGTTTGAAATTTCTCATGTATCTTTTATATAAAATATATTTCGCATAGATAGGTAGAGATTATATATGGTAGGCATAACAGTGGTTATCTCTGAGTGGTGAGATTAGGAATGGAGCTTATTTTTCTTTAAACTTTTTTTTATATGGTCTATATCTTCTGCAGTAAGCATGTAGAGCTTCACTATTAAATATTCTCCATACTTTTTTCCAGAGCAGCTGTGCTTACTTAATATTATATTACTGGTTTGTATCATCCCAGATAAGACTTTGTGGGAAATTAAAGGTATGTTCCATATGAAATCGTATAACATTACTAGAGGCCCAGTGCATGAAATTCCTAGGCCTGCAGGATCCCTAGGCCTGGCCAGAGTCAGGGCCAATCTGTGGGATGACCGGTGGTGTGATGGGGGGCCCCACTGGCACCCAATTTAGCTGGCCTGGCAACACCCACTTGCTGGCCCCATCTCCTGACACAGCTGCTGGTTACCTCCCTCTGAGGAGGGACTGGTGAGGGGTTGGGGGACCCCCACTGGCACTCAGTTTGGCTGGCCTAGGGCTGTGGCCTGGGGATAGCTCCTACATTGAGTGTCTGGCTCCCTAATGGTCACTTTGCATCATAGTAACTGGTCATTCTGCTGTTCAGTTGATTTGCATATTAGGCTTTTATTGTATAGGATCTATTAAGCTTGTGGTATGGTTAGTTTCCTCAATTCCCAGTGTGATAAGTTTATATGATTAAGGGAAGGTGTGCTATCATTAATGTCACCAAGGTTATCATTTTGAAAGAGTAGCCAATGTTATATCCTACCATTGTTTTCAAATGTTACTGAGCTAAACTGGTAAAATCAGAAGTAAAGATTACTAATGGGAAATTATAATGATAACTAGAAGCCTAGTGCACAAATTTGTACATGGGTGGGGTCTGGCCGGCCCACCCTGATGGACATTCATCGGGGCTGGGCCAGCAGGGGTGAGGGGCTGCAGGCCATTGACCAGCTGGACCTACACCAGTTGGGGTTGGGGGCCAGTCAGGGGCGGGCTGGCAGGAAGGAGGGGTACAGGTAGATTCAGGGGGCCAATCAGGGCCCATATCAGGTCAGTCTTAGAGACCAGTCATTCTGGGCACTTGGCTTTTATATACACTGAGTGGCCAGATTATTATGATCTCTGAATGCATAATAACCTGGCCAGTCAGTGTACTTCTCTTGAGTACCTCATTTATTTGATAGCAAAGACACTGTAAATCGTGCACCTAATCAGTTTTCCCCTTTGCACTGCCTGATAGAAAGGTCAGGGCAAATAGGTGGTTGATCTCCAGCAAAAGTCTAGAATACTTTTGGTACCCGTTTGAGATACAAATATACTGAGTGGCCAGATCATTATGGGTTCAGAGATCATAATAATCCGGTCACTCAGTGTATATAGAAGATAGTAATTCTAATTTGCTTGCTGTAAGCCAGATGTTATTGCACATGCTTTATCTATATTAACCCATTTAGTCCACACAACAACCCTGTAATATAGGTTTTATGGTTACCCTCACCTTATACATGGAAAATGGGGGCACAGTGCTGTTAGCAAGCAACCTGTCTGAGGTCACACAGCATGTGGGTGGAGGGGTCAGGATTCAAACCCAGGGAACTATGCTCTCCATAATTGCAGTGTTTTACACTGGAAATGGCTTAGCACAAATTTACACAAGAATCTGGTGCAAAAGCTGTAAAGTCAAGGCCATAGAAGCCTTACTTTTTATAACAAAACTGAAGCAAGTAATCTTTTGTTTTAGGTGAAGATTCTGAAGATGATTCTGATTTTAGTGAGAGTGAAGATAATGATAAAGACTCCACTATGAGAAAAAGTAAAGAAATTAAAAAGAAAGAAATGAAGGTTAAATCTCCAGTTGTAAAGAAAGAGAAGAAAGCTAAATCCAAATGTAATTCATTAGGTAAGCTTAGTTTAAAATACATTTATAAAGAGAATGTATTTAATTTATTTAATGAGTTTCTCTTATCTTTGTCTTTGGTCTCCTTACAGTTTGCCAGTGTTCATTTCTGGTTAAAATACATTCAGGAAAGCAGGGTGGGGTGGGGAAGGGAGAACAGCAGACGAGAGTACTGAGCTCCACTACCTATCTGGCACTTCCTGTGTATTACCTCCCTTTAGCACTGACAGCCACCCTCTGAGATAGCAGTTATCACCTGCATTTTGCAGTGAGAAACTGAGGCTCAAAGAGGTTAAATAATTTGTTGAAATTCTTATAACTAATAAGTGAGAGGCTGGAATTACACCCAGATTTGTCCATTACTGGTGTAAACTCTATCCACTGGACCACATTTTCTCCAGGCAATTTAAACAGGCAACTTTGCATGATTCTAACTTCTTGCTTTCATGCTTGTTTAATCTTTATTTGAGAACCCTTTGCCACATATTTAGAGCCTTTTTTTCCCCAAAACTAATTCCATTAGAAATCATTTCTGTAATAAAACTTTTGCAATTTTTGACAATTTCAACATGGAATTATTGTTTCTTTTGTAAAAGAAGTTAGGATATTTTTAATTCATAATACATGGTAGGTTATCTACACTAATAAAAGAGAAACATGCAAATTTACCATCACTCCACTACACCCACAGCCAATCAGGAGTGAGTATGAAAATTAGCCCAACCAAGATGGCAACAGCCACAGAGCTGGAGCTAGCAGGAGACTTGGGTTGCTCCCAGCAATGGAGGAAGCCAAGCTTCCCGCCTGCCCTGGCTGGCCCTGGCCTCTGCTTAAGGCTACAAAGTTTCAATTATAGAAGATAAATAAATCCCAGATACCTCCTTCCAGCTGGCCCTGGCCTCTGCTCAAGAAGACACTGAAAAAAAAGAAAGAAAGAAAAAAAAGGGAGGGCTGAGAGCCTGGATTGCCAGGGGTGTGGTTAGCCTGAAAATAGCTCCTAGCTCCTCATCCAGGCTGGCCACACTCTCATGGGATGAGAGTCCTGCTGAGGGGCTTGGCCAGCTTGCAAACAGCCATCAGCCCCTTTATCCCATCAGTGGGGGGTCAGTTGGAGATGATCAGGACCGAGTTGTGGGGGGGAAATTTGGAGTGAGCAGGCCACATGAGGGGCAGTTGGGGGGTGAGCACACTGGCACAGGGGGAGTTGAGGGTGATGAGGCTGGCGGGGCAGGGGGACATTTAGGGACAAGAAGGCCAGCAGACAGAGTGGTTAGGGGCAGGCAGGTGAGCTGTTAGAAGCCAGCAGTCCCAGATTGCGTGAGGGATGTCCGACTGCTGGTTTAGGCCTGATCCTGTAAACCAGTGGTAGGACATCCTTCGAGGAGTCCCAGATTGGAGAGGTGCAGGCCAAGCTAAGGGACATCTCTCACCCTGTGCATGAATTTCATGCACCAGGCCTCTAGTTATAATATAACTTTCATTAAACTGATTTGTTTCACTTGTTGAGATATATTTTTATGTCTTATTTGCTTAATATAAGTGCTTATTTGAAACTAATAATTCCATAATTCAGACTGCATTTATTAATGGTAAGAGTTGCCCTTGCCTTAAATAGCATTGTGTTGAGTACTTGCTAATAATAAATAGAATTAAATACTGATTGAGTCATATTCCTCTCTCTACTGTATACTAAATTAATGAGGTTTTAATTATTTTCTTTTGACAGGTCAGTTTCTAGAAACTACATTTTAAATGTAATTTAAATGTAGTTTTTAAAGATAAAGCTGTGTATTAGTTTTCAATTTGTGCTGTAAAAAATTACCACAAAGTTAGTGGCTTAAAATACCAAAATGTATTTTATTACAATTCTGCAGAATCACGGGTTAAAAATGATTCTCACTGGGCTAAAATCAAACTATCAGCAGTGCTGTGTCCTCTGTAGAGGCTCTAGAGGAGAACCCATTTCTGCGTTTTCCAGCTTGTAGAGCCCTCCTGTGTTCTTTGACTAAATGCCCATTTCCATCTTCAGAGTCAGCCATGGCAGGGATATCTCACATTCCAGTGCTTCCATTCTCACTGCCTTGCTTCTCACTTTCATTTATAAGGACCCTTGTGAGAACATTGGGCCCATCTGGATAATTCTGAAAGATCTCCCCACCTCAAGATTCTTAACTTAATGGCACATGCTAAGCCCCTTAGTTGTCTAAAGGATTAGGATGCAGACATTTTTGACAAGCCATTATACTGCCTATCCCAAACTGATATGAAAAAGCCATTAACAATATGAATATATATTTTCTTTAGTTATTTGTTTGTGCTGCTCCCCAAGAAATGCACTAAAAATTAAAAATACAATTTTAGTTCCCAGATTGTTACCATATAAAGTCTTCTTTGTGCCTTGGAGCACGTTGCTTCACAAGGAATTTTAATATATAGTAAATATAACTTAACTCCTAAATAATGGGATTACGAATTAGAAGAGGTAGCCCTGACTGGGTGGCTCATCATCTGTACACCAAAAAGTTTCCGTTCAGTTCCTAGTCAGGGCACATACCCAGTTGTGGGTATGATCCTTGGTCGGAATGCGCACTCGAGGCAACCAATCAATGAATATTTCTCCCTCCCCCTCCCCCTCCCCCTGCTCCTCTCCCTCTCCCCTCAAATCAATGGAAACATGTCCTTGGGTGAGGATTAAAGTAAAACAAACAAAAAAATTAGAAAAGATGGATTATATTTTTAGTTCCACTAATAGCCTTTGAGGGTCTTTCATCTGGCACATGTTACAATTTTTTTCTTGGTGAAACAAATTCTAAGATCTTTACTGTCCAATGTAATAGCCACTAACCACTTGTAACTATATTACATTTAAGTTAAATAAAATTAAATTAAAAAAGAATACATTTTAATCCTCACCTGATAACATGCTTAGGAAGAGGGAGGGTGAAAGGAGGAGGGAGGGAGGGAGGGAGGAAGGGAGGGGGAGAGAGAGCGAGAGCGAGAGCGAGAGAGAGAGAGAGAGAGAGAGAGAGAGAGAGAGAGAGAGATTGATTGCTTGGAACCAGCACCCCAGGTCCATGCACAGGACAACACAACCAACTGTGCCACTCTGTCTGAGCTAAAATTAAATACATTTGAAAGTCAGTTCTTTAATTTTGCTAGCCATATTTCATGTGCTTAATAATATGTGGCCAGTAGCTACTCAATTAATTGCGCAGGACAAAATATAAAACATTTCCATCATTGTAGAAAAGCTTCTGTTGAACAGTACTGATTGAAGGGATGTAGATGTTAATATTAAAAAGACTATAGAGAAAGAATTTTCATATTTATATGCATTTAGATTCCCTTCTAGGTATCTCAAAGCACACATTATCTGAAAATCAATTTATATTCCACCTTCCTTCATTCCCACCCCCCCCCCCCAAAAAAAAAAACTAAACTGACTCTTTCTTGTGTTTATTCTCGGGGTTAACGGGACCATCAGACAGTGTGCCCATGACAGAAACTTGCAAGTCATTATTACTTCGTCTCCATCACCACCTCCCCCACTTGATCACTAAAAGATATCTGATCTGCTGTTTTCCCCTCTCTATTCTCCGTCTTAGTTCAGGTCCTTAGTTCAGATTACCATAAGAGCCTTCTCAGTAGTCTACTTGCCATACACTACCATCAGAAAGATGTTTTCAGAGTGCAAGTACTCCTGAAAGTAATGCATGATTCCTTCACTTGTATGCAAAGCTCTCAATCAGTGATCTATACCCTATTTCTCTCAACTTTCCAACATTTGCCATCTGGCTACAGCCATACTGAACCAGTAGCTGCCCCGAATTTGCTACATCCTGCAGCTTTGCTCTTACTCCCTCTGCCTGGAAAACTTCCTCTAACTCATCTGTACCTTTCAGCCTTGATTTGGTTCAAATTAAACTCACCTACCTCCCTGTGACTTCTAAATCTATGCAGATATATACACAGAGTGTAGGTTCCACGCTACTATGCATATCTCTGGAATCTGTCATATTCTTATCACACTGCAGCATACACATCTCTTTATTTTGCTGCCCTTTCCACTAGAGTCCAGTGACTAGACCATAGAAATTCCTTGGGAGCAAGACCAATGAGTTTTAATGTTTGAGATCCTAGATCCTAATATATTGACTCAGTGACACATACTGATGAGACACTTTATGTATCCGATGTTTAGAAGTATGAACGTTAGAGTCAGACCTGCTTCCTAATCCTGTTATATTGTTTACTAGTGATCAAGCCATAGGCCCTTTTCTCAACCTCTGTTCCCCTAGCTGCTGACATTGGGGATAGGAATATCTGTATCAGAGTTGCTATAAGGGTTAAATTTAATGTTTATAATCTGCTTACTACAGTGCCTATCATATAAATGCTCATAAGAGATGGTTATTCTTAGGCTTTCAGTAAATGTTTATTGATTAATAAGTTTTTCAAAATGATACTGCCTTTTAAATTTTTATAAGATTATATAACTATAATTTTTACACATACATACTGGATTTAAAATCTATTTTATGTGTGTTTTTCTAATAAATGACTTCATTAGGCTCTGCTACAGCTGCTGTCAAATCAGAATCTCAGCCCTCATCAAGAAAGGTTTCTCTTTCTTCAGAGGCAACTAAGAAACCATTACAAATACGCAGTCCTTCAACTGAAAGCAAGAGACCTAAGTGGGTCCCACCAGGTATGGTATATTTATCAATCAAGGGCAGGGTCTTGTAAAGTTACCATGGATAGATTATTTTCCTCATTGTAAACGGTATACATATTATTACACTTTTTTCAAAACCAAGGTTTTGCATTTATTCATCATTTTATTATTTCCTCATATTGAGCATTGAGATTACTTATTAGTTTTTAATGTTATAAATAAGGTTGCAATAAGCACAAACTTCCTTTTTTAGAAGTCTGTAGACACATCCTGATTATTTTTTTAGAATAAATTCCTAGTAAAAGAATTACAGTGTCGAAGAGTATTAACAGTTAAGATTCTTATACATGTTTTTGGCAATAAATCTGTTTGCTCAAGACTTGCTGACCTCCACTGGCTGACTGAAGAAGAATCTGAACCCATATGTGGGAATTCCAGCATTTATCAAATGCCCTAGCAAACTCAACCTCTGTCTCATACAAACTTGACCTTTTGTTTGTTTGTTTTCTTTGTTCCACAGCCAAGTCTCACTGATGCTTCAAAATTTTTTTGTCCTTCACCTTTTGACGTTACTAAAACCCTAACTCAGCCTTGTTCATTTTATATCCAAACTATTAGTGCCTTCCTAATAGTTCTGTCTTCACTTGCTTTTGTCCAACCAATTGACTCTTCCATTCCAGTGAAATAGACACATTTTTCCCCTTAAACACAGGATTTGTAGTCTTCTATCACAGTCTCTCTTTATGCAGTTTTCTCCTTCTAGTAAGTCTTTTCTCATTTTTCCCCTGTCCTCTGAGTCATTCCAAGTCTACTCAGGTTTATTTTACTTCTTTTCAGTGATTTTTTTAGTTGGCCCACAGTGGTCACTCCTCTAGTCATAACTAGGTATTAATAGACAGATTTAGACCTGAGACATGATTATTTAATTTCTGAGTCTTCATTCTATCATCTGAAATATTAGGCACTATATAATCTTCAATGTTTTTTCTGGTTTAAACATCTAAGATTTTAATGAGGACTTAAAAATTTTTTGGAGAAGGAAAGAAGGAAGATTAGTCACTCCAAACATTTTTTGGAGATGGAAAGGAGGAAGAATTAATGATGCATTGTCATTAGAAGGATAATCCTCAATGCATTTCTCCTGAAAATAATTAGTGATTCCCCAACAAAAGGAATTTTTTCAAAACAAAATGATATAATGACAAGAAATTTATTTTATTTTATTTTATTTTATTTGCTTTTTCAAAAATGTATTTTATTGATTTTTTACAGAGAGGAAGGCAGAGGGACAGAAAGTCAGAAACATCGATGAGAGAGAAATACCCATCAGCTGCCTCCTGCACACCTCCCACCGGGGATGTGCCCGCAACCAAGTTACATGCCCTTGACCAGAATCAAACTTGGGACCTTTCCGTCCACAGGCCAATGCTCTATCCACTGAGCCACACAGGTTAGGGCAAATGCTTCATTCTTATATGGACACTTCTCATAACCCCCCTTTTATTTATTTACATTTTTAATGTGTATTTTATTGATTTTTTACAGAGAGGAAGGGAGAAGGATAGAGAGTGAGAAACATCGACGATAGAGAAGAAACATGGATCAGCTGCCTCCTGCACACCCCCACTGGGGATGTGCCCGCAACCAGGGTACATGCCCTTGACTGGAATCAAACCTGGGACCTTTCAGGCCACAGGCTAAGGCTCTATCCACTGAGCCACACCGGTTGCAATGCCTGGTTTCCTTCTCTTCGCTGGAGGTCTGTAGCTCCCCATCAGCCCCGGATCTCGTGACATTACCCAGTGTCCCTCGGGGTGGGAGTGGGCGCCATCACTCTGCGTGGGGAGCCCCTGCCGCCCTCGACCCCCTCATGGCGCCCCCGAATGACAAGAAATTTAAAGGTAATGTAATCAAAAAGATAAAAAGGAAATAATGGAATGATATGGCATGGATGGATAGTTAATATCATAAAGCACAAAGTGGTCATAAATTCATTGTGTGAAAGGGTAGGGCAAGTAGTGTGAGCGAATTGGGCCCAAGTCATAAACTTGGGTGAGAAGGGATTGTTGGACTTGAGAGCTCACATCCCTTTAGTAGGAAGCAGCTGTTGCTCAACACCATCTAATTGTTTACATGCAGTATTATTTCTAGAGAAACCAGAGATTTAGATTTTTATGTGAAATCTCTTTAGTTTTCAAAATGATTTTTTTTTTTTATACCATGTGGACCAAACAATATATCTGAGAGCTAGATTTGACCTCAGGATGCCCATTAGTCACTGTTTTATTCAAATATAAGAAGATCACCAAGATCCCAATGGGAAAGTGAACCAAAGACATGAACATATTAATAGTCCCAAGAAACACAACTAGAAATCAATATGAAAAGAATTCCAATCTCACGGGTAATTAAGGAAATATAAATTAAAGTAATAAAATACTATTTTATATCTCAAACTAGAAAGTAATAAAGCAATATAATCTAGGGTGCTCTGGGTTATAGGGTGGCAGGTATAATTATCCTATATAATAAAACCCTAATATGCAAATAGACCAAACAGCAGAACGACTGGTCTGCCCAAGGGGCAGACGCTCAACACAGGAGCAGTATACATATTACATTGCACTCCCACAGAGTGGGGGGGGGGGGGGCAGGGGTGCTGCCTCTGGCTGAGTGCAGCAGCAGTGGCAGAAGCCTCTCCTGCCTCCAAGACAGCGTTACGGAGTGGGTCTAAACCAGCAGGCAGACATCCCCCAAAGAGTCGCAGACTGTGAGAGGACGCAGGCTGGGCTCAGGGCCCCACCCCTGGTGCATGAATGTTGTGCACTGGGCCTCTAGTTTACTATAAATCCTTTATTGGTAGGACAGCTTGACAAAAGCCATAAAAATAAACCTGCTGAAAAAATCAAGATGGCAGCATAAGGTATACATCTGTATGTGCTGCCTGTCACAACCACACCAAAACTACAACTCAAAGACAACTATCACGGAACTGCAGGAAAGCTGGCTGAGTAGAAGTTCTACAACTAGAAGGAAAAAAATATTGAGACAAGGTAGGACGTGCACAGGCGTGGAAAAGCAGAGGTACGGAGGAGCACAAATCGGGCTGGCGACTGGGTGCACTATTTTTTTCAATCCGAAGGGAAACACAAGCTCCTACTGCTCTGAACTCCATTTTGCGGCAAGACTCTGAGAACCCAGACTCATACGGGGAGAAGTGGGACTGCCGGCCATCGGGTCGGAAAGTGAGAGTGGCTTTCTTGCAGAGATGTTCACAAGAATCATTGTTTACTGCACTCAGGCACAGGACACAGAGATGCAGAGTGGGCTGACTGGCAGCCATCACTATTTGCCATGCCCTACTGATTCCTTGAGACCCCACCCAACTTTCAAATCCACCCAAACTGTGCACAGCGGATTTTGCATATGAATGGCCTGCCCCATTCAAGCTTAACCTAACAAACTGCAGCTAGGTCAACTCCAAAACTTCCAAATCCCAAGCAAAGAGGAGAAATCTGTAGTTCTTGCTATAGCTCCTACTGGGTGGCCTCAGACAGTAGCTGATCAGCTCCTCCTTTGAGATCCAGGAGCCAGTGTACCTAGTGGTCAGTGTGAGATGACGCCAGATTTCAGCTCCTCACATCCATGAGTGACACACTCAAGAGGCAGACTCAGTGAGCACCAAATCCCCACTGAAGCAAGTCCTGCCCCATAAGGGTGTCTCTAGCACAGCAGTTCTTCCATTATAGACATAGCGGGTCCTTACAGTCACGTGGCCTGGAGGTCAATTCCTCCCAGTGTACCAACAGTAATCAAGGCTTAACTACAAGCCTCTGCACTCAGCCCACAAAGGGGTGTATCAGGAATATCCACCTCAGGTGACTGGGGAGGCTGAACCACTGGGCCTTACAGGTCACCTGCCACACAAAGCTACTCCATCTACACAGGGAAGCAGCCAAAATACAGAGATAAAGAAACATGTCATAAATTTTTTTTTAAATGGAGAAAAGCAAATGACTGGATATAGAGTTCAAAACCACAGTTATAAGATTACTCATGAATCTTCCAGAAACCTCCAAGGAAGTTAGTGAGACATATAAGGATCTTAATGAATATGCCAAAAAAAAAAATGGAAAAGGACCAGTCAGAAATTAAGCATACACTGTCTGAAATAAATAATATACAGAAATTCAACAGTAGATCAAAGGAACCCAAGAATAAAACAAAAGATTTGAAATATGAGGAAGCAAAAAACATCCAAACAAAAAGAAAAAAGAATCCAAAAATATAAAGATAGTGTAAGGAGCCTCTGGGACAACTTCAAGTGTACCAACATCTGAATTATGGGGGTGCCAGAAGAAGAGAAAGAGCAAAATATTGAAAACCTATTAGAAGAAATGACAGAAAACTTTCCCTACCTGGTGAAAGAAATAGACTTACAAGTCCAGGAAGTACAGAGAACCCCAAACAAGAGGAATGCAAAGAGGACCACACGAAGACACATCATAATTAAAATACCAAGGGCAAAAGACAAAGAGAGAATCTTGAAAGCAGCAAGAGAAAAACAGTTACCTATGAGGGAGTACCCATATGACTGTTGGCTGATTTCTCAACAGAAACTATGCAGGCCAGATGGGAATGGCAAGAAATATTCAAAATGATGAACATCAAGAATCTACAACCAAGATTACTCTACCTAGCAAAGCTATCATTCAGAATTGAAGGTCACATAAAAAGCTTCACAGACAGCAAGCTAAAGGAGTTCATCACCACTAATCCAGGATTTTATGAAATGCTTAAGGGTATTCTTTAAGAGGAGGAAGAAGAAGAAAAAGGTAAAGATAAAAATTATGAACAATAAAGTGACCACAAATACATATCTATCAACAAGTGAATCTAAAAATCAAGTGAATAAAAAATTATGAACAGAATAAACTGGTGAATATAGAATCGGGCATAGAAAGGGAGTGGATTAACAGTTCTTGGGGGAATGGGGGTGTAAGGGGTGCGGGAAGAGATTGGACAAAAATCTTACACCTGCCGAACTGGTTTGGCTCAGTGGATAGAGCGTCGGCCTGCGGACTGAAGGGTCCCAGGTTCGATTCCGGTCAAGGGCATGTGCCTTGGCTGCGGGCACATCCCCAGTAGGGGGTGTGCAGGAGGCAGCCGATTGATGCTTCTCTCTCATCAATGTTTCTGACTTTCTATCCCTCTCCCTTCCGCTCTGTGAAAAATCAATAAAATATATATTTTTTTAAAAATCTTACACCTATGCATGAAGACAGTGGCGGGAGGTAAGGACATGGAGTGGAGTGGGAGAATCAGGTGGAGGGGAGCTGGGAGGGGGGAGAGGAACATCTGTAATAATTTGAACAATAAAGATTTGTTTTTAAAAAATACACCATCATGCCCAGCTGGTGTGACCTGTGACCTGTTGAGCATTGACCTGTGCACCAAGAGGACCCCGGCAGAGGACGTGCAGGAGGCAGCAGATGGATGTTGGTGTTCCTCATTCATGTTTCTCTCTCCCTATCTCCCTCTCCCTTTTTCTGTCTCTAAAATGAATTAAAAGTATATAAAATATAAATGAATAAAATGGGGATAAAAATTCATGTCAGAAAAAAAAAAAACTGTCCTTTGGCCTAGGAACTAGTCTTAGGAATTAATTCCTTAAAAAGAATTCAAAAGTAGAAAGAGTAATAAGTGGCCAGATTTTTAGAACTTTATATGAAAATGGTAAACACTTCAAAAGTTTGTTAAAAGAATTTGATATATGCCAAAACCAGTTTGGCTCAGTGGATAGAGCGTTGGCCTGTGGACTGGGGGGTTCTGGGTTTGATTCTGGTCAAGGGGCATGTACCTTGGTTGCGGGCACATCCCCAGTAGGAGTTGTGCAGGAGGCACCTGATCAATTTTTCTCTCTCATCGATGTTTCTAGCTTTCTATCCCTCTCCCTTCTTCTCTGTGAAAAATCAATAAAATATATATATTTTTAAAAAGACAAAGAGCTAAAAGTCTCCCAGAAGAATAAAACCAGTCACAAACATTTTTTTTAAAAAAGAATTTGATGTATGACACATACATGCAATTAAGAATGATAAATCAGAAGGTTAGAAACATGGAAATATTTATAAATCTTCACTTGAAGAAAAGTACATAGAGTTGTACTTATGACTACAATCATGATCAATTATGAACATTAAGTAGTTAAAATTTGAAATTTAATACTTGCTGGAAATAATTTTTACATTAGAATGTAGCATAAATGAAACCTGTTTAAATTAAAATAGCATTTGTCATGTTTAAAGTGATTTAGTAATTGACAGATTAGATTATTTCAAGAGTATTTGTAAAAATTGCAGAATTTTTAAAAAATGTATTAAATTTTTCTTCTGCTTTAGAAGTTATTACATTCATCTTTTTATGCATCTACAACCATTGTTATTTGCTTTTAACTTATGTATTTCAGCTTTTACCCTTAAAGTTTTGGAATCATGACCTTGCCATCTGGGGATGTTTGAAAAGGGACAATACTATATATTTTTTTTCTGCTATTCAGTACTTCTATTATATTGATCTTGTTTGTAACTTGATAGAACCTTATAGCAGAATAGTGCTTAACTATTTCTTTTGCTTTTGTTTCATAAGTTAATTTTTTTTAAGAGATGTCTAACATCATCAGCATCAGGTGATGTGTTTTCTTTCAGCGATGTCCGGAAGGAGCAGCACCAGCAGCAGCCCATTGGAGTTTGTTAAGTCTCCAAATCAGAGTCTCCGCCTTGGCTTGTCTAGATTAGCACGTGTTAAACCTTTGCATCCAAATACTGCTAGTAGCTGAGTATGGTAGTAAAGAAATGTTAAGAGAATCACAGTTTGACAATTTTGTTTATATTGTAATATAAAGGAATGCTTTAATGTGATAAATTATCTGTACCTGTTTTGTGATTATGTTCTCTGAAAAGCTACTCAAGACTTTCAATAAGAGATTTGTTTATAAGAATTATCTTGTAATATCATTTCCTTCTGAAGGGAATATTCTATATCCTTATGTACATACGTCACGGTCATTAGTGTTCGTTTATTTTGACATGAAGTCTACATTATATGCTACTTTATTTTCTAGTAACATGAGGGTTCTTTCTAGTTTTGACTAGTTTATGGCATTTTTTTTTCAGAGTTTATCTGGCAAAAGAAAACATTCCAATTTTTTCCAGGAGATATTTCCGGAATATGTTACTTAAGATACATTGTCAGTTTTATTGCCAAGATGCCTATTATTTTAGTCAAATATTTTTATAGGAAGAATTCAGAATGATTTCCACATTAAACAGTTGCTATAATATGACATATGTTTTCTACTTAGCAGTAGATGGTTATTTTATAGCAGATAGAATTTTATGACATTTTGTGAAGTCCTCATTGTCAAAACCTATAATAAATATGAAAAAATTTGATATAATCTTTTTCTTGATTCCATTGCATCTATCTGTCTCTTCTCTGTCTGCATCCCTAGGTAATAAAGAGGTAATATGCTAATTGACCATCACGCCTTCACAAAGATGGTGGCACCCACAGCCAGTAAGGAGGGAATATGCTAATTGACTGCCATGCCTAAAAGATGGCAGCGCCTACAGCTACAATATGGCAGCACTCAGCCCTGCTGGGGTGGCAAGCGTGCAGCATGGCCAGGCCACCCCTTGGTAGGCCCAGCGGCTCTGTGCACCTGCTTCCGGAGTCCCCAAGTCTCCTCAGCCCTTTCCTCCTCTCCCCCTCCTCCCCCCCAAGCTCAGAGCTGGCCTGAGGCACAGACAAGCCTCAGATGGCAGCTGCCCAAACCGCCCAGGGCGCAGGCAAGCCACCGATGGCGGCTGTCCAACCACCCAGGACTGCCTGAGGCACAGGTAACCAGGGTCGGCTGAGGCTTGCACTGCTGGCAGTGGCAGCAGCAGAGGTCTGATGGAGCTGTCGCCTTTCCCTGATCACCAGGTTGCCTCCTGTCCCTGAGGGTTCCCAGACTGTAAGAGAGGGCAGGCTGGACTGAGGGACTCTGTCCCCCACCTCAGTTTTATGATAAAATGAGTGCTTAGCCAAAAACATTAGCCTTTTGTTGTAAATATAAAAGGGGACTGTTAAAGTAATCACTTTATGTTAAGTCAGTACTTTTGAGGGTGGCTGTTAAGTACCTAATTATTCCTATTATATTAGTTAATTTAGCTTTTCAGGAAACTTAGATCTGAATTTGTGAATAAAGTAGTAATATTTTATATTGTGAAAATTTCAGCCAACTCCTGATCACTTTTAATAAAAATTCTCCCAATTACAATAACCATTTTAAAAATGTGTAATGTGGCCCTAGCCCATTTGGCTCAATGGATACTGTCAGCCTGCTGACACAAGAGTCCCAGTTTTGATTCCTGTCAAGGGCATGCACCTTGGCGGCAGGCTTCTCTCTGGCCCAGGCCCTGGTCAAACTTTAACCACTTAAAATTAGTGCAGGAGGCAACTAATCAATGTGTTTCTTTCACATCAATGTTTCTCTCTTATTAGATCCGATCAAATAATTGATATCTCCTCCCCTGGGGACTGACCTTTAGGCCACTTCACAATGAACATTCCTTCTTGCTTAGATCACATTCCACTTGCTAAGATTATTATCTCTCCTGTACAGACCTTCCTAGGATCTAGACTCACCCAGAGAATTCTCCGCCCAGAGAAAGCCCGCCTAGAGTCCTTTAAAATCTCTGACTCCCTGTTCCTAGCAGCTGGTGCCATTTAGGGGCTCAGCCTATCTGGTATCCAGATGAGCTAATCTATACTAAGAATAGAGGAATACGCAAATTGTCTGGGATGCCGTCACAGTAACAGTAATGACCGAACAGCAGGCTGTGTGGGGCGATTAGGCTGGCAGAGAATTAGTGAGGGACAACCAAACAACTGAACAGCAGGCCAGTAGGGGTGGCAGTTGAGGGTGACCAGGCCAGCAGGAGGGCAGTTGGGAGTGACCAAGCCAGCAGGGGTGGCAGTTAGGTGCAACCAGGCCAGCAGGGGGAGCATTTGGGGGGCAATCAGGCCTGTGGAGGGGGTCAGTAGGGGCAATCAAGCTGTCAGGCAGAGGCAGGGGTGATCAGGCTGACGGGGGGTAGGGGGGGGGGGGGCAGTTAGGAGCACTCAGGTAGACAGGCAGGTGAGCATTTAGGAGCCAGCAGTCCCAGATTGTGAGAAGGATGTCCAACTGCCAGTTCAGGCCTTATCCCAGGGATCAGGCCTAAACCAGCAGTCAGACATTCCCTGAGGGGTCCTGGATTAGAGAGAGTGCAGTTCAACAGTAAACATTTATTAAGAGCCTATCCTGTATTAGTTACTGATGTCATTGTTTAATCATCTGGCACAAGTTCTATGAACCTGTTTTCTCTGTGTAATTCATAGTTTCTATTTGAAAATTACCCTAAAACTTGTTAAACTGGCTTTGTAAAAAAAAACCATTAATGAGCTCATTAATGTTGCCAAATCCAGTATACATTTTTCTCACCTAATGTTGTAGAACCCTATTCATCATATTCTGAGTGTGGATAACACTATTCTTTCATAATTTTACCCCACCTCCCTGCCTATTCTTCATTATTTTGCTGCTTTCTAATCTTCTGTCACACACATGTTTTCCTTCATGGTGTCATATTATGTGATTTTATTCTTTTCTGTCCTTTCAAAAGAAAAAAGCTTAAGTGATTTTAGGCTCCAGTGGTCACCTATGTGACTGCCATGTCAGAATCTTTAGTCCAAATCTCTCTCTGCCATCTCATTCTGCATCGACCTGTTGCCTTTTCCATTGATAATTTGATATATTAAGTCATCAATAACATCTCCTCCTGCCTCCAAAACCTTCCCTCCTATATTTTATTAGTAAATGGCACTACCACAAACTCAGCCTATGGCATTGTCACCCTTCACATCCAATCACCTAGCTTTAATTTCCTCAATTGCTCAAAACTGTTCTCTCATTCCACTTGTCCCTTGCTCCAAACATCATCACTTAACTACTTTTATAGTCATCCTTACCTTGATTCTTAACCTACTCTGGCCTACCCTCCATGCCATTATTGCCAGAGGGAAGTTTCTAGAATAGAGTTTGAGCATAACCACCCCCCCGCCCCCCGGTTAAAATCCACACACATACACCTTAGCCTGTTTAGCTCACAGATATTTTGAATTAGTCTGGCCCCTGCCTGACACCCCTGGTATTATGCCCTCAGAACCCGGGGCCTTCAGGTTGGCTCTTACTTGCCTTCTTTACATTGTGAGTTCCTGCTTGTCTTGAAAAATCAAATTCAGCTCAGCTTTTCAGAAAGCTTTGTTTGGATGTCTGTTTCCTCCGTGGACTGGACTGTGTATTCCCTCAGGCCACCCTGCCATCATTCTATATAATAAAAGTTTAATATACAAATTGACCAAACAGCAGAACAGTATCACTATGATGCACACTGACCACCAGGAGGTAGATGTTCAACGCAGGAGCTGTCCACAGCCCGAAGGCCCCAGGCCAGCCAAGGCAGGTGCCAGCAGGGGCCCCCCTATCACCCTGCTGGTTGCCCCACAGATTGGCTCTGATTGCTGGCCAGGCCTAGTGACCCTAACCGTGTATGAATTTTGTGCACTGGGCCTCTAGTTTAACTATGACCTTCCTTAGTTTTCCTGTTTTTGAAACCTGGTGCAGAGGCAAGTGCTCTAAAGTGTTCATCTGATGAACACACTGTATTCAAAACTTGTTCTATGAATTCTGGTAACCACAAACTTTGAAGAGGAGAGGATAGGGATAATTTTCTGAGTCTGCGCTGTTTTGGACAACTATAATCTGTCCTTGGGAAGTCCTCCCAATTCTTGTCACATACTTTAAAAGAATTGGGGCAAGAAAATCAGATCAGAATTAAGAGGTGTGTTTTTCAGGTTGATGTAAAAGGTGGTTCAGGACTGACCAGAGCCTAAGTCCTTTCAGTCTGGAGTCACAAAAAGGGCGGACACAGTTTCTATAGCGACAGGAGGAGGGTGTGGTCCTTCAGCTGCACACCCAGGCGCCAGCAAGGTGTTGCTCCTCAAACCTCTTACCCCCACCTGAACAAGGCAAGAGAGGCCACGATCCGCTAGATCCAAGCTGTCCTTCCAGAGGAAGAAGCACCCAAGACAATGAGGGAAGGAGGTTGGGTAAGCGGGGAGAATGAAAGCCCTACAGGATGCAAAAAAGTAGAAGAGGGCATTCGGGTCAGAGGAGAGAGTACAGAGAGAAGGCAAATAGAATTTTAAATCTTGCTCTGAGCAGCTGCATCCTCACAACCCAACATTGGCAATGTTTCTGTTAATGGAACATTGCATCACTAACCAGCTGAATGTGGGTGGAGAGGGGAGAGATGGGAAATCAAGACCTACCCTAAAACTGCTTCCAACCCTGACCCCAACAACTCAGGACATAAAATTCCTATCCCTTTTACGTTCACTGTATGTCCAAAGTGAGTCCCTGACCATTCGTGGATAAGGGTCTGGCTGCTACTAGCCTATTCCTACCCATTCCACAGTCCTGCACCTCCCAGGCCAACCAGAGCTGAATCCTCGACACAAGAACACTTTAAGGTTTATTCCTTCAGAACAACACTTTCAGGTGCTACTTGCCACTCCTCTGGGGTAATTACCAGTATTATGTGTTTTGTTTTGTGTGGGGGTTTTTTTCCTTAAAAGGGGGATGCAAAATTTGGGGTTTTTCTTTTTTAAGTGTAGGTAATGTGTGATATTTGTTACATTTGAAATGTCCATCAGCCATTTCAGGGCTTAAGTAACTTGTGTGACCCTTTGGATGATTTTTAAATGACTGACAGTCCAGAATCTTAATTCATGCTGCACTGTTCAGATTTAAAGGGAAACTTGGCAAAAGTGTGAGGCCATTTAAATGAAAAGTTCAAACTAAGAAATGACAAATATACTAGTAAATGTCCCTTGTGACTAGTCAGTGTTTTTTCTAATTATTTATCTTTATGGTTGAAAGTATTGCAGATGTCCCCTTTGGTGTTCCTCCCCATTCACCCTTCTACCCCACACCCACACCTCCCAAGCCTTCACCACATTATTGTTTGTGTCCATGGAATATATATATATGCCTAAGTGATCACTTGACTGTTTGACTGGTAGCTATGATGCATACTGACCACCAGGGGGCAGATGCTCAATGCACAGGCATGGAAACATGGAACAGACTGATGAATCTCAGAGGGAAGGTGGGGGAGAGATTAACCAAAGATCTTATATGCATAGTAGAGGCCCAGTGCACCAATTCATTCACTGGTGGGGTCCTTTATCCTCGCCTATGGGGATCAGGATGAAAATGGCCCAGTGCACAGATTCATGTACTGATGGGGTCCCTCGGCCTGGCCTGTGGGGATTGGGGGTGAAACTGGCTCTTCAACATCTATTGAGGGGTTCTAGATTACAAGAGGATGCAGGCCAGGCCAGGGGATGCCACCGGTGCATGGATCCATGCATCAGGCTTCAAGTATGCATATAAATTTCTGGTTAATTTCTCCCCCACTCCCTGAACCCTGCCTTCCCTCTGAAATTCAGTAGTCTGTTCCAGGTTTTATGTCTCTGGAACTATTTTGTTCATCGGTTTATTTTGTTCATCAGATTCTACATGTATGAGGTCATGTAATACTTATCTTTCTCTGACTGGCTTATTTCACTTAGCATAATACTCTCCAGGTCCATTCATACTGTTGCAAACGGTAAGAGTCTTTTATCCATTTTGTGTTTATTCTTGTATATGGTGTAAGTTGGTAGGTGCATGGGGAGACAAAACGCCAGTTTTGAATATTCAATTACCCTTGAGTAGAAGAGTGGGTAGTGTTTTCTTTGTTGCTCTGTAGAGGATAACAAGTGTCAGTGGAGAATGTGTTGTTCCATGTCATGTCTTCCCACCAACATTTACTGAGCACCAGCCATATGTTACTTAACAGCCAGGTGCAAATGGGGTGCCTGAAAAACAAGGAGATCTATCACCGAAATATTTAAGTGGAGACCCACTGATTGCCATTGGATAATCTAATCCAGTGGTCTGCAAACTGTGGCTCATGAGCCACAGGCAGCTCTTTGGCCCCTTGAGTGTGACTCTTCCACAAAATACCACAGCCTGAGCAAGTCTATTTTAAGAAGTTTAAAAAAATTAGCTCTCAAAAGTAATTTCAATCGTTGTACAGTTGATATTTGGGTCTGTTGACTAATGAGTTTGCCGATCACTGCTCTAATCTAAATGGATACTCTAATCTAAAGAGGATTCCTGCCCAGAGTGGGTGTGTTGGCCTCTAAAACCTCTTCCAACTTTTAAAGTCTGTGAGTCCGAGGACCATGAAGAGTTTCCAGGAGAAATGCAGAGGGGCCAAGAACTTCTCTTAGGCACAAGTGAGAGTAACATAAACACATTTAGCACATTATCTCCTGTTCATAAAAATGCAAAGGGAATCCCTGGGTGTCTTAAGTGGCCACAATTTCTGCCCCAATGGGAACCCTCCCTCCACCCCCAGCATAAAGATAAAGCTACTGACAACTGCAATAGAAATACTGAAATCATAGCAGGTAAATCTCAAAAAAGATATTTCCTTCCGATGCATTGGCACTTGGTATACAAAAATAATTTATTATGTATAAAGCACTGTGCACATACTAGTAGTAACACTGGCACCATTGTTCATGGGTCTGTTTTTCTCACCAGACTTTGAACTGAAAGCGATAACTCTTTTTTATTTATCATTGAGTCCCCCATGCTTAGTACAATATCTGGCATGTATTTGATGGTGTGAAAAATTTTTGATGAATTGATATAAACTATTTTAGATTTCTCTCTCAGTACCAAGAGCTTTCAATGAATTAGCTATGGTCCTTAACCCTATGAAAATAAAGTACAAGTTCATCCTCCTTATTCCCAAGAAATTCATGAGATGAAAATATATACACATAAGATAATTAACACTAAAACTGCTGACAAATGAAAGTGTTGAAATCTGGAGAGGAGATTGGTATATAGGCTGTATAGATTGGTAGGGAAACTCTGATCTTTGTGTAAAACAATAGGACTTTTTAAATTTTAGTTTCTGTTCTCAGTCATATTCACTCTAGCTCTGGGCTGAATTTATTCATTATCTTTAATCTTTCACAGAACACATAAACAAGATATAAAACAATTTAATTCCTTTTCTGCATAAATCAGCATGTATTTTGAGGATGAAAGTGACACTTGTGAAGCTTTGAGTGGGGGTTAAGTGTAATGGGTTAAGTGGAAGCTAGCTAGATTGAATGTATTAAGAAAGGCACAGAATTCTTCGATAACCAAAGAATTATCCAAAGTCATGGAATAAATCACAACAAAATTCATCCCCCTCCACTTCCAATCTGGCAGTATTTAATAGAGTTAAAATCAAAGAAGCTTAGAATTTGGAAGGGGAATTAGAGGTTATCTAGTCTAGCTCCGTCATTTTATAGATGGGAACACTGAATATAGAGAAGACAAGTGGCTTGCTCAAAATCTATCTGGGGCAGCACTGAGACTAGACTCCAATTCCTCACATTTTCTTTGGGTTTCAGGTTCTCTTCACCTCTAGAGCTCCCAAAACTGGACAGAAGAAAGAGCTCCACTTACTTGAAAAGAGACACATCGGCATTTATTTTCTACTACTTCCTTGAGAAGTAGATGAAGGGAGCATCTGATACAGAGCCTTGGAAGGAGACATTGTATTCATTCTTTCCCAGTGTGGGATTTTACAAATGGCACCCTAAATTGATAGCCAAACTTCTACCAGTTCTGTCTTCAAAATTTATTCCCAGGTTGGTTCCCCCACTCTGTCCTCACTGCCATTGCCCCGTGGAGGCCCTCATCATCTCTTGCCTAGACGCTTGAGTTGGTTTTCTACCTGAGCTCTCCCAACCATGCTCCATGGGATTGTCAGGGAGATGGACCTAAAATACAAAACTGGTATTGTCATACTTAGAATAGCCACACAGGCCCCAATGCCCTACATGGACTATACGACATTTTACAATCTAACCCCTTTTCTGGCCCTCTATCAGCAATGTCCAGTGACTCAAAGTTTCTGGAAAAGGCAATGCTCTTTTATACTTTTGTGCTTTGCACAGTCTCATCCATCTGCCCTTGACTTTGTGCCTGCCCTGTTTATTCTTCAAAGGACAGTTCTACTCTACGCAGTCAGGTGTAAAAACTTCCTCAGCATTCCCAACAGAGTTAGTCATCACCCTGAAGTGCACTGTTAGCTCTTTTCCCAGACCTCTGTTAGTGTGTTGGTCTCCAGCACCCTAATGGCCTGACTCAGAGGTCTCCCTCCTGGAGGATGAGCTTTACTTATTGGCAGAGGCTATGTCAGGTGTTTTAGGAAAATTGTTTCAGCAAATGTTTGTAGAAAGGAATGAAGGGGAGGGAAAGGTAAAACCATGATCATTTTCAGAGAATCAACTATAACTTTTTCTTGCCTCTGCATAAGACTTTTTCATGTTCTCTTGAAAATTATGTTAGTATGTTTGTGTGTGTGTGTGTTAAAATTAATGTTCCAGCTTACCTTCCCTGACCCTGCTCCACTAGATGTTTTTACAGTTATTTTTTCTAGATCATTCAATATACCTGATAAAGACATGCAAATATCTTGTTTTTTCTATTTTTCTTCCCCCCCCCCACCATTGACCTTCCCCAAGCCTCCCCTACCCTCTGTTGCATGTCCTCATCCCACCTCCCCAGTGTCTTGTGTCCATTGGTTGTGTTTATATGCATGCATACAAGTCCTTTGGTTGATGTCTTTCCCCCCTCCCCAATACTCCCCATCCTTCCTGCTGTAATTTGACAGTCTAATCGATGCTTTACTGCCTCTGTATCTTTTTGTTCATCTGGTTATAATGTTATTTATTTTCCATAAATGAGTGAGATCATGTGGTATTTTTCTTTCATCGCCTGGCTTATTTCACTTTCTCTCTAGGTCCATCCATGCTGTTTTTTCATGGCAAGGATTCCTTCTTTTTGGCAAGGATTCCTTCTTTTTTATAGCAGCATAGTATTCCATTGTGTACATATACCACAGTTTTTGAATCCACTCATCTGCTGATGGGCATTTGGGCTGTTTCCAAATCTTAGCTATGGTGAATTGTGCTGGTATGAACATAGAGGTGCATATATCCTTTCTGACTGGTGTTTCTAGTTTCTTGGAATATATTCCTAGAAGTAGGATTATTGGGTCAAATGGGAGTTACATTTTTAGTGTTTTGAGGAAACTCCATACTCTTCTCCACAGTGGCTGGACCAGTCTACATTCCCACCAGCAGTACATGAGGGTTCCTTTTTCTCCGCATCCTCATCAGCACTTGTCATTTGTTGATGATAGCCATTCTGACAAGTGTGAGATGGTACACTTTTGATTTGTATCTCTTGGATAACTAATGACTTTGAGCATGTTTTTATATGTTTCTTGGTCTTCTGTCTTCTTTCAAAGTTTCTATTTTGGTCTATTGCCTATTTTTTTAATTGGATCATTTATCTTCCTTTTATTAAATTGTATGAATTCCCTGTAAATGTGGGAGATTAAACCTTTATAAGTGATAATATTTGCAAATATGTTCTCCGATACAGTGGTTTTTCTTGTTGTTTTGTTGATGGTTTCTTTTGCTGTGCTAAGCTTTTTATTTTGACGTAGTCCCATTTATTTATTTTTTCTTTATCTTCCATTACCCTCGGAGTGGTATCTGTGAAGAAATTGCTTCAGCATATGTCTGAGATTTTGCTGCCTGTGGATTCCTCTAGTATTTTAATGGTTTCTCATCTTATGTTTAAGTCCTTTATCCATTTTGAGTTTATTTTTGTGTATGGTGTAAGTTGGTGGTCTAGTTTCTTTTTTTTTTTTTTTTTTTGCATGTATCTGTCCAATTTTCCCAACACCATTTATTGAAGAAACTGTCTTGATTCCATTGTATATTCATGCCTCCTTTGTCAAATATTAATTGAGCATAGTGGTTTGGGTCGATTTCTGGGTTCTCTATTCTATTCCATTAGTCTATATGTCTATTCTTGTGCCAGTACGAGACTGTTTTGAGAATAGTGGCTTTGTAATACAGCTTGAAATCTGATATTGAGATCCCACCTACTTTGTTCTTCTTAGGATTGCTGTGACTATTCTTGGACTTTTTTTATTCCAGATGAATTTTTGGAGAGTTTTTTCTAAATCTGTGAAATATGCCATTGGTATTTTAATGGGGAGTACATTGAATCTATAGATTGCTTTGGGTAGTATGGACATTTTAATGATATTGATTCTACCAATCCATGAACATGGTATGTTCTTCCATCTGTTTATGTCTGCCTCTATCTCTTTTTTCAGTGTCCTATAGTTTTCCGCATATAGGTCTTTTACCTCCTTAGTTAAGTTTATTCCTAGGTATCTTAATTTTTTTGGTGCAATGGTATATGGGATTACTTTTTTAGTCTATCTTTCTGTAAGGTCACTATTAATGTATAGAAATGCAATAGATTTTTTGGCATTAGTTTTGTATCCTGCAACATTACTAAATCATTTATTAAGTCTAATAGATTTTTGATGGAGTCTTTAGATTTTTTTATGTACAGTATCATGTCATCTGAAAATAAGGACAGTTTTATTTTTTATTTTTCCAATTTTGATGCCTTTTATTTCTTCTTCTTATCTAATTGCAATGCCTAATACTTCCAGTAATATGTCGAACATGGTTGGTGAGAGTGGATACCCCTGTCTTGTTTCTGTTCTTAGGGAAAATGGTTTTACGTTTTGCCCATTGAGTATGATGTTGGCTGCAGCTTTTTCATATATGGCTTTTATTATATTGAGGTGTGATCCTTCTATTCCCACCTCTCTTAGAATTTTTATCAAGAAAGGGTGTTGGATTTTTGTCAAATGCTTTTTCTACATCAATTGATATGACTATGTGATTTTTATCTCTCAATTTTTATGTGATATATCATGTTTATTGATTTGTGAATATTGTACCATCTTTGCATCCCCGAGATAAGTCCTACTTGGTCATGATATATGATCTTTCTGATATACTGCTGGATCTGATTTGCTAGAATTTTGTTGAGGATGTTGGCATCTATGTTCATGAGGGATATTGGCCTGTAATTCTCTTTCATTGTGTTGTCTTTATCTTGTTTTGGTATTAGGGTGATGGTGGCTTCATAGAACGAGCTAGGACATGTTCCTACCTCTTGAATTTTTTGGAATAGTTTGAGGAGGATAGGTTTTAGTTCATCCTTGAATGTTTGGGAAAACTCCCCTGAGAAGCCATCTGGCCCCAGGCTTTTGTTTGCTGGAAGCTTTTTGATGACTGCTTCAATTTCTTCCATAGTTGTTGGCCTATTGAGCAGTTGTTTAGATTCTTCCTGATTGAGTTTTGTAAGGTTGTATTTTTCTAGGGATATGTCCCTTTCCTCCAGGTTGTCTAGTTTGTTGGAATAGAGTTGTTCATAGTATTTTTTAACAATCCTTTGTATTTCTAGGGGGTCTGTTGTTATTTCTCCTCTTTCATTTCTGATTTTGTTTATTTGGGTTCTCTCTCTTTGCTTCTTGGTGAGCCTAGTTTAACCTTTCAAAGAGCCAGCTCTTGGTTTTGTTGATCTTTTTTTTGTTTGTTTGTTTGTTTGTTTTTTTTTTGGTGTCTATGTCATTTATCTCCTCTCTGATCTTTATTATTTCCTTCCTTCTGCTTACATCTGGCTTTTCTTGTTGCTCTCTAACTCTTTGACTTGTAGGGTTAGGTAATTTTTTGCCATTGTTTCTTGTTGTGTTTTTTTTTTTTTTACAGTAGGCTTGTAGAGCTATGAACTTTCCTCTCAAGACTGCTTTCGCTGTGTCCCATATATTTTGGATTGTTATGATTTCATTGTTGTTTGTTGCTATGATGTTTTTTATTTCTTCTTTGATCTCTCTGGTAACCCACTCATTGTTTAATAGCATACTGTTTAGTCCATGTGTTTGATTTTTTAAATTGTTTTTATTGATGTCCAGTTTTATGCCATTGTAATCTGAGAAGATGCTTAATATGATTTCTATCTTCTTGAATTTGAAGAGACTTTGCCTGTGACCTAATATATGGTTTACCTTTGAAAATGACCCATGTGCACTTGAGAAGAATGTATACTCTGTAGTTTTGTGGTGAAATGTCCTGAAGATGTCAATTAAGTCCATCTTGTCTAATGAATAATTTAGGATTGATGTTTCTTTACTGATTTTTTTAGAGGATTTCTCCAATGGTGATAATGGGGTATTAAAGTCCCCTACTATGACTGTATTGCTGTCAATCTCTCTCTTGGTATCCTCCAGGATTTTCCTTATGTATTTGGGTGCTACTATATTTGGTGTGAATATGTTTACCAGAGTTATTTCTTCTTGTTGGATTGTTCCCTTTAGTATTATGAAGTGGCCCTCATTATTTCTTTTTATGTCCTTCACTTTGAGATCTAATTTGTCAGATATAAATATTGCTACCCTAGCTTTTTTTTTTTAATTTCCATTAGCCTGAAAAACCTTTTCTCATCCCTTCACCCTCAGTCTATATGTGTCTTTTATTCTGAGGTGGGTTTCCTGTAGACAGCAGATATATGGGTCATGTTTTTTTTAATCCAATCCATTAACCTGTGTCTTTTGATTCAGGCATTTAATCCATTTACATTTAAAGTTATTATTGATAGGTGCTTATTTGTCACCATTTTTATTCTTTGCCCCTGTGTCCCTTCTTCACTTCCTATTTCTTCTTTTTACAGCAGACCCTTTAGCATTTCTTGCATTGCTGGTTTGGTGGTAATAAACTCCTTTAGTCCTTTTTTGTCTGTGAAGCTCCTGATTTCACCCTCAATTTTGATTGATAGCTTTGCTGGGTACAGTATTCTTGGATTCAGCCCCTTTCTTTGCATGACTTTGTATATTTCATTCCATTCCCTTCTGGCCTGATATGTTTCTGTTGAGAAATCAGTTGCTAATCTGATGGGGGATCCTTTGTAGGTAACTGTCTGTCTCTCTCTGGCCACTTTCAATATTCTTTCTTTGTCATTGTTGTTTGTCAATTTAATTATAATGTGCCTTCGCATCGGTCTTTTGGTGTTCATTTTGTTTGGGACTCTGTGAGCCTCTTGGATTTGTGTGGATTTTTTCTTCCCTATATCAGGGAAGTTTTCTGTCATTATTTCTTCAAACAGGTTTACTATTCCTTGCTCAGTTTGCTCTCCTTTTGAAACCCCTATTATGCAGATATTATTTTGTTTCATGTTCTCCCAAAGTTCCCTTAGGCTCTCCTCCTGCTTTTTAAGTTTTTTTTCTAGAAGCTTGTCTTTCTCCCCCCGCCCCCCTTAGGTAAATATGGAATTACTAGAGGCCTAGTGCTTGAAATTTGTGCATGAGGGCAGAGGGGTTATCCCTCAGCCCAGCCTGTACCCTCTCCAATATGGGACCCCTCGAGAGATGTCCCACCAGGATTGGGCCTAAATGGGCAGTTGGACATCCCACTCATAATCCAGGACTGCTAGTTTCCAACTGGATGCCTGCCAGCCTCTCTGATCATCCCCCAACTACTTCCCTGCCATCCTGATTGATGCCTAATTGCTACCCTGCTGGCCTGATTGCCCCAAAGTGTCCTCCCCTGGCCGCCCCTAACTGCCCTCCCCTGCAGGCCTGTTCCCTCCAACTGACCTCCCTTACTGATCTAGGTCACCCCTAACTGCACTCCCCTGAAGACCTGATTGCCCCAACTACCCTCTCCTACAGGCCTGGTCTCCCCCAACTGCCCTCACCTGCAGGCCTGGTCTTCCCCTAACTTCGCTTCCCTGCAGGCCTCGTCACCCCTAACTGTGCTCCCCTCCAGGTTTGCTTCCTCCTAACTTCCCTCCCCTGTTGGCCATCTTGTAGTGGCCATCTTGTGTCCACATAATGTGTGTTTTGAGTGATGGTCAATTTGCATATTACCCTTCATGTGTGTTGGAGTTATGCTCAATTTGCATATTACCCTTTCATTATATAAAGATAGAATATTCTCTACATTTTTCTGTCTTTACTCAATATATTATGGACAGACATAAATATTTATCTTATTTTCTAAAATGAGTATCTCATATACCATAATACATATGTGCCATATTTTTTAACTTCTCATATATAGACAAATATTTTTTTTATTTTTTGACATTACCATATGCTTAATGTTGCTGTGACATCTTCAATTCTCTGAATAACTTCAAAATTGTGATTCTATTACTATGTATTATAGTGTCTGCAAAAACTAATAGAGTGGTTTGCAGAAGCTGTAATAGCATTTGCATTGATTCCAGTTCTGTCCCTATTTTGTGTATTCTTTTTTATTTTATTTTTTAATCTTTATTATTCAGTTTATTAATTACATTGTTTCCACTTTTTATCCCCCTATAGCTTCCCTCCACCCTGTACCTATCCCACCCTCCACCCTCACCTCCCCCTCCCCACTGTCCTCTCCCATTGTTGCTAGATTTTTGTCCAGTCTCTTGCTGCACTTCCCACAACCCTTTTCTCCCCAAGAATTGTCAGTCCATTCCCGCTCTTTGTCCATGTCTCTGTTATATTCACCAGTCTATCCTGTTCAACAGCCTATCAATTCACTTGATTTTTATGTTCATTTGTTCATAGATGTGTATTTGTTGTTGCTAGTTTGCACTTTTACCTTTTTCTTCTTCCTCTTCTTAAAGAATATCTTTCAGCATTTCATATAATGTTGGTTTGGTGGTGATGAACTCCTTTAGCTTTTTCTTATCTGCGAAGCACTTCATCTGACCTTCAATTCTGAATGATAGCTTTGCTGGATAGAGTAGTCTTGGTTGTAGATTCTTGCTGTTCATCACTTTGAATACTTCTTGCCACTCCCGTCTGGCCTGCATCGTTTCTGTTGAGAAATCCGCTGACAGTCGTATGGGTGCTCCCTTATAGGTAACCAACTATTTCTCTCTTGCTGCTTTTAATATTCTCTCTTTGTCTTTTGCTCTTGGCATTTTAATTATTATGTGCCTCGGTGTGGTCCTCTTAGGGTTCCTATATATTGGGGTTCGGTGCACTTCTTGGACTCTTAAGTCAATTTCTTTCATCAGGTGTGGGAAGTTTTCAGTCACTATTTCTTCAAATAGGTTTTCATTGTCTTGGCCTCTCAGCTTTTTCTGGCACCCCTATAATTCGGATGTTGGTATGCTTGAGGTTGTCCCAGAGGCCCCTTACACTATCTTCAATTTTTTGGATTCTTTTGGTTTCTTGCTTTTTCAGCTGAGTGGATTTTACCTCTTTGTATTTCAAATCTTTAACTTGGTTCTTGGGGTGCTCCAGGGCACTTTCAGGTCTTTGTATAATATTTTTTGTTTCAGTCAGTGTATGCTTAATTTCTGGTTGGTCCTTTTTCATATCCTTGAGAGTCTGCTTTATATCCTTGAGGGTTTCTTTCATTTCCTTGTAGGACTCATTCATTTCCATGTTGGTCTTGATAATTTCTTTGCAGCTCTCATTTATATCCTGGAGGGTGTTGTTCATTTTCTTGTAGGACTCATTCATTTCCTTTGTGGTCTTGCTTATTTCCTTATAGGCCTCGATCTTTTGTTGGAGCCTCTTAAAAAACCCTATAACCGTGGTTCTGAATTCCATATCCAGTCGTTTTTTTTCCCTCCATTTCTTTCACATCTGATTTCTTTCCATGTTGCTGCATGGTGGCTGCTTCCCTGAGTTGGTCAATTAGCTTTGTGTGGTAGACTTCCTACTAGGGATAGTGGCTCAGCCTCCCCAGTTACCTGAGGTGGATATGGGCTGCACAGTCTTGCTGAAGTTTAGCTCAGTTAATCGTTGCTAGCACTTGGAGGGTTGACCTCCAGGCCAATTGTCTGTGAAGCTCAGCTGTGCTCAGGTTGGGTGGGCGGAGTCTCCGGGCCAAGCAGACAGCGTTAGCTCCGCCCTATGCGGCCCCAGGGACTCTGTGCCGGGGGCAATGGCCGCCAGCACCTCTGAGAGAGAGCCGCTGCGGAGCTCCACAGGCTGCCGGTTGCCGGGGAATTCAGACTTTCCCAAAATGAGTCTGCATGTGCAATGTCTCACCCAGGGTCGTAAAACAAAGCAGTCTGACGGTTTTCCGAATGAGAGGCAAGTCGCGGTGTGCTCTCTGCGCCGTCACGCAGCCAAGCTGTTCACGCAAGCTGCCTTTCCACAAGCCGGGAGACCCGGCAGCACCCGAGCTTCGGCGTGCCCTCCCACTGTCCAGTTTTCACCCCGTGTGATAGTGGGTTCTCTGGACTTCGCCCAGAGCTGGAGATTCAGTCCAGTGGGACGCCTTTGTCTCCCCGATCGAGAAAACTGGCCGGTTTTCAGCCGCCTGCCCTCTCCACGACGCGCACTCCAAACGTCTCTCCGTGCGAATCAACGCTGTTCGCCGCTGCTCCTCCGAGTCACAGTGTCTTATCTTCACTTTTATTTGTGGAATTTTCACTCGGCGAGCTTTCTGGTGATTCTGGAAGGTGTTTGTTCTTTTGTTAAGTTGTAGTATTAAAATTGCTGATTATGACGGCAAGATAGGTGTTTTGCCTTTGCCGCCATCTTAGTTCTCTTATTTTGTGTATTCTTAATTCCCTTGATTCTTTCTAGTCTTAGGGGATAAAAAGGGACTTCCAGGAGACAGGAGTTTCACAGTGGCCTGCTAACAGAGTAGGAATATACCAATGGCATGAGAGCCCTCTAAGACACTACCTTCCTTTTACATATATTACCACTTTAACTAGACTTCATATGCTTATGTGAGTTATTTTTTCATTTTGCAGTGAGTTCTTTATTTGTAGAGCTGTGCTCTGAATGAAGAAGGTACAAAGTGGCCAAAAGATGCCCAGGGACAGCATTTCTACCAATTATTTACCTTTTCTTTCTCTATAGGCATTAAGCTACCAAGTAACCATTAATATATCTATATTTTAGAACAAAAGGCATTTGTGACAAAAGAATGGTTTACTTTGCAGTTAACTAGGGGAAATGGTCTTTCTCTTGGTATCCTAGCTGCTCACCACCTTAGTAAGTCATCTTCCCTTGTCTCCTATCACCCTCTCCCCGAGCACAGGACTAATGCCAGAGTAAGTTGTACCCCCTCCGCAGTCACCAGAAGGGAAACAAAAGGAACAGTAGAGATCAGCCACTGCTTTTAGGCCTGCCATCTTTTTTCCTCCAAGCCTGCCCTGTGTTCTTTGCATCTCTGCATTTGAGGGCCATCACTTACGTTTTGCTCCTACTGCCAATTGATTTTTTTTACTCTCCCTCTACAGGACTAAAATAGATGCAAAAAAGTCAAGCAAAGGCAGTTTGACATCCTTCCCAATACTCAAAACAAAACAAAACAAAAACAAATCTCTCTTTTGTAAAGGTAAGGATCCTGGAATTTAATTTGGGGGAGAGAATGGTATCATCACAAAGACTTGGCCAGAACCCAGTGGTGATTGTTGTACCCCAAGTATTTTACAGAGGGGAAAACTGAGATTCAAGTGGAGTTAACTAGTCATAACCATAAACCAGTGAATGGTGGGAAAAAATCAAATATTCTTTTTTTTCTTTAATTAGTATCTTTTTTATGTATTGGAGTGACACTGGTTAATAACATTCTATAATTTTCAGGTGTGCAAGATTATAATTTGATATCTATGTACCCTAATGCATGCTCACCACTTGAAGTCTTTTTTTTCCATTACTGTATGTTTGACCCCCTTTACCCACTTCGTCCTCCCTCTACTCCCCTTCCCCTCTGGTAACCACCATTCTGTTGTTTGGATCAGTGAGTTTGATTTTATTTGTTTTGCTAGTTTTTTTATATTGCACATATGAATGAAAAGTGTACTTTACTGTCTGACTTATTTTACCTAGCACAATAATCTCAAGATTTATTCACGTTATTGCAAATGGCAATAACTCATAATGTATGGCTGTGTAAGATTCCATTGTAGAAAAGCACCATATCTTCTTTATCCAATCATTAGTCCATGGACACTTAGGTTGTTTCCCTTGTCTTGGCAATTGTAAATAATGCTGCAGTGAACATAGTGGTGTGCATATTTTAATGAATAAATGATTTAATATTTTTCAGGTAAATATTCAAGGAGCCATTTCTAGACCATATGGCAACTCTATTCCAATTTTTTTAGGAGATTACATACTGCTTTCTATAGTGACTGCATTAATTTACATTTACACTAATTCTTTGCATCTCTGCATTTGGAGGCCATTACTTACATTTGCTCCTACTGCCAATTGACTTTTTTACTCTCCCTCTACAGGACTAAAATGGATGCAAAAAAGCCAAGCAAACACAGTTTGAAATCCTTCCCAATACTGAAACCAAAAAAGAAACAAAATCTCACCTTTGTAAAGGTAAGGGTCCTGGAATTTCATTTGGGGAAGAGAATAGTATCGTCACGAAGATTGGGGGCCTAGAACCCATATTCTTAACCACTTTATTCTATGCCTTTTTGCTGAGTAATGTCAACTCTGGTAAATGTTGTTGTATACAATTCCTTAATATACTTATATTAATCATAAGGAAAGTAAATTCTGTTGCATTCCAAATGACAAGAATTATAAAAATTGAAATTAAAAATCACACTGAAGATAAATTCTTTTACGTTGTATTTTATGACAGCTACTGGTAAATTAACAATATCACTTAAAATACCATTTAAACTTACAATTATTATCTTTACATTGGTAATTATTCTTATGGACCCTAAATAAATGTCTTTTCACCATTTGTTTATTTTCTCCTAATGGACTTATCATCCAATGAATTGAATAGGCTTAAGTAAGGAAATGCAAACAAGTCAATAACTGTCCTCAGAACATAAAAGCTAGAGTTTCAGTGAACAGTTATATTAATGAGAATGAAAAGAATGAATTACAACCCCTTCACCTAAAACAATAGTAAAGATGAATGAGTTATGAATCTCAGCATATCAACTCCCCCAAGCAGGTGTTGAAAATTTTTTTTATATTTAGATAAATTAATGATTTATATTTATTTCATGATATTAAATATGTTATAAATATGTTTATTATAATTAAATAATTCTATATAAGTCTTGGTAGTTTTTCAGCTAAGGGAAATTATTAAATATGATTATTTAATAATTGATTTCACCTGGCTTTAAGACAACAGGTCTTAATATAATATTCAGTAATATATGATTAATATATTATCCTATCTAATAAAAGAGTAATATGCAAATTGACTGTACCTCCGATCAATCCATGCCCACAGCCATGTCCATCAGCCAATCAGGAGCAAATTATGAAAATAAATCCCAACCAAGATGGCTGCCGCCACTGAGAGCAGGAGGGAGGCTTCAGTGTCCCCGGCAATGGAGGAAGCCAAGCTTTCTGCCTGCCATTGCCAGCCTAGGCCTCCACCCAATGCAACAAAGTTTCAATTATAGAAGATATATCCCAACAGAAATGATGGCAGCCATGGAGCTGAAGAGAGCAGAGACTACGGTTGCCCAGGTGATGGAGGAAGCCAAGCTTCTGTAGCCTTAGCATCTAGGCCTCCACTCCAGGCTATAAAGTTTCAAATTATAGAATTATAATAAACCCAATCAGAAATGGCTGTCGCCATAGAGTGAGCAGAAGGCTTGGCTCCACTCCAGGCCACAAAGTTTCAATTGTAGACCATAAATTAATCCCAGATCCCAGGACCTCTGCGTGGGTCTCTGGGGGAAGTGCTAGCCTGCAAATCACCAAAGGCCCCTCACTCAGGCCACCCCATGCTCCAAAGGAACTGCCACCCTGATCCAGGACATGCTTCAGGGCAAACCAACTGGCCCCCACCCATGCACCAGGCCTCTATCCTATCTAACAAAAGAGTAATTTGCATATTGATCATCACTCCAACACACAAGAGGGCAACCACAAGATGACCAGCAGGGGAGGACTGTTGGGAGGTTCCAGGCCTGCAGAGGAGGGCAGTTGGGAGGGACCAGGCCTGCAAGGGAGGGCAGTTGGGGGCGATCAAGCCTGCAGGGGAGGGCAGGGAAAGGTGACCAGGCAGCAGAGAAGGGAAGTTGGGGGCAAACAGGCTGGCAGGGGAGCAGTTAGATATTAATCAGGCTAGCAAGGTAGGGCTAGCGGGTGATCAGGCTGGCAGGCAGAAGCAATTAGGGGCAATCAGGGAGGCAGGCAGGCGAGAAGTTTGGAGCCAGCAGTCCTGAATTGTAAGAAGGATGTCTGACTGCCCTTTTAGGCCTGATCCCAGTAGTATCGGGCCTAAAGGTAGTCAGAAATCCTTCGAGGGGTCCCATATTGGAGAGGGTGCAAGCTGGGCTGAGAGACATCCCCCACCCCCTGTGCATGAATTTTGTGCACTGGAGCTCTAGTTACTAATATTTGTAATACTAACATATGATTATATTATTAATAGGGGCCCAGTGCACGAATTTGTGCACCTTAAAAGGAACTGTGGATCAGGAGGCTGCAGTGGGCACAGATATTGGCCCATCTTCTACGCCTCCACCTGCCCTCCCTCTGTGGCCCCCAGTCCTCTGTCTGCTGGTAGCCCTGCTCTCACCACTGTTGCTCCCATGTGCTGCCGGCGCAGAGCAATTGGGGCCAGCACCAGCAGCAGATGTGAGCAGGGCGGGTGCAAGTGGCAGCTGCTGCCCCAATTACCCCTCAGTAGCAGAGGGAGGTAGAGAATCCCTAAGGAGCAATTGGGGCTGGCAGCCGCCACTTTCACCCACTGACAGCACCGAGCAATCAGGGCTGGTACCAGGTGCTGGCAGCTGGTGCTAGCAGGGCTGGCACTAGCAGCAAGTGCAAGTGCTGGGCAGGGCCATGGCACAGAGGAGCAAAGGATTTTCAGTAACCATCAGAGACTTACCCCAATGACAGTGACTGGCACCTCACCTTAGTCTGGCGCTCTAACTTACATGCACCACCATCCCACTGCAGCCAATGCTCGCCTTGTTCCATGCTCTGAGGCCTGCTGCTGATGCCCACCATGTTCTGCATGTACCCCCTGGTGGTCAGCACATGTCATAGCAACCAGTTGTTTGGTTGTTCCACCATTTGGTCTATTTGCATATTAGGGACTTTATATATATAGGTAATAATATACAGTAAATAGTAATATACAATTCCTTTAAAAATGAACCCTTCCACTTATCTAAAACATGGTAAAGTACTAAATATCCATCTACCACAGAGAGTCCTTTGTGTTTGATGCCTATGGAGAGTCTGCATCCTTGTTTAGCTGTCAAGGATCATGGAACTCTCATAGTGGCTCTTGGTTACACAGACTCTCTCTGCTCTGCAGGAAAATGCTCTCATGTTAGAGTTCAGGGAACACGCCCTCCTCAGGAGCTCAGTTGTCCCAGCTATCAGTTGGAGGATTTTTGACTCTTCTGTACCTCTATTCAAAGAACACTGTGTTGCCTCGCAGTCAGCTTCTGGGATTGGGAGAGCAAGCAGAACTGCAGGGTCTCAGGTTCGGCCATCCCAGGAGAAGAACCTGGGAGAGGCCTGGGAGAGGAAGCTCTGTTAAGTTAGGGTGTTACAATTTTCCTGACAATTGCTGAGCAAGTGCTACACAGTATATCTGAAGGCATGCTTAAGATACATTTTCTATTTCAGCACTGGAAGATTAGGTACTTGTGTTATTTCTCTTCTATCCTATCCTTTAAATCATTCCATTGCTGCATACCATCTTTTTTTTCTACCACATGGGAACAGATGTCTACATAAACACCAGTTATGAGACCCTGGTTAGGGTTATTGAATCTCTTTTTGCTGGTTGTGAAACCGGAATGGTTATTCCTACTTCTCCTGATTGTAGTGGGATTAAATGAAATAGAGAACCTGGGCTTGCTGCCTGGCAGATACTGGAAGCCCAATAAATATTGACTGCGTCTACCTTCCCCACCTCTCTCTCTTTAACAGAAAGTAGTTGCATAGGTGACCTACTTACTAGTGAGTCTCCCACAGTAGAAGAGGGTATCTGAGGGCCATTCATTGGGGCTCATTTCTGTATCTCATTATTACTCCATAGGAAAAACAAATAAACAGTCTTACCGTTTGGTGTTGCACAGGAACTGAATTCACAGTCAATTATAACCGAAGAGAGAGCAAAAAGCAAGGATTCCATCCAGTTGCCAGTTTTGTCTAGGTTTTCAGTGTGGTACACCATTAATTATGGTAAAGAATGTACCTTTTAAATGCAAGTGGAAGGCTCAGACTAGAAATTATAATGGTCACAGAAATAAGTGGTGGCTCAATAAAAAATGGTGATGTGGGGCAAAACACATTTACAGTTATTCATACGGAAAGTAATACAATAATGAATAAGTAATTATACAAGAATAAGCTTTCTGTTTCATGTATTCACAACTGTAAACGTACTTTTTGTCCCACCGTGTATGTTACAATATAACATCTATGTTTGGGGTGCATTTGGGGTTCTGAGAGAGAGCACTTACCTACTTTTCCCCATTCTCTCTTAGGGCCCCACACGTTCTTCCGATATCTACCGAGTAAGTACTGATTTCTTTGTTCCACATTCCCATTGGAGCTCTCATTTTTAGGGGGGAGAGAAGAAAGACTTGATTTTACCTTCAATTGCTATGACTAGGATGGGAAGCAAACGGACATGGGGACCACCTCTGAATCCCAGCATTAATAAGAGAGAATAGAGAACTTCTCTTGAAAGCTTCCTCAGGCCATGACAAATAAGAGTCTGTCTGTTTGACATTGGAAGTGGGGATGAGGAGATGCTAGAAACACAAACCCCACCCATATATGTGTTCATCTTTTTACATTTGCTCCTTTCATCACCCCCATTTTACAGAGGAGAAAATTGAGACCCTAAAAAGATTAAGCAAGTTACCTAATTCTGCTAATGAAAGCTAAAATCAGGATTCTGATTTTATTCTGTAAGTCATTCAAGTCTTTTTTAAAAATGATTTTTAATATTCTTTTTAAAAATGTTTTTATTGATTTCAGAGAGGAAGGGAAAAGGGAGAGAGAGACAGGAACATCAATGATGGGAGAGAATCATTGATTGGCTGTCTCTTGCATGCTCCCTACTGGGGATCAAGCCCACAACCCAGGCATGTGCCCTTGACCAGAATTAAACTTGGGACTTTTCAGTCCGAAGGCTGACGCTCTATTCATTGAACAAAACTCATGTTTTTAAAGATGGCTTTTTATTATTAAACTAATAGCCGTATGCAGGAATCTGTGTGCAGTTAGCTCACTGCCACTTGCCTCAGCTGGCTACCCGCCTACCTGCTGGTAGCTCTCTGCTGCTTATAGCTCGCTGCCCCACCCTCCTAACTCACAGCCCCACCCTCCTGTAGCTCTCCACCACTTGTAGATTGATAGTGATGTTACAGCATAAGGGATAATTAGTATATTCCTCTCTTACTATATAGGATATTGAGTATATATTAAGGAATAGTAAGTATATCTGTAAGGTATAAAGAATAATAACACAGTGAACATCTTTGTGTGTATCCTACACATAGTTTAAGAAAGAAGTACTCTAGTGTCCTCCCCATCTTATCTCACCCTGTTCACTAATCCCTCTGAGATAACTGCTGTCTTGAGTTTTACATCTATTATTCTATTACTTTTCTGTTTTGTTAATCCTCACCAAGGGATATTTTTCCATTGATTTTTAAAGACAGTGGAAGGGAAGGGGAGAGACAGAGAGAGTTAGAGAGACACATCGATTGGTTGCTGATCAGAGTGTGGATCTAGTATGAAACTGAGGTATGCGCCCTTGACAGGAATAGAACCCCCAACCCTTCAGTCTGCAGGCTGATGCTCTAATGACTTAACTAAATATGCTAGAGCTCCATTACTTTTCTTCATGTGTTTCTAAGTCTTTTAAACTACTTACTGTTTAACTTTTCATGTTTTTGTGGAATATATAAATACATAGAATCCTACTATTTTGTTTTCTTCTGCAACTCACTTTTCATGCTTAGTATTAAGCTAGCATACATGGCACAGCATTTGCTGGCTTTCTCCTGGTTTGGTCAGGCCTCCATTCTGACTGACCAGTGCCTGTACCCTATAGATACTATGAATATCAACTCTGTTCTCGGGATCTGTTTATAAATCAATTTCACTATTATATTCAATATTATAACATATTACACTTCTTTGATAGTGGGTGGCTTATGGCTTTTTTCTTGTATTTTTGCTATTTAAAGTGGTGCTGCTGTGAATGTTGTGCGGTTCTCCTAGTGCATACATACTTGGATTTCTAGAGCATATACCTCGCAGGGGAATTGCTGGGCACAGGGTATGTTGATGCTTAACTGTACCAGACAATGCCAAATGGTTTTCTGAAACATTGGTACTTTGCCATCAGTAGTATGTATGAGTTCCAGTAGTTCCACATCCTTTTAATCACATGATATAGTGTGGCTTTTTATTTTACCTATTTTGTTGATGGGAAAAAAATTGGAATGTATTTTAATTTGCATTTTGATGACTATTAATGAAATTGAGCTACTTTTCATGTGTTTATTGGCCATTTGTTTCCTCTTTTGTGAGATACCTGATCATGACTTCTCTGACTTAAATATTTTTTTGTTGTGTTGTCTTTTTCTTATTGATTATAGAATATATAAAATACTAGTGGCCTGGTGTACGAAATTCAGCCCAATCTGCACCCTCTCCAATTTGTGACCTTTTGGGGGGATGTCCGACTGCTGGTTTAGGCCCACAGGGATCAGGCCTAAACCGGCAGTTGGACATCCCTCTCACAATCCAGGACTGCTGGCTCCTAACCACTTGCCTGCTGGCCTGATTGCCCCTAACCACTCTGCCTGCCAGCCTGATCACCCCCAACTGCCCCCCCTCACTGGCCTGCTTGCCCCCAACTGCCCTTCCCTGCCAGCCTGATTGCTCCTAACAGCCTCTGCCTCAGCCCTGCTACCATGGCCTTATCTGGAAAGTCTCCCAGTCTAATTAGCATATTACCCTTTTATTAGTATAGATTTCTATTAATACCTGCCTGCCACATCACTCCTCTGTCCCTTCTGGCACCCAAATAAACACAACTTGATGCCAGGTCTTCATTTAATATAGCTAATTTGAGAGACAGGTGAGCCTGGACATGTAAGATCCAGTTACTAAGCACTGATTTGTAAGCACTGGGACTGTCCTGGTGATGTTACACACATCACCTTATTTCATCTTCACAGTATCTCTCCAGTAGCAGTGGCATGTTGTCTGTTTACCGATTTGGAATCAGAGGTTAGGAGGGGCTTCAGTAACTGCAAGGAAAGTAGTCTACCCAGGATTGAAACTCAGTTTTTGTCTTATCCTGAACCATTGCTTTTGCTCCTGTGCAACATCGCTTCCCCTGCAACTTGGCCTATTTCAGAAATCAATTTATCTTGGAATAAGCAGTTTATTCTCCTAGGTGTTATGACCTATTTTCTGTTTGTAACATTGCCGAGTACAAAATAATTTAAGACTATATGTTTTTAATTATTTGTCTATATGTTGTCGCTACTGTTATTTAAAGCAAATAAACAATAACAAAGATTAAGTAGCCAGGAAGCCAGCCTGCACATAGGAAAAAAGAAAAAAGAGAAAAAGTAGCTGTGCTAAGTGAGTCATCTCTTCACCTAGTGTCATCTCTCCTCTTGGGCATATGCCTTGGAGCATTGGGGCCTCCAGATGCTTTTTATTGCCTTAATTGTTTAGCTCAATAACTGTTCCCTTGTGCTTTTGCAGTAATGTGCATCTCTTTGATAGAAAGGGATGAACACTGTATAGTATTGAGGTCGTGTAATGAAATTCTGATTCAAAAAACCACATGAACATCAATGTTGACTGGAACTGGTGGATAACCAAATAGTTGTTTCATTATTTTTGTTTTTTGTTTTTTGTTTTTTTACAAATGTGAAAATTAAGGTTCAGACCCCCTGCTGGACCTGGGACTGCAGTGATCAGGACCACAGCCACTGCCCCAGGCATGCCAGGGCCAGGCTTTGGGTCTGTTGCCATCTTGCTTGGGGGTTAGCAAAGGTACAGTCAATTTGCATGTTTCTCTTTTATTAAATAGGATGATTGGCTTCTGGCAATCCCAATTAGAGACCAATTAATTTCTCCTCTGTGGGAAGCCAGGGCCAGTGGCCAGCATGGCTTTTAGGTTCAAAGGCTTGGAGAAAGAGCTGACATACAAATGATACACACAGGACAAGATTAATTTTAATTATTATGGGGGGAGGCCAGGGCAAACTGGACTAGAGCAGTCAAGTTCACTGAGTCTCCTTTACCCAGTAGCTTTTATTTACTAGAATACACAATTGCCTTTTAGGAATGCAGACAGACATATCAATGGTAGTGTTTATAGTAAACAGTAAGATTACCAGATTTTGGAGATGTTTGCTTTAGGCCATTGAGTCAGCAATAGGTCATAAAATGGAAATTCACTCTGTGAATTTCTAAGAAGTCCAAACAGCCTTCTGCTGGACTTCTCACATTTATATTAATTACTGTTGATCTTTCTAGCCCTCCTCATCACACCCTTTCCCTGCATTAATTCATTTGTTTTGATCTCTTGGCTGTTATGGCTTTTGAGAAGATATTGTGGAGCCTGCAAAGAGGAAGCTGTGATTTGAAATCACACAATTTGACCTTTATCTGCCCATCCAACCATGACCAGACACTTGGGGATTTTTTTTTTTTTAATAGTGAGGAGGCAGAGACAAGAAGGAGCCAGCTGAGAAAAATTAAAAAATAGGTGTGATCGAGGCAGTGTAGTTTGATGGAGGTGTGCCTTTCTGAAAAGACTGGGTGGCTTCTGGGCAGGGGACCAGGTGGCTCTAATGCCTGCTGAGAGCCAGTTGCTCTCTCTCCTAAACTTTACAGATGAGGAAGGACATACAGGGTTCCATCCAAGGTAATAAGATGAGGCCATGTGTCTCTGAGTTTTGCTCTAACTACCCCTGCATAGGGACCAGCCATATTATCCTTTAGCTCTCAGCAGGAAATGTACTCCCCTGTGACCAGTGGGTAAACTGTGTATGTTGGGGGTGGGGGCTTGGCATGATGAGAAGGCAAAACAGGGAAGAGGACGTGGAGTGGCACCGTGGAGAAGACACTGATGCAAGACATAGGACTGGAGATTTCGCCTTTCTGTGCACCTCCTTCCTCCATTCTGATGTTGGAGTGACAAGTCAGTGACTCATAGCTTGGGCTCCTCCTGCCTGAGAGGGTTTGCAGAACCTTCCTTTTCTAAAATGAACAATCCCTTTCATCCAGCTCCCAATGCTGGGAAGTCTTCTTTAAGTAGAGATTTATTTATCTAAAACAAATTTCGGAGAATTCTCTTTGAAAATGCAATTGCCTTTGAGAACAATAGCTGATTAGAAGACTTTCTTTCCCAAACGAAGTCCAGGGAGCAGGAGAGCACTGGTCCCTGGTGGGAGTGGAAGCCATGTGGAGTGGACACACTGGGGAATGGGTGGACTACCAATCAAGGGGATGCTGGAGTCAACACGTATCTCAAATCTTTGAGGTACTAGTGCTTCCTACTCAGTCCCTCTCTCTTCTTTTCTTCCTTCCATTGGCAAATATATAATGCCTACTCTGTGTGAGATACCATGTTAGATTTTGGGATTCTGAGATGAGACTTGGATCTTTTATTAAAGAGACTTACAGTCCAGCAGAGGAGGACAGATGTAAAACAGTCTCGTGCAACCAGCCTTGCAGGTGCTGTGAACAGAGCAAGTACAGAGCATGAGGCAGCAGAGGGTGACAGATGTAAGAGGGATGGATGGTGACAGTGGCTTCACAGAAAATGGTGCTCGAATGGTGTGGGGGTGGGAATGCACGAGGTGAATGACAGGAACTTGGAGTAGAGGAAGTGGTGACATGATGGGGCGGATGTTGGGAAAACATTCAAAGAAATAGAGCAGGATTAAAAGTGTTGAGATATGAAATAGAATGGGCATTTGAAAACTGCAAGTGATTCATAGTGACTGGAGCTAAAAGGCCAGGGTCAGGGCCATGGCAAGGGATGAGGCTGGGAGGGTTTTGTTGGCTGGGACTTCTATGCCCCACGGATTTAAGCAACAAAATCAGATGTTGGTGTTAATTCCTAAGTTCACTTAGGCTTTGGGGGATGGACTGGAAGATTTGGGGGGTAGACTGGAAGAGGGGCAGGGAAACTGCTCAGGAGACTATTACAATAGGTACCTGAACTAGGGATATTGCAGGCAAAGTATCTTGAAGGAGTAGCTTTTTTCACACAATTATGCTACTCAAGATAATAAATGGTTAAGTGATAATTTGCAAGTTTGTAAAAATATTCTCACTACTGCAGGTGAAAGGGTCCTATTTACTACAGTCAGTTTGTATTGATTAATCTAGATTTGCAGTAAGGACACTTCCTCGTGGTATCATATAAAGAGGCAGCCTTCATTAGAAGCAGCCTGCAGCTTACCCTGCTACCCCAGCAAAAAAAAAGATGGTACTTAATGAAGACCCCACCCCCATCCAGAGACAGTCAGCACACCCAAGATTGGCTCTAGAGGTGACCCCAGCTTAGTCTTGTGAGAATGTCATGGGCATCAACACACAGGGTAGGCCTTCGTGGGGGAGAAGGGGGGTCAGACCCTAGAACCAGCCAGAGGGACTGCTCTGGAGGACTGGCATGTGGTGAAGAGCTTAATGTTTGCTGCCATAGGAACTCGTTGTGGGGAGATAAGAGCTCATGAAAAATTAGGATGGGTACATTAACATCAATGACATAAAGAAAAACAAAGTTCAGAGGTGAGAGAGATTAGTTCCAAAAGGGGGTTTCCAAATTTGGCTGCACAGAACTCACTTGTAGAGTTTTTTAAAGAATAAAGTTTTCTGAGCTTTACCTCTTGGGAGATTTTGTATTATAAACTCTCTTGAGACAAATTTGAATACCCCTGGACCATGTGATTGTGCTTAGCACACTGTCTGGCACATAGATGTGCTCAGTAAATGTGGTAAGAATGATGTGTCTCCAAGGTCCAATCCCACTCTGTGATTTCATGTATCTCCCAACTCGGGAGACAAGAAGGAGCTGTTCTAAAAGAATCCTTGAGTCACAGGAACCAGTAACTGGAATAGTTTGACAACTCTGCAGCTATTTTGAATGAATGCCAGAGATGTATGTGGGAAGGCAGCAGGTGTGGGAGGGTGGTGGTGGTGGTGGAGTAGCTGGGTTTCAGCTTTCTCACCTTTCTCTGGATCAGCTTTTAAGCTGAACTTGGCTTCTGTTTGAGAAAGGTGAGCTGGCTTTTGCAAGGGAGAGAGATGGAATTTGTCTTTTTCTTTTTCCTTTTTTTTCTAAGAAAACAAAAGAAATGTTAGAACCCAACAGCTTCCAGCTCAGAAGACAGAGGTACAAGAGAGGTGGAGGAGGGACCCAGGATCAGGATATGAGGCTTAAGGCCCCTGATCAGCTCCCCCGGTACAGTTGGTTCAGGGACCAGGCCCTCTGGATCTGTCACTGGCCATGACTAGAACAGCTGCAGAGCAGGAGAGTGGAGGAGAGTCCCAATGTTTGAATGTGGGCCTGGGTATGGGAGAATCTTAGTAACCCGAGCCTGCTGTGATCACAGGGGTCTCCCTCTCTTCCTTTGACCTCCGCAGTGTGGTCGTCATGCTTTGAGGCTCTGAGTTCAGGTCCCCTGACAGCCTCTTCTCAAGTCCAATTCTCTCTGCTCCAGGCTCTCAGGGTACTCCTTGCTGTCATTTGTCTCTCCCCCACTCCACCCCTTTCATATTAAAATATATATATATATGTATATACACATATATATGTATATGTATTTATAAATATACACATATATATGTTTTAAAATAATAGTATTTTTCAATGATAAGAAGTGAATGTTCACATAGAAAGCTTGGAAAATAAAGGATGTTCACATTGACTTCTGGTGTTGAGGCTTTTGAAGGCCATGATGCACAGACAAGAGCCCCGGAAAGGCCCTGCAGACTCCCTCTGATGCCCTGCCTTCTGAGCTCCCAGCCTCCAGAGGTTTTGCCAGCCACTGCACAGCTCTCAGATCTCGCAGCAGAGGAATCACTTATGCTAGATACCCCGGTGGATAGACTCTTTTTTACTCTGAGGAGTTTAAATTTGGATACAGAGTTCAAGATTGTTAGAGAGATTCCTACTATATTAGCTCAGAGGTCAGTGAGGGATCACAGAACAATGTCATGAAACTTACAGTTAAAGGAAAAATTCTGTTTGCCACCTGAATATAGGAGCTTGCACCTTCTTCCTTCTGCCTCCGAGGAATGCTACCAAAGATTGAAGTGTTGTTAAGGAGCATTGTGTGCCTCTTGAGGAAGATTATTAAGACAACAAACCACTAAGCAAGTTCATAAACTTGTGTAACATACTGGTATCCCTGCACCAGGTGTGGTGTGCAGAGATGTGGAGGCTACCAGCTCTCAAAGTGGCCTGGTCAAGCCTGGGGCAGCTGGAACTCAGGGCTGGTAGCACCTGGCTGAGAGCTGCCTCTCTTCACCTCAGCTTGTCATACAAATAGTATTGTTTACATGTGGCATGGTGTGACAAAGGTTGGGGAACACTGTTCCGTGCAATGGTTCTCAACCTTGGTTCAATGTGAGGATGAAGATTGCATTCAAGACACACTCCCTGGGTCACTCCACAGTGTGATCTTGGCGATTATAAATGTGAGAAATTCTGTGCACATTTCCCGCAGATGCTACTAGGTGGGCTCAGGCTCTTCCAGTGACAGAAAGCTCACACCTCACAAGGACTTGTGTTCTGTTCTTAGACAGCTCTAAACTTAAGAAATCCTTCTTTTTATCAAACCAAAAGCTACTTCTTTAAAAATTCCACACTTTGACCAATCCTATTCTTTAGACCCTGTAGAACAAGTTTGTAATGTGTCATAAGCAGATAGTACAGAATTCCCACGTACCAATCCATACCCTGCGCCAGTTTCCCCTATTATTAGTATCTTACATTTGTCTGGTGCATTAGTTACAATTGATGAACAGATATTGATACATTATTATTATTAAGGAGACTCCATACTTTAGGCAAATTTCCTTAATTTCAACCTAATGTCCGCTGGCTGTTGCAGGGTTCCAGCCAAGATACCACATTACATCTAATTCTCATGTGTCCCCAATCTCCTCCTTCCTCTTGGCTCTGATAGTTTCTCAGACTCCCCAGGCCCCCCTTTTTTTTATGACCTTGACAGTTTACTGGTTTGGAATTTGTCTGTTTTTCTAATTATAAGATTAGGGCTATATGTTTTGGTAGGAAGTCCACTGAGGTCAAGTACCACTTTCACCAAATTCTATCAACGGTACATATTGTCAACATGACTTGTGACTATTGATGCTACCCTGGATTACTTTGCAGAGGCAGTGCTTGTCTGGTTTCTCTCTCCCCGTGCTGAGCTTGTTGGAAACCAGTCACTATGCACAGCCCATGCTGAAGGAATAGGCATTGTGCTCTCCTCCTTCAGGATGGAGTATCTATATAATTTATTAGAAATTCTTCTGCATGGAAGACATGTCTCTTCTCCTCTATGGATTTCTTTATTAAATAATTTATTTACATCAGTATGTAATCTTGAATATTTATTTTATACTTAGAGTTATAATCCAATATTACTTTACTTTGTTGCTAAAATTGTCCCAGCCTTGGCCATTGGCAGCTCTTTCAGTTGGCTCGTGTACTTTTCTGACACACTCTCATCATTGTGGGCTTTGGTGTGTGTGTGTGTTTTTTTTTTTTAACACTTCTTTACTTTCTGTCACTACAAGATGCCCAGGCTCATCTCATACATTTCCCGTCCTAGTCCTAAAATCAATTATTTCTCCAAGGAGCCTTCATTCCTCTTACTGGAGAAAGGAACTAGAAACCACAATCTGAGTGCTAGGTGTGCTTGCTTTTACTGGAGTGTTATTTCCTTTATGACCTCTCAGCTGACAAAGCAAAGAAGTGTGTGTATGTGCACACTCACGTGCTAATCCATATATATATATATACACATATCCATAAATATTTCTATATGTAGCCATCTGTATCTATATTAAGTTAAACATTGGTTCTTATTGATAGCTCCAACTCTAATCCATTATCCTTGATGGTAATGTTGATGTTGAGCATGATTATAAATTTCCACACTAATAGTGAGAAACCTGGTTTCTACCATCTATCATCCAATTATTAATTGTTTGATTCCAGTATAATATGGCAGTATCAGAATTATTAAACTCTCAGGAGTTTTGTCTTTTTTTTTCTTCTTCAGATTAATCATCCTCACCTCCTTTAATCATTTCAGGCCCCACACCATCTGATGCATCCTGCATCACTTCTAAATCCATGGTTTTCCTGTTTCACAAGAAACGAGCAAAGATCTCTCTCTCTCTCTATTTTTACAAATGAGGAAATTGAGCTCCAGCAAACACCCTTAGCATACACATGACACTGGTTTAAGTGCTTTACACGTATGAATTCAATTAATTTTCACAACAGCCCGCTGGGGTTGGGACTATTATTGTCCCCATATTACATTAGGAGAGATTAGTAACTTGCTGAAGACCAAACAGCTAGTGAGCAGTGGGGATGGGATTCAAAAACAGAGTCTGCTTCAGAGTCCATATTGATGAGCATTATTTTATGCCACATTGCTGCTAGACGTATCTTTCTGAAATGCTGCTTTGCATATGTAACTCCCAGCCTTGCAAACTGGCACAGTGGTTCACTGTTGCCCATAGGATAAAGACCATGTCTTAATTTAGCATTTAGTGCCTTCTACAATCCAGTGTACACTATCCTCCAGTTCAACTGCATGAGCAGTGAAGACCCCTGGAGTGTGCCCAGATATTGTTGTTTCACCTAATAAACATGCTTTCTGCCCTTCCGCCCAAGTACAGCCCAGAACAAGCCACACCCCTTCCAAAGAGCCTCCCTATTTCTCTTGAGCAGACTGCATTCAGACTGATTTCTTCCTTCTTTGTTGACACTCATTCTCCATGCTATTCACTTGGCATTTAGTCAGAACTGTGTTTTGTTAATGTACTTTTCATTTATTTATTCAGTCTCCTCAATCATTCTCAATGCCAGCTTGTCAGTATTAATGATTATAAGTTTTAAACCCCACAAACTTGATGAGAAGTTGGGACTCACTAAGATTTGCCATTGCAATATTTGCTCAGTTAGCATCATTGTCCATCTAATAGACAACCTAATTCTATATATAGTACACATTAGCTAATCAAATGAATTTGGTCTAAGGCCATGGCCCATGCTCTCTGCAGTCCCCTCTCCTATCATAACTCTATTCCAGAAGATTGAGATAGACTGTATTAAGTAGTCCCCACCATTACAGCTCTGTGGAGGGCTTAGCTGTTTTAGGTGATATTAAGTTGAAGTATTATACCCTGTGCCTATTTCAATGCAGCCAGTACACTAAGTTTTATAGGTATGAGCCTGGTACCAGCTGTGCCTCAGTTTTGGATAAATGTCATTTAATTCCTAAGAGAGGGCTGGAAGGAGATCCCTGGGTTCTCTTTCAAAGAACAGAACCTAAATTCAAACTAGGCTGTTTTTGCTCAACTTTAGTTATTTCTCAGTGCTATCTTCATGATTTTTGCCATATCTATATAGTACTCACATTGTTGTTTTTTAACTTAAATTTTACTCTTATTCTAAATAATAACCACAAAATTACAGGTTTGTTAGTTATAATTTTTCAAATAAATATTAAAATAAATGAATAACTCTTAGGTAGCTGTTATCTGTATGCTATTCACAGTTATGCCACATGCTTCATTGTGTGTTTGCCACTCTTTAGGACACACTGCTCTGTTGTTTTCATCTCCCCTCTCCACTTCTTTTTAGATGTGAAATCTCTTCTGATAAGGTCACTGGTGTTCTGGCTGGGTGCCTAATACTCTAGTGGGTTCCCTTCAAAGCCACTCTAAGGGTAAAAGCATTCCTGGGCAAGACTATGGTCATTTTATCCTTGTTAGCAAGAAAAGCTCAGCTTTTATCTCTTCCCATGTCCTAGGGTTCTAGTTACAATTTTACTTGATAAAAGGGTTATGTGGATTTTTTTAAAAATGTGTGCAAACCATAAGACAGATTAATCCAGGATAAATACTGCTAGAAAGGTCATTTATCTGAGCATTCACTCTCTCAGTCTTTCAGACATTCATTCAGCATTTCTTTGAGCCACACTTAGCCCTTCCTACCTTTGGGGTCAGGATAGCTGGCTTCAAGTGTATCTTGTTTATTGTAATGAAGCAAAATAAATGTCTGAGTGGCTTGAAATGAAACCATGTGAAGCATTATTCCAATTCTCTTCCACTTGATCCAGATTGAGTGTAACCGTTGTGTTCAAGCTGAGAAGATGCCTTCTAAGATCAGGAACCTGCGAATGACCCGATTACTGCATAAGGTAGGAAGTGATGCTCAGTGTCTTTTCTCTAGGAGAAGAGGAGGGCAGGTAGTGCAGCAGAGATTTGTAACAGGCATAACATGATGAGCACATTCTATCCACACCACCATGCCCCATCTCCACATGATGTTAACTGTTCTATTTATTTATAATCAAGTGACCTCTTTCCTAATCAACCAGTCACTCAATCAGTGCAGGGTGGGGAAGGAATCCAAGGGAGTAGGTCAAGTCAATAATGTAGAATAAGTGGGAACTATGTTGTACCCAGGAAAATTTGCAGGAAGAACTTTCCCATGTTAAGGTTGTAAGTATTACAGTGATGATAATAATGGCTAACACTTATGGACTATTCTGCATAGATTACCTTATTTACCTCACAAAAAGTATGAGGTAGGCTCATTGTTGTTCCCATGGTAGTGATGAGATAATTGCAGTTTAGATAGAGTATGCTCTGTTTACAGGGATTCAAACCCAGAGGCTATATGCTTGATCACTCTAATTTTCTCTTCAAGAACTTTAAAAATAAATCTCAGAGAGAAGGAATGGGATGGGAAGAGATTAATCAAAGAATTTATATGCATTACCCATGGACACAGACAATAGTGCGGTAGGCCTGGGGGTGGCAGGTGCAGGGTGGAGTGGGTCAAAGGGGTAAATAGAAGGGATATCTATAATACTTTCAACAATAAAGATAAATTAAAATTAATTAATTAATTAAGCCCTAGATTTGGTTCAGCTCATCTTTGCTGTGGGGAAGATGCTGGGAGAAATGACTCCCAGAGACCTTTTCTTGCCTGAGGCTTCTCCAACTTATCCACTTTCTCCTTCTATAGGATACAAACACCAGCATTACTTCACTCCCTTTGGTGGATACCAAGGGGAAGAACAACTTGGTTAACCTCCCACACATCAGCCACAACATCCTGCTGAAGCCACCTCTGCTATATACGGTGAGTGCTGGGCAATGGGCATGATCTAAGTAGGCTGGTGAAGACTTGGTTTCAGTCTAAAATCAACGTGTAGAAAGGCCCAGGAAGGTGGGAAAAGCCAAAGTCAGCCAAGGAGTCCAGTTTTAGTCCTGTTTTCACTTTTTACAATGAATGTAATTTTTCAGCAAATACTGTTAAGTCATTGACTTTTTTTTTTAATCTACAAAATGAGCTCTTCCATGGTTATGAGGATTCACTGAGGAAGTGAAAAATGAAATGTCTGATGTACACAAAAATTTTTTGCCTCCATGATTTCCTCCCTTTTTTGAGATAGGACCAAAGGAGAAAATGTAAGATAATGTAAGAAAGTTAAAGGGTATTGTACACACATAAGTATAAGTGTTTGTGTCCTTGGACAAGTCACTTTATCTAGTTAGGAATTGGCCTTTTCAAGAGCAGCAGTAAAATACTGTTCCATACTTATCCTCCTGCTATAGAGGTCACTGGAGCTGTTAGGTACACACTGTTGACTGCATAATGTACGTGGAACTCACAAAGATGAGTCAGACAGATATTCTCTTTGAAGGAAAGACCAAGAAAACCTATTGTCTCATCATTTCTCCCTGGAGAGGAAGGAGTAGAGCCTGTCTGTAGGTGTTCTTGGTCAGGTGAATAGTTTAGGACACCCAGGAGAAGCCCAAGGAGTTCTTTATCACAAGTTCTTTCCATGAACAGGAGAATCAAAAACAAAATCAGATACTGGCCTCTGAAGATAGGGCTTCAGAAATGCCTTCCCTTTCAAGCACCGACTCCCAAGATCCCAAGTCCAAGGAGAAGCCATCAAGGAAGCATAAGGTGCCTCTGACAGCGGCAGGTATACCTTCAGGGCAGTAGCAGGGTTTGGGGGCTGGTTATCCATGGTCAGGTGTGAAGAGCTAAGCTGAGCTGGAGAAGCTGCTAGGTATTGGATTAGTCAGTGGTCGACAAACTGCATCTCCAGAGCCATATGCGGCTCTTTGGCCCCTTGAGTGTACCTCAATCAGGTTGAGGACGATTTAGCAAAGACCAGTTTAGGAGTACCCTAATTAAGTTAATAACAATGTACCTACCTATATAGCTTAAGTTTAAAAAATTTGGCTCTCAAAAGAAATTTCAATCGTCGTACCGTTGATATTTGGCTCTGTTGTCTAATGAGTTTGCCGACCACTGGATTAGTCAATTAAGGTAACAAGCTAAAATGAACGTTACAGTCAAGCCTTTTGTAAGCAGGATGCTCAATAGAAGAAAGCACGGACCTCCTGTGTTCTTCCTCTTCTTCCCTCTCCTCACCCATGGACAGGCACCAGGTGAGGGTCACAGGTATCACCACAGTCAGAGGCACTAGCTCACACTGCCCGGAGAGCCTAACCAGGCTCCTGTCCTTTTATAGAGTAGAGGGAGAAGAGGAGTTCTAGGAGTGGAAAAGTACTGAGTACAGAGTCAGAGTGGGGAAAAATTTCTTGAAGTTTGTCCCATCTTCTTGATAAAGAGATCTTGCAGAAGTACCTGCAGAGGTCTCTGAATGGAGGCTCCTGGGTTAGGTATATGTAAGTGCATGCCAGCAAGGGACCCTGAGTCCTTGATTTAAACTCTTCCCAGATTTCAATGCACTAGCTGTGCACCAAGGCTCGTGTGGGGGAGGGCAGCTTTCTCATAGCGTCCGCCAGGTAAAGCATTTGTAATTGCCTATGGTCAGGCCTAAAAGATTACACATCGGTTTTTGGCCAGGAGCCTCCCCCTCACAAGGAGATTCATAACCTATTAAGGTTCAAAGGAAGAAAACCCAAATCCACTGAGCATCTACCATGTCCCAACACAATCTGATGCTCAGAGCTGTTCTCCCACATCTTTGAAATTGGTTGTGCTGCTGCTTATAAAATAGCCTAGAAAATGCCCACTAGGACAGTGGTCAGCAAACTCATTAGTCAACAGAGCCAGATATCAACAGTACGATTGAAATTTCTTTTGAGAGCCAAATTTTTTAAACTTAAATTTCTTCTAATGCCACTTCTTCAAAATAGACTTGCCCAGGCCTGTGGTATTTTGTGGAAGAGCCACACTCAAGGGGCCAAAGAGCTGCTGTGGCTCGTGAGCCGCAGTTGGCCATCCATCGCCCTAGGTGATATTCTAGTTCTGAGCTAATTCTGCCTTTGAAGAGCTGCTCTTTCAGGTCTCAGTTCTTCTGGGCCAGGAACATGCGTTAGTCAGCTTATACTGTATATATGGAGACACACACAGGTCTTGTCCCCCGTAAGTCTTTTTTATTTCCCCTCAATAATTCCTTCTCCAACTCCTCAGCAGTTTGTTAAATAAGACCATATCCCTTCTTCTCTCCAATCCTGGTTTCTTCCTCTCAGCACTCGCCAGTTCATCTACATCTCTCTTAAAGTTTGAATTCCACTCCACCCACCCCCAACCAAACACAAGACCCTGATATGATTGGGCCAGCGTAGAGGAGAGAAGAGCTAACATATGTTCCTCCCTTATAGTCTGAGGGACTCACTGGCTCAGCTGGCAATACTTCCTGGGCTTTAAAAGTCATATTTATGTTACCTGCTTGGCCCCTGAAGACATCATAGCTTTTAGACCCTCTCAGGATAAACTATTTGTGCATCCCAATACCAAATTAACTTAGGCTGAATTCTTCTTTTCACTTCTTTTTTGTTTTTCTCCTGGGTTGTTGAAGTCAGTACACCTTAACCTGTATCCGTGTTACAGTTCTACCCCATGAGACTCAAGATGTATATTCCTTAGTAAGCTACCTAGATGCCGAAAGGGCTGACTAGCTCACAAACTGGAAGGGCTGCCATTGTCTCCACCTTGGGCAGATCCCAGGGTGCCTCACCTGAACTGACAACCACAGTGTTTTTCACACAGAGGCTCTAAGGTGTTTTAGGAACCAACTGTCTTCTTATGAGCAAAGTGAAATTCTGAGCTACACAGAGCTGTGGTTCCTGGGGCTCAAAGCCAAGAAGCTCCACGTGGCTCCTGAGAAATTCAGCAAGACAAGTTTCGATGATGAACATGGCTCCTATATGAAGGTGATGGGAGAGTAGGTCATAGAAACTGCAGAGATTTGGGGCTTGGGGACAAAAAGGCTTAGAAAGGAAAAAAGTGTGGGGTGTTTTATGGCCTTTGGTGCTGATGTATCTGGGACTAGGCATCCTGAAATATTCTAGTAGGTGCTAAACCAAAGAAATGCCGTTTTTATAAATGGGAAAACACGCAAATAATACACAAACTACTGTAGTAACAGAATAAAATTTTCTCTAAGAGTATTTGAGGTAACAGTTTCCTGGGTGAACTCCCACAGGCTCTTCTGCACGCCCTAGACCCACTGGTAAAAGACTGACTATGGTAAGATGCAGTCTCCCCAACATTCCCTTTTCTGTCCCCACACCAGCCCATACATGGACCTTTTTTCTATTTTATAATAAACTAGAGGCCTGTTACACAAAGATTTGTGCAATAGGCCTTCCTTCCCTTGGCTGCCAGCACTGGTTTTCAGCTGGCATCCGGGACCCAGCCTTCTCTCTGGCCACCACCTCCTGTCTTCGCTCTGGCCAGAGCCTTCAGTCTTCACTCCAGCCGGTGCACCCCTCCTGTAACTCCCTCATAGCAGGTGTCCTGCCCCACCCAGCAGCTCCACGGCTGCATGTGTGCTGCCCAGAGGCCCAGAGCACCTGGGGGCTGGTGCCGCCTCCATCTTTGTCGGGTTAATTTGCATACTCACTCCTGATTTGCTGGTGAGTGTTGTGAAGTGATGGTCAATTTGCATGTTTTTCTTTTATTAGTGTAGATGTCATTTCTCACACAGACAAAAAATAAAAACAAAGCAAAAAAAACCTTTTGCCACTCTAGTCCCTGGTTCATAGAAACCCTGGTGATTGACTTTCTTTAATTTTCTTTCTGTATCTCTGCGGCTTCTCAGGATCAGGCCTCTCCTCAGCCTCCGGTGGAATCTGGGCAGTGGAAGGTATCCCTATTGCTTCAGGAAGCAATTTCCACTTCTGAGGATGTCCAAATAAGTGATGCTTGTTCCACTAGGATGGTGGGCTTGTGGGAATTTCCTCCTCTGGACACTCTTCATAACTTGATTAGGTTTAGGAGACAGGATTGTTCTTTGATGACTTCACAGAAGAGGCAGATTGTTTTAATAACATTTAGGGTTGTGTTTCTCTTAGCTTTACTATGCACACAAATCATCTGAGGATCTTATTAAAATTTTGAATTCTTATCCAACAGGTCTGGGGTGGGACCTGAGATTTTTGCCTTTCTAAGAAGCTTCCAGATGATGCCAATGCTTCTGGTCTTCAGACCATACTCTGAGAAGCAAGGATTTACAATTTCTGGCCCTACTTCTCAACGTTTTTAGATAAAGAATCCCTCTGGGAATCTGATAAAAGCTTTAAATCCTTACATCAGAAAAGGCACTCTGCACAGACACAAAATTTCAGTGGGGTGGAGGGATATGGGTCCTTGGTTAAGATTCTTTAATATAAATCTTACCACCATTTCAGACAGACTTTCTCACATTCTCCCTTCCCTCCTCTTTCCTCTTCCCTTCACCTGGGCCTAAAGTCTCTGGGAAATTCCCCAGGGATTTCAGCACTACCTTTAAGTTAATTCACTGGAATTCAGTTCCTCAATCTCAACTCTTAGAGAGCTATGTTTTGGTGAGGCGAGAGTGTATGCACAAATATAAAATGTACATAGTAAATTTTCAAACAAGCAACACAACCTCATTCTCACATTTTTTCTGTCAGCAAATATTAATTGAATCATTATTTATTGAGCATATACTTGGGCATCTGCTAAGCTCTGAAAATATTCAAGAAATTACAAAAAATTAGTATGGCCTGGTATTTTGCCTTAATCAATGTCCAAGTGTGAGTATATAGTTATGGTACCCCAAACTGGTGGCATGTAGGAGATATGTACAAATGCCAGGGAACCACATATATCTTTACATCAACATGTGCAGAACTTTTACACGTAGAGCAATCAATTTCCGCATATCACTGAAGTTATACATGTACATGGTCTTGATTCCTCCTATGAGAACAGATACCCACTACACAATCACAAATACATTCTGAGGACTTGTACATGAATACTTTTCCTTCACCTCTCCCAAATTCATTAGTGTAAAACTAGGAATCACAGATTATCAGAGTTGGAAGGGCTTTGTGGTATCTTATCTAGAACCTTGTTTCAGCTGAAGGCACTGCAGCTTAGAGTGGGTATGTAGCTTGTCTGAAGCCACTCAGAAAGTTTTTTTTTAATTTAATAAATCTTTATTGTTCAGATTATTACAATTGTTTCTTTTTTTTCCCCCATAGCTCCTCTCCACTCAGTTCCCACCCCACCCTCTGCCCTTACCCATGCCCCACTGTCCTAATCCATAGGTGTATGATTTTGGTCCAGTCTCTTGTCACACCCCCTACATTCCTTCTGTCCCCGTCCCCTCTGAGAATTGTCAGTCCACTCCCTTTCTATGCCCCTGATTCTATTATATTCATCAGTTTATTCTGTTCATCAGATTTTTTTATTCACTTGATTTTTAAATTTACTTGTTGTTCATAATTTTTATCTTTACCTTTTTCTTCTTCTTCCTCTTCTTAAAGAATACCTTGCAGCATTTCATATAATACTGGTTTGGCGGTGATGAACTCCTTTGCCTTGTTCTAATCTATGAAGCTCTTCATCTGCCCTTCAACTATAAATGATAGCTTTGCTGGGTAAAATAACCTTGGTTGTAGATTCTTGCTATTCATCACTTTGACTATTTCTTGACACTATTTCTGGCCTGCATAGTTTCTGTTGAGAAATCCGTTGACAGTCATATGGGTGCTCCCTTGTAGGTAACTAACTGTTTTTCTCTTGCTGCTTTTGGTATTCTTTCTCTTTTGCTCTTGGCATTTGAATTATGGTGTGGTCCTCTTTGGATTCCTTTTGTTTGGGGTTCTGTGTGCTTCCTGGACTTTTAAGTCTATTTCTTTCACCAGGTGGGGAAGTTTTTGGTCATTATTTCTTCAAATAGGTTTTCAGTATCTTGCTCTCTCTCTTTTTCTGGCACCTCCATAATTTTGATGTTGGTATGCATGAAGTTGTCCCAGAGGCTCCTTACACTATCTTCATATTTTTGGATTCTTTTTCCTTTTCTGGTTGAGTGTTTTTTGCTTCTTTGTATTTCAAATCTTTGACTTGATTCTTGCGATCCTCTAATCTCCTCTTAGATCTCTGTATAATATTTTTTATTTTAGTGTATGCTTAATTTTTAGTTGGTCCTTTTTCATATCCTCGAGGGTCTCACTAAATTTATTGGCCTTTTCTAGAAAATTCTTTAAAAATCTTATAATCATGGTTTTGAACTCTATATCCAGTCATTTGCTTTTCTCCATTTCTTTCATTTGTGATCTGTTTCTTTGTCTCTGCATTTTGGCTGCTTCCCTGAGTTGATAGAGTGGCTTTGTGTGCTAGATGTGCAATAGGGCCCAGTGGCTCAGCCTCTCCAGTTACCTGAGGTGGACACTCTTGGTGCACCCCTTTGTGGGATGTGTGCACAGTCTTATTGTAGGTAAGCCTTGATTGTTATTGTTATCACTGGGAGGAATTCACCTCCAAGCCAATTGGCTGTGAGGATCAGCTGCATCTATGCTGAGAGAACTTCTGTGCTAGAGACAGCCTTATGAGACAAGACTTGCAAAAGCCTCTGTACTCAACTTGGATGAGGTGGAGTCTCAAGGCAGAGCAGACAACACTGGTTTCCCATCAGCCCTGCCCTAATAGGCCCCTGTGTCTCAGTGTCCCATTGTAATCACTGCAAGCGCCTCTGAAATAAAGCCGCCCTCAAATTCAGCCCACTGCCAGACATTCCAGTTTCTCCCTGAATGAGTCTGGGTCCCCAGAGTCTCACCCAGAACTGGAGTTTAGTGCAGTCAGGAGCTTTTGTTTCCTTCCCACTTGAGAAAGCTTGCCGCATACTCAATTGCTGGCCCTCTCTGCGCGTACCTTGGTACCTCTGCCTTCCGCAGTTCCTCTGAGTCTCAGTGTGCTTTTCTATTTCCTGACAGTCCAGTTTCACCCTGTATGAGGCTGGGTCCCCAGAGTCTTGCTCGGAACTGAAGTTCAGGGCTTTTGTCTCCCTCCCACTTGAGAAAGCCATCTGCACATTCAGTTGCCAGTCCTCTCCATGCACATGCGTCTCAGTACCTCTGCCTCCTGTAGCTTCTCTGAGTCTCAGTTTGCTTTTCTCTTTCCTTCTAGTTGTAGAATTTCCACTCAGCCAGCCTTCCTGTGATTCTGGATGATGTCTGTTTTGTCTCTTAGATATAGTTTTGAAATTGTGTGAGGCAGCAGTTTAGGTGTTTACCTATGGTTCTCCCCCCCCCCCCCATTTTTTTTTAATGTATAATTTTCTGTTGCTTTGACTAAACAGTTACTTCATAGTTTACAGCACATGAAGGGACATGGATGATTCTGACTCTTGGAAATTATTTATCTTCTTAGTTCAGAAAGGTCCAAGTTATGTAACTTGGTAACTTGCTAACTCCAAGGTAGAATTAAATATGGGTCAGTCAAGAGGAGACCCAGGTCTGGCCAGAAAGACACAGAGCAGACACAAAGCCTTCCCTCATTGATGAAGACACATCAGGGGTCAGAAACAGAACTTCCCCCAAACAGAAGCTGCTCTTCCCCAAAGAACACCCTATGTTCTTTGCATCACCTGACATGGATAGAGCCTGTGGGACTTCTCCTGGTATCACATGAATAGCCTGGGATCAAGACAACAAACTAACCATTGCAGTAGCAATGAGATGAGGGTGGGAGTTGCACTAGTGCCCAGTGCAGTTCAGAAAGTACCCCCCAGGAGTCATCCATGAGCTGAGAATGGGTATCCAGGGGCCTCAGTGTCAGGGAACTTCAGAGTCTATGGCTCTGCTCCTCACCCTTTACCTGGCTTCTGTAGGTCCTGCATGACCACATTGCCTACCGCTACGAGGTTCTGGAGATGATTGGGAAAGGGTCATTTGGACAGGTGGCCAAGTGCTTGGATCACAAAAACAATGAGTTGGTGGCCTTGAAAATCATCAGGAACAAGAAGAGGTGGGGTGGATAGTAGCATGGGCTATAGAAGAGGGACTGCATGATTCTGGCCCTTCCATAATGCCAACCCTTCCCAACTCTGCCCCTTCCTCTGATCTTTTCCTCCTTTTTGCCTGTCTGATTTCATGGTGGGGTGAAGGGGAATGCAATGTATGGAGAGTTTAGAGCTTTCTGCTTTGCCAGGGTCAAGGGAAGGAGCTGAGGAAATGGGCTACTTGATATAACACCATGTCTCCTATCTCCATTTCTCATCCTTCCTGCCCCTCCCCAATCACCTCAGATTTCACCACCAGGCCCTGGTGGAGCTGAAGATCCTGGACACTCTCAGAAGGAAGGACAAGGACAACACCTACAACGTCGTGCACATGAAGGACTTTTTCTACTTCCGCAACCACCTCTGCATCACCTTCGAACTTCTGGGGTCAGCTGCTTTTTTTAAAAAAAAATTCATTTTCTTTCAAAAGTGGCTTAAGGTGACAGAAGAGAAACTTTGAGGTCAGACACTAGATTTTTCTGGATATAAACATGTAATGACTGGAATGGACATATAGAGAAAGCCTAAGAGCAAGGAGACAGGGCCAAAGTTGCCAATCTCACCCCACCCCTTCATCATATCTGTCACCTGGAAACATACACAGAATGTGCCAACAGGTGCTGGGTGCTGGACGGGGTGACATAACCAAAACAAGGCCCCTGCCCTCAAGAGTGAAGCTGAAATATGTTAAAAAGGACTTTTCTTTGCTACCATTTCCCTATTCACTGGTTTTACCACCCTCTAGCACCACCCTGTGATGCAGAGGTTGAAACTCAGGAAAGCAGACAGCTGGCTTCTCAGAGTGGGGAAAGGGCTTTGATTTTGTTCAAATAAGGACAGGACCAGATTTTTTTTTTTTTGGTAAGAGAGCAGAAGCTGACTAAAATAGATTGACATCACCTGATTGAATATTGGAGCTGACAGAGTGTGCTAATTGGAAGGACATGCTAACTTGATTACTCTTCTATCTGAGAACACCATTTGAGAAAATTTAAGTAAAACCAGAGACCTAGAATGCATTTAGCAAAGGAGAATAGAGGTGACCTCTCAGAAGCCCAATATTATCAGCTTTACAAAGCTGATAATGGTGTCATGTTCCCATGACACCATTGCTGGAATTCTAGAAACCGGCTAAATTTGAATTAGGAGTGAAGCTGACACTCTCCTCACCATCTCTAATGATTACAAAATGTGAATCCTTTCCACAAGTGAATTCTCTTTGTATGACAACCCAGGCTGCCTGATTTGGCCATTAACTTAAGTGCACAGTGAGCATGTCATTGTGTTGAAAGTGCTCTGAGAAGTCAGGAGAGCAGTGTCTGTGGGGGGGGAAGCCAAAGCTCAAGAGAGCTTGCAGAGTTAGTTGCCCAGGTCACAGAGCTGGTTAGGATGCGGCCACTATGCCTGTCAGAAATTAATGGCTTCCTAAATACAGGCAGAGTTAGATAAAGTTTAGAAATAGAAGATTAGGAGAAATCAAAAAGAGGCCGATGCAGAGTCACTTCTGGGCTGTGTCCTATCCCTCCTCTCCCCATCTTACAGTTTGTACAGAGGTTATACCTGGTAGTCCACAAATATGCTTTTCTTGTTAAAATGCTTTGCATTAATTTCCAACATTTGTTAAGTCAGATTTCATATAATATGGCTGGGTTTTATATAATATTGCAGGCTTCTGCTTGTCTAGAAAGTTTAGAAAAATCTGGCAAGAATGAGGCCTTATTCCTGCAAAGTGACAGATGGAAACAAGTGGTCAGGCTTGGTATAGATAGGGATAAGGTGTCTCTGTTTTATCCCAGTCCTCATCTGTCCACATTCTTGCTCCCTTATCTGTCAGGAACCTGACATCTTTCTTTTCGTGTTTTTTTATTTTGAAATTTTAAAATAATTTTTAAAAATTGACTTTTTAGAGAGAGGAATGGGGGGTAGAGAGAGACAGAGAGAAAGAGAAAGAGAGAGAGCAAAACATCAGTGTGAGAGCAAAACATCTATTGACTGCCTTCTGCAAGCCCCCTACCGGGGATGGAGCTCCCAACCCAGGCATGCGCCCTGACTGAAATCAACCTCAGCAACCTTTTGGTGCTCGAAATGATACCCAAACAACTGAGCAACACCATCCAGGGCAGATCTGACATCTTTAAATAATCTTTTGAGGGTTGGCAGAAGTGGCTGCTGGGTTGAATAACTGGTGGGTTTCCTGGATTCTTCCCAAGGGCCTGAAGAACTATGAATATTTTAGAAGTTTGGTCCAATGTCTTAACACCCACAACATAACAAAGTTATTTACTGCCCTCATATAAGAAATGAGGGCACATCTGAGAGGCCAGCACAATTGAGTGCAATCCTGGAGTCCCCATGAATCAATGGAAAATTTGAGTTTATAGGACACAAAAGCCCAGCCTCCTGATTTGACACTTGCCTATTTATTACCAGAGGAAAGCCAGGTAGTATGGGATTGTTTGCTGGTTCAGACTTAGCATTATGCTTTTTACACTAATGCATATCACTTTCTCTCTTTCCCAGAATCAACTTGTACGAGTTAATGAAGAATAATAGCTTTCAAGGCTTCAGTCTGTCAGTAATTCGGCGCTTCACCCTCTCTGTTTTGAAGTGTTTACAAATGCTTTATTTAGAGAAGATCATTCACTGTGATCTCAAACCTGTGAGTTCAATTTCTATCCTGCCAGGGTAGCTGGTTCCTATTCTCAGAAACTGTCCCATTCTCTTCCCAAGTGGTAATTAGCAACATGGCCAGAGCTCTCAGATGAAAGCCAAGTAGTCATAGGTTGTGAAGACTAAGGGATGTTTTGGGGACGATGAAGAGAGATGGTGTCATTGAGGTAGACAGGAATAGGAAGGTCTAGACTTTCCTGTGGAAGATGTGTCATTCGGGGGCTGGATCTCTGCTGTAGTAAATCCTCACTATCTCCACTCTACTCTGAATTGGTCTTAGGGTACAGCAAATCTCTGACTACTACTCTTACTCCAAATGGATGTGCCCTTCCCTCATGTCCTGCTAGCATTCTATACTTAGCCATGTTACTGCACTAATTGCTTTCTGTAGGAGCTGTTTGCTTATGTGTACCTGCCACTGAAATGCAAGTTTTCTCAAGGTCAGGAATAATGTCTTCTCACCATTTTATTCTAAGGACCTAACGTACCTGACAATAGAAATGGCAGTCAATATGTAGGTAAATGTTTGTTATATGAATTAATGATTGTACTAGTAAATGTGAGGAATACAGAGAGGTACTTAGAGAAAAGGTATCAAAGTATGAAGATATGGGGTCAGGAGCTGGTTCCAAAATCAACCTGACTTTCACAGATACTTAGATATCCTTTAACTTTTTTTCATTCCTTTCTCCTCATACCCCAAAATGGTTAATTTTTTAAAAATGTAATCTATTAGATAATTTGGGATATTTAAACAATTAAGGATTGTCTAAATAGAGATGTTCTCTCAAGGCTGCCTAGAGGAGCCTCACAATGCTGATACTTTGATTTATTCTCCACACTCAAGTTCCTAATCCTTAGTTTTGCAGCTTCAATGGGTCACAATAACCATGTTCTTTGAGCATAGGGGACTGACTATCACCAAGGAAATTCACAAGACACCTGGTAGCCAAAATATTTCCTTGAGAAATTATGTCAAGTAAATTGGAATGCATGTGCCCAGTAGAGAAGTAAGCATATAACCAACAGAATGATGAATGTGGGTTCAAGAATTAGAGTTATTCTTATGAACTTAATGTTTAGTATCAAAGACCTGTAATGGCCTGATGCATCCATGACCCCCTCTTCACCTCCCCCTGTCCTTAACCCCTTTCTGCAGCCAAGTGATTTCTGCCAATAAAGTAAAAGGCCAGTTCCCTCTAGCTAAGGAGACTTTTCATTGGCCTAGAAACACACAAGAAATTTTCATTCTTTTAAGACTTGCTGTCTGTACTCTCAGTTAACACAAATATTCTTTAGAAAAAGGAGTAGGAACTAAATTTGTACTTTCTTAGTTTATGGTGTCAGATTAATGCTGATATTTCATATCTAGAATGGTAAGGGACTGAGAAAACAATTCATTAATCTGATATTCATAATAATTAATCTTAATCTGGTATCCAGATTCTTAAAAACATGATTAATAATTTAATATTCCAGTGGAATACTGTCATGCTCATGGAGGCAAGTCCAGAAGATCTGCCTCTCTATCCATGACACTGCTGGAACTCCTGGTTTCACATTTCCCACAAAGTCAGCATAAGAATCACAAATTCCAATCAAATCATTGTCTTTTTATTTGTTTGTTTAAGTCTTCTACTGTCTTAGCTGTATGTGATTGGGTACTTAATGGATACATCAAATTCCGTCAGGGATATTTCCAAGGCCTTATGTAAGCAAGGCATAGATAGGACCAGGTGCCAAGGAGTAAAAAAAAAAAAAAGCATAATCTATATGGGGAAAGGGACAAAATATATGTAAAAGGAATACTGCAAAGCAGCAAATAAGAGGTATATAATACAAGTCAAATGGGATATCAAGGAAGGTAAACACATGGGATTTGGAGAAGATGTGGGAGGAGTCTACCATGAAGTAGTCTAGTTTTGAACTGGGTCCTGGAGGATGGCATACATTTATATCATTAGAAGACTTAGGACAATATTATTAAAATGTGACATATGGCCTTTTTCTCTTCAGGAAAATATCGTGTTATACCAGAAGGGCCAAGTCTCTATTAAAGTTATTGACTTTGGATCAAGCTGTTATGAGCATGAGAGAGGTAAGCCCCATTCCAGTCTCTTTGTCTGAATTTTCCTATTGAGATTTCTTTCCCTACTGAAACAAGTACTTCATAACAAAGTCACTTGGGCTCAGTTGTTAAGATTGCTTGCATGATTTTGCACAAGGGGCTTCACTTCTCTAAAACTAAATTTCCATCTCTGTAAAATGAGAAGGTTGGATTTAAAGCCACCAGGCATCCTTTGCAGACCTCATATTCTGTGGATTAGGAATTACCCAAGAGCACCGGGTCCTCAAACTAAATGTGCATCAGAATCACTTGTGGCCACTGAAAAATTATAGCTTCCAAGGGCCTCACCCCCAATGTGCCAAATCTAGTTTTCTGGGGAAGTACCCAAGAGTCTACCACTTATAGATGAATGTTAATCTCTGTATGCCTCATTTTTCTCATTTTAAAATGGGGACAATAATAATAACTCCTTCCTAGGATAGTGGTAAGGATTGAAAGAGTTCATCTGTATAATATACTTGGAATAGTGGCTGGCACATAGTAATCATTATGCAAGTATCTGTTAAACCTGTTAAACTCAGTTTTTAACACTACCCTATATATATATTAGTTGCAAAGTGCTTCAAATCCATTTTGGAAGCAGGCAGGACATAAAAGTGATTTTTATTAAATCTTGTCTTTAGTCAAAAAATTATCATATCCTACTATAACCAAGACAAACAACAAAGAAGGGATTACAGAATCCCTGCCCTGCCCCATCCAGGGAATCACCAATAATGGCATCTGAAAACAACGAAAATGTCCCATTTCTCCAAACTGAGTCTCCCTATAATATCATCTTGCATACAGCCGCATCTCCTGAGATTCCACTGAGCTTTCCTTTCCATATTTTACATTAAACAACATATGTGCATAATATATTGAATATACATTTTTAAATTGTGCCTTTTGTGTGCTTCTTTTTCAGTTCTCATATGCCTCCTCCTTTGCCAAATCACAATACTTTCTGAAGATGTCTACCCCAAACTAATATGATAGTTTGGAAACTCAGCTTTATATTAGTCTTATGTTTTCTTTTTTAAAATTTAGCTGATTAAAATTGATTTTCTAGAACCATGGGGAAATAGAGTTTTTTATCGATAAAGTGAGGCTAATAACCTCTATGACAAGACTGTGGCTGTAAGATTTGATGAGACTAGATACAAGATGTGACTCCTGAGTGCCACTTGGTTGTACTTCCGGTTTTCTGCAAAGCCCGCAGAGCAAGCATGTCAAACTCAAAGGCTAACACAGGGCTAAATAAACAAGGTTTAAGTTTATATGGGCTGCAATAAAACAAAAGCTTCAATTTTCATAGAAACATGGGTTTATTTCAATACAAAGGGCTGAAATACATTAGTATTCATTAACATAAAATAATGAAACATTTTAATAAAAATTAATATTTTTTCTTCAACATTAAGTTACCAGACACTGAATTATGGCACAAATTAATAAGCATAATGCAAATAAGCCTATTTTTCTTGTTCTCCAAAAGCAAAATATTTCCTGTTGCTCACACCAAACAAGTCAGTCCAAGACTAATGATGTGCCAATCAGCTGCTAAAATATGTGCTGCTAGTATTAGTGGAGAGAAATGATGCGTCTGTGTGTAAGGCGCATAAGGGAAATGAATGCAACATAATTATAACAATCACTCATTAGCAAACGTTGTAGTTTGTTATTAATAAGTAAGGGCTCAGTGCACAAATTTGTGCACCTTGAAAGGAACTGTTTTGTTCAATGGGCATAGGGACAGGTCTTGGGTTCATCCCCCTCACCCCCGACCAGCCCCTCCAACTGCAGTCCTCAGTCCCCTGTCTGCCAGCTCACACCTGCTGATGGCGCAAAGCAATTGTGGCTGGTTCCAGCAATGGATGCAAGTGGGGCCAGTGCCATCAATGGATATGAGTGGTGGCTGCTGCCCCAGTCACCCCTCAGGAGCAGGGTGGGGAGGTGGAGAAGCCCTCATGGGGCAATCGGGACCAGCAGCTACCACTCACACCTGCTGATGGCGCTGAGCGATCAGGGCCAGTGTGGGGTGCTGGCAGCAGGTGAGAGCAGGCTCCAGTGCCTACAGTGGGTGCAAGTGGGGCTGGTGCTGGCATCAGGGACCCCGGCACACAGGAGCAAAGAATTTTTAGTAACCACCAGAGGCTCGTCTGGATGACAGTGACCAGCACCCTTGCCTTAGTCTGGCACCCCCACTTACCTGCTCCACCATCCCACCACGGCGGATGCCTACCATGTTCCATGCTCTGCTGCCTACTGCCAATGCCCACCAAGTTCCGCGTGCACCCCCCAGTTGTCAGCGTACATCATAGCGACCGTTTTTTTGTTGTTGTTCAGTTGTTCCACCGTTCAGTCTATTTGCATATTAAGGTTTTATATATAAAGATTATGTATAATAGGATATTGTAAAAATTAAGTTATGAAATTTTTATTAAAATGTTTCTTATATACTTTTATATTGGCTGAGCTGCAAACATATTCATTGTGGGCTGCATGTGGCCCATGGGCCATGAGTTTAACATGCTTGATGTAGGGAGTCCTAGTTATCATTCACACTCACCTGAGCGGGTATCCTGAAGAAGAATGCTCTGGGGAGGAGAAGGTTTTCTTAGGGAAGGTTTCTCTTTCTTTGTTCATAGTGTACTCATACATCCAAAGCCGGTTCTACCGATCGCCAGAGGTGATTCTGGGCCATCCCTACAACATGGCCATTGACATGTGGAGCCTGGGATGCATCATGGCTGAGCTGCACACGGGCTACCCTCTGTTCCCTGGGGAGAATGAAGTGGAGCAGCTGGCCTGCATCATGGAGGTGAGGGAGCCGCCTGTCCATGCTCCGCTGGGCAGCGGCAGGACAGCTCGCTTCCACTCTCAAAGGTTGGGTTGCATTAGGCTTGCTGTAGGGCAGTGGCCTGCATTCTCTTCTGTTTTGGAGTAGATGGTCCCTAAAAGTATTTTTGAAATTATGTATCCCCTTTTACATTTTTAAGTTGACGTCCAACATTTTTTACCATTAATAATTGCAAAAGATGCAATTTTCAGCATATTGTGAAGTGACATTTAAAACTGTTATATCAGTCTTTCAAATATATTCAAAAGACTCGAAAACCAGAGTGACATGACACCCATCAAAATCTATGTTTTTTTTTTTTTTTAAATCTGTTTTGTTCAGTCATTAGTCATTTTCTTAGCTTTCTGGGAATTATATCTCCCCCCCAAAAAAGATGCATCAGATGTCATTTATTATACCTATTATTCTTTTACTTAAATGCCTTTTGTTATGGAATTAAATTAGATAAAACAGGAGTAAAATAACCTTAAGAAATAGAAAATTTCTAGTGAACAAAGATACTTTGACTGTGAACAAAAAAGGCTCATTATCTATCTTTCTACCTATCTATACAAATCTCTATTTTCTAAAGTGTCTCAAAGTTACAACTCAGAAATACACACATACCCTTAAGAATTATTTAAATACTAGAGGCCCTGTGCATGAAATTTGTGCACTAGGCGGGGGGGGGGGTGTGTCCCCTGAGCCCAGCCTATACCTTCTTGCAGTCCAGGAGCCCTCAGGTGATGTCCGACTGATGGCTTAGGCCCGCTCCCCATGGCCAGCAGTTGGACATCTTTGCACTGCTGTGGAGGCAGGAGAAGCTCCCACCACCACTGCTACACTCGTGAGACATGAGCCCAGCTTTGGGCTGAGCGGTGCTCCCCTTGTGGAAGAGCATTAACTACCAGGGGGAAGCTCCTGCATTGAGAATCTGCCCCCTGGTGGTCAGTGCACATCATAGCGACCAGTCATTCTACCATTCAGCCGATTTGTATATTAGCCTTTTATTATGTAGGACTAGAGGCCCAATGCACAAAATTTGTGCAAGGGTTGACCCTCGCGGTCCTGGCTGCCTCAGCCCATATGGCCCCAGCTATTCGTGGCCCTGCTCCCTGCCTACTGGTCATTCTGGAAGGTCGTTCCACTGTCTGGTCTAATTAGCATACTAGGTCTTTATTATCAAGAACTAGAGGCCCAGTGCACAAAATTCATGCACGGGGGGCAGGGATGTCCCTTAGCCCAGCCTGTGTTCTCTCTAATCTGGGACCCCTTGAGGGATGTCCAGCTGCCTGGGATTGGGGCCTAAATGGGCAGTCAGACATCCTACTCACAATCCAGGACTGCTGGCTCCAAACTGCTCTCCTGCCTGCCTCCCTGATTGCCCCTAACCACTTCTGCCTGCCAGCCTGATCACCCCCTAACCACTACCCTGCCGGCCTAATTGATCTCTGACTGCTCCCCTGCCAGCCTATTTGCCCCCAACTTCCCTCCTCTGCTGGCCTGGTCACCCCTAACTGCCCTCCCCTTCAGGCTTGATCACTCCAAACTGCCCTCTCTTGCAGGTCTGGTCCCTCCCAACTGCCCTCTCCTGCTGGCCTGATTGCCCACAACTGCTCTCCCTTGTAGGGTCTGAAACCTCCCAACAGTCCTCCCCTGCTGTCCATCTTGTGGTGGCCATCTTGTGTCCACATGGGGGCAGGATCTTTGATCACATGGAGGCAGCCCTCTTGTGTGTTGGAGTGATGGTCAATCTGAAAATTACTCTTTTATTAGATAGGATAAAGGCGTGGTGCAGGGGTGGGGGCCAGCTGGTTTGTCCTGAAAAGTGTCCCAGATCAGGGTGAGGGTTCCCTTGGGGTGAGGGGCAGCCTGGACGAGGAGCCTGTAGAGATTTGCAGGCAAGCCACGCCCCCCAGCAACCCAAGAAGAGGCCATGGGATCTGGGATTAATCTATGTCTACAATTGAAACTTTGTAGCCTGGAGTGGAGCCAAACCTTCTGCTCGCTCTGTGGCGGCAGCCATTTCTGTTTGAAACTTTGTAGTCTAGAGTGGAGGCCTAGGCTGGCAACAGCAGGTGGAAAGCTTGGCTTCCTCCATTACCAGGGAAACCCAAGCCTCTATTCTCTACAGCTCAGTGGCTGCCACGATTTTTGTATCTTTTATAACTGAAATTTTGTAGCATTGAGTGGAGGCCTAGGCCGGCAATGGCAGGCAGAAAGCTTGGCTTCCTCTGTTGCTGGGGAAACCCAAGCCTTCCTCCTACTCTCAGTAGTGGCAGCCATCTTGGTTGGGGTTTATTTGCATAATCTGCTCCTGATTGGATGGTGGCTATGGCTGTGGGCGTGGCTTGTAGGTATAGGGAAGGTATGGTCAAATTTGCATATTACTCTTTTATTAGATAGGTTAGTTTAATTTCATGGTTAAAAATAATAAAGTGTTAAAATAGCTGTAAATGATAGCTATGTTGAGATGACCATTGGCATGAGAATCAGTAAACCTGGAATTTCATTTTGGATCTTGCTCTTTGCCAACATACTTTCTTGTTCTGGACTTCTATAAAATGAAAGTATCCACATAAATGGCTTCTAAAGTTGATAATGAGTGATTTAATAAAGCACCCCTGAACTCTTCTTGCTTCCAGTACCAAGGAGAATGAGGAGTATAGGGTCTGAGTTGAGTTTCTACTGCACCAGAGTTAGCTTCCTCCTGACTTCAGTGTCAATGGGGCTGAGGAGCAGGGGGACAGGGTCTGCATGGATATGGCTATGAACCCAGTTGCCAGTGCAGGTGACCCTGGGCTTAGGGTGACACCTGTAATTTCTCTATCTCAGTGCAAGCTATAGATTGCAGTGGGGATAGGTAAACAAGTAAGTGCTACACTTTTTTTCAAGTAGGTATTTTGTGATAAAGTGTCTAATGGCCGCCTGGTTTTTTTCCATCTCCCCTTCCTTTCCTGCCTCCCCAGTGCTCCGAGCCAGGATGTGACATTCCTTAGTTCAGGGGTTTCATCATGGATACTGACTGGGTTGTTCAATGTGATAATGACATCTGGCTACCATCAAGAGTGCCTACTTCTAGTTGGTGCTGGTGCCTGTTTAGAGGGATATGACCAGTATTGACGCTCAGTGTGCTGAGACAGCCTGGGTTAGGAGTCCACGACCCAAGCTCTGGGCCTGCTCTGCCACTGACTTACAGCACAATGTCCTGGGTGTGTATCTGTAGAAGGCAGAGGTTGACCAAAGGCCCCTCAGCTCTAACAGTCTATGAATGTGTGACTCACAAAAGTAAAGCAACTGCATTTTAATTGTTGAAGGTGCTGGGCCTGCCGCCAACTCACTTCATTCAGACGGCCTCCAGGAGACAGACGTTCTTTGGTAAGTCCCAGGTCTAACTTTTTGTCCCATTGTGGCCTGTGAGGTAGCACAGGCTTTGAAGACATCTCCCATACCCCAAACCCCATTTAGTGCTCTTCCCCTGACCTCATCCCAAAAGACATGCTATGCTTAGGGATTTATTTCAGAAAAGTAAAACGATGCTGAGAGAGGTACCAGATGGATTGGTGGAGATGGGTTGAGGGAGTCACACTGGGCATGAAGTCTTGGCAATGAAAATATGCAGGAACATGAAAATAATCAGGTTTCTGCTCAGAAGATATATCCGCAGATCTTGTAGCCTTAAATATTACAATTGCACCCTCTCCTGTAAGTTCTCCTAGTCTCTCCAAGCAGTTAGCCCCCTCACACCATGCAGTGTGCAGGGAAATCAAAGAGAAGAAGTTTGATTGCCATATTTTGTCATTAATGGAGCACTATTCTTTTTTTGCTGAAATTCTCTCATTTCTCCAGAACCTTACTATCTCAGGTTCATTACAACTTTGGAATAAGATGGGTAAACAAGGGCTCTCAGAACAGTTTTGCTGGGTGTGTGTTGTGGCTTGCCAGTTATATACAGGACATCTGGCTAATTACTGGGGTTAAGCCTCATCCACAGTCCCATGATGCTTCATCACAGTTCACACGCTTTGTATTCTATGATCCTCTGCCTTTTTATTCAAGTGGTGCTGTGCAAGTTGGACAGGTAGATCAACAAGGTCCAACTAAGGCAGGGCTTCCAGGGCACTATTTACCAAAAAGACAAAATTAGTCTAATATATAAAACCCCCTTGAAGAACTACAAGAAACTAAGGGATTCCCATCTAGAAAAAAAAATCGTAGCCTAGACAAGTGGAGTGAAGCAAGACATGAGGAACAGGGACTCCACAGGCCGGGACTCCATGACATCTGGAATGACATTTCTGACCAGCCATAGTCAATGGGTTCACAGGCTCATACTGGCTATTGAATCCCAGTTATTCCTAACCCTCCCGCCTCTTATTTTTCACCTGAGAGTGGTGCCAAAATGAAAGGCAAATCACATAATTTCTCTCCACAAGTTGCCCTGTCAATAGGAGAGTCAATCATACCTTAATGGGGGTCCTCCTGGTCAGAGTTTCAATCATGTTGGTGGTCAGTGGGTATGCACTGGTTCAGCCATGTGATGGTAAACATGTAGACTATTTCTGTACCCTTTAACAAAATGCCACAGCCTTAAGCCCCTGCCTGGCCCCTCTCCTGGGACTCCTTGGATTCCCCATGACTTAGAAACTAAAAGTTTAAGGCCTGGCAAGTGGAGGTCCTCTATGATCTACTTCAGTGCCAAGGATGTCTGTCATCCATTGTGTTTGGACAGACCCATGCCATTCCAATGATTAAATCTTTTAAACATCACCCTGCAGTCATGGCTGGAGCTTTGAAGACCTTGCCTCTGAGTGGGGTCAGTGTCTTGGTAGCCTTAGTATGGTGCTTGCACATTAACTAATCTTATTCCAGAGTAGTCTGATGGCAGACAGAAGATCTGGCTGATTGGCTGCTATAACTTAAACATGGAGCAATGGAACTGGTCTTTTGATTCCAAACTGGTCTTTTGGATTTCAAAGGATTTAGGGAAAGAAGAATAGAGATATTGGTGTTCCCTCCTGCTAAACAGAGACATTGTGGGAAGAGTCACATCTTTTTTTTTAAACTCCCATCCCAGGATATATTTTTATTGAAGATGAGAGAGAGAGGGAGAAACAGAGATAGATAGATAGATAGATAAGAGAGAGAGAGAGCGAGCAATTGTCTCCTGGCCAGGGCAAGAGTCACATCTTAACTATAACACTAAACTCAAGAGCAAATATGGGTGTGGACTGAAAGGAAGGGAACATAGAGCATCTTTGAGAGAGAACCAAAGACATATGTATGCCCATTTTATAGGATATCCGATTTTTATCATCAACACTAGGCTTTACAATGATGATATGGTTTTGGTAACAACATCCACATATCCTCACTTCCTGCATAAGAAAGAATATTATTGGGAGCTGCATACTCCTCAGTGTTTCCCAAACTTTATCTGATTATAAGAATCACTTGGGTACTTGACAGTATGTTAATTCTCTTGACGCTCATGAATAACCTATGGTTTGTAGGCTCAAGATTCTCTGTTTTTAACAATAGCTCTTTGTGATTTTCATGATACAGTGAGCTGTGTCCACTTCCGTTTTTGGCTCCCTTCCTCAGGTTGGGATGCCAACTCCCAGCCACGCCTTGTAAATACCATTAATCAGTAGCAAAGTGATGCTGCCTCAAAGGGAAGTAAGAAACTTAGGAGCTCCAGGCTGTAAGAACGAGATGGAGAGAATAGATGTTGTGAGAAAACTTGTACAAGTAAATCAATTATGTAATGACGACTTTAGGAACTATGTCATTTATAAGCCTGTGAGCCTTATTCTTCTTTGGTCATTTGTAAAAAGAGCAACATAGAGGATAAGGTGGGCTGGGGCCACCAGTGCCACAGTCAAAAAGGGAAATAGGCATTTGTGTGAATTCACAGCACCTATACCCGATGCCATGCATTGAATGTACGTGTGTGAATATATACATATCCACCCATTTACTTGCAGATTTATAAGGTGTGAGCATAAGTGGTCAACTTTTCTGAGCATACACACCAGAATCCAGGTGTCCAAATGAGTGCTATCACCTGCACAGCATTGCACAAAGCACCTTGGGAACCTTTGGAGTTGTCTTCAGGGCTTCTTTTCAGGCATGACAAATCACGCATGTGGTGAGGGCTATAATTGGTGAAAATGACTGAAGAAAGTTACTTCAAGCTGTGGCCTAAGGAGCAATCCAGTTTGATTTCCAATTATGGACAAAAATTTTTGATGTGACTACAAAGCAGTAATGAGAATAATTTGCCTGTGTGGTTTGTAAATGGGCTCTGAAAGCAAATCATTCTCCTAAAATGACTTTCTTATTATACCTCATGATATCCCACATTTTCACTTTATTGAGTTAGTGGGGAAGAAGCTAAGGCATCAATAATCTGAGAATGAACAATACCTTTCTTGTTCAGAGCTGAATGTTTTCATCATCTCAGATTTATTATATTATTGTTATTAATCCTTATCATTATTACTTTACCTAAAATTATTTGATTGATTCAAGGAGGAGGTGGTGGGAAAGAGACTCAGAACATAGTAAATCATAGGGAAAATTGATCTAAAAGGTGATTAAATCCATTGGATGCTTCACACATGGTTATTTCAAATTGAGAGAGACTGCAGGTGTGTTTGTACGGATGGGGTGGTGAAGTACCGGGAGTGAGAGAGCTGCAAAGACCACCCAAGACAGCTTGGATGAGTGAACAGCTGTGATGTGACCAATTAATATTTACAACTGGTACTAAACACTGACTGTTGTATCTCTAAAGATTCCACAGGTTTTCCTAAAAATATAACTAACAATAGGGGGAGGAAAAGATACCCGGATTCCAAGGATCTCACGATGGTGCTGAAAACCTATGACTCCAGCTTCCTGGACTTTCTCAGAAGGTGTTTGGTGTGAGTTTGCCAAGAGTGCCTTTGTCTCTGATTCTCCTTTTAAATACTGTACTTTCCTACATGTTTGCTGGTGGAAGTCTGGGGCTGGGAGAGAATTGTAAAAACAGTAAGTGCTGACCAAAGACCTTTACAGTCTACAAAACGCTCACCACCTGCTGTCTTATCAGACTGCTCTCCCCGCCTCCTGTGTCAGGGTGGATGATTTGCTTCGTTTTGAGATATGACAGCTGAGGTTCAAAGAGATTAAGTGTCTTGCCCTGGATTACAATGTGTGTAGAACTTGCCTTCTCCTTGGCCTCCAGCTGCCTGGCAGTGAGGTGGTAGACAAGTCCTAAATGTCTTCTGCACACATGCCCAGTGTCCTGGTTCAGGGCCTCTCCCCATTCCCTTGGGGTTTAGAGCATAAATTCTTTTGGGAAGGGAAAGAATGAGTTATAAGCCATTTATTATGCCCAGCTTTTTAAATCTACGTGGGTATTTTAAGTCTTAGAAATTAAGTTTCATACTTAAGTCAAATCGCTGTAAGAAAAGAACAGCACACGAAGCATCCACCTAGTACAGTGCATAGTTAGAAGGTATTTGAAAAATGTAAGCTATTATCATTTTTAAAAATATGTTTTTATTGATTTTAGAGAGGGAGGGAAAGGGAGAAACATCTGAGAGAGAAACATTAACATTGCTCAGCTGCCTCCTGCACACCCCTTGCCAGGGTGTGTGCCCTGACCACAAATTTAACTGGTGACTTTTGGTACATGGGTCAAATGCTCAATCACTGAGCCACGCTATCTGGAAACTACTGTCATTTCTTTTTTTAAATCTAAAGTTTTACATATGCCTCCTTTCTCCCCAGTTGACTGCCCCCCACCCCCGCCTTTCTCACTCCAAGCCCCTACCACCTCAGTGTCTGTGTCCATTGGTTATGCTAATATGCATGCATACAAGTTTTTTGACTGCTCTCTAACCCCGTCCATTTGTCTCTGGATCTATTCTTGTTCATCAAATTATGTGGGTCATTATATCCCACACTAGAGGCCCATTGCACAGAGATTCGTGCAATAGGCCTTCCTTCCCCAGGCTGCCGGCACCCGGGACCCAGGCCTTTGCTCTGGCCGCCACCTTCAGTCTTTGCTCTGGGCAGAACACCACTCCTGTAGCTCCCTCAGTCTCCGCCCTCACCCTCATGCAGGTGTCCCACCCCACCTAGTCGCTCTGTGCCTGCATGCATGTTGCCCAGAGGCCCAGAGCAGCTTGGGGTCGGGACTATCACCATCTTTGTCAGGTTAATTTGTATACTCACTTCTGATTGACTGGTGGGTATTGTGAAGGTCTGGTCAATTTACATGTTTCTCTTTTATTAGTGTAGATATGAATGAGATCATATGACATTTATCTTTCTCTAACTGTCTTATTTCACTCAGCATAATGCTCTCTGGTTCTATCTATGCTGTTGCATATGGTAAAGGTTCCTTCTTTTTTATAACAGCATAGTATTCCATTGTGTAGATGTACCACCGTTTCTTAATCCACTCATCTGCTAATGGGCACTTAGGCTATTTCCAAATCTTAGTTATTATAAATTGTGCTGCTATGAACATAGGGGTGCATATATACTTTCTCATTAGTGTTTCTGATTTGTTGGGATATAGTCCTAAAAGTGGGATTACTGGGTCAAAAGGGAATTCCATTTTTAACTTTTTGAGGAAACTCCATACTATCTTCCACAGTGGCTGCACCAGTCTGCATTCCCACCAGCAGTGCACGAGGGTTCCTTTTTCTCCACATCCTCGCCAGCCCTTGTTGTTTGTTGATTTGTTGAGGATAGCCATTCTACTACTGTCATGTTTTTAAAAAGATTTTGCTAGTTGGTCTGTGCCAAATAGCGAATAGATGAGTGGTGTGATACTTGGCAAGTCACTGTCTCTCTCTGAGCCTGTTTCCTTTTTAATATAAGGGGTGTTCCCAATGCCCCTTCCAATGATAAGCAGTCCTATTATTGTTCAGTAAAGACGACTACATCTTCGTGTTCTGTCATTCTTCCTAGGGGTTGGGGTGAGGAGGAGAATAGTTTTAGCAAACGCTTTTCTGGAATTTGTGCATTCTAGAATTTAGGTATTAGCTAAGAGTATAGAGATCAGGTACTGCTGAAATTTTCCCCATCTGGGGAGTCATGCTGCTCCTCTGGGAAATGGAGATAAAGAAAGATCCTCTATCCCCATTACCCCACCCTACCCAAACCTCTTTTTGAGGCTGTAGAATGAATGTGCATTAACAAATGACAGAAATTCATTTCTGACACAGAGGTGACTGATCCAGAAACCCCAGCCATTCAGAACACAGCTTGGAACCAAGAAAGACATCATTTTTTAGTGCAAATGGCTGGTTGCTCACAACGTGCAAGAAGTAGTCAAATTACTGGAGCCTGTTACTTTATCCTCCATATTTTGCTAATCAGCAAATCTTGGAATGAGAGACTAGAATTTCTTAGTCAAATGTAACAGTGGTGAATGTAAAGTGTTGGCCTAGGTTTTTTGACTAACCATAGAAGTCTAGAAGAAGAGGGCAGATGTAGCTTAATAGCAGTTCATTTGACAGAGAACTGAGAATTTCAGTTGTGTATGGCCTTGATGAGTCTAGGATATAATGATCTGCAGTTAGACAACAGCTGAAATTGCCTATCTAAGAAGGTGGCAATCATATCGTATATGATCAGCAGTTAGTAGTGTAAATGTTTTCAGATACTTACAGAATTATAAAATATGGATTGGTTGTCTCAATCCATATAATGCTGATGGGTAGCATAATATATCATAATATATGACCTGGGTCCAAGTTATTAGGCTTAAAATTCTTAGGAAGTGAATTTTGGCTTAATAAAAATAAAAAAACTAAAGAACTGGCATTAAAAAAAACAACACATGTGGTTCTGTGAGTTAGTGCCTTGCCACTAAAATTACTCAAGGACAACAGGATGATTCCATGCTAGGGGTTCTGTTAAATGTATTTTGTTACTGCATTAGAATTTTGGCTGGATTATATCCAAGCCCCTTATAATTTTAATATTCTATCATTCTATAATATTTCTTTTCTAAAATTATGCTTTATTTTATTCACACACACACACACACAGAGAAATATCAATGATGAGAGAGAATCATTGATCGGCTGCCTCCTGCATGCCCCCTACTGGGGATCGAGCCCACAATCTGGGCAAGTGCCCTGACAAGGAATCAAATCATGACCACCTGATTCATGGATCCACTGATGCTCAACCACTGACAATACCGGCCATGCTATAATATTCTTTGTGATATATTTGTAGGTCCAAATTCTGTAGTTTGGGAATTAAAATTAAGCATCTTTTTGTTTTGATCTTCTTAGTTTACAAATCCAAAATCACGTTGGTTAAGACTTCCTATATTTCTTATAAGGAAATTTATAGAACTCTGGGAGACTTGGCTTGTCATGCACAATTACTAAAAATGATTTTCTAATAGTTGTTTCCAGGAGTTTTAAAATTATATCTCTGTTCTTTAGTACCTTTAAGTTATTACATAGCTTAAATGGGCTCTTTAAAATGAACCATTTAGTTTTTTTATTGGAGTCTTTGAAAATGTTTCATTATTAAAAATAAAACAATAATCCGTGCTGGGCTTTGTTGGTGTGTAGATGGGAACCTTCTCTTCGCATGACCCCTGACCAGGCTCTCAAGCATGCTTGGATTCATGAGTCACGAAATTTCAAAGCACGGTCCAGGCCCCAGACCCTGAGGAAATTCAATCTCCCTTTATGTTCTGAGGCAAGAAAAGACAAGGTTCCAGGGCATCACCGCTTGGATAAAAAAGGTACTGCCCCTCAAATAATGAATCTTTTTCCCATAGTCCAGTGGGTAGGCATCTCTGGAGGATTGCATGTCAGTTTCTCTGAATTTAACCTTGGATAATTATTCTGGCTCCATCACTACTGGCCTGCCATTTCTTACTTTTTGGATTTTCCTTTCAGGAAACTCGGTTGTATTCCTTTTTTGCTCCCTTATTGTTAGGATTTTCCATTTTCAATCTTATGTTCAATTCTCTTTCTGCTATTTTTTTTTTTCACTATATCCTTTTTTGCAGTCCCATAATTACCTTTTGAATGTTTATCAGATCATGGAATTAGAAAGTATTTTTTATATACAAATAAACTACTGGTTATATACATGGTCATTGGAATTAGATGACTGGAATAAAATTCAGGCCCTCTCATTTTCCAGGTGTAGGCCCTTGGGCAATTTACTTGCCTCGCTGTATCTCAGTTTCTCCATTTATGATAATTAGAGTTATGCCTGTTTTCTATGGTTGTGTGGAAAGGATAAAATAAATAGTAAATATGAAGTGCTTAGAAGAAGGCCTGGCACATAGACTGTGCCTTATAAAAATGGATTTAATATCATTTTGCCCAGAATTTTTCTGCTAATGGACAGTTAGAATTCACATTTGAACACTTGTTCCTTTGTCTTCTCTCTACTTCAGCAGATGTGATCATCAAAGAAGAGACCATAGACAAAATAAAAGATGGCACCACCAATCAGTTTCAAAATTCAGATGTTCAGCAGGGCTCTCTCCAGCATGCAGCTGAAGTTGTCCAGCTACCTCTCCTAGTAGAAGCTTCCAGTAAACCAGAGGCAGTTGTCAGGCCAGAGGAATCCAAGACCTCCACAGAGCAACAAAGCAAAAACTCCTCCCCCAAGAGCACAAGCATTTTACCACCTATTGTATGACCTCTGCTGAAGGCGTGCCCTGTTCCTTTTCACCAATGATTTGTATTAGAGACCACACTTATATTGTACAATACATAAGATTGTTGTTTTTAATGCATAAAGGTTTGTTTAAAAAAAACAAAAAAAACCAAACTCTATTCACATGGCCAGTTGGCATGATTCCTGATATGAGGGGTGGGAGAGAATCTCCTTGCATCTATCTATATTCCCTCCTTATGCTCTCAACCAGATAAAGCAAGGGGGGTGTGTTCATATGGGTTTGTGTGTGTAGAGGGAATGTTAAACACTCAGTTATATAATCATTTTTTATTTTTTATTTTTATTTTTTGCCAAAGACAGGATTCTTGTTTGAAAATGAGAGAAGCTGAATTCAAACTAGTTTAAGCAACAGGACATTTATTGGTTTATATAATTGGGCAATCAGAAGGGTATGTGTAGTTTCAGACACAGCAGAATCTAGGCATTCAAACAAGGTCATAGGGCTCGGCCATCTTAACCTTGCTTCTTTTTATGGTTAACCTCATTCTGAAGACAAGCTGTGCCCAGAGTTAAGATTATCACTATCATCCAATCAAATATGCAGTCTTCCGTGCTGCCAGGAAAGTTTTACAAATGACTGGTCTTAAACCAATCACTATGTCTGAGATACTGGGATCCGTGATTGGCCAGATGGGTCACAAGCCCCATACTGAGATGCTGGTGCGAGTGACAGCACAGAGTCTGATGCTTCTCCAGGACCACAATAGCAGGGTGTGCTCGTCCACCCATCACTCCCACAGTCTAATTAAGTTCATTTACTTTTTTGCCTTTCTAGTCCTTAGCTAATACGTACATAATTTCTACATGTTGTAATTTTAGTACCAATAAAATTTTACAAGAAACTCAAGATCATAATGCCGTAAACATGAAAAATATACTTGGCTTCATAGTTTTCATTTTAATCACTGTGTAATATTCTATGAAGAGACACACCAGAGAACTGAAGCTATGGGTTTGCATAAAGTCAGGCAGAAAAGATAATACAGGTTGAGAATAGTATAGGGTCAAGAGAGTCCTAGGAAAGATAAATATGCAAGTGGTTGACAAAGTTGAGTCCCAAAGAGACAGGAAAATTGGAAACCAAAGGAGGGGAAAGTTTCTAGAAGTATCAATATTATAAAATTGCATAGAAAGGTCAGGATAAGAACAGAAAATGCTTTTTAAATGGGGTGATGTGGACATTAAGTCAGAGCAATATCATGGGAGAGGTAATCTGTCCCATGTCCTATAACTAGGAAGTTACAGATTGGCAAGAAATCTCGAGTCTTCTGGATCTATCTTCAACCATGGATAAAGTTGAGGTGGACAGTTTTGTCTTTAACACCAAATTCTTGATACTATGATTAGAATGATTTAGGTTTGATATTAAAATATTTCCCAATTTACGTGGTTATAGAAGACTGAAATGAGTTGATGAATTCTGACTTCCTATATTCACGGAACCCTTTAAAGAAGGAGAGCTGCAAATTGTGACAGAATGGGGGATATATTTGCTGCTATCCATCTGATTATTTTTTCATTCCTGAGACTTCTTTACCTTCTGATTATTTTTTCATTCCTGAGATTTCTTTACCTTATTGCTCCATTGGTGCGGGAAGCCATCCATTGTCAATACTATCATGAGAGTGCATTAAGGAACACGAAAGGCTGATGAACTTTTGAGCTTTAGCAGGCTAAAGCTATGCACCAATTGTTCCATGTTGCGGTAGTGGTGCCTTGAAGCAATTTCCTGACCTGATAGCCTCAAAGTAAATCTTTACTGACTTTTGAGATGGTCTGTCTGCTACCTGTTTGCCGTGCTTTACTGAGATGTGTATCTAAAACTGAAAAAAAAAGTGGACCGGCCAGAGTTTCAGTGTGCTCTTCATGAAAGAGACACCCCTGGCCCAATGCCTTCTAAATTCCTTTTTCTGGTACAGCATTTTCATTTGTGCGTGGCCCCTTCTTCAGCTGCTGCAAAAGGTTGCGGCACATTGGATCCTAAGGAAACCATACACAGGAGCCCTTTCATTGTAATTTCGTTTTATTTTATGTCCTTGCTCGCATGGACAGGAAAATCTGCAAAATCCAGTGACTAGCATAAGATGACATGTCTTTGATGTGAGTGGGATGAAGATAATGTTAGGGCTCTGTGAGGATATAGAGAGGGGAGCTGTGGATGTGAAAATGAAAGGAGGGGGCAAGGCTGGGCCCACTGCTGGAAAAGGGGAAAGCAGTGGTTGGGCTCCCATCACAAGTTCACCATCAGCCAGTCCAGCAGCTGCAGCCGTGTAACGTTTCCCACTGCCTCATCCAGCTGTCGCTCCTTCTCGTAGCGCAACACTGACTGCAGAACCTCCCCTACGCTGCGTCCTTTGTCCACAGCAGCAGCTGAGAGCTGAAGTAGCTGTGGAAAGAAAACAGTAATGGAGGGCAGCACAGGCCAGAAAGGTTCTGCCGAGGCTAGAACAAAGAGGTCAGATAGACTTGGAGAAACTTCAGCAGAAGGGATTCAAAGTAGATATTGAGACTTCCTTAACTGTAAGGTTTCCGGACTATTGTCAGAAGAACGTTGGTTATATCACCCTTAATTTAAAAAGAGATATTAACATCCACCTGTCCATGATATGGAAAATGTAATTTCTCTCTAGACTAAAATCTTCCTGCTTCCAGTGGCTGTTTGGTCAATGGTATTCTTGCTTTCTAAGAATTCCAGTGTTGTTTTTTTAAGTTCACGTAATATCATCAAGCAGACCCCATCATTGTCCCAAGACCAACAAGGGCAGGAAAGAAACAAGTAAAAGGACAATGAGGATGCTGTCCCATGCCCCAATTATGAGAGACCCCTCAAGTGTTAAGAGAAGAAATGCAATCCAAAGATCCATTCAACCTTCATGAAAATGTTTCCCAGAGAGTTATTTAATTTTCTTCCTAAGTATAAAATGAGAAAAAATATCCAAAGTAACTATTCTAAAGTGAACATAGTAAATTGCCATTCATCTGGATTCATAGTAGAAAAAAAAAAAAAACTAAAGTAACCTAACTTTTATTTTGTACATTATGCACCTGAATATATGATGAAAAGTCAAAGATCAAATAAACAGCCCAATATCAGGAGCTCTTTCAGAAGGGAAAATTTCCATGTGCGAAACTACTTATAAATACTTTGACACAAATGGAAACACAAAAAGTCTTGGCATAACAAAGATATATACAAGAACCAAATGGAAATTTTAGAAGTAAAACAAAAAAATTCCACATGAAAAATTACTGGATGGGCAGAATAAAGACAGAAGAAAATCAGTAAACTTGAAGATAGAACAATGGTAAGCAGCCACATTGACAAACAGGATTGATTAAACTACTTTCAAAAAAGATTAAGAAAATAAACAGATCTTTGGGGCCTATAGGACAATACAAATTTTTTTACATTTATGTCATGAAAATTCTAGAAGAGAATTAAAAGTGTATAGAAAAATACTTAAATAATGGATGAAAGCTTCCCTAATTTGTGCCACAGGACTTAACAAATGGAAGAAGCTCAGTAAATCTAAACTAAGATAAAGAGTTGTCATAATCAGATTGCTTAAAACAAACCAATAAAAAAATCAAAAGCATCCATAGACAAATGACATATTACAGAAGAACAACAATTTGAGTGACAACTAATTTATCAGAAACCATAGACACCAGAAGGATATGGCATAGTAAAGTGCTAAATGAAAAAAAAAAAAACTGTCAAACCAGAATTCTACAGCCAGTAAAAATATACTTCAGGAATAAAAGTTAAGTAAGGAAAATTTCAGGGAGTGGGCAGGGAGAGGTTAATGGGGGAAAAGGGAGACATATTTAATACTTTCAACAATAAAGAATTAAAAAAAAAAGAAAATCTCAGATTAAAGAAAACAGAATTCATTGACAGATGATATGTTATATTTCTTAAGACAAAAGAATAGCAATATCAGAAGGAAACAACAGTGAGAATGAAGAATAACAGAAATAGTAAAAATTTCAGGTTTATAAAATACTTTTATGGTTGAAAGAATAATGTATGGAAGTTTTTAAATCTACATAGAGTAAATACATGAAATAACTAAATATAAAAAAATTGTAAAGGGGCCTAAATGGTAAAATGTCTACATTCCAGTTGAAGTGATAACTATCCTACATAGACTTAAAAGTTATAGTCTAATTCCTAGAAATAAACACTAAAAAAACTACGCAAAGAGATATAGTAAAAAATAAAATAAATTAAAATGGAATGCTAAAAAATGTTTAAATAATTCAAAAGAAGGAAACAAGAAGGAAAACAGAAAGGAAAAATAGAACTAATATTAAAATAGTACACCTAAATCCAAACATATCAATGACTAGACCAAATGTAAATGGTCTAAACACATCAATTGTCAGAATAAAAACTACATATGACCCGCCCGACAGGTGTGGCTCAGTGGTTGAACTTCAACCTATAGAATACACACACACACACACACACACACACACACTAGTGGCCCGGTGCACGAAATTCATGCACAGGGTAGGGGTGGTCTCTCAGCCCAACTTGCCCCCTCTCACATATAGGGAACCCTTATGGGATGTCCAACTGATGGCTCACCCCTAGCCTGCCCAAGGCCTAAAGCCTCAATTTTTTTAAAAAATCTGTAAAACACAGTGTAGTTCAGGAGTTTTTCATTACTGATTGGGTTCACCAAGAAGACCATGTCGCAATGTAAAGCGGAGAAGCTTGGTGGAAGTGCAAGCGCCCCTGAAGGTAGCCAGCGTGGGCTCCCAAACCTGTTGCCTAATAGAGCTGCTTTGTCTACTAAAGAAAACACTCTTCTCTTGTAGTCCTTTCTACATTTTTTTTCATAAGCATCCCATTTAGAGAAGACTTCTTTAATGTGTCCCTTCCTTTTCCCCAAAAGAGGGATGATTGATTATTTCAAGGAGCAGCAGAGGGTGGCGGGGGAGGCAGTGAGGACCTAGGTTCTTGCAATCACCAGAGAACTCTGAACTCGCTGTGTCAGAAGGTAATCCTGTGGAGGGAAGAGCAGAGCAAATGGAAAAGTCTGTGTCCTTTTAAGCTTCTCCTGGATGCAAAGGCTTTGATCCTGTGATATGTCTGACGGTAATTTTCTGCATTTCTGGGTCAGGTAGGATATGAGTGAACAGATTCAGGAAGCTGTTGTTCCTTAGTGAGTTTTTCTGTCCCATTTTCACTTAATTGACCAATAATCTGAGCTCTGTGGTGAACATGTTGGGGTGTGACCTGGGTTTAGGCAAAACGTCAATTAAAGCTGTGAACTAAGAAAAAAAAAAGAGCCGCCGCAACCACCACCCCTCCCGACTCCCCTGCCCGCTTCTGCACTCAATTGGCTGGGGGGGCCGCTTCTGCGTTCCATGCTCAGTACTTCAACTCTCTCCTACAGAGAGTTCACAGCTTTAATTGAAGTTTCACCTAAACCCAGGTAACAGCCCCAACATGCTCACCACAGAGCTCAAAACTACATTTCCCAGAATTCCTGCTGCTCCGTATACCCTGTGGCAGCTGCCCAATCCTGCCTCCATGGGCATGCTGCACCAAGGCCACGCCCCTGCATGCCTCGCCAGCCTCGCCTCCAGTCCTGCTGGCCATGCCCCCTGCTCCTGATTGGCTGGTAGCATAGCCAATCAGGAGCCAAGGTATGGTCACATTTGCATGTTACTCTTTTAATAGATAGGAGGATATATACATATTACCCAACTAACTATATGCTACCTACAAAAAACTCAATTCAAATGTTTAAATGATATAGGTACATTAAAAGTAAAACTATGGGAAAAGATGTACCATGAAAACACCTATTTGAAAAAAAAAAAGCTTGGAGGAACCAATATGGTGGCATAGGTAAACACCTATTGTTCTGCCCCGCACAACAATTCAAAAACTACAACATAACAACAAAATAAACATCATCCAGAATCACCGGACAGCTGGCTGAGTGAAAACTTCACAAATAAAAGTAAAGGTGGGACACCGAGACTCAGAAGAGTGGCGGAGCGCAGCCTTGAAAATACGCGTGGAGCCAGAGGTTAGGAGCCGTGGCTGCACGTGTGGGCTATAGGGCTGGCAGCAGCAACTCCGGCTGGATTTCGACAATGGGGAGGGTGGAAACACCCCACTGCACGGATTCCCCAGTGCCAGGCGAGGTCTGAGGTCCGGGAGACGCACCCTGGAAGCCGGGCACGGCAGAGGTCTCCTAGTCTGAGGAGAACCCGGGTTGCTTGGAAAAGCAGTTTGCACGCGTAAACTGTGCGACAGCACAGACGCGCGACTTGCTCCCTGGCGACTTGGCCCCTGGTCCTGGAGACCACCGGACTGCTTTGTTTTACAAACCTGGGCGAGACTTTGGGTGTGCAGACTCATTTGGGGTGAGGCAGAGTTGTCTGGCAAGGGGTAGACGACAAGACATAGAGTTCAAAACCACAATTATAAGGCTTTTCAAGAGGCTCCTAGAAAAGGCCAATGAACTTAATGAGAACTACGAGGAAATAAACAAGACCAACAAGGAAATAAACAAGACCAACGAGGAAATGAATGAGACCTACAAGGAAATGAATGAGACCTACAATGAAATGAACAAGACCTCTGAGGATATGAACGAGACCCTCACAGATATGAAAAAGGACCAACTTAGAAATCAAGCATACACTGACTGAAATAAAAAATATTACACAAAGTCCTAAAAGCAGTCCAGCGGGCCACAAGAACCAAGTCAAAGATTTGAAATACAAAGAAGCAAAATCCAGTTGGCTGGAAAAGCAAGAAACAAAAATAATCCAGATAATTGAAGATCATGTAAGGGGCCTCTGGGACAACCTCAAGCATGCCAACATCCAAATTATAGGGGTGCCGGAAAAATAGAGAGAGCAAGGTAATGAAAACCTACTTGAAGAAATAGTGACTGAAAACTTCTCCCACCTGATGAAATAAATTGACTTAAAAGCCCAAGAAGTACACAGAACCCCAAAATATAGGAATCTAAAGAGGACCACACCAAGACACATCATAATTAAAATGCCAAGAGCAAAAGATAAAGAGAGAATATTAAAGGCACCAAGAGAAAAACAGTTAGTTACCTATAAGGAAGCACCCATACAATTGTCAGAGGATTTCTCAACAGAAACCATGCAGGCCAGACGGGAGTGGCAAGAAATATTCAAAGTAATAAATAGCTAGAATCTACAACCAAGATTACTCTATCCAGCAAAGCTATCATTCAGAATTGAAGATCAGATAAAGTGCTTCGCAGATAAGAAAAAGCTAAAGGAGTTCATCACCACCAAACCAATATTATATGAAATGCTGAAAGATATTCTTTAAGAAAAGGAAGAAGAAAAAGGTAAAAATATAAATTATGAACAAATACACATCTATCAACAAATGAATATAAAAATCAAGTGAATTGATAGTCTGATGAACAGGATAAACTGGTGAATATAACAGAATCATGGGCATAGAGAGAGAATGGACTGACAATTCTTGGGAAGAAAAGGGGTGTGGGAAGTACAGCAAGAGACTGGACAAAAATCTTGCAACAATGGGAGAGGACAGTGGGGAGGGGGAGGGGAGGGTGGAGGGTGGAATGGGTACAGGGTGGAGGGGAGCTATAGGAGGATAAAAAAGGGGGAACAATGTAATTAATAAACTGAACAATAAAAATAAAATAAATAAATAAATAATAAAAAAAGCTTGAACCTCAACATTTATGGTCAATTAATTTTTATAAAGGGAAAAATAATTCAAAAGGCCAGATATACATTTACATTTTCAACAAATGGTCTTGAGAAAACTTCATATCCACAGGCAAAATAATGAATCAGACCCCTACTTCACATCATACACAAAGTAAACTCAAAATGGATCACATACCTATATATGAGTTGAAATTATCTAATATTTTGAAGTTAAAAAAAGAAGAGAATCTTCATAAACTTGGGTTATGCCAATGTTTCTCAATCTAGCAATACTGACTTTACATGCCAAATTATTCTTTGTTGTGAAGTTGTCCTTTGCCTTGTGAAATGCTTAGCAGCTCCTTGGCTTCTACCCAGTACACTCTAGTAGCAATCCTGCTGCTACTTCTGACAATACTATATAGCTCCAGACATTACCAAATGTCCCTTGGGGCAAAACTGCCTCCAATGGAGAACCAACCACTGGATTATGCAAAGATTAGACACAGCATCAATACACAAGCAATAAAAGCAAAAAGTGATAAATTAGATTTTATCATTAAAACTTTTGCTCTTCAAAAGACTCCATTAAAAAAAGCCACATGCTGAGAGAAAATATTTGCAAATCATATATTTGATAAAAAAAAAAACCTGTATCCAGAATATATAAAGAATTCTTGTAATTTTATAACAAGAAGTAAACAACACGGTCAAAATATGGGCAAAAGGTTTGCATATATGGTTCAACAAAGTATATGAAGAGCTAATTAGCACATAAAAAGATGCTCACATTAAATCCACTAAAGATAGGCTACATTTTGAGTAGCCTTCTACAGATCAGGTATTTTCTTGTTTAGGTTTAGAGCCTAATTTGGATGCTGTCAAATCCTGTGTCTTCCCAGTCATCAGATAAACCAAGTAACCCAGTTGCAAGGATTTCTAATGACACTTATCAAACAGAAAAAGCCTATTCCTACACATCCTCTGGTTTCCCTGAGCATGAATTATTTTCATAATCCCAGCCTCTTGTGCCACCCCTTACTATTTAATTGTTAATCACCATTGTTCCACTTTTATCGATTGAGACACAATATCAAAAGCCCTAAAGTGGTGTGTGTGTCTGGTGAGGATACTCTCCATTTCTTAATTCCTCTATCACAGCATGAGGTAGCAACTTGCATAAGTGTTCATGCTTTCCAGACTCAAAATCTCCCTTCAGTGAGCAGTTTCAAGACCTTAACTTTATCAGTAATAACAATGATAAGCTGATTTCCCATTTGCCTTACTCTTTTTTTAAAAACAGTTTTATTGATAAAGAGAGGAAGGGAGTGGGATAGATAGAAACATTGATGAAAGAGAAACATAGATTGGCTGCCTCCTACAGGCCCCCTACTGGGGATTGAGCTTGCAACCTGGGCATGTGCCCTGACAAGGAATCAAACTGTGACCTCCTGGTTCATAGGTTGATGCTCAACCACTGAGCCACACCAGCTGGACCCATTTGCTTTATTCTTTAGTCTTATTTTTCAACTGATTCAGAACGTAAGGGAATAAGAAGAGGGATGTTATTGAATCCCTTCAAATCCCCAATATCTCCTAGACAATCAGCTAGCTAAAAGAATGAATGTTTTGAAAAGCTTATCAATCTAGATCCTTCATGCCACCTGCCCTCTCTTAACACATCCCTAGAGTGCTTCCCAGCAATCCCTTCTCATTCTTTGGGCAATGCTGTCCTATTAAGGTCAGCTGAAGCCCTGACCTTAATCTGAGTCTTTTTACCAAATTTCTTAGAATTCCTCATCTATGCAATCCCACCAATATATGCAGGGGGGGGAAAGAATCAGATTTGATTTATCATATATCTCCTTCTTCTCCCTTTACAGTGACTCTTATTGGGCAAAATATAATTTTACTTTACCCATTACTTCTGCCAAGAGGCATGATCTTCAAATTCTTAGTGTCCCCATTATTCTTGCGGTTATCTTTCCATTTAGAAAGAAAACATAACTTAAACCCCAACATACCATTAATAAATATTTCCAAATTCCTCTGACTCTTCTTCCTTACCTTCTCTTGGATTCCTTCGTCATCACCAGCAAAGTACAAAATAGGGACATTGAGCTCAGAGGCAGCTACCCATTGAAGTACGGCTTGGAGTTGCTTGTTCTGAACTGTATCAATTAGGTTATGATTGCTGACAATCACTTTGGTTGATGCACATCCTTCAGGGAGCTGTCCTGATACACCTTTCATTTCATTATGGATAGCTTGATAGGCATTCTGCAGGACAGCCTCTGCCGTCCCTGTGCTCTTGACTGGTAAGCACTCATAGAAACTATCTGGGAAGGCTGAAGTTGGCCTGCTGGCATCCCCAGATTTATCATCTCCAAGCTCTGCCAAGGGCGAGTCGCAGGACTTGGCAATAATGAGACACAACTTCATCACTGAGTCCATCAGATGTTCTATCATCTGCCCATTCATGTGGCCGGTGACCATCTTGGCCAGCCCAGCAAGAGTACCACCAGCCTCATCACCTTCACTCACTTTGATGGGATAAGGGGGTACAGGTCTTTCAGATAGATCTTCCTTAATTGGTTGTTCTGGCACTTTGGATTCAGAGCTATAGTCATTCTTGAAAATGGTCTCACCAAGTAAATTCCTGATGAAGTTGAAGAAAACACTCATTAGATCCTTCTTCTCTGTTTCTTCTTGGTCACCTTCCATATGTGAAGACCTAAGGTTGGAATCAGCAGACACTACAGGGGCCTTGTTGGTAGGAAAGTTGGTTCTACCAGCAGCTTCAAGGAAGCTCTGTGCATCCATGCTTCCTCCCTGGGCCAGGTGGTATTGAATCAGAAGTAATGCAGATACAAGCAGGTCCTTGGCCCAGGAGTCTGAATCACACATAAAATTATCAGGGTTCTCTAGGTGAGGGGGCACGGGGGGCATGGGGGGCATGGGGGGCACGAAATTGCAAGTATCCAGAGGATATTCCAGTGGAAAGTCTGAGGAAGGGTCATACTGGTTGTTGGGAGGTGTTGCACACTGCAAATCTGCAGGTTTTCCTTCTTTATTCTGACTTTTATGCCATAAACTCAGGCCCTCTTTGATAATGTGTTCGCCCAAAGTTTCAACACAAGTCTTCTCTGGTTTGCATGGAGGAGAGAACATTCTTTCCCTCAATTTCCCTTCAGATTTCATTGTTGCAAAATTTACCTTTTGGTTTTTAGGACCACCCATTCCTTTCATGGAGACAAGGGAATAAGTCTCGGACTTGTCCTTGGTTTTCCTGATATTCTCAGGAGGTTTCTTGGAAAACATCACACTGTATAGCTTCCACAGCATAGCATCCATAATATCTGAGGCCTTCTGGCTTCCATGAAAGAAGAGACTTCTTTTCACAGCTGAGACAAAGTCTGTATCAGTCATGAGGGTCCCTGTGACGTTGTGGAGGTTCTTCATGAGGGAGTCAATGAGATCTGAGACCACCTCTTTTGCATGCCCAAGTAGTACCTTCTTCAGCAGGATGGTGGCAATGGTTGTGTCCTTCACTTCGATTTTCAGAGTCTTCATTATGGAGACCATCATATCAGACACCACACTGTTAGCATAGGTCATGATCTTCTGACTAACAGAAGTTGTAAAATCATCAGGCCTTTCTTGCCCTCTGGGCATCTTTCTCTCCCCAGGTAAGGACCTTGCACCCTCTTTGAAGTCACCTGCATTATGAGATTCAAACACTTCTTTATAGAAGAAAGACTTCTTAGAACTAGGCTTGCCATCTGGACCCTTGCATTCATTGATCTTCAAAGTGGTCTTGTATCTCAAATTTGGGGCACTCTGCAATGATCCTAAGACTCTGTCACCAGAGCCAGGAACCTTATCTGAGGTAGTATTCTTGGAACATTCAGAGACAGTCTCATTCACCAGCTCTGATGCCACCTTAGACAGGCTTTTGTTAGGAGGGTGTTCATCCCCCATGTACACTGACTGATGGACACATCTATTCTCAGAGCCATCAATCTTTTCATTGATCTCCTTGCGGGCCATAGCTATGACTAAATTTGTGAGGCGGTTAGCATAGAAGGAAACTTCATCCACTGTACTCCCATTATCATCTTGGACACTGGAACCTGGGAGAGGGTTTTCTTTGTGAATCATCTCAAAATGCAATCTCCCTGGATTGTCCTTGTTGATGGTATTATAGTAGTCCACAGTGAAACCCTTCTGTGGGTCTGAGTTGGTCATTTCCCCATCAGGTAATGATTCTCCAGGTTTGAACCTAACACTTTGGAACCCTGCTGTAGTTTTTTCCAGGTCTTTGCGGAGCCAGCTGAGCACTCTGACAGGATCATTTGAGACTTCCTTAAAAATGGACAAGTATTCATCCGACTACAACAAAGTAAACATAGAGGATATTCAGGACAACTCAAAGAATAGTTACAAAAATGATCACCTCGTTCAAGCCTGAACTCCTCTGTCATCACAATAAAAGAACCAATGTTTATTAAGTGCTTACTATTTACCAGGCACCGTTTCAACTATTTTGACTATTATCTCATTTAATATTACTCCTATAGTAAACTTAAATGTTAGCTCTCTTATTATTCACTAAAGGCCCGGTGCACAAAATTCGTGCAAGGGTCGGCCTTCCTTCCCCTGGCTGCTGGCACCAGCTTCCCTCTGGCATCTGGGACTCCAGCTTCCCTCACAGCTCCAGTTTTATCCAAAAGGTCATCCAAAAGGATGCCCACTCTAATTAGCATATTATGCTTTTATTATAAAGGATAGTTTACAGAGGAGGAAATTGAAGAACTGAGAGTTACTCACCTGAGGTTATACAGCTAATCACTGATGGAACAAGAATTCCCACCCTAGCAGTCTGACTCTAGAGCCCACGCTCTCAGCCATTACACTATATTGCATCTAACAACATGTATCCTTAAGATCTGACAGTTATCACATTCACAGCTGAATTAGCACTTTAACTAAAGCATATTTTTCTTACATTAATATTAATTGCTATTTCCTATGGTTAATCTGTTTTATTTAGGTCTCTTATTACAAAATATAGTTTTCAAAAAATTATAAAATTCAAGGATAATTGTGCATAATCACTTTGCCAGGCTACATCAGCATAATTTGGATATGCTAAATGGCTTCAAAAGAACTATTTAATATCACTTTAAGTTAAAAATCTGATTTATAATTAAGGAGTTAATACCTGTGGACAATTTATTAGTTTTAAGGGAATACAGATTCTTTGGTGGACACTACCTGTGATAAGCACAGCACATACTTATATGTTTATATTTTGTAATTTATAATCTTCACTTGAACACAAGCTAAAATAAGAATGTATGTAAAATTGCCCTATTCACTATCCAATGTAAAGAATCATTGTAGTAATTATTGGAGTTATAGCTTCAGGAATAACAAGTATTGCCCATCTTTGAAGATTAATTTGGTACTTCAATTATTAAGTGTCATATAGTTTGTAGCTACTATTTGTTAAATACTATGTTTGCCAGGCATTGTGCTAAGTGCTTTACATACATTATTTAATTTAATCCTCATACACAGCCTGTAAGGTATATATTACTCGTCCAGTTTCACAGGTAGGAAAACTGAAGCATAGAAAAGTCAAATAAATTCACTAGCATCTCATAGCTACTACATGATGAGGGTTAGTATTCAAATCCAGATCCTACTCTAAAATTGGTGCTCTCTACCCACAGCTGTATTTTGATGACTTGGAAAGAAGAGGAAAGCAGTTGTACTAGTCCTCTGCAGGGCTGGTTTAAGCTGCCTGTTGGTTATAGTGCTTGGTTCAAAGTCTTCCTAATTGATTATCCTAATATTAACAATGGGCACTGTGGGGAAATTTTGTGCTTCAGTGAAAAACTGCATAATTTATAGCGTATCATTCCACATTTTCTGATTCTAATTCTCTTAGAGCTATTTTACAATTCTGTGAAGTGTAGACAATTGGTAGCAATGAGATATAATTGTTGTTTATACACACAATAATTTTGGCCAGGGAAGGATACATTGTAGAAAAGGTTCTTCCATTTGCATATTCACTTCAATATTCCTAATCTATAAATATGTCTCTTTTTTTCTTAGATTGTCCTTTGAACCACACCAGTTCTTGGTTAATAAGTTAAATAAAATATTTAACATGAATTTATTTTTATATATTTCTGAAAATCATTATTTCACCTTTCTCTGAAAATGATGTTTTAACAGTTTTGGAAATCTTTGCCAAGATGTCTGACATGCTCACCTAATAGACATAAATGTAATCATGAGAGTAGTGTACCAGGTGCTTCTTGGCCCTCAGATATAAATGCCAAGTGGTAATGGAACTATGCAGGTATTCTGTTTTTCTAGTTTTAACTTTCTTCTCCACTAATTTTGCTTTTGATTTTCACTTTGGTTAAATAGTAGCAATAATGATTAAGAAATTGGTTTTATTGTCTCGCCACTTGGTGATACTTTAATGAATTATGGTTTATAGAGCTCTATTCTCCGTTAGATAAGACACAACAGAAAATCTGTTTGGCTAGCATTTATTGCCTGTCTTAAAATCAATTAATAATTTTGTGCCATTTGGAAGGAGAGGAGCCCTTTGACATATGGCTTCAAGTTTATTATTTTTAATTGAGATATAATTGACATATAAATTATAATAATTTCAGGTGTACAACATAATGGTTCAATATTTGTATATATTTCAAAATGATCACTAATAAATTTAGTTAACATTTATCACAGTACATAGTTCAAATTGTTTTTTTCTTATGGTGAGAAATTTTAAGTTCTACTCTTTTAGTGAGTTTCAAATATACAATGCAATATTATTAATTATCACCACCATGCTGTACATTCTATCCCAGGAGTTACTTATTTTAGAATTGAAATTTGTATATTTTAACCACCTTCACCCATTTTGTCCCCCCCATCTTCTGGCAACCATGAATTGGTTTTGTATCTATGAATTCTTTCTTTTTTTTCTTTAGATTCTACATATAAGATCATATGGTATTTTTCTTTCCCTCTCTGAGTTATTTCACTTAGCATAATGCCCTCAAATTTCATCCATACTGTTGCAAATGGCAAAATTTCCTTCTTTTTTATGGCTGTATAATATCCCATTTTATAACTTTTTCTTTTCCCATGCATCCACTGATGGACACTTAGGCTGCTTCCATGTTTTGTCTACTGTAAATAATGCTGCAAAAAACATAGGGGTGCAGATATCTCTTCCAGATAATGGTTTTGTTTCCTCAGGTATATACTCAGAAGTGGAATCGCTATTTATATGGTAATTGTTATTTAAAATTTTTTTTCATGATTGTGATTAGAATTAAATGAGATTAAATAAGATAATATGCACAAAATAACTTGCACACTTAATAATATGTCGTCTATAAGCTAGCTAATATCACTTAAACATTTCAAATAAAAATTAGACTTCTGAAGAGTTAAGAGAAAAGCCAATAAGCTTGATCTTTCGGGCAATGCAGTGAGACATAGTTAACTAGCTATAGAAGCACTAGGGAATGAAACCTGACTTCTTGCATGTATGGGAAAGTAGTAATCTGGGTGGAAAGAGAAATTCTGAAAGACAGTATGGCTTCATTATGATTCATTCCTATCAGACCAGGTGGGAAAGTGGGGAAACTACTGAACTGCTGTAACAAATCTTTAAAAAATTTTTTTTCAGAACCAAAGGTCAATAACAAGTGGGAACTTCCTAATGAACAGAATTTAGCTTTAAAATGAAGATTTAGGGGTGGTGGTGGGTAAAGTTGCCCTTATGCATAGCTGAGAAAGTGACAGAGAAAAGGTGATGGAGTCAGAGATAACTAATTCAAGAAATGGAAAATCAGGTTCCACAGTAGATGCTATCCACCAGGCCCACCAACCTGATGGCCTGCTACTACAGAGGTGATTTAGGGGAGACAAATGATGTGTAACACAACTACCTGTATAATGCAACATGTATATCATGTCTGTGTACAACACTATTAGACACTGCAAAACATATAAAGGTGAAAGAAATATACAATCTATCATAGAGACAAAACATGAACATAAATATTATTAAATACTATGTGATTAGTGCTCTAAAATAATTTAAATAGATATATTTAATATGAGAAGAGGGACAGATAATTTTGGCTGGGTAACTAAGAAAGGAAGTGATATTTGAGATGAACTTTTAAGCATTTTGATAGATATAATAGGCTGGCAACAAAATGACAGGCAAAATCTATTATTTGGGGTAATGCTAGTTTTAAATCAACTCAGTGGTGTGACAAAAGAGGGTCTTCATCACTTTGCTTAGATAGGGCATTCAAAGAGAAGCTGCCTTTGCAGTGATTCAGGGACCCAAGCTCTGCTTTTCATGGTTTCACCCTCTCTTTGGCCTCAGATTCTTTTCTTCAAGCCTGTGTATGAGGCATGACAGAGATAGTAAAGGTCTGCATAGGAAGCTTTTGTGGTCCAGGCCTAGAAGTGACAAACATCACTTCTATCCATGATCCATTTGTCATTGTCTTTTGAAAGTTTGATTATAATGTGTTTCAATGTAGGTTTCTTTGAATTCATCTTTAAGTTCATTGAATTTCACAGATGTTTAATTTCATGTTTCATCAGATTTGGGAAGTTTCCAGCTTTTATTTCTTCAAATATTCTCTCTGCCCCTTTCTTTTCTCCTATGGGTACTCCCACAGTGTATATGCTTGTTTGCTTGATGGTATCCAACAGGCCCCTTCGGCTCTGTTCACTTTTTTCCAATCTTTTTCCTTTCTGTTCCTTAGACTTCATAATTTCTACTTTCCTATCTTAAAGTTTGCTGATTCTTTCTTATGCCTGCTCAAATCTGCCTTTAAATCCTACTAATGAATTTTGCATTTCCATTATTATGCTTTCCACCTCCAGAGTTTCTTTTAGGTTATCTGTAGGTTTTGTCTCTTTATTGATCCTTCTTGTTTGTTCAGACACTGTTTTCTTGACTTTCTTCAAATCTTTCCTTCGGTTCCTTGAGTACCCTCTTAAGACAGTTGGTTGTAGTGCTGTCTAGTAAATCTAATGTCAGGGCTCGTTCAGAGACAGAGCCTGTCGATTTTTTTCTCTTTGAATGGGCCATACTTTCCTGTTTCTTTGAATGTCTTGTGACATTTTGTTGAAAACTGGACATGTGAATCTAATGGCTGGCTGATGCTAAAAACTGTCTACCAAGGTTTGTATCAGTGTGTCTGTCATTCAGAAAAGCACTAAATGTAAGTAATAATGTTTTCCTATCCCACATTGTACTAATAAGTTAGATTATAAAGTCTATTAAATTAAAAGACCTCTATTCTGATTGGATAAAGTATTATTATAGACCCTGATTCAGAAATGTTTTAGGAACCTAAATTTACATAAATTAGGTAAACCTTTATTAAGTTAGATATGTTAGCTAAGTCTAAGTTAGGCAAGCAAGATTAGTTTAATAATTTTAGTAGGATAAAAATAGTTTTGTCTTTCTGATTTATCAGTGTTAAGAATAATGAGTGTTCAGCCGAGACCGGTTTGGCTCAGTGGTAGAGCGTCGGCCTTTGGACTGAAAGGTCCCGGGTTCGATTCCGGTCAAGGGCATGCACCTTGGCTGCAGGCACATCTCTAGTAGGGGGTGTGCAAGAGGCAGCTGATTGATGTTTCTCTCTCATTGATGTTTCTGACTTTCTATCCCTCTCTCTTCCTCACTGTGAAGAATCAATAAAATATATTTTAAAAAAATACATTTATAAAAAAAAGAATAATGAGTGTTCATTTTTATTTCATTTTGATATGATCTTCATAAATTTATGTTACACAGATCCAAAGCTAGTATTACTTCTAAATGTTGAAGATGCTGAAAAATATAAATTTGTATTTAATCCAGTTGAATAATTATTCTGACAAACTTTATTTTATGTTTGTAGTATGTCAACTTGATCATAAATTTCCAACTTTTTAAAACATTTTTATTGATTTCAGAGAGGAAGGGAGAGGAAGAGAGAGTTGGACTCATCAATGATGAAAGAGAACCACTAACTGGTTGCCTCCTGTACACCCCCTACTGGAATCGAATCTGGGACCCTTCAGTTTGTAGCCCCATGCCCTAGCCACTGAGCCAAACCAGCCAGGGCATTTCCAACATTTTTATGTAACTTAAAACACTGGACTGGTATTAAGTCGAGTCAGTTAATGGATATTCATGGGTTACTTAGATTATAACTAAGTAAAATAGGAAAGGAAACATTGATAACTAAGCATAGTTTATATGATTTTGTTTCTTACTTTTTATTACTATATAAAGTATATGACTTTGGATGTGTTAATGAATATGTTCATTTTTTGCCACATAGATTGCGGAAGGAATGTGTGTGGCTGTAGAAATTGTCTTATGTGTCATGAGCTCTGCTAGTCTGTACATTAGCTAGTGTGTAATAGTTCACAATTATATACTTCTCCCTCCATAGTTTTCTTTTTGAATAGAAAGAACAGAAAATACTTTTAAAAAGTTATAATTAACAGAAATGGTTGAGATTATATTTAGGAACATAATCTCAGGAAAATCCAGTGGCATACATGCTTGTTTTTCTAGGAACTTCAGGTAAAACCTGGTAGAGTTTCTTAGTCTTGAATTTCTAGTCACAGAATAGCAAATAATAAAGGCCTTTAAAAGTCCAATCTAAGATTTTTTATGAAAATTTCCAGCAAAGCAAACTATCTGGTTGCTGCAGCTATGTAAATATCAGGCCAATTCTGATGAGGGTATCCTCATTTTGTGATCAAAATTTATCTTACTTTGATAATTTTTATTAAAATGAAGGCAACTATGGGGAAAAATGCATACTTCAATAGAAAACTATATATTATCTCTAGCCCATAGTCTTTAGACTAAGCATTGTTTATATCTTTCCACATAATCTGTTTCTGATTCTATGGAAGCTATTTTACATCTCTGTAAACTGTAGATAATGATAGCAATGCCAAATAATTCTGTTTGTCTATAGACATGTAAATTCTGCCCAGTGGAGGTTCATCTGACTTCCCTTTCCCACTATGGAAGAAGCCAGCTTTACTTCTACTTGTGCATTTATTTCTATATTCCTGACCTATAAATATGTATATTTTTATATTTCTTTAACTGGCTGTAACACTTCATCAATTTCCTCATTAAAGAGTTAAATAAAATCTTCAACATGCATTCATTTTCATATCTGATTGGGAACCTTGATTTCATTCTTTTTTGAAAATCATCCCTTAATAGTGACTACTTATTTACAGAAAGGCACACTATCTGCATACAGGTGTGTTTCCATAATTGAGCTAACATGTAAAGGTAAGTCTGGTTAACGAAGATGTGGGACTTATTCTTTTACCCTTTTATCCTATTCTTTCACAGAACATTAAAAAAAATAGCAACAAATAGCAGCATATTAGCACGCTGTGCTTTAGGTTTTGTTTATTTATTTGTTTGTTTTTGACAGAGAGGAAGACAGGGCTAGGGAGAGAGAGAGAAACATCAATAGGTCATGCCCCCACAGGAGATTGAACCAGCAACTTAGACATATGCCCTGACTGGGAATTGAACCTGAAACCTTGTGGTGTATGGGAGGATTCTCTAACCAGCTCAGCTACACTGGCCAAGACTTACTGTGTTTATAGGTTTTTATTGTCTACTAGTAGCCAGGTGCACAAAATTAGTGCATGGGGGGTGTCCCTCAGCCTGGCCTGCACCCTCTCCAATCTGGGACCCCTTGAAGGATGTCCTACTTCCGGTTGACATGGATCAGGCCTAAACAGACAGTTGGATATCCCTCTGACAATCTGGGACTACTGGCTCTTAACGACTCACCTGCCTGCCTGCCTGCCTGGTTGCCTCTAACCAACTGCCCCCTGCTGCTGGCCTGCTTGCCCCCAAACACACCCCCCACCAGCTTTATCCCCCCAACTGCCCCCGTGTCAGTGTGCTTGCCCTCAAATGGCCCCCCTGCTGGCCTGCTCACCCCCAACTGCCTCCCCACTGGCCTGCTTGCCCCACCTGCGCCACCGGCTGGCCTGATCACCCCCAATGCCCCCCTCCACTGGCCTGATTACCCACAACTGCCATCCCATCCTGGTCTGATCACCCACAACTGCCTTCCCCTCTTGGCCTCTAACCACCTCTATCTTGGCCCCGCCACCATGGCTTTGTCCAGAAGAACATCCAGAAGGTCTTTCAGTCTAATTAGCATATTACCCTTTTATTAGTATTGACAGAGGCCTGGTGCATGGGTGGGGCTGGCTGGTTTGGCCTCGAGGATGTCCTGGATCAGGGTGAAGAAGGTTCTCTTGGGGCTTAGGGAGGCCTGTGTGAGAGGCCTGTGGTGGTTTGCAGGCTGACCATGCCCCCATGATGTGAGGGTCCCTGCAGTGGGGACTCTTACTCCATGGCCAGCATGGGTAAGGGGCTGAGGGCAGTTTTCAGGCTAGCCACACCCCTGGTGACCCAGGCTCCCATCCACTCCTTCAGCGGCAGCTAGGGTGGGCATAAAGCTTGGCTTCCTCCATCATTGGGGGCAACCCAAGCCTCCTGCTCACTCCAGCTCGGTTGCTGCTGCCATCTTTGTTGGGTTGATTTGCATATTTGCTCCTGATTGGGTTGATGAGTGTAGTGAAGGGATGGTCAATTTGCATGTTTCTCTTTTATTAGTGTAGATGTATTTTAAACCTAAAATGTGTGTACCCTATTTTCATTATTCCACTTGACCCAAAGAATTTTGCAAAAGTCCTTGAAGTCATAGTGACTGACTGAAAGGCCAATCACATTTCTTTTCCTATCAATGCAGTGTACAACTAAATATCCATCTTTTTCAAACCCCTTAGACTTCTTGCAACCTTTAATTCTTTCTATTTTATGCAATAATAAACTGAACATTTGGGGAAGGTGGATATCAAATTATTTCTGAGTCTTAATCAAAGCTAGGGGAAAATTTCATGTCTTCACAAAGAATATTAAAAGGTTTTAGGCAGCCAATTTTCTCTCCTCAGCCACTTTTGCTTTAAAAGCTTAGTTTTATGTTTTTCAATCCTCATCTGAGGGCATGTTTTTATTGATTTTAGAAAGAAAAAGGAAAGGGGAGAGAAAGGGAGACAGAGAGAAGCAACATTCAGTTGCCTCCCATAAGCACCTTGACCAGGATTGAACCCACAGTCTAAGTATATGCCCTGACTGGGAATCAAACCCACAACTTTTTGGCATATGGAACCATGATCCAATCAACTGAGTCACTAGGCCAGGGCAGGAGCTTAGCTTTAAGTCAACATACTATACACTTTCCATTCTATTCTTCTTCATCTCTAGCTCAGTTAAGCAATTTTTTTTCTTTCTGATTAAGGTATTGCATATGTGTCCTTATTGCCCCATTTCCCCCTCACCTCCCACTTCCCACTCATGCCCTCACCCCCCTGGTGGCTGTGTCCATTGGTTAGGCTTATATGCATGCATATAAGTCTTTTGGTTGGTCTTTCCCCCTTATTCCCACCCTCTCCTATTTTCCCTCTGAGGTTTGACAGCCTGATTGATGCTTCTCTGTCTCTGAATCTGTTTTTGTTCATCAGTTTATGTTATTCATTATATTCCAAAAATGAGTGAGATCGTGTGTCATTTATCTTTCTCTGACTGGCTTATTTCACTTATTATAATGCTCTCCAGTTCCTCCTACTTTGAAATTATTTGTTCTTTAAATAGCCATAGCAATTTCTGTCCAGAAAGTCCATTTGGCAAATCATCATAGATCTCTTATAATTAGTATCTGCCAGTTATTTAGAGCTTTTAAATTATATTTATATTTTTACATTTATTTTTTATTTTCCCAAATTATGTCTATGAAAACTGAATGTCTATGAAAACTGAAATTGCTTTGTCCTTTTTTTGCATTTTCCAGAATGTTTCTCAATGAAAAATGAAAAAATTTCTGTTAATTTGTTTAATATTGAAACTCATCTGTCTTTTGCTTTTCTATATGAAAGGACAGAGATAAATAAAAGATCTGGTAGAAACAGATTTGGTTGGCACTTACTCTATAGTAACTGGATATTTATTATCTATACTAGAAGCCCAGTGTACAAAATTCGTACATGGGGGGGGGGGTCCTCCTCAGCCCAGCCTGCACCTTCTCCAATCTGAGACCCCGTGGGGGATGTCCAACTGCCAGTTTAGGCCTGATCCCATCAGGACTAAACTGGCAGTTGGACATCCCTCTCACAATCCTGGACCACTAGCTCCTAGTCACTCACCTGCCTGCTTGCCTGGTCACCCCTAACTGTCCCCTCTGCCAGCCTGGTCATCCTCCCAACCCCCCGCTGACCTGGTCGCTCCATGCAGCCTGCTGTTCAGTCACTTGGTCATCTCTCACTACCCCCCCTGCCAGCCTGGTCGTAGGCAGCCATCTTGTGAGGGTGTGAGGGTTAATTTGCATGTTACCTCTTTATTACATAGGATGTCTTAATGTCCTTTATAGATATGTAAATTGTTTTATCTCTTAGGCAGGCTGTGTGATCCCATGACAACTACACTTACTCCAAAGCAATGTTAAGCAGCCTTGAATACGAAAGAGGAGTTTTTGTGAATTCTTCGATTTCTTCCTTGTTCACTCTCTCAGCCTAGGGGTAGCTGCTTTTTTGCATTTGCTACTGCTATAACTCCAGAGTCTCCTCTTTACAGCTTTAGTAGTTAACTTGATTAACTACCTCTAATAAACAGTATTTTAACATGAAATTACTGGTGTAGTTTCCCTCTTCTGACTTGACCCTGACTTAGAGTGCCTGATATTAAGTAAGTATTTAATAAATGTTGGTTGAATGATGAAAGCAGAATGGCAATATTACTTAGATGAGAGTTTATAGTTCTGACAATTTTGAGGCAGCCTACATTTCAGAAAATACTTTCTATGAACAAAATTTTATAGCTGTAATATATATTTTCATTACTTATAGCATATTTCTCCTAAATATCGTATTATAGGAAAGTTTTCCAAAAATTATAGATGGGAATTTTTTTGTTCTAAAGCAGTTCATTTTTCCTCAAGAAATCAGTTTTCAAAAATGGTGGTGGAGATAATAGGGCTCCTCTTAATGCCACTCCACATACCCTGAACCCAGTATGTGTTTGTAAGGCGGCTGACCACTTACCATTTTCCAGTCCTGGGGTTGGCTATCCCCAGGTGAATAGACATCAACTTTGCACACCCCATTTTGGCTTTGTAACCAGTCAACCCTCTCTGACATCTGGAAGTAAAAAAAAAAAAATGGGGGGGGGGGTATCAGAAAGGTAAGTTATACGAAAGTAGGAAGAAATAAGGTAAATAACTGAGGTGTGGAAAACAGGAGCAATGCTTTCAATAGTGACCTGTGCCAAGAACTACTTCAAACTCATCTACCTCTGGATAACTTCAGCTCTCAAATGCAGGAAAATTTCTTAAACATGTGTATCTCTTGTGCTAACGCCAGTGCCTGGTCTCTACTAGAGGTGCTTAATACAAATTTGTTTATCAAAGAACTTAAGCAATCATGCCCTGCTTTTTGTGTAACTTGCTTGACAGCTCTTCCACATCTTGGATTTTCAGTAAACACTCAGAATTCAACATGATAAAATAGAATTAATTTACTCTTCCCTGCCTGTTCGTGCCCTACCACCTCTAAAAAAATACACAGTTCATTTAAAATACATTTATATATATTTATTAATTTTAGAGAAGAAGGGAGAGGGAGAGAGAGATCCAAACATTAATAATGACAGAGAATCATTGATTGGCTGTCTCCTGCACACCCTATATTGGAGATTACGCCTGAAACCCAGGTATGTGCCCCAACCAGAAATCAAACTGTGACCTCCTAGTTCATACATTGATGCTCAATCACTGAGCCACATCGGCTGGGCACACAGTTCATTTTTAATTAATTTCCAGACCACCAGTTTACTGTTATTAGCAGTAAATCCAGTGGCTCTTCCTCCTCTAATTAGCTAAGGATCCTGGAGGAATTCTAACTCCCTGGTTCAGCCAAACTGCTAAATGCCAGAAGACAGATATCATATGCACCACCCAATGGGCCTTTGTCTATGGAGGAGTAATACCTTGCAGATGTTGATCTTTCATAATCCTCCCAACACTTTTCTCTAATCCCTAATCTCTGTAATGATACCACCATCGACCTGCTTTTTTAAACCAGAAAGCCAATACTCATTTTAGTTGTCTTCTTCCACCCCAAGCCTCCCCCTCTAGCTATTACTATTTCTTTCTCAGTTGTCACCATTTTTTCTTGAAAAAATTGCTAATCCTTGCTGTTTTTATCACCTTACCTCACAAATAAGCTTCATAGCCCCTATTCCAAATACTTCTTTGGACTTATTCTCACCCATTTTTTCATGGCATCTTATTTGCTACTCCTTGGTAGCATGGCTAATTATCATGATCTTTGCTCTCTGATAATCTACAAACGTTAGAAGCATCTCTTTCCCCCCTTTTCTATGCCAAACTTTCACTGCCAGGCTTCTACGGTGAAATTTCCCGTCTTTCCTTAGAAACCTTGCTTAGATCTATATTTGTCAATAAGCAACATAGAAAAAGAGCCAGTTTTCCCACCAAAATGTCCCCAAACATCTATATGAAACATACATATATAGTATATCGATATTTTGATTCTAAAAAATACACTGCTTTAAAACTCTATTATAATAAAGTCCAAAAGCTTATCCAATTTTTCATGGTGCAATTGCGTTTGTTCTTTGCTCCCACAAGATTTGTACCCATTTTAACACCCCAATTACTGACTCTGGTCACTGAGCTACGGAAACCGTTTCTTTTACTCTTCCTGACCTGTAATAAGATTCCTTGGGTAAGAAATGAGTTCTCCACCCTGATTAGAATCACCCAGAAAACTGTAAAAAAAAAAATACTGAGTCTGAGGTACCATCAATCCCTGCCACCCCCACCCAGAGAATCTTATTTCAATGGGTTTAGGGTGATGAAACTTAGGCATTGAATTTCTTAAAAGCTCCATGGGTGATTTTAACATGCATCTAGAATTGGGAGTCCCTGGGCTTGGGCTTATTTGGAGAGATCCTCTCTGAGACAGACAGGCTAGCTCCAGAAAGATAATTATTTATTCTTTTCTTTAGAAATTTTCTCTAAGATTATCTAACATTCTTTGTTATCTTATTTTAATATTATTTATAATCCCAATAAGGAAGCTGTTAATGTCTATGAAATAAATCCTTTATTGTCTCTTTGCAGCTCATATTAGATATAAATATTCTTATGTTTGAATCATTACCATGAAGAAAGAAATGGATGATATTACTATTTCGCCAACAAACGAGAAGACTTGGAAATGGGTGTCCTGGACTATTGAAATGCAAGTCTCTTAGCTTCCAGTTTATTATTTCATCTTAATGAGTTACTTCTCAAAGAAAACAACAAAATCAATGGGATTACAGACTTATTTAAGCTATATATCACAACTAAAAAGAATATAATTTAGTACAAAAAGTAAAGAATAGATGTGACCACTTACTCTTACTGAGGATGGGTTCTGAGATATGAAGAAAGTTCTTGATTAATGTGTTGTTGTCTTCACTATCCCTAAGTTTACCCACCCCTCCTGCCATTTAATATAAAGAATCTACAATAAAAAACACAAAAATGATTAATTTTACACATGAACCATATTGCTTTTATTACAAAATAATAATTTTGACTTAATCTTTTTCACATGTAGTACACAAGCAATGAATACAAGATGGCATTCAAATTTAAAATTCAGATCTTATTCTTTGAGCAGTCTGATGGTTTCCTGGTGAAAAAAAAGGGTTCATCTCTTGGCCAATAATTTCTGAAATTGCTATTTTCTATATTCAATATAGGCTTATTTAACAATGAGGAAACAAAAAGGTTTTATCCTAATTTCAAACTTGCTCTAAAGGAAGTCAGAAGATAAGCAGCTAAAATGGATAATAAATGCTCTGAATTCATAGATCTCAAAACATTTTGTAAGTATTCCTTTGAGGATTTGAGAGAAATATACACCTTCATACTATAAAAGGGAATTAATAGTTAATGTGAAAACCAGCTTCCAGATCAATTATCTTCCATACAGCACCTCTACAGAGACATTTAATAGAATATGTAGAGCATTGCGCTCTCATCTTGGAATATCCACCCAGCCTCCTAAAAAGTCCCTCTAAAATCCATCTTGCTTCATAACCCACATCAAATTTTACCCATCCATGAAATATTGTCTAAATATCTAATTGAATGTGATTGTTCCATTTTGTTTCAACCCTTTATATTCTCTGTAGCATTTTAAAGGCTCATGCATATTCTATTTCCTTTATTAGATGGCTTCATGAAGGCAGATACATTTTCTTTCTTTAATACTATGTCTTTTTTATATTCTTACTAGGGGCCTGGTGCACAAAATTCATGCACTGGGGGTGGGTGGTCCCTCAACCCAACCTGCCCCCTCTCAGGAGCCCTCAGGGGATGTCCAACTGATGGCTCACCTCCAGCCTGCCCAAGGCCTAAAGCCTCACCCTTGGGCACCCAGCCATTGCCCTGCTCAGCTCAGCCCTGGCTGCCTGCAACCACCTGGCCCCGGGGGCTGGGCACTTGCTGCCACTGCCATTTCATCTCCATCCCCGGGGCCCCATGCTCACGCCACTTGGCCCTGCCCCTGCTCCTGATTGGCTGGTAGCATAGGCAATCAGGAGTGAAGGTACGGTCAAATTTGCATGTTTCCCTTTTATTATATAGGATTGATTTCAGAGGGGAAGGGAGAGAGAGAGAAGCATCAATGCATGCCCCCGCCCCACTGAGGATTGAGCCTGCAACTCAGGCATATGCCTTGACTGGGAATTGAACCATGACCTCATGGTTCACAGTCTACAATCAACCACTGAGCCACACTGGCTGGGCCAGATGTATTTTCTTATCCATCTCAGTATCCCTCATAGTAGCTAGTATCTTAAAGTCAGTGCTGAGAGAATGTGTATACAAATACTGCCTATTTCTAATTCCAGGTAGCTAAATTTTTCTCTAAATTGGAGAATTCGAGAACAAAACAAAAGTTTGCTCAAGTTTGCTGTGGTGGTCAGCCATACATTCAGGCTTTAAAAATATATATATTTTATTGATTTTTTTTATAGAGTGAAAGGGAGAGGGATAGAGAGTTAGAAACATTAACAAGAGACAAACATCTATCAGCTGCCTCCTGCACACCCGCAACTGGGGAGGCGCCCGCAACCACTGTACATGTCCTTGACTGGAATTGAACTCAGGACCCTTCAGTCCACAGGCCAATGCTCTATCCACTGAGCCAAACCAGCTAGGGCCATTCAGGTTTTCTTAAAGCTTGACTCCTTATGCAGATAATTTTACCCTGGAGACTTACCTAAGATGTATACAGTATACTTAACCAAAGACTTATTAACACACCTTCCTACTCCAATAATGCTAATAAATCAACATCTTAGAAGTGCTCTTGTACTCCTTTCACAAGCAAAGGGCACTTATTCAACCTATATGTCCAGCAAACACTTCCACTTACTTAAGTCCTAATGTTTCTATTCTATTTTTATTTGTCTTCTACATGTTTATCTGTATCCACAAAACTTGTTTCAAACTGCAAAGTCCCCAAATTGTCCTGGATAATAGTATACATAAGGAGGTACTTAAACACTTTTTAATAATAATTACATTCAGACTTCTAAATCTGTATACATTTCCCATAAGGGAATGAAAAAGGGGGATAATGGTATCTGAAGAGCTTAACGAAGCCATGAATGGATTAATACATTTCTTAATTTCAAAGTTGGTGAGTAATGCCCTTGAGTTAGGGTGGAAAATGAAAAAGGATGCTTTGTGTTATCTATTAAATTTAGGGGGGGAAATAAGCTAACTATATACAGTGTAAAGATAAATTAACCTTAGAAGCCTTTTATTCTAACCCCCCATTGAGAAAATGGGAGACTTAGAAAGGAAATATTAAAATCAGTGATATATTCCTCTAAATATTACAGCTATGCAGATTAAAATCCTAGAAGCTGTGACCTTTTTCTATGGCTAATAGAGGGGTCTTCTAGCCAATCATAGGACTGACCTAAATGTTCCTTAAAACCACCAGTGTGATTATTACTTTAAGAATTGAGGCGTGCAAATCACTGAATGCCAGTCAAGGAGGGCATAAGCAACACAGGAATATGGTTATAGCTGCTGTGCCCCAGACCTTAACTTCATCTCAAGACATTTTCTTCTGTATTCCTCATAAGCAAGAAGCGCCTATTTACTCAAGGTTCTTAAATTCATAGAAAAGCTCTAATTATAGGTGGCATAACTGCAGGGTGGATACATATCTGATCAAGTTTATTTAATCAAGTTTTATTACTAGATTTAGAAAGAATGTATTTTGTTATACCCATGATCTTTTTCTCTTTCATTCTCTGTGTTTGGTATGTTGTTAGACACCTAATAAATTTGGTTGTTGATGAAATCAGTTTCAATTGATTTTGTTTAAATAAGAATTGGAAATGTGTGAGTGAGTGTGCGTGTGTCTGTGTCTTCAATGGTACTAATCACTGTTAAGTTTGCCTGTGGATCTCCTCTGCTTTCACTTCCATTTAGTAATACTTCTTCCTGTAGTGCCCTATTAGTAGAGACACATTTTCATCATGGTTAGCTATCTATATATCTTGCCTTCTCCCAGTTCTCTGTTGTATAGCCAAAACTTTAGAAATAATAGCAAGAGGATGAAGGTGGATGAGAATTGGGATGCCGAGCAATACAAGTCTGGTTTTGCTGTTAGAACACTGGGAAAAAACTTTTGGACAGTGATACCAAGAGGAGGAAAAGTGAGCAGGGAGTCAAGCTTCCAGTCTCATTGTCAAATTGAGATGCAGAGAGTAAGAACCAGTCTTGTCCCCAAAAGGATGGGCAAAGAGGTCTGGCCACTCTGTAACAAAATAAAAACTTCCACAGCAAATATAGTAGGTTTAGCTGCAATGCTGCCAAGTTATAGGCTCACATATTCCAGAAGATTCATGTAAAATTAAAGTTGACTGGGCAAAGTGACTCATCACATATCATTAAATTCCCCCTTTTAACTACAGAGGATCAGAAAATGGGCTGTTTCACCAGTCCAGTGGGATTGCCTACCTCTGTAGTACTGGAATAGTGACCACAGAAGACCCCAGAATATACTTTTAAAGTCAACGAAGATGCTGGGATGTTCTTGCTCAGCTCAAGATCTTGTTTCCTCCCCCAGCCTTCCATGTACCTCCTCCTTGTTAGGACTGGTGAGTGACATCAGAATCACAACTGGTGATATCACTATCTCTATGGCAACAGTGGTGAGACCACCAGAAATTGTGTCATCAAAGGACAGGGGGAGAAGGGAACATCCAAAGCTCTGATGTTTAGTTTGGGTTAACTTTCTCTTGGTAATTTTCTTCTTTAGATATATAAGAAAGAAAAACTTATATGTAATTTAGGTAGGAAATATGGGAGAGGAAAATGTTACCAACGGATTCCACTTAAAACAACAGAGTAAGTATCAAGTATTAACAAATCCAGATAGATGCAGACAATAAGAATTAAAAGGATTGGGGGGAGGGGTTACTAAATTTTGTATGCAAAGCACACAGAATCACTTCATTTTGTGGGATGCAGCTTGGATTCTTTTTCATTATAAACACTTACCTTTTACAAAAGAAATAAATTTTCCTAAAATGACCATCTCTGGGTAATAATTCGTCTTAGATGGTCAGAGATACAGTAGCACTAACGCATCCTTGCAATGCCCCGACCTCCAATTGTAGTGGGATAAATCAGACCAAGAGGCATTTGGTTAGCAATTTCTGGGCTTTATTAGTAGTACATTCTCTTTGGAATTATAACCTTAGTTACTCTAAATTAATAACTAAATATAGGACTAGTGCATAGTTTCCATAAAGCAAAAAGAATCTCTGATCAAGTTTACAATAAAAGAATTAAAATCATTAACAGATCCAAAAGTGACTGACTGGTTTATTACAGGCTTCCTGTAGCAGGTTATTTATTGATGACATTTTATATTAGGTTTCAGTCTCTTCATCTTTAAAATAAAGAAGTTGTGCATGTTGATCTCCTACAATACCTTCCATCTCTGACATTCTATGATTTTGATATTTCAGGGGTACTTGAATAAAACTACATGTAAATGCATATAGCACTTTGCAGATGACAAAGCGCTTTCATATCTACTCTATTGTCATCTGATCCTCACAATAACCTTTTGAGGTAACAGTGCAGGTATTATTTTCCCTGTTAGACAGGTATAGAAGCTTGCTCAGGGCACAACTAAAAACTGGTGGAACTAGAACGGGGATCTAATTGTTATCATTATAATTAACTAGTTATTAATACTAATAATAAGAAGAGAACAAAAGAGAGGCCAAACATTATAAACATGGTCATCTGGGCAGCTTTGCCAGAAAACTACAGCTTCCCACTTCCTCGGGAACCACCGGTCCATTCCCTGCAGATCACTGGGGGAAGGGATTGAACAAAGTGGGAGACGGTCACATGTGTAGTGAAGTGCAGGTGACAGACATAGGAAAGGTGGATTCCTGTCAGTCTAGCCTGGGGAGCAATGGGTTGGCTAGGATGTAGACCCCATTAGAAGCACATGAAGTCTTGGGAAAGTAAACCTCCTAGAGTTCTTTCTCTTTTGCTTGCTCTTATTGGCTTGTATTTTTGTTCTCTTTTGCTCTATGACCCACACACGCCTGAACACTCAGCTGTTCTCTCTCCTGTGAGCTCATCCATTTTTCTTTCCATAGCCATGTGGCTTTAAGCAGCCATGGCCATGGGCCATGCGGACTCCAGACCTGACATGCTAGACTGGACTGTACTTTAACATGAACAGAGATTCTGGGCAGTGGCCTCAATTCTGGCCTTACTGAACACAAGATTGGACTTCTTCTGTGGTGAGATGAATAGAGATGGGACCTTGAAGGGAACCTCCTTAATTTTACATCATCAATAAAACTTTCCACAAAACCCCATCTTCCCATAAGAACCCTAGGAAATTCTTTTCTTTAAGACATTCCCAAAACCCCACTTCCACTGATAACATAATAGTCTAAATTTTAGGTCAGTGCTCTTTCAACTATATTATGTCACCTTGAAACTAGTATTTAGAACAGAGAGCAGTCCTGGCTGGGGGGATCGGTTGGTTGGAGTGTCATTAGGGACACCAAAAGGTTGCAGTTTCCTGGTCAGGGCACATACTTAGGTGGTGCAGGTTAGATTCTGGGGTGCGGAGTGTAAGGGAGGGAACCAATTGCTGTTTCTCTCTCACATCGATGTTTCTCTCTCTCCCTTCCTTTCTCTCTCTAAAAATCAATGACCAAAACATATCTTGGGAGAGGATTTAAAAAACCATGGGGCAGTGTTTGACTTGGAGATGTAAAATAGCATTACTGGCAATACTAACACAGGTGTTAGGAGACTGCTGATAATAGGGGTCTATCAATTTATCAGAACTAGGAAAGTATGTTGATATTCATATTGACACCAGAATCAAATATTACCAAACTTTAAGTGCTGACTGAACACAGGAGGAGGCCAAGAAATATAAGACACCACAGCATTAGTAAATTTCTCTGATAAGCCGAGACCAGTTTGGCTCAGTGGATGGAGCGTGGGGCTGCGGACAGAAGGGTCCTGGGTTGGATTCCGGCAAGGGCATGTACCTTGGCTGTGGGCACATCCCCAGTAGGGGGCGTGCAAGAGGCAGCTGATCGATGTCTCTCTCCCATGGATGTTTCTGACTTTCTATCCCTCTCCTTTCCTCTCTGTAAAAAATCAATAAAATATATTTTTTAAAAAATTTCTCTGATAAAATTACTCTAAGAGTTTCTTCTTTTAATTCAGTTTAGTAGCTGCAGCTTAACAGTGGGGGTGGGATGAGAACAACCAATCTACTCACTACATGTCTTTTGCTCATCTCAGCACGCATATTTTTCTTCCTAAAAACAAAACAAAAAAGCATGAATTACCAAGGGTAGAAAGATCCCCTAAACTTTTTTTTTTAGTTTTTAGTCCCTTCCCTTGTAATAATTACCATATCTGACAGTTTTCTATTTGATAAGCGCTCTCTCTCTCTCTCTCTCTCTCTCTCTCTCTCTCTCTCTCTCGACCATAAGCTAAACTTGTTTGTTTTATGACAGGTAAATTCTAAAGCAAATGTTTCAGGACAGGTTGCTGTCTTCTGAGGGATCTTGAAAATTGAGCAGAATAAACTACTTAAAATTGCAAGTGTTTTGTCTAATTATTCGGAATCTCCTCAGGCTTTAAAACAATGTAGATTCTTAAGGAAGTCCACAGTTAAAAATAAATTACAAACCACTGCTCCAGAGTTTCTTCTTAGTCCACTACATTTTAAATAACATTTCAGGGGGTTCATAGGCGTCCTGAAGTGCACCCATGAGTCACACTCCAGGTCAAGAATCTCTGGACTCATATGTCAGGTGGTTATAAGTGCTCTGATAAAAGAGAATAAAAGACAGTAGGAATGATCACCACCTGGGATAAGATGTCAGATACGTCTTCTCTGAGGTCACCTGCGAGCAGACTGGAACTGGCACGGACAGCGGAGGGAACATGCCACGTAAAAGGGAACAACTAGAAGCAGAGGCTTCCAGGAGCGAGCACAGAACGCGCTTTGGTGAATTCGCGTGCACATCCTCTTCTATTTCTCCTCCTCACTTCCTCTCTGCATCCCTGCCCCACTCCTTTCTTGTGTAACTTCTCCCCAGGATCTTGCTCATCTCTTTACAGATAAGGAATTCATAGGCCTCGCCGCCACCTTCCCCCAGTCTCACTAAGGCTTCCCTCTCTGACATTTTTAGGAAACAATGAATTGAGAGTCAGAAAAGCTGAGCTCGGGTTCTGTCATTTTGTAGGCCCTTGAGTCAGTCAATTACTGGTGGACGCTAAACTTCTGGTTTCTCGACGAGACGATTTTTACTATTCGTTCCGTAATCTGAGATTCCGACCGCAGGATTCTTCTCTTTCCGTTCCCCCTTTCCTTCGCGTTCCCTCCCCTGCGCTTCGCTCTCTTCCCCCAGCCCTCTTCTCCGCCCCCAGCCACCCAATGCCTGACCCGCCCCCTTTCCCGGTGTGCGCCTGCGCAGGCCCGTTGGGACGATTCCTTTTGACCCCGCCTAGTAGCCGTAGTCTGCGGAGCTGCCGGCGGCAGGGGATTGTGGGAGAAAATGGCGGCCGCCGCTCACCCTCGGATTGTCCGTGTCTTGCCAATGTCACGTAAGTGTCACTGGAAAAACGGGCCCGGATTGGGATTCCGAGGCCCGGTGAAAATGCTGGGAGTGGCGCCGTGCTGCAGCGGTCATGCCGGCGCCCTGGACACCTTGGATCTTCTAGATCCAGGGCTGCGCCCGTTCGGTTTCTCCTTTCCGTCCTGTCTCCAACTCACAAATTCAAAGGTGCATTTGGGAAGGGGTTTGCGCTGGAAGGACGTGAGCTACGGGAAGGGGAGAGGAGAAAGTGAGGGACGTTTAGCGGATCGAGAGGATCCGGTTTCTCTTAGGGTTGCAAGGGTTTGGGGTTCTGAGAAATATCTATGTTGGGGGAGAAGGGTCGTGGAGAGGAGTCTGGAAAGGATAGGGGAAGAGGAGGATAGTGGAGAGAAAGTTCTTAATGGATTTGTTTTTAGACCTTGTGCAAACCCTTACTCGGTCTCAATTTAAGATCTTTCGTGACACAGTGGAAATGATAATACCACAACGTCAGGGAGTTTCGGAAAAGATTAAATAATATCCATGAAAGCACTTTCTCCTCCCCCCCCCCATGAGATTTTATTTTATTATTTTATTTTTTTACAATATAACTTATATTTAATAGTAGTACATATGTTTTCCTCCCCCCCCCCCAATAATCTCCCCCAGCCTCCCTTACCCCCCAGCACATGTCCCCTCCTGCCCCCCTCCCCGCCCCAGTGTCTTTCATTCATTGGTTATGCTCATATGCATGCATACAAGTCCTTCAGTTGATCTCCCCCAGCATCTGCCTCCCATCCACCCCAGCCTTCCCCCTGTAGCTTGACAGCCTGTTCAAGGCCACCCTGCCTCTATATCAATCACTCTCCCCTGTTTCTTTTCTTCAAAAATATCTTGCCTCTGCATACTAGAAATAAATGTATAAGAACAAAAAATGTTTCAGTCTCAGTTTCAATGGCCAACTGTTCTGAGTCCCAGTTTCAGTGTCAAATAGTTCCTTGTGTGTACAAGTCAGCAATGGTATCCAGATGGTGGACACATCGTGGCAATACAAGATCCATCCTCTCTGGTTTGGTCCTGGGCTGCCTGCAGCCATGCACAGCTGCCGACTGCTAGCATGGCAAGGTGTCGTCAGTGTCCCCCATCTCTGGACCGTCCTCGTGGCTGGAACAGACCTGTCAGTTCCTCACTGTCGCTGGAACCCACATGGTCTTGGAGTTGTTCTCTGCAAACACACAAACACATTCTCGACCAAAAGTTAACAAAGGGATCCTCTTTGCAAAATAGACTTGGTATTCTTTTTATTTTTGCCCAAATGATTTTCCTTTGGCTTATTGTGACATGTGTGGTTTTTCATGGGTGTCCTGCAGTTGATTTTACAAATGGAATTTACTTTTCTGGAGTAAGAATTTCCTAGATGTATTTTACTTATAGGATATTTTTCCTTACATGATATTACCCCACTACCCCCCCTCCCCTTTTTGATTAATGGGGGCTTTTGGAAATTTTATCTTGCCATCTTGGTAATTTTAAATTTTAATTTTTGCACACAAATATGACTGCTTTAGGTTCTTTGGATGTTAGGCAATTTTACAGTGAGATGAACTAGTAATAGATATTTTAGTTAATGTTTTAGGAAAAGCTTTTTGTCCAGTACACTAAAATTTTCTTGAATATTCACTTATTTCACTTGACCAATTTAAATTAATCTGAAAACTTGATTACTATTTTACTGTCAATTTTAATACTCAAGCAGAAATCTTAGTTTACCCTGTAAATACTAGTGGAAAGGAATATTTGCATTTTTTAGTAGGTCCTCAGCATTCCTGGTACTAGACTGAATTTAGATATAGAGCAGCTGTTGCTGGCCGAGTCTCTGTCTGTAACCTGTGTCCCAATCTGAGCTGTAGGTGAAGCAGCCATGGGGGCAGGAGACCTTCTCAGAAGGGGTGAGAGTTCAGGCCCCTGCAAGGTTTGTGGATGAGGGTCTGTGCCCCACCTCTGTTGACCTTTTAGTTCTCTCCTGTTGGCCCTTCTGCGACTGTGCCTGTCTTAGGTTGTTCCTTCCCTGAGGAATCTTACCCGTCTCTGGCTAACCAGCCGTCCTCTGGGGCCAAACAGGGTGATGTGAGGTTCAGTTCTGTCTCCTTTGTAGTCTATGCCCCCGTGGCCTCCACGTTCAGCACCTGCCTTGGGGTCCTCTCGCCTGCTGGCGGGGTCCCGGTACTGATCACATATCTGAGGGGATCCAGGTTTCTTCTCTAGAGAGGGCCCAGCTCACACCATTGGTTGAGAGACAGATCCATGATGCCAGCTGCCCAGAAGCTTCAGCCACAGCTTGAACTGAAAGCTCAGGCATCAGCTGTGTGTATTTGGATAGTAAGAAGAGGGTCCCTCTTGGCAGAAAGGGCAAGAAGGGCCAATATAGAATGCTCGGATGCCTTCCCAGTGCCTTAATTCCTTCTGAAAGGGATTAATTCCTTTTCTATCCCTTTTTAAATTGCTGCCCAACATTCAAAGAATTAGTTTGTAAGTTTTTTTGGGATAATTGTATAATATGCTGTTGTCAAATATCAAATATTACAATGACATTGTAGAATAATATCATGTAAGGCTATTATGGTGTCACGGGAGGTTAAGGAGGGCCTAGCCTAAGAAATGGTGTCCATAGGAGATGACAAGCTCTAGGTCATGTCAATTCAATCTCAAACTAGCTGCCAGTTTTTTTTTATAACTTTATGTAAACTTTGTCAGGGATGTAAAAACACACATTACTTACCTTAGTTCAAGAGTTCAACTATATTGACTTTCCCCCTTACTCCCATCACCTGCCACTTACCCTGAGGTTTGACATTCTGATAGACTTTTCTCAGTCTCTGGATCTATTCTTGTTCATCAGTCTATGTCATTTATTATATTCCTCAAATGAGTGAGATCATGTGATATTTGTCTTTCTCTGCCTGGCTAATTTCACTTAGCATAATGCTCTCCAAATCCATCCATGTTGTTACAAATGGTAGGAGCGCCTTCTGTTTTACCGCAGCATAGTATTCCATTGTGTAAATGTACCATAGTTTTTTAATCCACTCATCTGCTGATGGGCACTTAGGCTGTTTCCAAATCTTAGCTATGGTAAATTGTGCTGCTATGAACATAGGGGTACATATATCCTTTCTAATTCGCATTTCTAATTTCTTGGGGTATATTCCTAGAAGTGGGATCACTGGGTCGAATGGGAGCTCCATTTTTAGTTTTTTGAGGAAATTCCATACTGTTCTCCACAGTGGCTGCACTAGTCCACAATCCCACCAGCAGTGCAGGAGAGTTCCTTTTTCTCTGCATCCTCGCCAGCACTTGTCATTTGTTGATTTGTTGATGTAGGCCATTCTGACAGGTGTGAGATGGTACCGCATAGTCGTTTTGATTTGCATCTCTCGGATAATTAGTGACTTTGAGCAAGTTTTCATATGTCTCTGGGCCTTCCTTTTGTCTTCTTTAGAAAAGATTCTATTTAGGTCTGTTGCCCATTTTTTTATTCGATCATTTGTCCTTCTTTTATTGAGTTGCGTGAGTTGCCTGTAGATGCTTGAGATTGAACCTTTATCACCGATAACATTTGCAAATATGTTCTCCCATACAGTGAGTTTCCTTGTTGTTTTGTTGATGGTTTCTTTAGCTGTGCAAAAGCTTTTTATTTTGATGTAGTCCCATTTGTTTATTCTGTCTTTAGCTTCCATTGCCCTAGGAGCAGTATCATCGAAGAAGTTCTTTTGGCATATGCTGAGATTTTTTTTCCTGTAGATTCCTCTAATGTTTTTATGATTTCCTGTCTTACGTTTAAGTCCTGTATCCATTTTGAGTTTATTTTTGGAAAGCACTTTCTGAATCAAAATCATCTCCCTAGTGTCTTAGACCGATGTGCTGGGGCCTGGGGAATTGAGGGATGCTTGTAGAGAGAGGAATCCAGAACTTGGTGGAAAGGGAAGGGCAGAGTAAAAGGGTATCTTGGGATTTTTCTAAGTGTTGTTCATTTACCCCTCTACTTTTACTAGATCTGCTATTATCGTCCTGAGATTGAAAACATGCATTTGCTCTTCCACTCAGTAAGAGAGGCTAGAAAGCAAAGAAATTTAATCCAATTATGCTTCAACCTCGTTATTTCACCCTCCAGCCCTTCACAAACACACCATTGACCTCCAGAAGTTCTATTTTTTTCATGGTACCTGCTATCTGCAAATCACAGCTCTAGATTTTAAACTAAATTATCTGTATTGTTGAAAGTGTTACTGATGTCCCCCTTTAGATATTTTTATAATTGTTTTTTAACTTTTTTTTTAACTGACATCATAGCTTTTCATGCTGCTTTATTGTCTCTAGTAAAATAACCTTTTAAGAGGCAAGTTTAATGTGTAATATAATAAAAACACTATAGAACAATTGTATGAAGCAAAGATATATAGTGAAGTGTGGAGAGACTGTTAAATACCATTGGACATCAGAAAAGGGAAAGATTGGCATCATTTGAAGCAGTGAGGGAAGATTGGAAGACCAGGGAAGAATGGCAGTTTTTCCACTGATCTTGTGAGGGTTGTTAGATCTAGAAAGTCAGAAAGGTTGGGCATTTTCCTGTCACTGGCAAGGACTAAGGGGGGAGAATAGAACCGTGAAGTACTTAAGAGGCAGTGAAATGATTACCCGTAGGTCTGGGATAGTAGGAGAGGAAGTTGGATACATTACGTAGGATCAAATAATAGAGGTCTTTGAAACCCAGAGTTTTAGATCAGTTATCTCCAAGTGGGTTTTGCAGGAGGAAATAATAGAACACAAGCAAAAACAAAACAAAAACCAACAAAACCACGAAACAACCAAACTAATACTTAATGTTATTCGAACTATGTACACTGTTCTTTTATTTATTTATTTATTTATTTATTTATTTATTTATTTATTGGGGTGACGTTGGTTGACATCATATAGATTTTAGGTGTGGGTTTCTATGTTACAAGATCTGTACATTGCACTGTGTGCCCACCACTCAAAGTCAGATCTTCTGTCACAACATATTAGGACCCCCTTCTCTCCCCACTCCGTTCCCTCTGGCAACGACCACACTGCTGTTTGTGTTCACAAGTTTCAGTGTTGTATTCCACATGAGTGAAATGATGGCTGTTAGCTTTCTCTGACTGACATATTTCACCTAGCACAATATTCTCAAGGTCCACCCATGTTGTTTTATGGCGAAGTAGTATTCCATTGTATGTATATACCGCATCTTTATCCAGTCCTCTATTGCAGGACACTTTGTTGTTTCCATGTTTTGGCCACTGTGAATAATGCTATAATGAACATAGTTGTGCATATATCTTTGTGAATACATGATTTCAAGTTTTTCAGATATATGCCCAGGAGATGGATTGTTGGGTAGTGTTGGAGCTCTATTCTTAATTTTTTGAGGAAAGGAATCGCCAAACTGCTTACCGTAGTGGTTGTATGTACACTATTCTAGTGATTTAAAACATGTTTTATAATGTCTATACCTGTGGAGTACTTAGAACATGTGTCTAATTTATAAATAAGTACTTAAAAATAATGCAGAATGCAAGTAAATATGTTTGGAGACAATTTATTTAGATACTAGAGGCCTGCTGCATGAAATTCATGCACGTGGGGGGGGGGGGCGGTTGTCTCTCAACCCAGCCTGCACCCTCTCTAATCTGGGAACCCTCTTACAATCCAGGACTGCTGGCTCCCAACCGCTCACCTGCCTGCCTGCCTGATTGCCCCTAACTGCTCCCCTGCCAGCCTGATCATCCCCTAACCACTCCCCTGCCAGCCTGATTGATGCTTAACTGCTCCCCTGCCAGCCTGTTTGCCCCTAACTGCCCCGCCCCTGCTGGCCTAGTCGCTCCTAACTACCCTCCCCTTCAGGCCTGGTCACCCCCAACTGCCCTCCCTTCCAAGCCTGGTCCTCCCCACCCCCCAAGTGCCCTCCCCTGCAAGCCTGGGTCCTCCCCAACTGTCCTCCCCTGCAGGCCTGATCACCCCCAACTGTCCTCCATGGCAGTCCTTGTCCCTCCCAACTGCCCTCCCCTGCAAGCCTGGCTCTCTACCCCCCCCCCCAAAAAAAATGCTCTCCCCTGCCAGCCATCTTGTGTCCACATGGGGGTGGCCATCTTGTGTGTTGGGGTGACAGTCAATTTGCATATTACTCTTTTATTAGATAGGATTATAGTAGGAAATCAATGTAAGTTTTTGAACAGAGGAATATAAGGAATAAATAATGTTACTTTCCTAATGATGTTCATAATAAATGAAATAAAATGGAGAGGCTGGAACCAAAGAGGGTAATAACATATTTATTGAGCACCTACCTGAACAAGGCACTTACCAATATATTATTACTACCCATACAACCCTCTAAAATGTTAGCTCCTTGAAGCTAGGGACTTTGTCTTTTTTTTTTTTTACTATGCTAGACACAGTTTCTAGAATAGTTCTTGGCCCATAATTGTTGAAAAAAACAAATAACCATGTGAGGTAAGTGTAATATTACCTTCTGAAGTATTTTGAAGTAGTAATAAATGAAAACAGCTGTTATTCGTGCAATGCCAAATGTGAGTTAGGTAATGTGCTGAATGCCTTTATGTATATTTATTCTGATCCTCATAACAATCCTTTGTGGTCTTAATTCTTTGAGTCTAGTAATTGTTCATACACACACACACACACACACACACACACACACATATATATATATATAATTGATTTTTTTACAGAGAGGAAGGGAGAGAGAGAGTTAGAAACATCGATGAGAGAGAGATATCAATCAGCTGCCTCCTGCACACTCCCCACTGAGTATGTGCCACAACCAAGGTACATGCCCTTGACTGGAATCGAACCTGGGACCTTTTTGTCCCAGGCCGATGCACTATCCGCTTAGCCAAATCGGTTAGGGCAATTGTTCTCATCTTATTGACTGTCCTTTATCCTATGCCCTCACTTCCTGTCTTAATTATTATTTTAATAATTCCTTTTTATACATTCTGAACTCTCCAGCCCATCTCCCTGTGTCAGCAAAAAAGTCAACACTGACTAAACCAAAGTTTCCGTGTATTTCCTGCCTGCTCCTGAGCAGTGGAGAACTGAGCTAGGGAAAACACCAAAGGAACTGACTGGCCTTATTTTATATTCATGAATACAAATCTCAAAGTAGATTTTCAGTAGAATACAAAGTAGATATTCAACACTACCATTTCCATAGGAAATTTTCATTCCCTTTCTCTGTAACAATTATTTAACATCGTCAGTCTTCTAAAGCTTTTAACATGTGTTTCTGTCTCATTCTCTGCTTTACAGAGAAATCAAGGAATCAGATGAGAAAATCTTTTTTTTCCCACCACAAAAATCTGTGATAATTCTCTGCCTTCTCTCCAAATAACTTTCTTCTGGTCTATTGCCATCCTCTCTTATTTATTCATTCCCTCTTTTGCATCATTAATTTTTCTCACCAACTGGGTCATTTCCTTTAGCATATACTATAACATCTCATTTTTAAAAAGCTACCTTCCTTGTCTTCATGTTACTCTAGTCCTATTTTTCTTTGCCCCTTTATATCAGATCTCCTCAAAGGATTGTCACTACTCCTTTTACCATTTCCTTTCTTCACATTTTCTCTTTTGCCTGCTCCATTCAGGCTTTAATTCCTACTATTCCAATAAAATTTCTCTTGTTAAGGCCATTTGCAGCCAACATTTTCTAGATCCCATAGTACTCTGTCCTCATGCTACTTCACTTTTCAGCATTGTTTGATAGAGCTAATACCGTAGACACCCCCTAACCTTATCTACAGTTTTGCTTTCCACAGTGTTAATTGGCCTCCAGTCTGAAAATATTAAATGGAAAATTCCAGAAATAAACAATCCATAAGTTTTAAATTGTGCATCGTTTTCAGTAGCATGATGAAATCTCATGCTGTTCTCCATGCTGCCAGAACGTGAATCATCCCTTTGTCCAGCATATCTATGCTGTGTAGTTACTTGCTCATTAGTGACCTAGTAGTTGTCTCAGTTATTGGATCAATTGTAGTGCTTGTGTTCAAAGTAACCTTTATTTTACTTAATACTGACCCCAAAGAGCAAGAGCAGTAATGCTGGTAATTAAATTAATTTAAAGTTAATATAAGCTTTAATCTAAGTAAATGAAAATACTGATAGCAAATAATGTTATAGGTTCCTAGGAAAATGAGCTATTTGTATTCATTCATAGTCACCGTTATATTAATACTTTACATTTTGTATATTCTGGGCTTTTGTTTAAGGTTCTTCTATTACTGCATTAGCCACAGCCGTGCTTCATGGCCCACCCCAGCGCCAGCTTCACCATGCACTCATACCTCATGGGAGAAGTGGGCGTTCCTCAGTCAGTGGGGTGGTGGCCACTGTGTTTGGAGCAACAGGATTCCTGGGCCGATATGTTGTCAACCATCTTGGTAAGTAAAATTTCTGGAGTTTAGTATACTCCAGTGCCACTTATTAGGGTTACCTAATGAGAAACCAGGAGCTATGTTTCTTTTCATTTTAACAGTGTTCTGAATGACTCCTGTCTTGAATTTATGTAATTTTGGTCTACTGTGAGCATTTTGAGCACATCCATACTTCCTTACACTTCCTATATGATGCTATAATGGGAATAGGGGACTCTGAAAAGTTATAGCGTCTGACATGCCAAAATATATTTTTTGTTATAGATAGTGTCAATTCATATATACTAGCATTTAAATATTTACCATATCATTGTCATATTATGTTAACATTGATCCTTGCCTCAATCCATTCTCCTTTAGGGCGTATGGGGTCACAGGTAATCATACCCTATCGATGTGATACGTATGACTACATGCACCTTCGTCCTATGGGTGACCTGGGCCAGATTATTTTTCTGGTAAGAGCCTGTATTACTGATTACACATGTAAATGACTATGAGGTCATTTTTAGGAAAGAGAGGCAATTAATAAAGCAGCAGTTTCATTTTAGTGTGACAAAGGCATTCTCTACTAGTGTTCACAGGGTATTTTTGAAAACTCTAGTCTAACAGTTGGTAAACTTTTTCTGTAAAGCTCCACATAGTAAATATTTTAGGCTTTGTGAGTCATAGGATCTTCGCCATAATTACTCAGCTCTGCTCTTATAGCTCAAAAGCAGCTATAGACAATATGTGAAGGGATAAAGGTGACTGGGTTCCAATAAAACTTTATTTACAAAGTTGAACTGTAGACTAGATTTGTCTGTGGGTCATAGTTTGCCAGTCCCTGCCCTAAACCTATGCTGTCCAATATGGTAATCACTAGTCACATATGGCTATTGAACACATGAAATGTGACTAGTCAGATACACTGTTAAGTGTAAAATACACCCCAGATTTCAAAAACATAGTATGAAGAAAATAATCAATATATCAGGTTCTTCCTTTACACCAATGGGCAGAGGGATGGGGAATGAGTGGGGGAGACCCTTCAAGGGATGCTTACAAATATGTGGTCCCTTTTGGTGTGTCAGTGCTTGAAGATCTTACTGGTTTATTAGGTAGGGGACAGAGATGCTAAATATCTTACAGTGCACAGGACAGTTTCTTTCCACAAAGAAATGGGCTGCCCAAGATATCTGCAGTTTTCCTACTGAGAAACACTGGGCTTAGATGTTTGGGCTTACTGTTCTTTTAGCTAACTTTTCTTACTTTCATCATCATGCTGGAATTGAGCTTTTCCGTTTGCACATGTTCCCCTTTAAAAAAGATATTTGGTAAATATCCTTAATATCTGATATTATTTTTATATTGATGATTTGTGATCTCTTTAAATATTGACTTATTTTAATGGCATTTTATTTATTTTTTACTGAATGTTCATAAACTATATTTATATTGGAAATTTTTGTGTTTTTAAAGTGTTTTTCTTTTCCAGAGTCTTATTTTCAAATATCCTCTTGTTAATGTAATTACAGGAGCTTAGCTTTTATCTAGTTCTTTGTAACTTAAGATTATTGGTTACTTTGTCAATTCTCAAAATAAAAATATTACACAAATGTAGGTGAAATGCCATATAGCTACTGACTTGCAAATGTAGAGAGTCATTAGAATTGAGCTATATTACTTATTTCATTTTTTCCATAGATGCTTATTGAGTGTCTGCTGTGTGCTTGGCATATCATGATGAACAAGTCCAGGGGGGAGCTCACAGTCTTAGGGAATACAGGCACCAAACACATAACTTTGAAGAGAATAATGATTATGAAAGGGAAAATCCAGGGAAAGCAAAATTGAGGGGGAGGGATTCGCTATGTTTTTGTTGTTTATTTTTGAGAAGGATGGGCCATATTAGGTGTGGGGTTCTGATTTCTCTGCTTCAGTTTCTGTTTGAAACTGCTCTCTGAATGGTTACTTGATCTGACTAGGGAGCCTTGGGAGCTAGTTTCCTTTGATTCCTTCCCTCTAGGCCTCATTCTAGGGCCATTTATGCAGTTAACTAGAGGCCCAGTGCACGAAATTCGTGCATTGGGTTGTGTCCCTCAGCCCAGCTTGCACCCTCTCCAATCTGGGACCCTTCGAGGGATGTCCAACTGCCCAGTTAGGCCCACTGGGATCAAGCCTAAACGGGCAGTCGGACATTCCTCTCACAATCCAGGACTGCTAGCTCCAAACTGCTCGCCTGCCAGCCTGCCTGATTGCCCCTAACTGCTTCTGCCTGCCAGCCTGATCACCTCCTAACTGCCCTCCCCTGCCAGCCTGATCGCCCCTAACTGTCCTCCCCTGCAGGCCTGGTTGCACCCAACTGCCCTCCCCTGCTGGTCCGGTAACCCCTAACTGCCCTCTCTTGCCAGCCTGGTCGCCCCTAACTGTCCTCCCCTGCAGGCCTGGTTGCACCCAACTGCCCTCCCCTGCTGGTAACCCCTAACTGCCCTCTCTTGCCAGCCTGGTCGCCCCTTACTTCCTTCCCTGCTAGTCTGGTCACCCCCAACTGTCCTCCCCTGCAGGCCTGGTTCCCCCCAACTGCCCTCCCTTGTAGGCCTGGTTCCCCAACAACTGCCCTCCCCTACAGAGCTGGTCTTCCCCCAACAGCCCTCTCCTGCAGGCCTGGTCTCCCCTCAGCTGCCCTCCCTGTAGGCCTGGTTCCCCCCAACTGCCCTCCCCTGCAGGCCTGGTCAGCCCCCAACTGCCCTCCCCTGCAGGGCTGATTCCTCTCAACTGCCCTATCCCGCTGGCCTGATCGCACACAACTGCCCTCCCCTGCCATCCATCTTGTGGCCACCTTGTGTCCACAGGGGGGCAGCCATCTTTGAGCACATGAGGGCAGCCATCTTGTGTGTTGGAGTGATGGTCGATTTGTATATTACTCTTTTATTAGGATGCCTCACACTCTTCCACGCTTGAGTTATTTTATTTTTATTATTTTATTTTAATTTAAAAAAAAATCTTTATTGTTGAAAGTATTACATATTTCCCCTTTTTCCCCATCTATTCCCTCTAGCCCATCCCAACTTCCTGCCCAAGGCTCTCACCACCCCACTCTCTGCGTCCCTGGTTTGCATATGTGCATACAAGGTTTTTGGTTGATTACCTCCCACCGGACCACCCTCCCATGCCTTTCCTCCAAGATTCTGTACTCTGTTCCTTATTTCCATGTCACGCTGTTCATCAGTTTATTTTGTTAACTAGAAGCCCGATGCATGAAATTCATGCAAGGGGCTAGATCCTCGCAGCTGTAGCAGCTTGCCTCAGCCCTTGCAGCTCTGGCTTCATCCAGAAGGATGTGCGTAAGCACCAGATGGACATCTGGAAGGTCATTCGGCTGTTCAGTATTATTAACATATTACATTTTTATTATTATAGATAGATTAGATTCCATATATGAATGAGATCATGTGATACTTGTCTTTCTGTGAGTGACTTATTTCACTTAGCATGATTCTCTCCAGGTCCCTCCATGCTGTCTCAAAGGGTAAGAGATTTCTTCTTTATTACTGCTGCATAGTATCCTATCTAGTAGAGAGGGAATATGCTAATTGACCATCACTCTTCACAAAAATGGCTGCACCTGCAGCTGAGGCCAAGTTACCATAAGGAATCTTAATGAGCAATCAGCAGGGACCTGAGGCTACTCCTTCCCTCACTCTCCCTGCCAGAGGGCAGTTGTGGGGAACCAGGCCTGCATGGGAGGGCAGTTGGGGGTGACCAGGCTGGCAGGGGAGAGAAGATAGGGGCGACCAGGTTGGCAAATGAGGGCAATTAGGGGTTACCAGGCCAGCGGGGGAGGGCAGTTGGAGGCAACCAGGCCTGCAGGAGAGGACAGGGGTGACCAGGCCATCAGGGAAGGGCAATTAGGAGCAATAGAGCCAGCAGGGGAGCAGTTAGGTGTCTTTCAGGCTGGCAGGGGATCTTAGGTCGAGTCCCCCACTCAGCAGGGCTTGTCTGGGGACCTCAGGTTGCATCCCCCACTGGCCAGGGCTTGACAAGGGACCTCAAGGTGTGCTTCCAGTCCTGTTGCTGGGCTAGGGGACCTTAGCCTGCTCCCCGTCCCCAGCACCAGGCTGGGGGGTCTCAGGCCACTCCTCCCATCTGGTGGGGCTTGACAGGGACTTCAGGCCATGCTCCCTACCTGGCAGGGCTTGACAGGGGACCTCAGGCCACACCCCCCACCCAGCAGGGCTTGACAGGGGACCTTTAAGGTGTGCTTTTTGTCCTGGTGCTGGGCTAGGGGATCTCAGGCTGCTGCCCCCACCCCAGCGCCAGGCCAGGGGACCTCAGGTCGCACCCCCCACCCGGCAGGGCTTGATGGGGGACCTCAGGTCATGCCCCTCGCCCCAGCACTGGGCTAGGGGACCTGAGGCTGCGCCCCTGCTGCCTGGCTGGGCTTGACTAGGACCTCAGGCTGTGGCCTCCACTCAGCGGGGGTTGATGGGGTCCTCAAGGTGCAGCCCCAGTGCTGGATCATGGGAACTCAGGCCGCACCCCCACCCAGTAGGGCTTGATGGGGGACCTGAGGCTGTGCCCCCTGCCACTGGGGCTTGACAAGGGGAACTGAGGCTGCACCCTCTCCTGGTACTGGGCTTGGGGACCTGAGGCTTCACCCCCCTATCTGGTGGGGCTTGATAGGGGGACCTCATGCCATGCCACCCCCCAGCAGGGCTTGACAGGGAAACCTCAGGTCATGTCTCCCTCCCCCCCCCCCCCCCCCCGCCTCCAGTGGGGCTTGATGGAGGACCTCAAGACACCCCCAACCCAGGTCTGGGCTGGGGGACCTCAGGCCATATTCCCCATCCTAGCTCTGGGCCAGGGGTCCTGAAGCTATGCCTCCTGCCCGGCAGGGCTTGACAAGGGTGGGACTGTCTGGGTCTGGATCTAGCCCAATGGGGGGGGGGGGGATAGGGGTGCGGGGGCGGCCAGGTCTGGGTCTCAGATGATTTTGAGGTGCATGTGGGTGGGCAGGGACTTGACTCTGGGTCCCATGGTGAGCTCCAGACTCTGACAGGAGGAAGGTTTTCATATATTTTTTACTAATTTTATTTAATCTCTGACACTTCTATTATAGAGAAAGGGCAAATAGCAATATTAAATTATTTCCTCTAATTAATCCCCTTTTATGTGCATGAATTTTGTGCACTGGGTCACTAGTTCTGTGATATAATGTACTGCAGCTTTTTTATCCACTCACCTACTGATGGGCAGTTGGGCTGTTTCCAGATCTTAGCTATTGTAGATTGTACTGCTATGAACATAGGGGTGCGTACATTCTTTCTGATTGATGTTTCGGGTTTCTTAGGATATATTCCTAGAAGTAGCATCGCTGGGTCAAGTGGCAGTTCCATATTTAATTTTTTGAGGAAACTCCATACTGTTTTCCTTAATGACTGCACCAATCTGCATTCCCACCAGCAGTGTACTAGGGTTCCCTTTTCTCCACATCCTCTCCCATTACTTGTCATTTGTTGATTTGTTGATAGTAGCCATTCTGACAGGTGTGAGGTGATACCTCATTTTTGTTTTAATTTACATCTCTCTAATGATCAGTGACTGAGCATTTTTTCATATGTCTCTTGGAAATCTGTGTGTCTGTTTTAGAGAAGTGTCTATATAGGTCCTTTGCCCATTTTTTTTTTATTGGATTGTTTGTCTTTCTTTTGTTAAGTTGCATGAGTTCTTTATATGTTTTGGATATTAACACTTTATCATTGCCAAATATGTTCTCCCATACAGTGGGCTCTCTTTTTGTTTTGTTGATGGCTTCTTTTGCTGTACAGAAACTTTTTATTTTGATGTATTTCCTTTTGTTTATTTTCTCCTTAGTTTCCTGTGCCCTAAGAGATGTATCCATAAACATATTACTACAAGAGATGTCTAAGATTTTGTTGCCTCTCATATCTTCTAAGATTTTTATAATTGCATGACTTACATTAGGTCTTTTATCCATTTTGAATTTATTCTTGTGTATGGTGTAAGTTAGTGATATAGTTTCATTTTTTTTCCCATCTATCTGTCCAATTTTCCCAAAACCATTTATTGAAGAGACTGTCTTAACTCCATTGTATGCTCTTGCTTCCTTTGTCAGATATTAATTGAGCATAAAGGCTTGGGTTGATTTCTGGGCTCTCTGTTCTGTTTCATTGATCTATATGCCAATTCTTGTGGCAGTACCAGGCTATTTTGATAATGGTGGCTGTGTAGTATAATTTGATATCTGGTGTTGTGATTCCTCCAAGTTTGTTCTTCATTCTCAAGATGGCTGCAGCCATTTGTTTTTTGTGGGGTTGTTTTTGGCTCCATATAAATTTTTGAAGTGTTTGTTCTAGATCTATGAAATATGCCATTGATATTTTAATAGGGATTGCATTGACTCTACAGCTTGCTTACCTTGGGTAGTATGGATATTTTAATGCTGATAATTCTACCAATTCATGAACATGGAATATTCTTCCACTTGTTTATATCTTTTCCTATCTCTTTTTTAAACATCTGTAGTTTTCTGAGTATAAGTCTTACCTCCTTGGTTAAGTTTTTTTCCTATTTATCTTAATTTTGTTTGTTGCAGTGGTATATGGGATTGTTTGTTTAGTTTTTCTTTTGAGAATTCATTATTGGTGTATAAAAAAGCCATCAATTTTTGGATGTTGATTTTGTATCCTGCTATATTGCCAAATTTCATTTATTAAAGCTAGTAGTTTTTTGCTGGAGTCTTAAGGGTTTTCTATGTACAATATCATGTCATCTGCAAATGAGAGTTTTACTTCCTCCTTCCTGATTTGGATGCCTTTTATTTCTTCTTCTTGTCTGGTCGCTTTGGCTAGCACTTACAGTTCTGTGTTGAATAAGGGTGGTGAAAGTGGACAACCCTGTCTTGTTCCTGTTCTTAGGTATGATGTTGGCTGTAGGTCTGTCATATATGGCCTTTATCATGTTGAAATATGCTCTCTCTATTCTCACTTTGCTGAGAATTTTAATCAAAAATGGGTGTTAGATTTTATTGAATGTTTTTCTGAATCTGTTGATATGTTCGTGTGATTTTTGTCTTTCAGTTTGTTTATGGGATGTATCATGTTTATTTTATTTTTTTTAATTTTTTTTATTCAGTTTATTAATTACATTGTTTCCCCTTTTTTATCCCCCTATATCTTCCCTCCACCCTGTACCTATCCCACCCTCCGCCCTCATCTCCCCCTCCCCAATGTCCTCTCCCATTGTTGCAAGATTTTTGTCCAATCTCTTGCTGTACTTCCAACAACACTTTTCTCCCCAAGAATTGTCAGTCCATTCCCTCTCTATGTCCATGTTTCTGTTATAGTCACCAGTTTATCTTGTTCATCAGCCTATCAGTTCACTTGATTTTTATGTTCATTTGTTGATAGATGTGTATTTGTTGTTCATAATTTATATTTTTACCTTTTTCTTCTTCCTCTTCTTAAAGAATATCTTTCAGCATTTCATATAATACTGGTTTGGTGGTGATGAACTCCTTTAGCTTTTTCTTATCTGCGAAGCACTTTATCTGATCCTCAATTCTGAATGATAGCTTTGCTGGATAGAGTAATCTTGGTTGTAGATTCTTGCTCTTCATTATTTTGAATATTTCTTGCCACTCCCGTCTGGCCTGCATCGTTTCTGTTGAGAAATCCGCTGACAATCGTATGGGTGTTCCCCTGTAGGTAACCAACTGTTTTTCTCTTGCTGCTTTTAATATTCTCTCTTTATCTTTTGCTCTTGGCATTTTAATTATGATATGTCTTGGTGTGGTCCTCTTTAGATTCCTATATTTTGGGGTTCTGTGTACTTCTTGGGCTTTTAAGTCAGTTTCTTTCACCAGGTGGGGAAAGTTTTCAGTCACTATTTCTTCAAGTAGGTTTTCATTAACTTGCTCTCTCTCTTTTTCTGGCACCCCAATAATTCGGATGTTGGCTTGCTTGAGGTTGTCCCAGAGGCCCCTTACACTATCTTCAATTATCTGAATTCTTTTTGTTTCTTGCTTTTCCAGCTGAGTGGATTTTGCTTCTTTGTATTTCAAATCTTTGACTTGGTTCTTGTGGCCCTCTGGACTGCTTTTAGGACTTTGTGTAATATTTTTTATTTCAGCCTGTGTATGCTTGATTTCTAGTTGGTCCTTTTTTTTATCTGTGAGGGTCTGGTTTGTATCCTCAGAGGTCTTGCACATTTCCCTGAGGGTCTCATTCATTTCTTTGTAAGTATAATTCATCTCCTTGTAAATCTCATTCATTTGCTGGTTGGTCTTGTTTATTTCCTGGTAATTCTCATTAAGTTGATCGGCCTTTTGTAGGAGCCTCTTGAAAAGCCTTATAACCGTGGTTTTGAACTCTATGTCTTGTCGTCTTTTCTCCTCCATTTCTTTCACACCTGATTTCTTTCCATGTCTCTGCATGGTGGCTGCTTTATGTGGCGGCTATCCTCAAAGGGACAGTGGCTCAGTCTCCCCAGTTACCTGAGGTGGCTACTCTTACTGCAATCCTTTATGGGTTGTATTCAGTGTTTTTGAATTTAAACCCAGCTTTTTGTTGTTAGCCCTAGGAGGGTTTGACCTCCAGGCCAATTGTCTGTGAAGCTCAGCTGTGCTCAGGTTGGATGGGCGGAGTCTCCGGGCCAAGCAGACAGCGTTAGCTCCGCCCTATGTGGCCCCAGGGGTTCTGTGCCAGGGGCAATGGCTGCCAGCACCTCTGAGAGAGAGCCGCTACGGAGCTCCACCAGCTGCCGGTTGCCGGGGAATTCAGACTTTCCCAAAATGAGTCTGCATGCGCAATGTCTCACCCAGGGTCGTAAAACAAAGCAGTCTGACGGTTTTCCGAATGAGAGACAAGTCGCGGTGTGCTCTCTGCGCCGTCACGCAGCCGAGCTGTTCGCGGGAGAGCTGCCTTCTCCACAAGCCGGGAGACCCGGCAGCACCCGAGCTTCGGGGTGCCCTCCCACTGTCCAGTTTTCACCCCGTGTGATAGTGGGTTCTCTGGACTTCGCCCAGAGCTGGAGAATCTGTCCAGTGGGATGCCCCTGTCTCCCCGTTCGAGAAACCTGGCCGGTTTTCAGCCGCCCGCCCTCTCCGCGGCGCGCACTCCAAACCTCTCTGCGCGCGAATCTTTCAACGCCGTCCGCCGCCGCTCCTCCGAGTCACAGTGTCTTATTTTCACTTTTATTTGTGGAATTTTCACTCGGCGAGCGTTCTGGTGATTCTGGAAGGTGTTTGTTCCTTCGTTAAGTTGTAGTATTAAAATTGCTGATTATGACGGCAAGATAGGTGTTTTGCCTTTGCCGCCATCTTAGTTCTCTGTATCATGTTTATTGATTTGTGAATATTGTACCAGCCTTGCATCCTTAGAATAAATCCTATGTGGTCATGGTATGTGATCTTTTTAATATATTGCTGGATGCGATTTGATAATATTTTGTTGAGGATTTTTTGGCCTGTAATTCTCCTTCTTTGTAGTGTCTTTATCTCATTTTGGAGTTAGGTTAATGCTGGCCTTATAAAAAAAAACTTGGAGGTGTTCCTTCCTATTGTGTTTTTTGTTTTGTTTTGTTTGTTTGTTTTAAATAGTTTGAGGAGTGTCGGCATTAGTTTTTCTTTGAATATTTGGTAAAACTCCCCTGTGAATTCATTTGGACCTGGGCTTTTGTTTGGTGGGAGATTTTTGATTACTGCATCTATTTCATTAGTTGTTATTGGCCTATGCACATTTTCTGATTCTTCCTGATTCAGTTTTAGGAAATTGTATTTTTCTGGGAATATGTTCATTTTATCCAGGTTGTCCAGCTTGTTGGCATATAGTTGTTCATAGTACTTTCATACAATCCTTTATATTTCTGTGGTGTCAGTGGTTACTTCTCCACTTTTGTTTCTCATTTTATTTATTTGGGTTTTTTCTCTTTATTTCTTAATAACTCTGGCTCATGGTTTATCAATCTTGTTTTACTTTCAAAGAACCAGTTCTTGGTTTCATTGCTTTTTTTATATTGTTTTTTTAGTCTCTGTCATTTATTTTTGCTCTAATCGTTATTATTTCTTCCCTTCTACTTACTGTGGGCTTTTCTTGTTCTCTTTCTAGTTCTTTAAGTTGTAGAGTTAAATAGTTTATTATTATTATTATTATTATTATTATTATTTTTAGATAGGCCTGTAGTGCTATGAACTTCCCTCTCAGGACTGCTTTTGCTGTGTCCCAGAGGTTTTGGGTTGTTGTGTGTTCATTTTCGTTTGTTTTCAGGAAGGTTTTGATTTCTTTCTTGATCTCATTGGTAACTCATTTGTTGTTTAATAACTCCATGAGTTTGAATGTTTTGGGGTGTTTTATTGTAGTTGATTTCTAATTTTATTCCACTGTGATCTGAGAAGATGCTTGATATGATTTAAATCTTAGACTTATAGAGACTTGTTTTGTTCTAACAAGTGGTCTGTCTTTGTGAATGATCCATGTGCACGTGAGAAGAAGGCATATTTTGCAGTTTTGAGACGAAATGTTCTATAAATGTCAGTTAAATCCAATGTGTCCTTTAGAGTCACTGTTTCCTTGTTACTTTTTTTAAACATATTTTTATTGGTTTCAGAAAGGAAGGGAGAAGAAATAATGATGACAGAAAATCATTGATTGGCTGCCTCCTGCACCCCCCCCCCGCCCCCACTGGAGACCGAGCCTGCCAACTGGGCAGATACCCTGAAAGGGAATTGAACCCAGGTCCTTTTGGTCCATGGGAGAATGCTCAATCCACTGAGCCACAAAACTGGGCTCCGTGTTAATTTTTTGTCTGGAAGGTCTATCCAGTGAAGTCAGTGGGGTAGTCAAGTCCCCTACTATGATTTTATTATTGTCTATCTCTTCCTTTAGGTCATCTAAAAGGTTTTTTTAGCATATTTATTTATTCATTCATTCATTCATTTGTTTGTTTTTTATATTTTAATCTTTATTGTTCAGTTTATTAATTACATTGTTCCCCCTTTTTCCCCCCTATAGCTCCTCTCCACCCGGTACCCATCCCACCCTCCGCCCTCACCTCCTCCCCACTGTCCTCTCCCATAGGTGCATGATTTTTGTCCAGTCTCTTGCAGCAACTCCCACACCTCTTTTCTCCCCAAGAATTGTCAGTCCATCTCTTCTCTATGCCCATGATTCTGTTATATTCACTAGTTTATCCTGTTCATCAGATTTTTAATTCACTTGATTTTTATATTCATTTGTTGATAGATGTGTATTTGTTGTTCATAAGTTTTATTTTTACGTTTTTCTTTTTCCTCTTCTTAAAGAATACCTTTCAGCATTTCATATAATACTGGTTTGGCAGTGATGAACTCCTTTAGCTTTTTCTTATCTGCGAAGGACTTTATCTGATCTTCAATTCTGAATGATAGCTTTGCTGGATAGAGTAATCTTGGTTGTAGATTCTTGCTATTCATCACTTTGAATATTTCTTGCCACTCCCATCTGGCCTGCATCGTTTCTGTTGAGAAATCCGCTGACAATTGTGTGGATGCCCCCTTGTATGTAACTGTTTTTCTCTTGCTGCTTTTAATATTCTCTCTTTGTATTTTGCTCTTGGCATTTTAATTATGATGTATCTTGGTGTGGTCCTCTTAGTGTTCCTATATATTGGGGTTCTGTGCGCTTCTTGGACTCCTAAGTCAATTTCTTTCACCAGGTGTTGGAAGTTTTTGGTCACTATTTCTTTAAGTAGGTTTTCATTATCTTGCTCTCTCTCTTTTTCTGGCACCCCTGTAATTCGGATGTTGGTATGCTTGAGGTTGTCCCATAGGCTCCTTACACTATCTTCAATTTTTTTGATTCTTTTTGCTTCTTGCTTTTTCAGCTGAGTGGATTTTGCTTTTTTGTATTTCAAATCTTTGACTTGATTCTTGCGGTCATCTAGACTGTTTTTAGGTCTTTGTGTAATATTTTTTATTTTAGTCAGTGTATGCTTAATTTCTAGTTGGTCCTTTTTCATATCCGTGAGGGTCTCGTTCATATCCTCAAAGGTCTCATTAAGTTCATTGGCCTTTTCTAGGAGCCTCTTGAAAAACCTTATAACCATGGTTTTGAACTCTATGTCCAGTTGTTTTTTTTCCTTCATTTCTTTCACATCTGATTTCTTTCCATGTCTCTGCATGGTGGCTACTTCCCTGAGTTGGTCGATTAGCTTTGTGTGGTAGATGTCCTCTAAGGGACAGTGCCTCAGCTTCCCCAGTTACCTGAGGTGGATACTCTTGGTGCAGCCCTTTATGGGTTGCACAGTCTTGCTCAAGTTAAGCCTAGATTATTGTTTTTAGCACGAGGGTTTGACCTCCATGCCAGTTGGTTGTGAGGATCAGCTGTGCTCAGGTTGGGTGGGTGGAGTCTCTGGGCTGATCAGGCAGCCTTGATTTCCCGTCAGCTCCGCCCTATGCGGCACCTGGGTTTCTGTGCCTGGTGGTAATGGCTTCACACACCTCTGAGAGAAAGCTGCCACCAAGCTCTACCCGCTGCCTGACAATTCAGCCTCTCCTCAAATGTGTGCACACAAAATCTCACTCAGCATTGTAAAACAATGCAGTCTGGTGTTTCCCTTCTTTTTCTTTTCCTCCCGAACAAGAGAGCAAGTCATGAGTCCTCTCTGCGTGCTCGCGCGCTTCTGCAGTTCCCAAGTTTACGTGCCCTCTCCACAAGCTCGCAGATCTCCGCAGCGCCCAAGGTTCAGCGTGCTTCCTTCTTACTGTCCAGTTTCACCCTGTATGAGCGTGGGTTCCCCGGACCTCACCGGAACTGGGGAATCAGTGCAGTAGGACACCTTTGTCTCCCTCCCTGTTTAAGAAAACCAGCTGGGTATCCAGCCGCCTGCCCCATCCTCTTGCGTGCGCATGGCTCCGAACCTCTGACTCCACACGTACCCTCAGCTCTGCCCTCTGCAGCTCCTCTGAGTCACAGTGTCCTATCTTTACTTTTATTTGTGAAATTTCCACTCAGCCAGCTTTCTGGTGATTCTGGATGATGTTCGTTCTGTCGTTAAGTTATAGGTTTGAAATTGTTGTGTGGGGCAGCAAGATAGGTGTTTACCTATACCACCATCTTGGTTCCTCTTTTTTTTTAGCATATTTAAGTGCTCTTATATTGGGTGCATACGTTTACCAGCGTTATATGCTCTTCCCTTTTAATATTATATAGTGATCTTTGTTGTCTCTGTGATGGCCTTCATGTTGAAGTCTATTTTGTCAATATGAGTATTGCCACACCAGCTTTTTTCCATCCCTTCAATCTTATCCTGTGTGAGTCTTGTTTTGAGGTGGGGCTCTTGTAGATAGCATATAGCTGTGTCATGTTTTTGTATCCATTCAGCAACCGTATATCTTTTGATTGAAGAATTTAAATCATTTACATATAGGGTTATTATGGACTAGTGGCCCGGTGCACAAAATTCATGACTGGGGGGAGGGTGTCACTCAGGCCAGCCTGCACCCTCTTCAATCTGGGACCCCTCGAGGGATGTCTGACGCCCCATTTAGGCCCGATCCAGGTAAGATTGAGCCTAAACAGGCAGTTATACATCTCTCTCACAGTCCAGGACTGCTGACTCCCAACTGCTCGCCTGCCTACCTTCCTGATTGTACCTAACTGCTTTTGCCTGCGAGCCTAATTATCTCCTTACCACTCCCCTGCCAGCCTAATTGATGCCTAACTGGCTGCCAACCTGTTTGCCCCTAACTGCCTTTCCCCTGAAGGCCTGATACCTCCTCCCCTCATCTGTTCTCCCCTGCAGGCCTGAGTCCCCCCTACCTGCCCTTTACTTCAGGCCCAGTTGCCCACAACTGCCTTCCCTTGCAGACCTGGTCCCTCCCAACTACCCTCCTCTGCTGGCCATCTTGTGGCAGTCATCTTGTGTCCACATGGGGACAGCCATCTTGTGTGTTGGAGTGATGGTCAATTTGCATATTATTCTTTTATTAGGTAGGATAGGTACTTATTTATTGCCATTTAAATTCTGTATGCCTCATTTTCTCTTTATCATCTTCTCATTAAGCAGTCCCTTTAGCATTTCTTGTGGAAGGGCCACACTCAAAGGGCCAAAGAGCTGCACGTGGCTCACAAGCTGCAATTTGCTGGCCACTTCTCTAGTTAATTATTAAATCTGAAGAGGTTGTGGGAAATTCTGCCTGAATTTGTTGTAGCCAGACTGCCATAATTTTTAAACTTGGAGTTATTTTTTAGATTCTTCCTCTTCCATTCTTTCCATCTTGGCTGAAAAATCCTTTTTTTTTTTTTTTAAACTTTTTATGTGTAGAGCTGCTTTTTTAAGATGAGTATGTCAGTCACTGTGCTGTAGATTTTACGCATAGTGTCTTTCACTCAAATCATTTTATTTTTAAAAATGAATAGCATTTTTTAACTAGTTCTATCATGTGATTACCTGAATAAAGTGGACTTTCAACTATTAGTCTCCAGAAGAGTCAGAGAATCAGCAGGGGTTTGAGATCTCAGAATAATTTCTGTTGTAATAAATGGAGCCTGTATGAAATGGCACTGTATTGTGACTACAACATATGGTCCATCTTGAAATTTGTGGGGAGATGTGGGTGGGGCCCTACAGAAAGATTAAGTGCTAGAGTACACCCCTTAGGTTTTTACTTTATTGGCTGTTGCTGTTATAGGAATGGGATATGAGAAACAAAGATTCTATCAGAAGAGCAGTCGAGCACAGCAATGTGGTCATCAATCTTGTTGGGCGAGACTGGGAAACCAAGTAAGTCTTGACACATTTCTTTGTATAAGCTGTCTTAGGGTTCAGTAGACTCTTATTGGGCACTGTCTGTATGTTAAGCATTGTAGTAATGACATTTTAAATCAGTTCATTAATAAGCAATCATTTACATACTAACCATTTGCATACATAGCCCCCCCACTTCCCCTTAGGGGAGTTAGCTGCGTAAGTTTGGTATGAGTAAGCAGTGTGATGTGTGGCCCATAAGAAGTATGCATGATTGTGTCAGTGTGGTCCGTAATGTCAGTTGGACAGGATGATCAATACTGGTCCTGTGCTTGGATCTTTCCAGTGGGGATGGGGTTTGGTAGGAAAATTTTGCTTGTTCACTGTCAACAAGGTAAGGTGACCGTTGTGTTTTCTAGTTTGACAATGTTGTAGATCTGTTCTCCACATTGTAACTGAAGATGGAATGAGTACTGGTTTGAACAGTTCTTGTGTGAGTTATTTATCAACAACTAATGTTTAAAACCTGTAGTTCCACAAAATTTTGTTCAGACCTGTTTTTGTAGCATTTACTAAAGTTTGACTTAGATTTGTTTACCTCATCAAATGCTCTTAAGTACTTTGATGACTTGGAGGGTCTTAGTCAGCATTATACCTTTCATAGTGACTTACAGTGTAAAACAGAGTAAGCATTTAGTAAATGTTGGATTAAACTGGTGACTGACTGTTCTTTTTAACCCTGAGAGAAACAAAGGCCTAGAATAAAAAGGGATTTCCCTGGTCCTGGTGCTTTCCTCATCCCTACCCAAACAGTGCAGCCAGATTTTTTTCAAGGCCCTCAGCCTTGGAATTTGCTGAGGACACAGAACATTATGCAAGCTGATTTATAACATTAGTAAACCTTGAATTATATATATGGTAATAACAGTGAGCCGTAAAATAAAGTAAGTTTCATTTTGGGTGAAATCATTGCTGTTTTATAGTTCAGATATTATGAATTCCATCACTAGTATGAAAATCAGCTTACTAACAGAAAGCTTTGAAATCCTGAGTTAAGTGGTCTTAGCCCATCTTCTTTTCTTCTAGAAACTTTGATTTTGAGGATGTTTTTGTGAAAATTCCCCAAGCAATTGCTCAGGAGTCCAAGAAAGCCGGAGTTGAAAAATTAATTCACGTTTCACACCTGAATGCTAATATTAGAAGTACTTCTCGATATCTGAGAAATAAGGTAAGTGACAAGTTGATTTGGGAAGAGATTCACAGAACTGGAGTTTCCTGGCCCCTTTGAAACATGAGTTAAGCTTTTACTCAGGGTTTCTCATTGACATATCCAGGATTAAAGGGGGGTTTTAATTTTCCATACATCTGAAATGCTACCCAAGCATTTGTGTGAGAGAGCATGTGCATGTGCATTGTGTTCTGCCATTTTGGTTGAGTGCCTTCTATTTGCAGGGAACTATGCTAAGGAATTTCAAAGATGGATATACCATATTATTTTTATCCTCTAAAATGCAGTTTCTTGGGGCATAATAGAATTACACAGTAAACAAAAATGGTAGAGTACGATTCCTGCCCGAAAGAGTCATACCTGTGTCACCTACCAAGGTTATAGGATCATCTTTTTTTCTCAAACCCCTTGTATAGTTATGACCTTGTGCTACATCTGAAGGGGTGATAGGAAGACTAAGAATGACCAGAGATCCTTGACAGTGGCTCCCAAGTTTTTGACCAACTGCATTTCTTTATTGAACAAATTGTTTATAAAGCATCTACTATGTGCTACATTGTATTAGGCATTGGATATATAGGAATAAATAAAACAAACATGGTCTTAACCCATATCTACTTTCTAGTCCATTGAGGAAAATAATTCCCGATGTACGAGGTATTACAAAATAGCTGTAAGAGCCTATAATGGAGGGGAGAGGGAGCTTTTAATTACCAGCATCAGAAAATTCAGCATAAACTCTCTTAAACAAAAAGGAACTTATAGGTCCACATTATTTGAAAAACCCAGCAGTAGGAAACCTTAGCCACATTGCTGCCGAGGTTCGTGAGGGCTTCAGCTTTGTTTCTGTGTGATTCTGTGTGTGTGTTTCATGTCACAAAACTGCTTGACAGTACTTCATACTTCACATTTTCATACTACACTAGAGAAAGTTCACACTGCCTGCCTCTGCCCTGTCATTTATAGAATCATCTGAATTCATGATTGTTTGGAAGTGACAGGGTAGGGGAAGTCAGTGGTGAGAAATAGAGCAGTCAAATATTTCCAGCTCTTTGGCTTAATCCACTGAGTGGACAGTGGTGCTATTGAATAAGATGAGAAACATTTGTGACTAAGCTTTAGGACAGTGGTTCTTGACCTTTGCTACATTAGAATCACTGAAGGAGCTTTGAAAAATCTTGATGCCCAAGCCACACTCAGATCAATTCAAATAGAATTTATTGGAATACAATTTGGCATCGGTATTTTTAAACTCCCTAGGTAATTTCAGTATGCAGCAAAGATTGAGAATTACAATTTATGGATAATGGAAGAGGATGATTCAGTTTTGGACTTGGGTAGCATTTCAGATGTGTCTCAGTCGGCCAGGTAATGGGGATGAATGGGATTTATGATCCTGCAGCTCAGAAGAGAGGTGTGGACTCAAGTCACCAGCCTTTGTTGATAATTGAAACAGTTGGAGAGGATAAGGTGGTCTGGTATAGAAACATGGATTGAGAAGAGAGCTTTGGGCTGGGCCTAGAGGAATATCATTGATTAATGGTCTTGTAGATGAGGACTACCAAAACAAAGGACTGAGACTGAACGTGATCAGCTAGAAGGGACACCAGGAGATGTGAGGTTATGAAAGCCAAGGGAAGACAGTGTTGCAAGAAGGAAGTAGTTATTTATGAGTGCTGCTGAGAAGCCAAGTAAGTGAGAACTCTAGAATAACCTTGGGTCTACTGATATAGAGGCCATCAGGATCTTAACCTAGAATCATTTGAGTGCAAACATTGGGGCAGAATCCAGAGTAAAGGTGAGTGAGAAGTTAGTAGGAGCTGAGGCATTGGGACAGTAAAGGCAAGTAGTTTAGGCGTTTGGTAAAAGGATAGAATGTGGGTGGGACAGATGGACAGGAAGCTGGAGGGTCACATAAAGTTGGAAAATTATTTTTCTTTTAAAGTAGAAGATCTTTGTTTAAAAGACATTGTTGAAATGCGGGTGGGATGGTGCTGGTAAAGAGACTGAGACGGAAGATAGAGGAGAGAAAATGGGGCAGGTTCCTGAGAAAGTTAAAGGACGTGAGCTCCAAAGCATTGGTGGTAGCACTGCTCCTCTGATGTGGTAAGAAGGAAGGAGAAAATGTTGGTTCATGCACCTGAGTTTGTAAATTAAGTCCTGAGAACTGAGGTGATTTTTTTTTTCTTGCAGTGTATCTTCTCTTTGCATTAACAGGTAATGTCATTCACTGAAAGGGAGAGGAAAATAAGGAGAAATTTGAATAGAATAGAAAATGTTTGAAATTGTCATATGGGAGAGTAAAGTAATAATAAGAAAACAGTATATGTGGAAAATGTTAAGTACTCAGTTAAAACTGGTGAATTTACAGTCATGTGTCACTTAGAATTACATTCTGAAAAATGCGTTGTTATGCCATTCTGTCTTACGAACATTGTAGAGTACACCTCTACAAACCTCGATGGTATAGTCTATTGCTCTCAAGGTTACAAGCCTGTACAGCATGTTACTATACAAACAACACAAGGTTAAATCAAGAACAAGTGAAAATATAAGGAGAAAGAGTACATATTAAAATAAAAAGTATAGTAAATATATAAACAAGTAGCAGTTGTTTATATATTATTATCAAGTATTATGGACTGTACATAAATGTATATACTATTTTATATGACTGGCAGTGCAGTAGGTTTGTTTACATCACCAGAAACATATGAGTAATACATTGCACTAAGTTGTTAAGATGGCTACCCCATCTCTAGATGATAGGAATTTTTTTTTAGCTCCATTGTAATCTTATGGGCTCACCATGGTATATGTGGTCTGTTGCTTACCAAAATGCTGTGTGTGCATAACTATATAGTGATACCAATTTGTGATTTTTATTTAATTTCTTCCAACTCTGAAGGCAGAGGAGTTCATGGCTCAGAGAAGGAAAGTGATAGGGTTCTCCCAGGATTGGTATTTTGCCTAATGGGTGGAGTAGTGGACAAAATGACAAGGCATTTTACAGTATTGGTAAGAGAGTGATTGAAAAGTTGGACTGTGGAATCTAATCAGAGACAAAGGATGTTTGGAGGGAAAGCAGAATCTTAGACTAGAATTTCTGAAAAGGTTGATAAACAGATTATGTCAGGAATAGATAAGCAAGAACAAGCAGGTTGGAAGTGTAGGAAATTGTTATTTTGAGAGGAAGGTGTCTTCATTTAGTTTCAGAAGAAGGGCACTTCCAGTTGTTGATATGGTCTGTGTCCTTCCTGACCGAGTTGAGAGTGCAGAAGTGGACTGAAAAGGTGGTCGTTTGTTTGAGAAGCTCAAGAAACAGAGATTCAAGTCCACTTGGGCTTTGATGTCACCCATAGTGGTGGTGTAGGGGAAAAGAAAATTGGGGTGGAAAGGAAGATTGATATCTGCATTGAACAAGAGGCCTTGTTTAGGAGGTGAGTAGATGACACGTGAGGACAGGAAGATTAAGGACCTACCCGGCCAACCACACAGCTCTTTCTCTGGCAGGATGCTAAGTTGTTCACGCAAACCAGAGAATCTATAATTAGAAGGAAAAATGGGCTAGAAAAATTCTACTTTGATTTTTTTTCTTCAATGTAAGCTTCCCTGTAATAATTATGAGAAGAAATCCCACAAGACCTATAAGAAACTGGGATTTTTTTTATGTGTGATTTAAAAAATTTCTGTGTAATTGAGATTTATGAACAGTACCATTACTTTAATCTAGAGGAATGTATGGCCTTTGAAATATAAGTAGTGTCCCAATAGTGAAAAAAATGGGTGCTTTTTTCACTCATTTCAGAACTCTGTTTGTTTGGTTTCTTTAGGCTGTTGGAGAGAAAGAAGTGAGAGATGTATTTCCAGGAGCCACTATCATAAAGCCGTCAGACATGTTTGGACGAGAGGATAGATTCCTCAATTATTTTGCAAGTATGTATTCTTTCTTAACTTGGGGCCCAGTGCACAAATTCATGCACCTTGAAAGAACTGTGGGCCACGAGGCTGCAGTGGGCATAGGGGCAAGTCTTGGCCCATCTTCCAAGCCATTGCCCAGCCCCTCCCACCGCATTCCCTGGTTTCCTTTCTGCCAGTCCCCTGTCTGCTGGCAACCCTGCTCCCGCTGCCATTGCTCCCATGTGCTGGTGGCACCAAGCGATCTGGACCAGCACTGGGTACAAGTGGGACCCTAGCCAGCAGTGGGTGCGAGTGGCAGCTGCTGGCCCCAATTGCACCTCAGGAGCAGGGGGAGGTGAAGCCCTGAGGGGCAATTGGGGCTGGCGCCAGGCACCAGCAACAGGTACGAGCAGCAGCTCTGGTGCCAGCATTGGGTACAAGCAGGGCTGGCTCCAGCAGCAGGTGTGAGTGCCAGGCAGGACTGTGGTGTGCGGGAGCAAAGAATTTTTAGTAACCACCTTGCCCCGATGACAGTAACCAGTGCCCCACCTTGGTCTGGCGCCCTCACTCACTTGCTCCACCATTCTGCCTGCTGCCAATGCCCTCCATGGTCCACGCACATCTCCTGATGGTCAGCACATGCCATAATGACCGGTTGTTCAGTTGTTCTGCTGTTTGGTCTATTTGCATATTAGGGTTTTATATATATAGATAGTAGAAAATGGGAGACTGGTTTAAATTAAGCACAAATTAACAGTGTTCTCTAACTTGACAGACTGAGGTTATGTTTTTTCTCTTCCAGTTGCTATTTTCTCCTCCAAAATCATTATACTTACCTAGTCAGCATGGTCCTTCTTAGGATCTTTGATACTATGTATCAAAAGAAGCATCTTAGAATTGTGGAAAGAGTATGTATTTAGAAGTCAGAGAACTGAGTTTAAATTTTGGTGGGGGGAAACCGGTTTGGCTCAGTGGATAGAGCGTCAGACTGCGGACTGAAAGGTCCCCAGTTCGATTCCGGTCAAGGGCATGTACCTTGGCTGTGGGCATATCCCCAGTAGGGGGCATGCAAGAGGCAGTTGATCAATGTTTCTCTCTCATCGATGTTTCTGACTTTCTATCCCTCTCCCTTCCGCTCTGTAAAAAAATCAATAAAATATGTTTAAATAAATTAAATAGATAGATAGATTGTAAAAAAATCAATAAAATATATTTAAATAAATTAAATAGATAGATAGATAGATAGATAGATAAATAAATAAATAAATAAATAAATAAATAAATTTTGGTGGAGGGGAATAACTAGCTCTGTGATTTTGTCAAATCTGAGTGGTAGCTTTCTCATCTTTAAAATGGAGATAATGGCTGCCTCAAGAGCAGTGTGTGAATTAGATGAAGTAGCCTATGTTATATCAGCTGGCATAGTTAATGCTTAAATGTAATCTTCATTTATACTTTTCATATGAAGCCCATTTTTTACTACTTTCTGATTTAGTCTGATTGCTAAGTCTTTTTAGTGTTGATTTTCAAAAACAAAGAGATAATATTCTTTGTCAGATACATTTCATAGATCTTCCTTGATGAGAGTAATTTCTGTGGAATTTTTAGAGATAATAAATATTAATTTGGCCATTAATAAATTAGAAATAATATGTGAACTCTTTTCATAGGCTGGGGGATACTTTATGTCTACTCTCAGGATTTTGGTTAATTTGTTTGTTTGCTAATTAGACTTTTGTCTTGACAGATAATATCTGTGTTCTTACTAAGTGATGAGATTTTTGAGACTTTAGAAGTGAAAAAATAATCCTGTACTTCTGTGGGGGTGGGAGGGCATAATACATTTTTTTTATTTTTTTTTTATTTTATTGATTTTTTTGCAGTATAATAGTAGTACATGTTTTCCTTTCCCCCTCCCCCTTATCCTCCCCGCAGCCTCCCCTACCCGCCAGCACATATCCCCACCTTCCCCCCCTCCCCGCCCCAGTGTCTTTCATTCATTGGTTATGTTCATATGCATGCATACAAGTCCTTCAGTTGATCTCCCCCCGCATCTGCCTCCCATCCACCCAAGCCTTCCCCTGTAGCTTGACAGCCTGTTCAAGGCCACCCTGCCTCTATATCAATCACTCTCCCCTGTTTCTTTTCTTCAAAAATATCTTGCCTCTGCATACTAGAAATAAATGTATAAGAACAAAAAATGTTTCAGTCTCAGTTTCAATGGCCAACTGTTCTGAGTCCCAGTTTCAGTGTCAAATAATTCTTTATGTGTACAAGTCAGCAATGGTATCCAGATGGTGGACATATCGTGTCAATGCAAGATCCATCCTCTCTGGTTTGGTCCTGGGCTGCCTGCAGACATGCACAGCTGCCGACTGCTAGCATGGCAAGGTGTCATCAGCGTCCCCCATCTCTGGACCATCCTCGTGACTGGAGCAGATCCATCAGTTCCTCACAGTCGCAGGAACCCACATGGTCTTGGAGTTTTTCTCTGAAAACACACAAACACATTCTCGACCAAAAGTTAACAAAGGGATCCTCTATGCAAAATAGACTTGGGATTCTTTTTAATTTTTGCCTAAATGATTTTCCTTTGGATTATTTTGACACCATGTGTGTTTTTTCATGGGTGTCCTGCAATTGTTTCTACAAATGGAATTTACTTTACTGGAGTAAGAATTTTCTAGATGTATTTTACGTACTCGATTTTTTTTTTTTTTCCCCTTACATGATATTGCCCCGCTGTCCCCTCCCCTTTTTTGATTAATGGGGACTTTTGGAAATTTTATCTTGCCGTCTTGGTAATTTAAAATTTTAATTTTTGCACACAAATATGACTGCTTTAGATTCTTTGGATGTTAGGCAATTTTACAGTGAGATGAACTACTAATAGATATTTTAGTTAATGTTTTAGGAAAAGCTTTTTGTCTAGTACACTATAATTTTCTTGAGTATTCACATGTTTCACTTGGCCAATTTAAATTAATCTGAAAACTTGATTACTATTTTCCTGTCAATTTTAATACTCAAGCAGAAATCTTAGTTTACCCTGTAAATACTAGTGGAAAGGAATATTTGCAATTTTGAGTAGGTCCTGAGCATTCCTGGTAATAGACTGAATTTAGATACAGAGCAGCTATTGCTGGCCAAGTCTCTGTCTGCCACCTGGGTCCCCGTATGAGTTGTGTGTGGGAGGCGAAGCAGCCATGGGGGTAGGAGACCTCCCTCAGGAAGGGTGAGAATTCAAACCCTTGCAAGGTTTGTGGATGAGGGTCTGTGCCCCACCTCTGTTGACCTTTTACCTCTCTCCTGCTGGCCCCTCTGCAACTGTGCCTGTCTTAGGTTGTTCCTTCCCTGAGGAATCTTACCCGTCTCTGGCTAACCAGCCGTCCTCCGGGGCCAAACAGGGTGATGTGAGGTTCAGTTCTGTCTCCTTTGTAGTCTATGCCCACCTGTGGCCTCCACGTCCAGTACCTGCTTTGGGGTCCCCTCGCCTGCTGGCGGGGTCCCGGTACTGATCACATATGTCGGGGGACCCAGGTTTCTTCTCCAGAGAGGGCCCAGCTCACACCATTGGTCGAGTTACAGATCCATGGTGCCAGCTGCCCTACATTTTTTTTTTAAAGTGTGATCAGAACCTACATTAATTTCTGCTTCTATTGAATTATCAGTTACTTCTCAATTTATTCACTTATGTGTTGGACTTTTCACCTAGGAAGTATTAGGAAGGTTAATGAGTTTTTTTTTATTTTTTTTTTATTTTGTTGTTGTTCTTGTTTTTTTTATCTTTATTGTTCAGTTTATTAATTACATTGTTTCCCCTTTTTATCCCCTTATAGCTCCCCTCCACCCTGTACCTACTCCACCCTCCACCCTCACCTCCCCCTCCCCACTGTCCTCTCCCATTGTTGCAAGATTTTTGTCCAGTCTCTTGCTGCACTTCCCACAATGCTTTTCTCCCCAAGAATTGTCAGTCCATTCCCTCTCTATGTCCATGTCTCTGTTATATTCACCAGTCTATCCTGTTCAACAGCCTGATTTTTATGTTCATTTGTTGATAGATGTGTATTTGTTGTTCATAATTTTCATCTTTACCTTTTTCTTCTTCCTCTTCTTAAAGAATATCTTTCAGCATTGCATATAATGTTGGTTTGGTGGTGATGAACTCCTTTAGCTTTTTCTTATCTGCGAAGCACTTCATCTGACCTTCCATTCTGAATGATAGCTTTGCTGGATAGAGTAATCTTGGTTGTAGATTCTTGCTGTTCATCACTTTGAATATTTCTTGCCACTCCCGTCTGGCCTGCATCGTTTCTGTTGAGAAATCCGCTGACAATCGTATGGGTGCTCCCTTATAGGTAACCAACTGTTTCTCTCTTGCTGCTTTTATTATTCTCTCTTTGTCTTTTGCTCTTGGCATTTGAATTATGATGTGCCTTGGTGTGGTCCTCTTAGGGTTCCTATATATTGGGGTTCGGTGCACTTCTTGGACTCCTAAGTCAATTTCTTTCACCAGGTGTGGGAAGTTTTCAGTCACTATTTCTTCAAATAGGTTTTCATTGTCTTGGCCTCTCGCTTTTTCTGGCACCCCTATAATTCGGATGTTGGTATGCTTGAAGTTGTCCCAGAGGCCCCTTACACTATCTTCAATTTGGTTCTTGGGGTGCTCCAGAGCACTTTTAGGTCTTGGTATAATATTTTTTATTTCAGTCAGTGTATGCTTAATTTCTGGTTGATCCTTTTTCATATCCTTGAGAGTCTCCTTTATATCCTTGAGGGTTTCTTTCATTTCCTTGTAGGACTCATTCATTTCCACGTTGGTCTTGATTATTTCCTTGCAGGTCTCGTTTATATCCTTGAGGGTCTTGTTCATTTCCTTGTAGGACTCATTCATTTCCTTTGTGGTCTTGCTTATTTCCTTATAGGCCTCGACCTTTTGTTGGAGCCTCTTGAAAAACCCTATAACCGTGGTTTTGAATTCCATGTCCAGTCGTTTTTTTTCCTCCATTTCTTTCACATCTGATTTCTTTCCATGTCTCTGCATGGTGGCTGCTTTCCTGAGTTGGTCAATTAGCTTTGTGTGGTAGACTTCCTACTAGGGACAGTGGCTCAGCCTCCCCGGTTACCTGAGGTGGATATGGGCTGCACAGTCTTGCTGAAGTTAAGCTCAGTTAATCGTTGTTAGCACTTGGAGGGTTGACCTCCAGGCCAATTGTCTGTGAAGCTCAGCTGTGCTCAGGTTGGGTGGGCGGAGTCTCCAGGCCAAGCAGACAGCGTTAGCTCCCCCCTATGCGGCCCTGGCGACTCTGTGCCGGGGGCAATGGCTGCCAGCACCTCTGAGAGAGAGCCGCTGCCGAGCTCCACCAGCTGCCGGGGAATTCAGACTCTCCCAAAATGAGTCTGCGTGCACAATGTCTCCCCCAGGGTCGTAAAACAAAGCAGCCTGACGGTTTTCCGAATGAGAGACAAGTCACAGAGCGCTCTCTGTGCCGTTACGCAGCTGAGCTGTTCTCGCGCAAACTGCCTTCTCCACAAGCCAGCAGACCTGGCAGCACCCGAGCTTAGGCGTGCCCTCCCACTGTCCAGTTTTCACCCCGTATGATAGTGGGTTTTCTGGACTTCGCCCAGAGCTGGAGAATCAGTCCAGTGGGACGTCTTTGTCTCCCCGTTCGAGAAAACTGGCCGGTTTTCAGCCGCCCGCCCTCTCCGCGGCGTGCGCTCCAAACCTCTCTCCGCGCGAATCTTTCAACGCTGTCCGCCGCCACTCCTCCGAGTCACAGTGTCTTATTTTCACTTTTATTTGTGGAATTTTCACTTGGCGAGCTTTCTGGTGATTCTGGAAGGTGTTTGTTCTTTCGTTAAGTTGTAGTATTAAAATTGCTGATTATGACGGCAAGATAGGTGTTTTACCTTTGCCGCCATCTTAGTTCTCTCGGTTAATGAGTTTTTTAAAATCAGAAGCTTCCTGTTTTTTCTTGTGAGCTATTTGTATTATTTCTATGTTTTCTGTGTATGTCTTTTGCCCATTTTTTTGGAGAGTTTTTTTGTTTGTTTTTTACTTACTTATTTAGACTATCTATTAAGGACATTTATATTTGCAACTTTTTTTTGTCTTATTTACATTTTTACTTTATTTTTTAAAGGATTTTTTATCTATTTTTTTAATATAAATTTCTTTATTTCAGAGAGGAAGGGAAAGGAAGAGAGAGATAGAAACATTAATGATGAGAAAGAATCATTGATCGCCTGCCTCCTGCGTGCCCCACACTGGGGGATCGAGCCTGCAACCCTGTCATGTGCCCTTGGCTGGAATTGAACCTGGGACTCTTCAGTCCAAAGGCCAACAACGCTCTATCCATTGAGCCAAACCAGTTAGGGCATGTTTTTACTTTAATTAATAATAGACTTTATTTTTTAGAATAGTTGTAAAAATTGAAATGGAAAACAGAAAAATTGAATGGAAAACAGAGTTCCCATGTATTCCTTATCCCTTATGGTCCCCACATAACTATTTCTCTTATTAATATCTGGCATTAATGTTGTACATGTGTTACAATTGGTGAGCCAATATTGTTACATTATTAGTCCATAGTTTACATTAGGGTTCATTCTCTATGTTGTATATTCTGTGGATTTTGACAAATGTATAATGATATATGCTTATTAGGGTATCTTACAGAATAGTATCATTGCCCTAAAAATCTCCCATATTCCACCTATTTATCTCTTCCTCCTTGCTTTGCTACCTACAACCCACACCCTAAAATTGACAAACACTAATCTTTTAACTATCTTCATAGTTTTGCCTTTTCCAGAATATTATATAGTAGGAATCATACAGTTTGTAGTCTTTTCATATTGGTTTATTTCATTGACTAATGTTTATTTAAATTTCTTTGACATCTTTTCATAGCTCACTTCTTTTTTATAGCTGAACTAGAGGTCCAGTGCATGAAATTCATGCATAGGGGGCAGGGGATGTCCCTTAACCCAGCCTGCACCCTCTCCAATCTGGGATCCCTCGAGTGATGTCCAACTGCCTGTTTAGGCCCAATCCCGGTAGGGCTTGGGCCTAAACGGGCAATCGGACATCTTTCTCACAATCCAGGACTGCTGGCTCCAAACTGTTCACCTGCCTGCCTTCCTCAATGCCTCTAACTGTTTCTGCCTGCCAGGGTGATCACCCACTAGCACTACCCTGCCAGGCTAATTAATCTCTAACTGCTCCCCTGCCAGCCCAGTCACCCCTAACTGCCCTCCCCTGCAGGCTTGATCGCCCCCAACTGCCCTCCCCTGCTGGCTTGATCGCCCACAGCTGCCCTCCCTTGCAGGGCCTGAAACCTCCCAACGACCTTCCCCTGCTGGCCATCTTATGGTGGCCATCTTGTGTCCACATGGGGGCAGGATCTTTGACCACATGGGGGCAGCCCTCTTGTGTGTTGAAGTGATGGTCAATCTGCAAATTACTCTTTTATTAGATAGGATAGAGGCCTGGTGCATGGGTGGGGGCCAGCTGGTTTGCCCTGAAGAGTGTCCCAGATCAGGGTGGGGGTTCCCTTGGAGTGAGGGGTGGCCTGGGCAAGGGGCCTGTGGAGGTTTGCAGGCCAGCCACGCCCCCCATCCACCCAAGCAGAGACCCTGTTATCTGGGATTAATCTATGTCTACAATTGAAAAATTTGTAGCCTGGAGCAGAGCCAAGCCTTCTGCTTGCTCCGGGGAGGCAGCCATTTCTGTTTGAAACTTTGTATCTTAGAGTGGAGGCCTAGGGCAGCAATGGCAGGCTGAAAGCTTGGCTTCTTCCATTGCCAGAGAAACACAAGCCTGTGTTCTCTCCAACTCAGTAGCTGCCGCCATTTCTGTATCTTTTATAATTGAAATGTTATAACATTGAGGCCTAGGCCGGCAATGGCAGGCAGAAAGCTTGGCTTCCTCTGTTGCTGGGGAAACCCAAGCCTTCCTCCTGCTCTCAGTGGCAGCAGCCATCTTGGTTGGGGTTTATTTGCATAATCTGCTCCTGATTGGCTTGTGGGCGTGGCTGGTGGGTATGGCTTGTGAGTGTGGCGAAGGTATGGTCAAATTTCCATATTACTCTTTTATTATATAGGATAATACGTAATTGAATGGAAATACCACAGTTCACTTATCCAATTTAGATGTTTTTGTCATGTGTTTCCAACTCCCCATTACTTGTGTTTCTTTCACCTTCTGTATTCTACTTTTTAAAAAATTGTGGTAAAAATATAATACATAATATAAAATTTATCACCTATTATGGATTGAATTATGTCTCCCATAAATTCACTGCCTGAAGCAATAACCCCCAATGTGCTGACTATATTTGGAGATAATGTTTTTAGGAGATAATTAAGGTAAATGAACTCCTGGGGGACACAGTTCAATCCCAGTAGGATTGGTGGCATTATAAGAAGAGGAAGAGAAAGATCTCTCTCACTTTTACAGTGTGTGTGCACTGAAGAAAAGCCACGTGAGAAAATAGTTGACTGACTACAAGCTAGGAAGAGAACTCTCACCAGGAACCAAGACTGCTGACATTGTGCTCTTGGACCTTGTAGTCTCCAGAGCTAGAGAAAATACTTTTCTCTTGTTTAATTTAGCCTTGCTGTCTATGGTATTTCATTATGGCAGACTAAGACACAATCTTAACCATTTCTCAGTGCAGTTCAGGACTGTTATGTATTACATATTTACATTTTAGTGCAACCAATCTCCAAAACTCTTCATCTTGCAAAACTGAAACTATATGTATTAAATAACTTCTCATTTCCTTCTCTTTTTAGCCCCTGGCAACCACCATTTTACTTTTGTCTCTGAATTTGGTTACTCTAGCTACCTCATATATGTGGAATCACAATATTTGTCTGAGCATGTTCTCAAAGTTCATGTTGCAGCATGTGACAAGATTTTCTTACTTTTTAGGGCTGAATAATGAATATACCATTGAATGTGTGTACCATATTTTGTTTATCCATTAATCTGTCAATGAAAACTTGGGTTGCTTCCACCTTTTTGCTGTTTTGAACATGGGTGTACAGTTATCTCTTTGAGACCTTGTTTTCAATTTGGGGGGATATATATTCAGAAGTGGAATTGCTAGATCATAGAATAATTCTATTTTTAATTTTTTTTAGGAACTGCCACACAATTTTCGTAGTGGCTATACCACTTTACATTTCTAAGTACACAAGTTTCCTATTTTTCTCTTTTCTTATCAACACTTGTTATTTTCTGTTGTTTTTTAAATAGTAGTATGAATATCTCATGTTTTTGATTTGCATTTCTGTAATGATTAGTGATACTGAGCGTATTTTCTTGTGTTTGTTGGCCATTGATATATCTCATTTGCAGAAATCTCTATTCATGTCCTTTACTCAACCTTTAATTGGGTCTTTTTTTGTTATTGTTGAATGGTGGGAGCTCTTTATATATTATGAATAGTAACACCTAATTAGATAGAGGATTTGCAGATATTTACTTTTATTCCTTAGGTTACACTCAGTTAATTTTCACTCAGTTAATTGTGTCTTTTGATGCACAGAAACTTTTAATTTTGATGTCTGATTTATCTATTTTTCCTTTTGTTGCTAATACTTTTGTTGTCATTCAAGAAATCATTGCTAAGACCCATTTCATGAAGTTATATTTTCTTTTGAGAATGTTTAGATCTTTGATCCATTTTGATTTAATTTTTCTATATGATATAAAGGTCCAACTTCATTCTTTTATATGTGGATATCCAATTTTCCTGGCACCATTTGTTGAAAAGACTTCATTTCTCGATTGAATGGTCTTGGCACCTTGGCAAAAATTATTTGATCATATATACAAGGGCTATTTCTCTCTATTCTATTCCTTTGGTTTATATATCTGTCGTTATGTCACTGTTTTGATCACTATACACTGTCTTAATTACTGTAGCTTTGTCATCAGATTTAAAATCAGGAAGTGTGAGAACCCCAACTTTGTTTTTCTTTTTTACATAATTTTAGCTATTCAGAGTTCTTTAAGATTCTATATGAATTTTAAGATGGAGTTTTCTCTGTTTCTGCAAAAATACCATTGACATTTTGATTGGGTTTGCATTAAATCTGTAGATTGCTTTGGGTACTATTGACATTTTTTCCCCCTTTTTTTTGCTTAATCCTCACCCGAGTATATTTTTCCATTGATTTTTAGGGATAGTAGAAGAGAAAGGGAAAGACAGAGGGAAACATCGATGTGGGAAAAACATATCAATTGGTTGCCTCCAGCACAAAGCCCACTCGAGCCAGGGAGGAGCCTGCAACTAAGGTATGAAACCTTGATAGGAACTGAATCCAGAACTCTTTGGTCCACGGTCTGATGGACTGAGCTAAACCGGCTAGGGCACTGTTGATATTTTAATAGTATTATCTTCCAACTCACAAACATGGGATGTCTTTTCATTCATTTGTGCCTTTAAATATTTTTGGTAATATTTCATAGTTTTCATTGTGCCCGTCTTTAGCCAACATGGTTAAGTTTTTCCTAAGTATTTTAATTCTTTTTCTGAGGCTCTTCTAAATAATTTCTACGTTTAAAAATTTTTTGAAAAGTTCTTTTTACCTTTACATTTAATTCGTTTGGGATTTGATTTGTTTTGGTTTATGGTGAGATATAAACCATTTCTTTTTTCCCCCAAGTATTATTGTCTCAGCACCATACATTAAATAATATTTCCATTTTCCATGTATTTTTGACACTGCATTTTTTATATACTAAATGCCCATTCTTTTTTTTTTTTTTTTTAATCTTTACCTGATGATTTATTTTTATTGACTATAGAGTTGGTGGAGGAAGGGAGAAACAGAGAGAGAGAAACATCAGTGTGAGAGAGAAACATTAATAGGTTGCCTCCCATATACACCCTGACCAGGTAATAAACCTTTTTCCATGCACCAACCAACTGAGCCACCCATACAGGGCCTAGATTTCCTTCTTAACCGCGTCTTTTTCTAGATTATGTACGTTGTATCATGATCTGTTGATTGTTATATGCTCCTTAAAATGGGGTGCAGTTTTGTTTTTGAGTCCAGTCTTAGGAGTGATCATACATTTACCATTATAGAGTAGAAGACAAGTAGCCAAGCCATTTGGCCTGTTTCCTTTTCTCTTAAATCCAGGGTGGGGCAAAAGTAGGTTTACAGTTGTGAGTATTCCTATCTAATAAAAGAGCAATATGCAAATTGACTGTACTTCCACTATACCCAATTAAGCCACGACCACCAGCCAATCAGGAGCTATATGCAAATTAATACCCAACCAAGATGGCTGCTGCCCAAGGCCAGAAAAAAACCTCACCAAGAGGCTTTTTCCGACCTTGGGGCGGGCCGGGGCAGAGCTAGCCAAGCGATCAGCCCTATGGCAGGGTGATCGCTGGGTGCCCAAGGCTGACAAAAGCCTCACCAAGAAGCTTTTTCCTGCCTTGGGGTGGGCTGGGCCGGGGCCAGGGCAGAGCCAGCTAGTGATCGGCCCCATGACAGGGTGATCGCTGGCTGGGGTCCCCTGGCCTTGGGCCGGAGGTGAGCCATCAGTAGGACATCCTCTGAGGGCTCCCAGTATGTGAGAAGGGGCAGGTTGGGCTGAGGGACCACCCATCCCCAGTGCACAAATTTCGTGCACCAGGACCCTAGTGAAAAATAATATACTAATAAATAATACAAGGATAACTTCTGTGTTTCACCTACTCACAACTGTAAACCTACCTTTGCCCCACCCTGTATTTGGCCTTTTTACTTTCCATATCTGTTGTCTAAAAAGAAAAGGGCTGCTCATTCATTTCCTCAGACTCACCTACATTTATTTCACTATTTCTGTTATGCAAAATGATTGTGTTAACCTGGACTACCTGGAGGTGGTGGGTTTTTAGCAGCTTAGGGGTTCTAAGAATAGTTCTTTCTTTTGCCAGATATGCGCTTTTTTGGCGGTGTTCCTCTTGTGTCCTTGGGCAAGAAGACAGTGAAACAACCAGTATATGTAAGTACTGTGGATGAAGGGTGACCAGTTTTCTGGTTTAATCCTAATCCTATGACTCTTGTCATTTTCTTTGTCAGTTTGCTTCAACTGGTTGCCTTTCAGTTTACCTAAGAGTGACATGAATTCTCTGTGTCTTGTTCATTCATTTAAGGAAAATGTATTGAACCCTTAATATACTAGGCACAATATACATATCATGGCAGATATAGAGATATTAGCTATATATACACACAAATTGCTCTCCTCAAGTTGGTCTCTATCAGAGGCATATTAGCAAAGCAATGATCATGCAGTGTGATTGATGCTGTGACTGGGAGAGAGATTTACAGGGTTATGTGAGAGGGATACCTAATCTAGATTTGATGGTCAGGAAAGGCCTCCCAGAGGAAATGACATGTCAGGTGAAATCTTAAAAATGATTAACAGTAAGTCAGCTGAAGAGTGTGGGGAAGAGTATCCTATACAGAGGGAACAGTGTGTACAGGAGAGCATGTTGGATTCCGTATTATATTGAACTAGGGTTTCTCATTCAACTGTGGCACTATTGACATTTTTGGCCAGATAATCAGTTCTTTGTTGTAGGAGCTATTGTAGCTGTATGCCTGGCTTCTGGCCACCAGATGGCAGTAGCATCCCCTACCAACCCCCCAGTTATGACAATTAAAACTGCCTCTAGGCATTAGCCAAATGCCTCTTGGATGTCAGTCATCTCAGGTCAAAAACCATAGATTTGAAACAATATAAAATTATTATTTTTGAAAGTCAAAGTGGTAGAATTATAGGCCAGCCCAGGTGGTTTAGCCTAATAGTTTGAGAGAGCTTAGTAACAGAGTTAGGAGCTTGGAGTTGTATTGGGCAAAGGCACATCAGGAAGGCCTGGCAGCCATCTATATAAATAATCTATATAAATAAAAGTCTATGTGATCTAACAACCCAATGACCTGTCAACTGGTTGCTATGATGCTCACACAACGCAGATACTCAACGCAGGAGCTGACTGACAGGCGCCAGACACAGCTCACGATTGGCAAGCTCAGCTGCAGTGGCGTGAGCCTCTCCCACCTCCATGGCAGCATTACCGATTGGTGGCAGGCACAGCGGGCCGGGATGAGTGGGATGTCAGACTGACTGCCGATTTTGGCCCGATCCCCATAGGCCAGCTGAGGGGACCCCACTGGAGCACGAACCCGTGCACTGGGCCTGTAGTATGAAGATAAATATCTTTGACTAGAAAAAGGTATTTTAAAACTTCCAACATAGAGATGGTTTGAGCTCTAAGAAGTCTGTTCTTCAATAAGTTTTGAAAACAGGCATGCCATTACTTTAATTTTTTCATGAGTTTGTCTCTGCGTGTGTGATTGATGTGGCCTTCTTTCCTTCTTCCCTCCCTCCTTTTATCCTCTCCTGCCTCCCTTCTTTTTTCTTTCTCTCTTGAATCTCTCTATTTCCCTCCCTCTCTTTGTCAACAGTCACCTAAACACATGTTATAATTTCCTACAGGTTGTAGATGTATCCAAAGGAATTGTGAATGCAGTTAAGGAGCCAGATGCCAGAGGGAAAACTTTTGCCTTTGTTGGGTAGGTGGTTAGAGTTTGACTTTAAAATTGTGTTTCCTGTTAAAATGAAGTACTCATTGATTTACAGCAACAATAATTTCTAAACATGTCACTCAGTAACAGATTTATTCATTGCATTTTTATAGTTTTTTATTGTATGTATTTATTCTAGAAACCTACTCCCTTGGCCCTTAGACCAGTGTGTCTCAAAGAGTTGTCCAAAGGCCATCATTATCACAGTCCTCTGAATGCTTATATTAAATCAGAATGTGAAGGAACCTGGGAATCTGCCTTATAATGAGTGATTTTTCTGTCACCAAAGGCTGAAAACCACATCCCTAGAGAACTGTATATACGTAGTCCCGTGACTACCACAGATGGTTTTGTATCACTCCAGTGATGTTTTTAATATATAAAAGCATATTACTATAAATGCTAAAACACAGAATACTTTTAGGGAGTAAGTATAGTTACAAAATCAAATTAATCTTCCTAGAGTATCTCAATGTCCCAAAAGGTTGAAAATGGCTGATGTAGGGTCTAGTTGCTTACGCTGTGCAAGACTGATCTTTTGTTATATGCTCTCTTTGTTAAACTTCGTTCTCCAGAAAAATGGGACACAGTTAAACTGACTTTCCTGAAATGGTTAAATTATGACATAGCTAGATTTAGAACCTTTATATTGAATTGACTAAGACTAAAAAACTAAGACTTAATCTGTCAGTTCAAAGGTACCAGATCTAACAATTGGCTTAGAACCCCATTATTCTGTGAAGGAAACTAGTGGTGCCTGATGTTTTGTGACATGTAGGGATCTGATTAAACAATAAAGGGACAGCCTAATTCTTAAGAAATATTTGATTCTACAAAAAAGACACTTTTCTCTCTCAACCAGATGCATAGTATTTATTTGCAGGATTATGAATTCATACATTTTTATATTTCACTATTATTGTAAGTGCAGTTAAAATTTTTATTTATTTATTTATTTATTGGGAGCATAAAAAGACTATAATGTGTTTCCGTGTCAACCAGCTGCTACAAGATGTATGTCTCTCTTCGAGTTCTCAGTTTGGTACATTACGTACAGTTATATCACCTAGAGAAATCACTTACAAAAAATGTGTTTAGCACAGGTTTTGTAAAACACAAGATTCAAACATATCGGGCTTTAGTTAAGAGGTACTTACACCAGGATGCAAAGGAACAGATGAACAGAAATGGCTTTACAAACTTTGCTTGCTTACTGCTCAGTGGGGATGGCTCTGGGATAAGTTAGCCTTTTTTGTTTGTTTGTTTTTCTGTTTGTTTGTTTGTTTGCTTTGCCCGGCCACTTCAGTTTCTTTGCTAGGCTCTATTAAGTCATCCTTGTTTGGCACAGTGATGGGTCAAGTAATGCTAGATTTGGCAGTGTAGGCATTTTTCCTTGTGAAATTATAAAAATACATCTATATTTCTCTTTTTGCCTCTTCAGTTCCAAGAGAAAACTTTGCTTGTTTCCATGACACTTTGAGGTTAAGGCAAAAGCATAAGACCTGAATTTTGCTTCTAGTTTTTTCATAGTTACCAATTATGAGTCAATATTATTAAAATCGCAATTTCCCTAAAACTGATCTATATTTTCAACTTAATCCTATCAAAGTTCCAGCAAGCTTTTTTGTTGTTGCAGATATTGACAAATTGATTCTAAATCTACATGGGAATACAAAAGAAGCACAGTAGCTGAAACCATTTTGACAAAGAATTGTAAGGTTGTAGCAGTTAAGCTTCTTAATTTCAAAACTTACTATAAAGCTGCAATTATCAAGTGTGGTACTGGCATAAAAATAGACATCTAGGTCAGTGAAACAGACTTGATAGTCCAGAAATAAACCTTATGGATGGTTGCTTTTTAACAAGGGTGCCATAACAATTCAAAGGGGGAAAAGATAGTCTTTTTAACAAATAGTATTGGTATATCCAAATGCAAAAAGATGAACATTGACCCTTACTTCACACCATACATGAAACATTAACTCAAAATATATCAGAGACCTAAATGTAAGTGTTAAAACTTTTGGAAGATAGATAAAAAATCTTTTAGACCTTGGGTTAGGCAAAGATTTTTTTTCCTGTATGACAAAAGCATACTCCATAAAAGAAAAAAATGGACAAATTAGACTTGATCAAAATTAAAAACGTTTGTATTCTAAAGACCCTGTTAAGAAAATGGTAAAAAGACAAGTGAGGAGGTCATCACTGAAAGGATGGGGCAGACAGAGAGGTGTGCGGAAAGTCTGCAGACACAGAAGAGATGGAAGTACTCCCTAGGAGAACAGGAAAAGGGCACTCCTAGGAGAGAATAGCAGGATTGCAAAGCAGAACTGAGTCTTCCACTTGAAGGTAGTAATAAAAAATCAAAGGTGAAACCCATTCACCCAGTTGTACTTTCTCTACAGTTGTCTTGCTGGTGGTTTAGGCACTGAGAAGGTGAATATTTGGGTTAACCAGAGTATGGGTTTTGCTACACTGGTATAGTGGAGAGGAGGCTGGAGGACAAGGTTTTGCTGAGGATATTTGCAAAGGAATGACCATGAAATCTAAGCTGGGAGGGACACAGGCTACAGTGTACCTTTGTCTGTGAGCAGGGGCATTTCAATCAGTCTTCAAGTCACTGTTAATGGAACACAAAGTGCTTTAGAAGAGCTGAAAGGGAGGATATTACATATTAGTTTGCCCATGAGGCCATTATTGCTTGGCATCATAAAGATTACAGGTTGTTCTTTGGCACAACATATATTATATGCCCTGCAGTGATCTTCACATCCTTCTGGATTAGAAGAAAGCTATTTAAGGGCTTTGTCCCCTAACTGACATTTTCTTTTTATTTGTTTTGTTTTGGGGTGAAAATATCAGAATGATGAGGTTCTCACTATATTCCTTTCATTTCACTGAGTTATCACAGGCTTTCTAATGAAAAGGAATTAGGAAAGTGGGTGAAGAGATATTAAAATGTATTAGAAGTAACAACAATTAGTAAAGCGAGCTTATACTGGTTCAAAACTATTCAGATCAGGAGAATGGAATATAATGTCCAGAAACAGACTTAAGTATATGTAAGAATATGATATGTGATAAAGACAACATTTAAAAATATGGGGGAAGGTTAGATAATTCAGTAAATGGTATTATATCTTTACCTTATAATAATATAAAAACATATTGCTAAAGATACTGATGTTATGGATTTAAAAATAACAACTTATTGGTAAAAGTATTAGTAAAGATATATGGAAAGTTATATCTCTGATGACTGGAGAGGGATTTTCTAAATTTAAAGCCAAACCATAAAATAAAATAAGTCAGTAGTTTTAAGTGAAATATTTAGACTTTTATATGCCACAAAACACCTAAACATTAAAATATAAAGAATAAACAATAAAAGATATTTCCAACTTTATTATTTAAATATAAAGAACTTTTAACGAATAATTCTTATAGACAGGAAAAAAGGAAATGTAAATGGCCAAAAATATATAAAGAAAAAATTTAATCTTTAGTATTAAAATAATGCTAATTAAAACTTTGAGGTACTTTTTTTACCTGGCAGATTGACAAAATTTTGTTTATTTTTTATGACTAAATTTATTTTTGGTGAGGGGAGCTACTAGCATTTAATGTAAATTGATAGAACCTTTTTGGAAGGCAATTTAGATGTATTCAATAAAAGCCTTAAAATCTCAAAGTATACTTTTTAGCTAGTTCTACTTCTAGAATCTATTATCCTATATAATAAAAGGCTAATATGCAAATAGACCGAATGGCAAAAAGACCCATCGCTGTGACCTGCACTGACCACCAGGGGCCAGAGGCTCAATGCAGGGACTGTCCCTGTTGCTCAGTGTGCTCCCACAGGGGGAGCACCACACAGCCAGAAGCTGGACTCAATGCTGGCTAGCACAGCAGTGGTGGTGGGTGCCTCTCCTTCTTCCATGGCAATGCTACGGATGTCCATTTGATGGCTTAAGCCCACTCCTTGGGCCTAAGCCATCAGTCAGACATCCCCCAAGGGCTGCCATACTGCAAGAGGGTCCGGGTCCAGGTCCTGTTGAGGGACTTTCCCCAATGAGTGCATGAATTTCATGCACCAGGCCTCTAGTGAACACATAATTATTGATAAGTACAAATATTTGCTATTAGAATGTTTATTGAAGCATTATTTTATAAAAGAAAAATATTTTAATAGTTTCAAAATCCAAAAATTGGGAATTGTTAAAACAGTTATAATTACTATACATGCAGTGTGTGCAAGCATTAAACATGCACTAGAATATTTAATGACATTGACAGATGATTGTGATTTAATGTTAAATGAAAAAGACATTACAGAATAGGATGAACTATAATCTTATATTTATAAAAACACAGATGTATATGTAAGAAGATGAGAAGGATATATTTTAAATATATTAACATTGTCTTTGGTGGGATTATGATGATTTTCCTTTGTGCTAATCTGTATTTACTATAGTGCATATATGTTCCTTTTTCATAGGGAAAATGTTATTTTGTTAAATAAAAAAATGTGAATTTATAGGTGCAAATAATTTTAACAATTGAATTTTGTTTTTCGTAGGCCCAATCGATACCTCCTTTTTGACCTGGTGCAGTATATCTTTGGTATGGCTCACAGACCCTTCCTCCCATACCCTTTGCCACGTTTTGCCTATCAGTAAGTAAAACACTTCTTTTTGTGCCTTCTGAAATAGAGCTAACTAGATATATTTGTTCATAATGCTCTCTCTCTTAGGGTTATAGGGAGTATGTCCTTTATAGTGAATTCTTGGAATCTGTAACTACAATGTTGTCCTGATATCTTGGTGTTAGTCTAGGAAAGAACCAGAGATGTCTAAGAAAGGGAAATGCAGATAAATGTGGATGAGAAAAACGATATGTTGAGGGTTAAATCTGCAGTTCTTCAAATTCTCCAATTAAAAATCACTGAGTTTTAATGTGGGAAAGATCTTGGCAGGTTGGATAAAGGAGAGATAAGGTTTCTCTGTTTCATATCACTTACCCAGAAGTGGCAAAAGGACTCCTATTTATTAAACTGTTCTGGTCATACAATTGGGGAAAGGAGCTAGGTTGGTTTAGACTTGGCCTGTGGTTGCCTTGTCTTATTTCCCTGCTTCTTGGTTCACTTCTTCCATTTGTAGGTTTAGAAGCTCAGAATTATGTCACAACTTTCACATCCAGTTTTCCAGATTTTTTTATAAACCAGCATGGCAGTTCACTGCTTCATTTGTTTGTTCATCAAATGCCTGCTGTGCCATAGGCAGTGCACTAGGCACTTGAGATGTTCCAGTAAGCCCTGTAACAGGAATCAGAACAGTAGTCAATTAGAATGTAGTGTGATAATACCTATAGAGTGTTCTATTTTCAGGCTGTCTTTACTTCCTCCTCATTTAATATTTATAATGACTTTGAAGCAGGTAGGGAAGAGTGTATAGTGTGAGTGAAAGAGGGAGGCTAGGGCAGAGCATGAGGAATACCTACATTTAAAGAACCAGCAGAATAACAACTTTGTCAAAGAGGCTAAAAAATTGTAATAAAAGAATGCTTAAGTGAAAAATGTAGAGTTTGGAAGCCCAAAGAAAAGTGATGTTTTAACTTTCTGTCTTTTTAAAAAAATTTTTTTCAATTATAGTTTACATGCAGTATCATTTTGTATTAGTTTTGGAAAAGGAGTGTTTTAAGGAGAGAATGAATGAATGAACGAATGTTGTAAGAAGAGGAGCATTACCCTGGCTGGTGTGGCTCTCTTGGTTGGGTGTTGTCCTCTGCTCTGAAGGGTCACTGGTTCAATTCTTAGGGCACATGCCCTGGTTGCGGGTTCGATCCCCATTTGGGGTGTGGCCGGAGGTAGCCAATCAATGCTATGCTCTCACATTGATGTTTCTCTCTACCCTCTCCACTTCTTCTCTCTCTAAAAATAATTGTTTTTTGCAGTATAACTTAGATTTAATAGTAGTTCATATGTTTTCCTTTTCTCTCCCCATTGTCCTTCCCCCAGCCTCCCTGAACCCCCAGCACATGGCCCCACCTGCCTCCCTGCCCCAGGGTCTTGCATCCATTGGTTATGCTCATATGCATGCAAAGAAGTCCTTCGGTTGATCTCCCCCAACATCCGCTTCCCATCCACCCAAGCCTTCCCCCTGTAGCTTGACAGCCTGTTCAATGCCTCCCTGCCTCTATATCAGTCACTCTCCCCTGTTTCTTTTCTTCAAAAATATCTTGCATTTGCATACTAGAAATAAATGTATAAGAACAAAAAACGTTTGAGTCTCAGTTTCAATGTCCAACTGTTCTGAATCCCAGTTTCAATGTCAAATAGTTCTTTGTGTACATTTCAGCAGTGGTATCCAGATGGTAGACACATCTTGGCAATACAAGATCCATCCTCTCTGGTTTGGTCCTGGGCCATCTGCAGCAACGCATAGCTGCCAACTGCTAGCATGGCAAGGTGCCGTCAGTGTCCCCATCTCTGGACCGTCCCCGTGGCTGGAACAGACCTGTCAGTTCCTCACAGTCACAGGAACCCACATGGTCTTGGAGTTGTTCTCTGAAAACACACAAACACATTCTTGACCAAAAGTTAACAAAGGGAACCTCTCTGCAAATTAGACTTGGGATTCTTTTTATTTTTGCCCAAATGATTTTCCTTTGGCTTATTTTGATACCATGTGTGTTTTTCATGGATGTCCAGCTGTTGGCATTACAAATGGAAGTTACTTTTCTGGAGTAAGAATTTCCTAGATGTATTTTACTTACAGGATATTTTTCCTTACATGATATTACCCCACTATTCCCCCCTCCCCCTTTTTTTGGTTAATGGGGGTTTTTGGAAATTTTATATTGCAGTCTTGGTAATTTTAAATTTTAATTTTTGCACACAAATATGACTGCTTTAGGTTCTTTGGATGTTAGGCAATTTTACAGTGAGATGAACTACTAATAGATATTTTAGTTAATGTTTTAGGAAAAGCTTTTTGTCCAGTACACTATAATTTTCTTGAGTATTCACTTATTTTACTTGGCCAATTTAAATTAATCTGAAAACTTGATTACTATTTTCCTGTCAATTTTAATACTCAAGCAAAAATTATAGTTTGCCCTGTAAATATTAGTGAAAAGGATTATTTGCATTCTTGAGTAGGCCCTGAGCATTCCTGGTACTAGACTGAATTTAGATATAGAGCAGCTGTTGCTGGCCGAGTCTCTGTCTGTAACCTGTGTCCCGGTATGAGTTGTGCGTGGGAGGCGAAGCAGCCGTGGGGGTAGGAGACCTCCTCAGAAGGGGTGAGAATTCAAACCCCTGCAAGGTTAGTGGGTGAGGGTCTGTGCCCCACCTCTGTTGACCTTTTAGTTCTCTCCTGTTGGCCCCTCTGCGACTGTGCCTGTCTTAGGTTGTTCCTTCCCTGAGGAATCTTACCCGTCTCTGGCTAACCAGCCATCCTCCGGGGCCAAACAGGGTGATGTGAGGTTCAGTTCTGTCTCCTTTCTAGTCTATGCCCACAAGGCCTCCATGTCCAGCACCTGCCTTGGGGTCCCCTCGCCTGCTGGCGGGGTTCTGGTACTGATCACATATGTCGGGGGACCCAGGTTTCTTCTCCAGAGAGGACCCAGCTCACACCATTGGTCGAGAGACAGATCCATGGTGCCAGCCGCCCAGAGGCTTCAGCCACAGCTTGAACTAAAAGCTCAAGCAACGGCTGTGTGTATTTGGATTGTATGAAGAGGGTCCCTCTTGGCAAGAAGGGCAAGAGGGGCCAATATAGAATGCTCGAGTGCCTTCCCAGTGCCTTAACTCCTTCTGAACAGGATTAATTCCTTTCCTATCCTTTTTTAAATTGCTGCCCAACATTCAAAGAATTAGTTTGTAAGTTTATTTGGGATAATTATACAATATGCTGTTGTCAAATTTCAAAAATTGTAATGACATTATAGAGTAATATCATGTAAGGGTATTATGGTGTCACAGGAGGTTAAGGAAGGCCTAGCCTAAGGACTGGTGTCCATAGGAGATGACAGCTCTAGGCCTCTAAAAATAAAATTTTAAAAATAAAATAATATTAAAAAATCAAGGGGGAGCATTGCTATTTGTTCACATCTCTGTCTCCAACACCTAGAACAGTGCTTGGCACACGGTAGGCATCGTTAATATTTGCACACTACTGAATTTGCCCTACATCCTTAATGGAAGCATATTTGAATGTCTGAGGCTTAAATTAGATTGAATTTCAGACTTCTGTAGTTTGGATCATTTTGTTTGTTTTGTTGGTGGTGGTAGTTTTATTTCACTTTTTAAGATTAGTTGTCTCTTTGGTAGAGAATAAGGATTGGCAGCAGTTACAGCGGTCAGGTTGGATTAACTGGAAAGAAAAGGTAACCTCACAGAGAGTTGTGCCAGGATATTGGTTCTTTACTCTCTTTTAATTTTTTAAATTTTTGTTGATTTTAGGAAGGAAGGGAGAGGGAGAGAGAGAGAAACATTAATAATGAGAATCACTGATCCACTGCCTGCTGTACACCCCACAATAGGGATCGAGCCCACAACCTGGGCATGTAAACTGACTAGGAATCGAACAAAGACCTTTGTGATTCATAGGTTGGTACTTAACCACTGACCCATGCTGACTGGGCAGTTTTTTTCCTTTATTTTTTAAAAATATTTTTATTGATTTTTAGAGAGAGGAAGGGAGAGGGAGAGAAAGAAACATCAGTGATGAGAGGGAATCATTGATCACCTGCCTACTGCGCACCCCCAACAGTGGGGATCGAGCCAGCAACCCCGGCATGTGCCCTTGATGGGAATCGAACCCAGGACCCTTCAGTCTACAGGCCGACACTATCCATTGAGCCAAACTGGCTAGAGCTGGGCGGTTTTCTTTAGAGAAAAATGCCTCTAGAGCAGTCTCTCTTCCTGTGGTTCTTATAAGCTACCTTGAGTATTGGGTGTAGACACTTATCCCATGTGCTGTATTTATTCCTTTGTCTAGATTTGTAGCACGATTCTTTGAAATCAGTCCATTTGAGCCCTGGACAACGAGGGATAAAGTGGAGCGGGTGAGTATAAGTGTGTTGAACATCTGCCTGGATTTGGATAGATGCTGGGTAGAGAGCTACATAGATGGGTAAGTTAGGAAAAGGTGAAAGATTTATATGATTTGAAGAGGAACCCAATTATTTTACTGGCAGTTAAAAGTGATTTTTGTTTGCTGGGTTTATTTTCATGCTCTTAGAAAGGTCAGCCCTCTCTCTACTTGTACACTCAGACTCCCCCACTCTCATCTTGCTCCAGGGTGTGGTTCCTCTGCTACTTTTCCTCTGATGCTATTAACTTTTCTTTCTCTATTGGCTCATTTCCCTCAGCATAAAACATGCCATGAGAGCTCCACTCCTTTTTAACAGACAAAACCCTCCCTTCCCACCTTGTTTGTCTGTGCCATTGCATCCAAACTCCTCAGAAGGGCTCTCTGTGCCTGCTGTTGATGGTTTCTTTTTTTTTCTTTTTCTTATTAATACAGTATTTATTTGTCTTCCTTTTGTCAAACCCTGAGCCAACCACTTTCCCCAGGCTGCCTAAGGAGGTATAGGAAAAGGAACATACAGGGCAAACAAGACACGGGAAAAAGAACTGTGGGAGGTGGAGACAGCTCCTTCACATGGCGAAGAGAATGAGAAAGGCCACCATCAGGCAGAAGAGCCCCCTGGCCTCTGAGAGGGCGAAGCCCAGAATGGCGTAGGAGAAGAGCTGTTGCTTCAAGAAAGGTTCCTGGCATAACCAATGATGAGGCTCCCAAACACAGTCCCAATTCCAGCCCCAGAGCCTGCCACGCCTACTGTGGCAGCCCCAGCCCCAATGAACTTGGCTGCTGTGTCGATGTCCCTTGAAATGGCACTGGTTTGGAAGCTGCGGCTAGAAATACGCAAGGTCTGGGGACGTGGGGCTGCCAAGCTGCTGAGGCTCTCCTCTGTCAGTGTGTCTGGTCGTTTCAGCACCACTGCAGACAGTGACCGGCTCAGCTGAGAGGCGCTCCTGACCAAGGAGGGGGTGGAGACAAACTTGGTGCAGGCATACATTTTCAGGAGCTGAGGGGAGCTGCTCCCAGTGCGGAGAAGACAGAGAGGGGCTGTTGATGGTTTCTTACTTTGTTCTTTCTTTAACACACTTCACCCAGGTTTTTATTCTCATTTTCCCCCTAAAATTGTGTGTGTTTTTTTTCAAGGTTGCTTGTGACCTCTATTGTGCCAAATCCATAGTGACTTTTCTGACATTATCTTTCTGCATCCATGAATTGCTCTCTCCATGCAACCCTGAATTTCCATCTCTTTTCTAGCCAGTTTTACATTCTCTTGGATTTCCTCCTCTTGTTGGGCCATGCTTTTCGGTCTGCCTTTCTGGGTCATTCTCTTCCTGATCTCTAAATGTTCAGGGACCCAAGGGATCTCTCCTCAGCCTTTTGCCATTTTTGCTTATTCTCTAAATAACCCTCACCTAGCTCCAGCTACTGTCTATAACTCATAACTGCAGTTTTATCTCCAGCCTCGAATAGCTCCTCAACCCAGCAATGGGCTCTTACCAATTTAGATAACACTATAGTCATCCGAAATAGAACATGTCCATAAATAGAATTACAAACCTGCCTCTGTCATCATAATGAACAGTATCACTATTGGCTGTGTTTGTCAAGTAAAAAATGTAGGACTTCTTCCTTTCCATACAGTCTCCAGATCCAAATCAGTGCTCTTCCACAGAACTTCTGCAGTGCTGGGAATGTTCTATGATCTACGTGTCTAAGATGTCACCACTAGCAACATGTCACTATTGAACACTTGACATGTGGCTTGTGTAACTCTAGAAATAAGCTTTGAATTTTAGTTAAATTTGGTTAGTGGCTATCATCGGAGAGCACAGCTCTACACCATCAGCAAGTATGATTCTGACAATCCTCAAATATGTGCCAGATCTTACAACTTCTCCTCTTTCTACCTTTTTATTTAGCTTGTTATGAAAATGTTTATAATGGTATTTAAATTTTTCAACTTACAGAAAGGTAAAGGAAATAATTGTCTCTCCTCTTCCCACTTTAATCCAGATGGGTGGGTTCCTCTCTCTCGCTGCCTTGAGCAGTCTCCTGTTGCCTCTCTGGTCCCTCTGTAGTGTGCTGGACTCCAGAGCCCTGGCTCTTCCCAACCTGCTCTCTCTCATTCTACTCTGACTAATTGATCATTCACCCGCTGCCTATAAACGTTTCTAGGGAGGACACAAAATAAAATAAAAATAATATACCACCTCTTCCTTTGAAGACCTGTTGACCTTTCATCAATAAGAAATAGCCACATTGTCCTTTCGATGTTAACCGAAAGCTAAAATGTAGAGAAGATGAAAAAAATAGTCCTTGGAGAACAAATGTGAATGGACAGCCAATAGGGTGGAAAGCTAAGACCATTTCAAGGTGTCCTGTCTATTCATGAAAGATTGGGCAAGAGAACTAATTGTCAGAATGTATCTTGCACAAACGTGCCTCTCACATTTATAAGTGAAAAAGTGTTAGTACAGTAGGCTGAGTGGGTTTTAGATTTGGTTTGGAGGTTGCTTTACAGCACTGGTAAAATAATTGCAGGCTTTGTCGGGTGGGAGGATGAAGGATCTTTTTTAAGTCTTCTAGTTCATTTTTCTTTCTTTTTAAAAAAATATATTTTATTGATTTTTTTACAGAGAGGAAGGGAGAGGGATAGAAAGTCAGAAACATCGATGAGAGAGACATCGATCAGCTGCCTCTTGCACACCCCCTACTGGGGATGTGCCTGCAACCAAGGTACATGCCCTTGACCGGAATCAAACCTGGGACCCTTCAGTCCCCAGGCAGATGCTGTATCTACTGAGCCAAACCGGTTTTTGGCCATTTTCCTTCTTTACAAACAAGATGGGTTTGGATTTTTAGATCTGAGCATTAGTCAACCACGTTAAGTATAGCTGGAGCACAAAGGTTAATGGATTATCTCTTAATGAGCAAGGACAAATGCTAGTTATTTCTGTAATTCAACAGTTAAAACTGAGGCAGAGAAAGGACTTGTATGCATGTATATAAGCATACCAATGGACACAAGACACGGGGCGGGGGGCGGCGGTGGGATGAGGGCATGTGACAAGGGGAAGGGGAGGTTGGGGGAAAATCAATGGAGCGGGGGGAGAGATATATGCAATACTTTAAACAATTAAAAAATATTTTTAAAAAATTGAAAAAAAAATTGAGACAAAGCCTATACTTAGAGCATGGACACACAGGTTTTAAATCCTATATTTTACTTAAAATCTCCTATAAAGCCACCCCTGACAAATTTGATGACCTATGCCTCTCACTTTGGATTTATTTCTGTTTAAATCTGTAGAATGACTCCCCTAGAGCCTGTGTTCTATGCTCATGGATAGTGCTGGGGACCTTTGAGCTGCTATTTGATGAACTTGCCCTTTTTTCCTTAAATCCTTTTCCTGTGGTCAACTTTTAGACAGTGCCAGGAATCAAGCACTGCCACATATCCTTTGAAAACAGTGAAATATCAGTATCAGTAATGGGTCTCAGCTAGAGGGTTAAGTGCTTGCTGGATAGCCTGTGGCGTTCTCGGACAGCATTCAGTGTTCTCTGTGGTTCTTTGTTTGTTCAAAGATTCACATCACCGACATGACATTGCCTCACTTGCCTGGCTTGGAAGACCTTGGTATTCAGGCCACACCACTGGAACTGAAGGCCATCGAGGTGCTGCGGCGTCATCGCACGTACCGCTGGCTGTCTTCTGAAATGGATGATGTGAAGCCAGCCAAGACTGTCAACTTTTAGTGGCCCCTGAGCTGCCTTGGGGATTTTTTGTGTGTCATTTGGGTCATCTGGCTAGTGACCAGCCCACTTTCATCAGAGAATCCTGTAAACAGTGAATAAGATCTCTCAATTAAAACATCTGAGGTGATATTCTGCAACAGCTTTTCCTTTCTTGATTTATGAAATGAGAAATTTAGCCATTTAGAGCTTAAGCATAATTTTTGTTTAAAAATATCCTATCTAATAAAAGAGTAATATGCAAATTTGACCATACCTTCACCACACCCACAAGTCATGCCCACAGCCACGCCCACCAACCAATCAGGAGCAAATTATGCAAATAAACCCCAACCAAGATGGCTGCGGCCACTGAGAGCAGGTGGAAGGCTTGGGTTTCCCTGGCAACAGAGGAAGCCAAGCTTTGTGCCTCCCTAGGCCTCCACCCAATGTTACAAAGTTTTAATTATAAAAGATACAGAAATGGCGGCAGCCACTGAGCTGGAGAGAACAGAGGCTTGGATTTCCCTGGCAATGGAAGAAGCCAAACTTTCAGTCTGCCGTTGCTGGCCTAGGCCTCCACTCTAGGCTATAATGTTTCAAACAGAAATGGCTGCCACCCCCTGAGGGAGCAGAAGGCTTGGATCTGCTTCAGGCTACAAAGTTTCCATTGTAGACATAGATTGATTCCAGGGCCTCTGCTTGGGTTGCTGGGGGGCGTGGCTGGCCTGCAAACCTCCACAGGCCCCTCACCCTGGCTGCCTCTCACCCCAAGGGAACCCCCACCCTGATCTGGGACACTCTTCAGGGCAAACCAGCTGACCCCCATCCATGCACCAGGCCTCTATCCTATCTAATAAAAGAGAAATACGCAGATTGACCATCACTTCAACACACAAGAGGACTGCCTCCATGTGGTCAAAGATCCTGCCCCCATGTGGACACAAGGTGGCTACCACCACAGGAGGGCCGTTGGAGGTTCCAGGCCCTGCAAGGAAGAGCAGTTGTGGGTGATTGGGCCAGCAGGAAAGGGCAGTTGGGAGGGTCCAGTCCTGCAAGGGAGGGCAGTTGGGGGCGATCAAGCCTGCAGGAGAGGGCAGTTGGGGTGACGAGGCCAGCAGAAGAGGGAAGTTGGGGGCAAACAGGCTGGTAGGGGAAGAGTTATATATCAATTAGGCTGGCAGGATAGTGGTTAGGGGGTGATTAGGCTGGCAGGCAGAAGTGGTTAGGGGCAATCAGGGAGGCAGGCAGGTGAGCAGTTTGGAGCCAGCAGTCCTGGATTGTGAGAAGGATGTCTGATTGCCTGTTTAGGGCTGATCCTTCCTGAATCGAGCCTAGACGGGCAGTCGGACATACCTCGAGGGCCCCAAATAGGAGAGGGTGCAGGCTGGGCTGAGGGACACCCCCTCCCCCGTGCACGAATTTCATGCACTGGGCCTCTATCCTATATAATAAAAGAAAATTTGACCGTACCTTCGCTCCTGATTGGCTATGCTACCAGCCAATCAGGAGCAGGGACGGGACCAAGTGGCACGAGTGCTGGGCCCCGGGGTGGAGATGAAATGGCGGTGGCAGCGAGCGCCCAGCCCTCAGGTGCTGTGAGGGGAAGTGGCGGCAGCAGCAGCAATGGTGGCAGCGGCAGGAAGTGCCTGGCCTCTGAGCGCTGTGAATGGAAGTGGCGGTGAACGCCCAGCCCCTGGGGCCGGGTGGTTGCAGGCAGCCGGGGTGAGCTGAGCAGGATGATAGCTGGGTGCCCAAGACCTAAAGCCTCACCAGAGGCTTTAGGCCTTGGGCAGGCTGGGGATGAGCCATCAGTTGGACATCCCCTGAGGGCTCTCAGTATATGAGGGGGGGCAGGTTGGGTTGAGAGAGCACCCACGTCCAGTGCACAAATTTCATGCACCGGGCCCCTAGTATATTTAATATTTATATATATATCATTTATCCTCTGTAATGCTGAAGGATTTGAATTTCACTGTGTCAAGCTATTTCTATAACAGGGATCCCCTTTTAATGTCAAAATATTATGACAACCACAAGTAATAGGGGATTATCTTTTACTATCCATCAGTTGAGAAATATATAATGTTCCATAACTAATTTGAGATTATTTTTCAAATTTTATCTTAATGACATCTATATATATTTTAAAAATAGTACATACATATAAAACATTGTAGTCATATTTTCAGACTGTATGCAGTAATTCCATAGTCCTCTGCTCAGACCTAAACTACCTGAAGTCTGTCCCCCTGCTGTTAGGAAGCTAGATGATTTCAGATACATGGATATAGAAAGGTTCTCTCCATGTGAGGGAGGTGCCACAGCCTCTCTTTTGTGTAAGTTGATATTGCAGCCAAGACCCAGATGAACTGTTGGTTTAGTGTCAGCAAGTTCCTCAGTACAGTATAAATAAAAACTATCAATTTGAGGTAAAGCCAACACACCACCATCTTAGGTGACTCAGTGCTAGGTGACCCAAGGTTAGACACTGCTTTCCACCACAGTTCAGCCCCTTGATAGGTAGGGTGGGAATGTTAATGGAAAAAATCCTGTTCAGTTATACTAACACCCATCTCATTCTTAGGGTAAGGAATGTGGATGTTGAAGCTGAGTTTTCTTTATACTAGTGTGTGTGTGTGTGTGTGTGTGTGTGTGTGTGTGTGTGTGTGTATTATTGATTTCAGAGAGGAAGGGGGAGAGAGAGAGAATCATCTATTGGCTGCCTCTTGCACATCCCCGCTGGGGAGCAAGCCCACAACCCAGGTAGGTGCCCTGACCGGGAATTGAACCATGATCTTCTGGTTCATAGGTCCATGCTCAACCACTGAGCCACACTGGCCAGGCTGAATGTGAATTTTCTGTCTTCCATTCTTTGCATGTTACAGAATCTGTAGTCCCAAAATGGAAAAAAAGTATACTGTTAAGTGTGGTCCGTGAAACAGCAACATCAGCATTGCCTGGGAGCTTGTTAGAAATACTGAAAACCGGGCCCTGCCTACTTCAGACCTGTTGAATTGGGACCTTTATTTTACTTTATTTTATTTTTTAATTTTATTTTATTTATTTTAATCCTCACCCGAAGATATGGTTTTTTGTGTGTTTGTTTTTAATGATTTGAGAGAGAGAGGCAGGGAGAGAAGGAAATATTAGTTGATTGCCTCTTGTATGTGCCTCCTGTATGTAGGTTGCTAGAGATCAAACCAGCAACCTATTATATGTCCTGACTGGGAATTAAAGCTGCATGGGACAATATTCCAACTAACTGAACCACCTGGCCAGGCAGAGTGCATTTTAGATAGGTCCCTGGGAGATTTGTATGCACATGGTGTGAAATGGCCTGACGTACAGGAATACTGCATAAATTCCTATTATTTATTTAGGTGGCCGAGCCCCACCACAGACCTACTGAATCAGAATCTCTCGAAAAAGGGCCTAGGAATTTTATTTTTATTCTCATGCACACTATATGCGGGAATCAGTGCTCTAGAGAAAGGTGCCCAGCTTCAGCTTCACTTTTTTTCTTCAGTTAAATTTATCTCTTATTATTGCCCGATATTTTTGCTTGCCATAAGCTAGCCAGTAGGCACACAGATGAGTGGATTTGACTTGAATAATAATTCTGTAACGCACAGCATCTCACCATATCTGCATATTCATGCTATTTCCCCATCAACTTATAACTCATGATGCTGTATACTTGTTTTTTCTAAAACCAGAATAGTTTTTCTTTCTTGTCACACCCAGTGCCCCATTTATACACTGTGGTCAGATTCTTAGGATCTTTGAACGTATAATAATCTGGCCACTCAGAGTGTTTGTGTGTGTGTGTGTGTGTGTGTGTGTGTGTGTGTGTGTGTCCTATCTAATAAAAGAGTAATATGCAAATTAACCATTACTCTGCTGCACCCACAACCTATGCCCACCAGCCAATCAGGAGAGAGTATGCAAATTAACTCCAACCAAGATGACCAGCCCTGGAGCAAGCAGTAGGGAGGCTTGGGTTTCCCCAGGAATGGAGGAAGCCACGTTTTCCACACACCCCGGCGGGCCAGGCCTCCACTCAAGGCTATAAGTTTCAATTATATAAGATAAATAAATCTCAATAGAAAAAGCTGACACCACAGAGCAAGCAGGAGTCTTGGCTCTGCTCAAGACTACAAAATTTCAATTATAGAAGATAAATCCCAGATACCAGGGCCTCCGCTTGGATGGCTGGGGAGGGCGGCTCGCCTGCAAACTACCACAGGCCCCTCGCCCAGGCCATCCCACGCCCCAAGGGAACCCCCACCCTGATCTGGGACATCCTTTAGGGCAAACTAGCCAGCCCCCACCCATGCACCAAGCCTCTATCCTATTTAATAATAGAATAATATGTAGATTGAACATTACACCAACACACAAGATGGCTGCCCCTATGTGATCAAAGATACTACCCCCATGTGGATGTAAGATGACGAGCAGGGGAGGGCAGTTGAGAGGGACCAGGCCTGCAAGGGAGGGTAGTTGGGGGTGATCAAGCCTGCAGGGGAGGGCAGTTAGGGATGACTAGGCCAGCAGAGGAGGGAAGTTGGGGGCGACCGGGCCTGCAGGGAAGGGCAGTTGGGGAAGACCCAGGCTTGCAGGGGAGGGCAGTTGGGAGGGACCAGGTCTGCAGAAGAGGGTAGTTAAAGGTGACCAGGTTTTCAGGGGAGGACAGTTAAGAGAAAATAGCCCGGCAGGGGAGCAGCTAGGCATCAATCAGGCTGGCAGGCAGAAGCGGTTAGAAGGCAGACAAGTGAGCAGTTGGGAGCCAGCAGTCCTGGATTGTGAGAGGGATGTCCGACTGCCTTGAAAGATGTCGCGAATCGGAGCAAGGGTTCCTTTGTGGTGTAGGATGGCCTTGGCAAGGGGCATTTGGTGGTTTGCAGGCCAGCCATGCCCCCTGGATCAGGCTTAAACGGGTAGTTGGACTTCCCTCACACAATCCAGGACTGCTCGCTTGCCTGCCTTCTTGATTGCCCCTAACCGCTTCTGCCTGCCAGCCTGATCACCTCTTAACCACTCCCCTGCCAGCTTGATTGATGCCTAACTGCTCCCTGCCAGCCTCTTTGCCCCTAACTGCCCTCCCTGTCAGGCCTGATCCCGCACAACTGCCCTTCCCTGCAGGCCTGGTTGCCTCCAACTTCCCTCCTCTGCCGGCCTGGTCACCTCTAACTACCTTCCACTGCAGGCTTGACCACCCCCAACTGCCCTTCCTTGCAGGCCTGCTCCCTCCCAACTGTCCTTCCCTGCTAGCCATCTTGTGATGGCCATCTTCTACAATTGAAACTTTGTAGCCTTAAGTGGAGGCCAAGGCATTCCAGGGCTGCAACAAGCTTGGCTTCCTTCATTGCTGGGGGCAACCCTAGCCTCCCGCTCTTTCCAGCTCCGTGGCTGCCATCACTAAACCTGCAGGCAGACATCCCCTGAGGGGTCCAGGACTGCAGAAGGATGCAGGCTGGGTTGAGGGACAGCCCCCACACACAATGCATGAATTTCATGCACTGGGCCACTATTACTTAATTAAAAAAAAAAAAAACAGTACTCCAGTGTATTGGTGCTTGAGCACAACCACATGGCAGCCATAATGAAGTCAGCTGCTTGCATCCAGGTGGGCAGTGAAAATAGACACCAATGTACACTGGTCTCATAGGAGGAAGGGGTTATATTGGTCACTTAAATACTATGAATACTATGAAACTTCTGAATTAGTGAACAGCTTTTTTTATTGAAGTATAATGGACATTGAGCAGTATATTAGTTTCATGTGTACAGCATAGTAATTCAACATTTGTATGTACTGTAATATGATCACTGCAGTAAGACAGTTACCATCTGTCACTATACAATGTTAGTACAATATTATTGACTATTTTCCCATGTTGTACCTTACATCCCCATGACTTATTTGTTTTATAACTAAAGGCCTGATGCACAAAATTTGTGCAAGGGGCTCAGCCCCGCGGCCCTGGTGGCTGCATCAGCCCCCTCCGCCACTGCTACTCTGCCTCAGCCCCTGCCCACCACAGCGGCCGCCTCTCCCTCGGCCCTACCGCCGTGGCTTCATCCAGAAGGATGTCTGGTTGAATTAGCATATTACGCTTTTATTATATTAGAGATGAGGAGTTTATGCCTTTTGATCCCCTTCACTTATTTCATACCCCCACCCCTAGCCCCCTCTGGCAGACCCCAGTCTGTTCCCTACACATTTGGGTTTTGCTTTGTTTTGTGTTTTACAGTCTACATATAAGTGAAATCATATGGTACTTGACTTGACTTATTTTACTCAACATAATACCCTCAAGGTCCATCCATGTTACAAATGGAAAGATTTCATCCTTTATGGCTGAGTAGTATTCCATGCTTATACACTGAGTGATCAAATTATTATGATCTCTGAATGCATAATGATCTGGCCACTCAGTATATATCCTCTATAATAAAAGGCTAATATGCAAATTGTCCCATCAACCAGGAGTTCAAATAGAACGCAGGCTGCCCAACCGCCCATGTCCTCTCCCCATGTCCAGGTTACCAGACTGGCCGGACCCCACCCATGCACAAATTCATGCACCGAGCCTCTAAAATACACACACACACACACACACACACACACACACACACACACACTAGAGGCATGGTGCACAATATTCAAGCATGGGGGGTGGGGGATGTCCCTCAGCCCAGCCTGCACCCTCTCAAATCGGGGATCCCTCGAGTGATGTCCGACTGTCCGTTTAGGTCTGATCCTGGTGAGATCAAACCTAAACGGGCAGTTGGATATCCATCTCACAATCCAGGACTGCTGGCTCCCAACTGCTCACCTGCCTTCCTCCCTGATTATCCCTAACCATTTCTGCAGGCCAGCCTGATCATGCCCTAACCACCCCCCTGCCAGCTGATTGATGCCTAACTGCTCCCTTTCCGCTCATTTGCCACCAATTGCCCTCCCCTGCATGCCTGGTCCCCTCAACTGCCCTCTCTGTCAGGCCTGGTTGCCCCAAACTGCAATCCCCTGCAGGCATGGTGGCCCCCAACTGCCCTACCCTGCAGGCTGCTCCCCCAGAACTGCCCTCCCCTCCTGGCCCAGTCAACTCTAACTGCCGAACCCTGCTGGCCTGGTTACCCCTAACTGCCCTCCCCTGCAGGCCTGGGTGCCTCCGAACTGTCCTCCCCTGCTGACCTGGTCTCACCCAAATGCCCTGCTCTACTGGCCTGGTCACCCCTAACTGCCCGCCCCTGCTGGCCTGGTCTCCCCCAATTGCCCTCCTCTGCCAGCCTGGTCATCCCGAACTGCCCACCCCTACTGGGTGATCACACACAACTGCCCTCCTTGCAGGCCTGGTCTCCCTCAACTGCCCTCCTCTTCTGGCCTGGTCATCCCTAACTGCCCACCCCTGCTGGCTGCTCTTGCAGGCCTGGTACCTCTACTTTGCCCTCCCCTGCAACTGCCCTCCCCTGCAGGCCTGCCCCCCCTTCCCAACTGCCCTCCCCTGGTATCCTGGTCTCCCCCAACTGCGCTACTCTGCCAGCCAGATCACCCCTAATTGCCCTCCCCTGCTGGCCTGATCACCCATAACTGCCCCATTTACTTGCCTTTTCCTCAATTTCTTTTATCGGTATCTTTTAGTTTTCAGTATAGAGCTCTTTCACTCCCTGGTTAAATGAGAATTGTTCCTTTGTTCCTAAAGAATTTTATTCTTTTTTGATGCAACTATAAATGGGATTGTTTTCTGATTTCTTTTCTCATAGTTTGTTTATTAATATAAAGAAAAGCAACATATTTTTGTATATTAAGTTTGTGTTCTGCAGCTTTACTGTATTAGTTCGGACAGGGTTGTGTGTGTGTGTGTGTGTTTGTGTAATCTTTAGGGTTTTCTACATAAGAGTATCGTGTCATCTGCAAATAGCGACAGTTTTACCTTTTTACAATTTGGCTGCCTTTTCTTTGTTTTTCTTGCCTAATTGCTGTGGTTGTACTTGTAATAGTTTGTTGAATAAAAGTGGACATCCTTGTCTTGTTTCTGATCTGAGAGCAAAGGCCTTTGGCTTTTCAGCATTGAGTGGGCTCAGCGCACACCACTGTTCAGCCTTCCCACTTTTGATTCTCTAGCCTTTTTATGTTCTCTAGTAGAGTACACATCTGAGGTTCAGAATACAAAAAGCTACCATAGCATTTTTATCTTTCTAGGTGATAATTTCAGTTAGGTAAATTAAAATTATAGGCTCACTGTTCATGGTTTGCCACAAATTGGCACAATAACAAACTTTTAGTGAGTGGTTTTGCTTGCTTTCATTTCTAGGTTGACCAGCTCCTCATTTACTCATTCTTTGTTTGGGCTATCTTTTGCTTGTCCTTTCACGCTCCTTCTTTAGACCAGTGCCAATGGTTTATCTTTCATTTTCCTTGGCTCCTGAGAAATCCTGTTTTGTTTCACATGAGTTACTTGTGTGTGGAGATGCATGTGACCAAGGACTGTGCCATGGGTGTAAGATCTGGGCACCAATATCCAGGGTGACTCTTGTTCTGATAGGGATGGATGAGGTGAGTGTCCATTTATAGTGGCTTTTCCTGTAGGTACTTCAAGCTCTTCCCTGTGGGAGGTGCACTTGTGACCTGTCCTGTGGATTCAAGTAGCAGTTTGCCTGACCATCAAAGCCGATTTTAGCCTGCAAGACGAACCTGCCCCATTTATCATAATGTTGTCATTGCACCTCTCTAATTTAACAAATCTGTCTACCCCCTGATCCCACTCTAATTCTAAATTCTTCCTGGGCTCTCCTATATATCTCCCTCAGCTTTGCGGTCACCTCCAACTTTATCCTAATGAGAAATGTAAGTTCTATAATTGAAGGGTATATGGAGGTATCTGTCACAGGCTCTGAGAGTATAAAGAGGCTATTTCTGAAAGAGTTAGGAAAACCCTACGGAAAAAGGATTTGTAAAGCTGTCTTGAGGATAACCAGGTGAGTGTGCAGATGAGTGTGTGTGTGTGTGTGTGTGTGTGTGTGTGTGTGTGTGTGTATGTGTCAGTCAGTGTGTCGGGAAAGGGAGAGGAGTGAGGAGTTTTAACTTTATCCAGGAGGTAATGCAGATTGGTTTAGCTGTTAAGCCCTAAAGACTTGGGTTCAAATATGAATGCCACCACTTCTTAGCTGTGAAATTTGGACAAAATCATCTAACCTCTCTTGCTCATTTAAATAATTAGAGCAGGGTCTTAGAGAAGGTAAATTACCCCATTAGAAGTAGCTGAGCTACTTGTTTGACTTGGTCTATCTGGCTACAAAACTCGTGCCTTATTCCAGGGATTGCAGGGTGATCAGGAGAAAGCCATGATCATATTTACACTGTGGAAGGCTATGGAGTGAATGAGAGATGAAGGCATATCAGAAGAAACCTTTCCAGTGAAGGTAAGGCCTGAGAGAATGAGAGCAAGAACATGATGGAAGGCTGAGGAGTGTCAAGTAAAGTCACATTCATATTTAGTAAGGAGAGAGTTTTATTTGAAACTAGAGGCCCACTGCATGAAATTCGTGCATGGGGAAGGAAGGGGTGTCCCTCAGCCCAGCCTGCACCATCTCCAATCTGGGAACCCCTCATAGAATCAGGCCTAAATGAGCAGTTGGACATTCCTCTCACAATCCAGGACTGCTGGCTCCCAACTGCTCACCTGCCTGCCTTCCTGATTGCCCCTAACCACTTCTGCCTGCCAGCCTGATTACCTCCTAACCAGTCCCCTGCCAGCCTTATTAATGCCTCACTGCTCCCCTTCTGGCCTGATTGCCACCAACTGCAGGGCTGGTCCCCCCAACTGCCGAACCCTACAGGCCTGGTCCCTACAACTCCCGTCCCCTGCAGACCCAGTCACCTCTAACTGACCTACTCTGCTGGCCTAGTTGCCCCTAACTGCTCTCCCCTGCAGGCCTAGGTTCCCCCAAATGTCCTCCTCCGCTGGCCTGGTCATCCCTAACTTCCCATCCCTGCTGGCTGTTCACCTACAACTGTCCTCCTTTGCAGGTCTGGTACCCCCATCTTGCCCTCCCCTGCAGGTCTGTTCCTTCCCAACTGCCCTCCCCTGCAAGCCTGGTCACCCCTAATGGCTCTTCCGTGCAGTCCTGGTCTCCCCAACTCTTCTCTCTTGCAGGTCTGGGACCCCCCCCCCCACACACACACACACACAACTGCCCTTCTCTGCAGGCCTGGTCACCCCCAACTTCCCTCCTCTGCCAGCCCAGTCACCCTTTAACTGCCCTCCTCTGCAGGCTTGATCACCCCCAACTATCCTCCCTTGCAGGCCTGGTCCTCCCAACTGCCCTCCCCTGCTTGACATCTTGTGTCCATATGGGGGCAGGGTCTTTGACCCCATGGGGACAGCCATCTTGTGTGTTGGAATGATGTTCAATCTGCATATTAGTCTTTTATTATAAAGTATAGAGGCCTGGTACATGGGTGGGGGCCAGCTGGTTTGCCCTGAAGGGTGTCCTGGATCAAGGTGGGGGTTCCCCTCAGAAATGGGGTTGCCTGGGCAAAGGGCTTATGGTGGTTTGCAGGGCAGCCAGTCCCCACAGAGACCCAAGCGGAGCCCCTGATGTTTGGGATTTAGTTATCTTCTACAATTAAAACTTTGTAGCCTGGAGTGGAGCCAAGACTGCTGCTTGCTCCATGGCGGCAGCTATTTCTGTTGAGATTTATTTATTTTCTATAATTGAAACTTTGTAGCCTGGAGTGGAAGCCAGGGCTGCTGAAGCTTGGCTTCCTCCATAGCCTGGGCAACCCTAGCCTCTGCTCTCTCTAGCTCTGTAGCTGCCACCATTTCTGTTGGGATATATCTTCTATCATTGAAACTTTATAGCATTGAGTGGAGGCCTAGGCTGGCAAGGCCAGCTGGACAGCTCGGCTTCCTCCATTGCTAGGGAAACCCATGCCTCCCTCCTGCTCTGCTCTTGGCTGCAGCCATCTTGGTTGGGTTTATTTGCATATTTGCTCCTAGTTGGCTAGTGGGCATGCCTTGTGTGCATGGCAGAGGTATAGTCAATTTGCATATTACTCTTTTATTAGATAGGAAGATTGTTGTAAGGGAGGGAAAGGAGTCTTATAATCGAAGAGACCGGAACAAATCTGAGCTGAGCTATGCTGAAGCAGAGCAGGGAGGTTCCCGGGCTGGAGTGAGCTGGTGGAAGTGCTGGAGGATGTGACAGAGCTGGGGTGCAGAGAGGCTATGGGCCATTTATGTTCGCTAATTGGCTTGATGCAAAGGAAAGTGAGCTGCTCTCATCTGAATGACAGGAGGTAGTTCTGCACATTGCAGCGGGTGCCCTGTCCACGGGATATAGGCTCCTGCCTCCCACGGAATCAGGGATGAGTGCTGCTTCCCTGATGATTACATTTCAAAGGAATTGCTCTCGGGTCCCAGAAACAAACATTCTGGCTTGTAAAATTGGCAAGAGACTTTAAAAAGACCTATCTATGCACATCTCTGAAAAGCAGAGAGTTTCAAGTTTTCTAAAGAAAATGAAAGAAGCCTATCTAAAGTTTCATCAAGCTGATGGACCAGAATGATTCTCTGGGTCAGTGCATACAGAGATTTAAACCTTCAAGTGCACTGGGGGAGGCCGGCTTAACTCATGGTGCCTGGTCCTGGAGCGTAGTGGAGGGGACCAAATTCAGAGCACAGGTGAGGGATTAGCTTCAAACACCTGGGACAGTGCAGGTTGGTAGTTACAGTAATATGATATTAAGATGACATTGCTATTATCTATTGATTTGTATTAATTAGTGTTACTATATATTTGTTAATATAAAACTTATTTGCTATTTATTAAAAGTGCAGCTTCAATTTTTGTCTCTCAACTTTTCATTAAAATTTCTACACTAGAATGTAAACCATATGAAAGGAAGACTTTTTATTTGTTGTATTCTCTGTTATATATCAAAATCTAAAAGTGCTAGCCACCTACTCAGTACTCAATAAATATTTGTTGGATGGATGCATTGATTGATGAATGGATAGGATGGGGAGAGATTCCTTACTCTTATGTGAAACCTCCCTCTGACCCTAAATTATTATGGTCTTGGTCAGGTAATAATTATGGTTTCAATTTTGTAATAAAATCTCAAATTATAATAAGCTCTGTTTGGTCATTAGGATATCCAGTCTTCTCTATTAATTATATTCCTGGCTAGTAACCTAAATCTCTTCTCTGCACTCCAGCTGGGGTCCAGGAAAACTGAGTGACTGGGCACCTTCACTTGCCTTCCCCTCTTTTACCAACAGAGGTCATCCCATCCCTGGAACTAGGCCTAGTGTGTTGAGGGATTGGGGAAAGGGCACAGCCTTCAGGGAGAGCAAGAGTTTTCAGGGACAGTCAGGTATCTGGGCCTTCTTGACAACAGATATTTAAGGCTGATTCTTGTGGAGTGCTTTCATGTAAGTGATGATTGTTTGGGATGGGAACTGAAGCTGTAAAAGTAGATGTTGCAGAGGATAAAGTGTCATATTAATAAAACATCACCCATTAACACCTCAGTACAAATTAAAGTGGCTGCACCTCACTGATAAGGACCTGCAGGGCTGAAAGGAATAAATAATTGATGATGATGACGATGATGTTTATGTATGTGTGTGTTTATGTGTGTAGTTGGGAGAGGTGTTGGAGGAAGCAGCACTAAGAAATTGGAATTAAGGAGATGTAAGGGAATTTAGAGATGATTCAGTTCAATCTCCACATTTCATCATTGAAGAACCTGAATAAAAACTAGAGAAATGACAGCTCTATAGGATCTGGTGGACAAACACTTCTGGGACCAGGCAGTCCATAATAGTACGGTGGGAAATAGAAGTACAGAGGGAAATCTGTGTGTGCTTCAGTGGAAAACGATGCATTGTCTGGAGTGGACATTCACTGTGAGAGCACACTCTTCTGCGCTTCGATTCTGATTCTACGGGGGCTATTTTACAACCCATAAAGCAGAATACTTTTTGTTCATAGACATGTAAGTTCTGTCCATGAAGGTTCAGCTGAACTTTGTCCCCAGGTTTTGTCTCCAATGACACCTTTATTTCATTGTTCCTGATCTTTGGATTCTCTCTTGAAATGCTAGTAACACTTCACCATGTTCTTCATTAATGAATTAAATGTGATCTTTAAAACATGTTCATTTTATATCCATACTAGAGGCCTGGCACCTGAAAATCATGCATTTGAAGTGGGGGTCCATCAGCCTGGCCTGTGCCAGTGTGGGAGCCCCGTGACCAATTACCCTGCAGAGGGAGGCCCTGCCCACCCAGCTGGGGCTCTATGATAGATTTCTCCATTGGCCGGTGGCCCGGTACTCCCTCTGCAGGGTAATCATGGGGCAATGGCGGGGCCCCCTGACCAATCACATCTCACCCACCTTGGCTGGCCTGGCACCAAGGTGTGTCATAGTGTGGTTGTCCGGACGGTTGTTCTGCTGTTCGGTTGATTTACACATTATGCTTTTTTTATTATTATAGATGAGAGTTGTGATTGCTGCCTTTGTTTCAAAACTACCTGTAATAAAAGGGACTAATGGACTGGGGCAGCTCTCCTGCTCCCTGCAGACGATTATTTCCAGATGGGGATTTGGTCAGTGTTGCCCGGTTCCCAGTTTTCCGAGGGAAGCTGAAAGTAATTTTTATACAAGTATGAAAACTTTAATTTTATTGACAACCAAATTTTTGGCCAAAATCGGTTTGGCTCAGTGGATAGAGTGTTGGCCTGCAGACTGAAAGGTCCCAGGTCAAAGGGCATGTACCTTGGTTGCAGGCACATCTCCAGTAGGGGTGTGCAAGAGGCAGCTGATCGATGTTTCTCTCTCATTGATGTTTCTGACTTTCTATTCTTCTCCTTTCCTCTCTGTAAAAAAACAATAAAATATATATTTTAAAAATATTGATAACCAAAATTTTTAAAAGCAAACATAATCTGTGTGTCCCTAAGAAAACTTGGTGGTCTGATCCAGCCCATTGGCCATCTTGTCAGGTCAACAAAGCAGTGGAAAGACACCTAAGAGGACAAGTGGGCCTAGGGCTCTCTCACCTGTTTGGCTGTCCTCTCGGCAAACCTGTGAAGGAGAAGCCACTCTGTTTCACTGGATGGCCACAAAGAGGCCAGGTGTCAGAAAGTCGATGGCAGCAACAGGACCAGACCCCTTTTTCTGTCCAGGACTGTTTCCTCTACAACCAGGGACAATAGGAGGTGGGATGGGAAGGGGAAGGTGGTCTGGCTTTACCTGTGTGGGACCAGGCAAGCCATGGGAGGTCTTCAACTTCATAAGAAATGTCAGTTTGGAGATCATTTAACAGAGTGAGAGGAGTGGATTTCCAAAGAAGCTTTCATAACCCCTACCTTTTCCAAATGATTTCTTTTTCAAGGACAACTGAAGAAATATTTCTAGATTCTTTAAGCCTGCTACTTAGATTCTTTCTCAAGGATAGTTCCAACATAATGATTATAAGTCAAAATGGAAATAAAATCGTGGAAGAATTATTAGGAAATATAATAGGGTAGATTTTATTTTTATTTATTTGTTTATTTTTTAATTTGGAAAAATAGGGGGCAGCAGCCCATTTCTAGAGAAAGGACTACCCCCTGCTTTGGCCTTGCCATTCCTTTTATTTAGGTTTTGGAAATACACCCATTGCACTTAGGCAGGAAATAAGCAGATTATCTTGTCAGGAAGGATTTACATGATTATCTGGTGGGGAAGTTGCCCTTGCCACCCTTATGTCATTTAGATAGGGAGTGGTTGACTCTGACCTTTCAGAGCTTCAAGGTTGACTAAACCTTCTGGATTCCTTGTCCACACCTTTCTATTGGTGAGGTAATGGCTGGTTTAATAGGGTAGATTTTAAAAAGCCTCTGCACTTTTGAGTTACTTTAATATGTTTCATAACCAAAGTACATAAAGCATTTATTCATTCATTTATTTTTTAAAATGACAACCTCCTACCCAGTTTGCCTGTTACTGTACCAGAGTCTACTCAGTTTATCAAATTATGTAAAACTACCTCTGTCCTTATTCATTTCACTCATGTAAATGTGACAGGCAAGACCAAGTTAGGTTCACAACAACTCAGAGAGAAAAAAGTATCTTCATTTTACAGATGAGGAGAAATAAGGTAGATTTATCCCAAATTGCACAGCTGATTAGTGGCAAGATGTTTGACTCTTAAGTACAGAGCTCTGAACCTCGGTTACATCAGTGTTGGGGTCTCATATTCAGACACTTTGAAATAAAAAATTTAAGGCAGAATATATTAACTGCTAATAATTGATAAAAACAAAACAGCTTTCTATAACCCTGGTTCAGTTTCCTTCACTAAATATTACAAACTTTCCTACTCAATTCAATAACTCTTGACATTTTAGACATTATGGTAAGATCTGGTGATTCAAAGAAAAGAAATTAACACTCCTCTAAGGAAAACCTCCTGATTGGTCTTTTTATCTTATGTAAAAAAACATTTTTTCTAATTGATCTTTTTACCTTTCTACTCATTGCAAATCTCACCATTGTCACAGTTTTCCCCTTAATGTAGAAGTTTTAATTTTTATTCCCTTTACTTAAAAATGCTAAATTTTTTCCATAAAAGGACTCAACAAGTAATTTTGTATAGACTATTCTTGAAGATGTTGCCCTCATTTCTAATGATTTTCTCAGGAAATAGAATTACTGGGCTAAAAGGAGTGAACATCTTAAGGTCTTGAGAACCACTGAGAAATTGGCCTCAAAAAAGTTTGGACAATTTACATAACCTACCAGTTGTTTATTTATTCCTAATGCTGAATATATTCCTTGCTTTTGGAAATCTTTTTATATTTGATAGGGAGTAAAATACTAGTATATCTTACTGTTCATTCTTATGTGTTGCTTTGATCATTTTCCATATGTTTGTTGGTCATTTTCTTTTGTGAATGCAATTTGTATAGTTTTCTTATTGAGATAAACTTTTTTTTTAATCAACATGTACCAACATTTTATATAGTCAAGGTGTTAACTACTAGTATATGTTATAAGTTGCAAATATATTTTCCAGCTGATTACTGGATTTTTAATATATAGAAGTTAAGTTTTATTTAGTCAAATTGATTACATGTTTTCATTTGTGGATTTTTTCATTGTTCTTCCCTTTTTTAATATCAAATCAACATGTCACTATATTTTCTTAATTGCTAATGTTTTTTTTATTATCTTTATTGTTCAGTTTATTAATTACATTGTTTCCCTTTTTTTATCCCCCTATATCTCCCCTCCACCCTGTACCTATCCCACCCTCCACCCTCACCTCCCCCTCCCCACTGTCCTCTCCCATTGTTGCAAGATTTTTGTGCAGTCTCTTGCTGTACTTCCCACAACCCTTTTCTCCCCAAGAATTGTCAGTCCATTCCCTCTCTATGTCCATATTTCTGTTATATTCACCAGTTTATCCTGTTCATCGGCCTATCAATTCACTTGATTTTTATGTTCATTTGTTGATAGATGTGTATTTGTTTTTCATAATTTATATTTTTACCTTTTTCTTCTTCCTCTTCTTAAAGAATAACTTTCAGCATTTCATATAATATTGGTTTGGTGGTGATGAACTCCTTTAGCTTTTTCTTATCTGCGAAGCACTTTATCTGATCTTCAATTCTGAATGATAGCTTTGCTGGATAGAGTAATCTTGGTTGTAGATTCTTGCTATTCATTATTTTGAATATTTCTTGCCACTCCCGTCTGGCCTGCATCGTTTCTGTTGAGAAATCCTCTGACAATCGTATGGGTGCTCCCCTGTAGGTAACCAACTGTTTTTCTCTTGCTGCTTTTAATATTCTCTCTTTATCTTTTGCTCTTGGCATTTTAATTATGATATGTCTTGGTGTGGTCCTCTTTAGATTCCTATATTTTGGGGTTCTGTGTACTTCTTAGGCTTTTAAGTCAGTTTCTTTCACCAGGTGGGGGAAATTTTCAGCCACTATTTCTTCAAGTAGGTTTTCATTAACTTGCTCTCTCTCTTTTTATGGCACCCCAATAATTCGGATGTTGGCATGCTTGAGGTTGTCCCAGAGGCCCCTTACACGATCTTCAATTATCTGGATTATTTTTGTTTCTTGCTTTTCCAGCCGAGTGGATTTTGCTTCTTTGTATTTCAAATCTTTGACTTGGTTCTTGTGGCCCTCTGGACTGCTTTTAGGACTTTGTGGAATATTTTTTATTTCAGTCAGTGTATGCTTGATTTCTAGTTGGTCCTTTTTCATATCCGTGAGGGTCTCATTCATGTCCTCAGAGGTCTTGTTCATTTCCTTGAGGGTCTCATTCATTTCCTGGTTGGTCTTGTTTATTTCCTCGTAGTTGTCATTAAGATCACCGGCCTTTTCTAGGAGTCTCTTGAAAAGCCTTATAACCGTGGTTTTGAACTCTATGTCTAGTTGTCTTTTTTCCTCCATTTCTTTCACACCTGATTTCTTTCCATATCTCTGCATGGTGGCTGCTTTATGTGGTAGATATCCTTTAAGGGTCAGTGGCACAGCCTCCCCAGTTGAGGTGGGTACTCTTACTGCAATCCTTTATGGGTTGTACAGTGTTTTTGAATTTAAACCCAGCTTGTTGTTGTTAGCCCTAGGAGGGTTTGACCTCCAGGCCAATTGGCTGTGAAGGGAGACTGTGTTCAGGTAGGATGGGCGGAGTCTCTGAGCTGCGCAGGCAGCCTCAGTGTCAGCTATGTCCTATGCGGCGCTCGTGTGCGTGGGTCTCTGTTGGATGGGGATGGCTGCAGGCACCTCCAAGAGAAAGCCGCTAGTCTCTTCCCCTTGCCAGACAACTCTGCCTCTCCCCAAATGAGTCTGCACACCCAAAGTCTTGCCCAGGGTCGTAAAACAGGTGGTTTCCGGGACCAGGAGACAAGCCTCCAGGAAGCCAGTCGCGAGTCTGTGTTGTCACACAGTTTACTTGAGGCAAACTTCTTTTCCCAGCTACCCAGTTTCTCCGCAGACCTGGAGTCCTCCGCGGCGCCTGGCTTCCAGGGTGCATCCCCCGGACCTCGGACCTTGCCTGGCACTGGGGAATCTGTGCAGTGGGACGTCTCCGCCCTCCCCGTTGGTGAAATCCAGCCGGGGTTGCTGCTCCAGCCCCAGCCCGCGCGTGCGACCAGGCCGGCTCCTAACCTGTTTCCGTCTTCAAGGCTGCGCTCCCACTGCTCTTCTGAGTCTCAGTGTCCCACCTTTACCTTTATTCGTGGAGTTTTCACTCAGCCAGCTTTCTGGTGATTCTGGGCGATGTTTGCCTTGTTGTTATGTTGTAGTCTCTGAATTGTTGCGCGGGGCAGAACAATAGGTGTTCACCTATGCCGCCATCTTGGTTCTCCTCCCCAAGGTGCACCTTTAGTAGTTTTCGTTCAGCTGTTTGACTTCTGTTTCATATGCAGACATCTTCCATTATTTCTTAATTGCTAATGTTTAACTTAAACATCTGCATTTATTTCAGGACATAATACATAATGAAGCTGCAGTTGCCTTTCCTTTTTCTGTTGTTTACTAAATAATCTCTTTCTTAGCCAATAATTTGTGATATCATCTTTGTCATAGGATAGAGTATAAGTGCATAGACTCTGAAATCAGCCTGTCTAGTTCAACCCAAACTCCAGTAATTGTGGAAATCTGAGGCAAGTTACTTAACTCTTCTGTGCCTCAGTATGCTTGTCGGTAAATTAGTTATAATAATGTCAATTCAAATGATGATTGTGAGAATTCAATTAATGTATGTAGAACAGTTAGAATAGTACCTGACACATGATTACATGCTATGTAGATGTTGGCTGTTATATACCAAACTAGAGGCCTGGTGTACGAAGTTGTGCACTGGTGGGGTCCCTTGGCCTGGTCTGCGGGATCCGGTCAAAACTGGCTCTCCAACATCTCCTGAGGGTTCTGGATTGAGAGAGGGCACAGGCCAGGCCAAAGGACCTTACCGGTGCATGATTGGGGCTGGGGAGGGATGCTGGAGGTTGGCCAGATGGGGAGGAACCACGAGAGAGCTCCAGGGAGTGTCCAGCCTGTTTTACTCAGTCCCAATAGGCCGGACCCCAGCTACTGGTCAAAGCATCTTCCCTCCAGTGGTCAGTGCATGTCATAGCAAGTGGTTGAGCAGCATTAGCATATTATGCTTTGATTGGTTGAACGGCTGACTGGTCAACCAGACACTTAGAATATTAGGCTTTTATTATATAGCATTCTGTCTTGTTAAGAGTCTGTATGGGAGCTCTACTGTTTCATTGATATATCATATTTTGTACCAAATTGGATTCTATCTTAATTATTGTAGCTTAGCACTTTTTAAAAATGTATTTTCAGAATCCAATGAGGCACACCTGAAATCCATCTTTGTACTTTATGGATGAAGGCCTTGTATAAAATGAGAAGCAACAGAATTGAGTTTAAAAAGAAAGAACATACACAGCTCTTGTGAATCCAAAGGCAAGGAGTAGGATGCTCCTCAGGCAATCTCAAACACGTGTGTGAGTTCTAGCTACTGACATCCAAGATGGGGCTGCAGGGAGGTGTGAGCAGGCCTAAACTTCAGTTCCTCATTTCACAGTCTGGAAATAGCTTTCTCTGGGGCAAGGGTGCAAAGGCAGCTCAACAGAGCTGACTGGGTGACCAGAGGGTCCTTACAAGAGACTATTGAGAACTTGGGTACTTCATTGCTTATACCATGGGGACGTTGAAGGGAAAAGGCCTTAACAGCCTAATTTATCAGAGGCCAGCCACATAACTGCTTCCCAAACAGACTGCACCCAGATTCTGCCAAAAACATTTAATTCCTGATATTTGTGTGTGTGTGTGTGTGTGTGTGTGTGTGTGTGTGTGTGTGATTGTCATTATGACACTAGAGGCAAATAGAAATAACTGTGTGAAGAGTGGCATGTGTATGTTTTCAACCAAAAAACTTATTGGGCTGGGTTAGTTTTAATTTAGGAATTCAGAGAGGGTACCAATTCCCTTAAGAAAATAATGGCCAGGAAGAGGAACCAAGATGGCGGCATAGGTAAAACACCTATCTTGCTGTCATACACAGCAATTTTAAAACTACAACTTAACGAAAGAACAAACACCTTCCAGAATCACCAGAAAGCTGGCCGAGTGAAAATTCCACAAAGAAAAGTGAAGATAAGACACTGTGACTCGGAGGAGCGGCGGCGGACAGCATTGAAGATTCACGCAGAGAGAGGTTTGGAGCACGCACCGGCAGATAGGGCGGGCGGCTGAAAACCGGCCAGTTTTCTCAAATGGGGAGACAAAGATGTCCCATTGGACTGATTCTCCAGCTCTGGGCGAAGTCCATGGAACCCACTATCATACGGGGTGAAAACTGGACAGTGGGAGGGCATGCCGAAGTTCGGGTGCTGCGGGGGTCTGCCGGCTTGTGGAGAGGGTGGGCTTGCGTGTGACCTTGGGAACAGCGCAGCTGCGTGACTGCATGGAGAGCGCTCTCAACTTGCTCCCTCATTCGGGAAACCATCAGACTGCTTTGTTTTACGACCCTGGGTGAGACTTTGGGTGTGCAGATTCATTTGGGGAGAGTCTGAATTCCCCGGCAGCTGGTGGAGCTTGGCAGCGGCTCTCTCTCAGAGGTGTCCCTGGGGCCGCATGGGGCAGAGCTAACACTGTCTGCTTGGCCCGGAGACTCCGCCCATCCAACCTGAGCACAGCTGAACTTCACAGACAATTGTCCTGGAGGTCAACCCCTCCAAGTGCTAACAACGATTAACCTGAACTTAACTTCAGCAAGACTGTGAAACCCATATCCACCTCAGGTAACCGGGGAGGCTGAGCCACTGTCCCTTGTAGGACGTCTACCACACAAAGCTAATTGACCAACCCAGGGAGGCAGCCACCATCCAGAGACATGGAAAGAAATCAGATGTGAAAGAAATGGAGGGGAAAAAAACGACTGGACATGGAATTCAAAACCATGTTATAGGTCTCCTCAAGAGGCTCCAAAAAAGGTCGAGGCCTACAAGGAAATAAGCAAGACCATAAAGGAAATGAACAAGACCCTCAAGGATATGAATGAGACCTGCAAGGAAATGATCAAGACCAACGTGGAAATGAATGAGTTCTACAAGGAAATGAAGGAGACCCTCAAGAATATGAAGGAGACTCTCAAGGATATGAAAAAGGACCAACCAGAAATTAAGCATACACTGGCTGAAATAAAAAATATTATACAAAGACCTAAAAGTGCTCTGGAGCACCCCAAGAACCAAGTTAAGGATTTGAAATACAAAGAGGTAAAATCCACTCAGCTAAAAAAGCAAGAAACCAAAAGAATCCAAAAAATTGAAGATAGTGTAAGGGGCCTCTGGGCCAATCTCAAGCATACCAATATCCGAATTATAGGGGTGCCAGAAAAAGAGAGAGGCCAAGACAATGAAAACCTATTTGAAGAAATAGTGACTGAAAACTTCCCACACCTGGTGAAAGAAATTGACTTAGGAGTCCAAGAAGCGCACCGAACCCCAAAATATAGGGACGCTAAGAGGACCACACCAAGGCACATCATAATTAAAATGCCAAGAGCAAAAGATAAAGAGAGAATATTAAAAGCAGCAAGAGAAAAACAGTTACCTATAAGGGAGCACCCATACGATTGTCAACGGATTTCTCAACAGAAACGATGCAGGCCAGACGGGACTGGCAAGAAATATTCAAAGTGATGAACAGCAAGAATCTACAACCAAGATTACTCTATCCAGCAAAGCTATAATTCAGAATTGAAGGTCAGATGAAGTGCTTTGCAGATAAGAAAAAGCTAAAGGAGTTCATCACCACCAAACCAATATTATATGAAATGCTGAAAGATATTCTTTAAGAAGAGGAAGAAGAAAAAGATAAAAGTGTAAATTATGAACAACAAATACACATCTATCAACAAATGAATCTAAAAATCAAGTTAATTAATAAGCTGATGAACAGGATAAACTGGTGAATGTAACAGAATCACGGACATAGAGAGGGAATGGACTGACAACTCTTGGGGAGAAAGGGGGTGTGGGAAGTGCAGCAAGAGACTGGACAAAAATCATGCAACTATGGGAGAGGACATTGGAGGGGGGGAGGTGAGGGTTGAGGGTGGGATAGGTACCAGGTGGAGGGGAACTATAGGGGGGGAAAAAGGGAACAATGTAATTAATAAACTGAACAATAAAGATGAAAAAAAATTTTTTTTAAAGAAAAAAGAAAATAATGGCCAGGTGGCTCGGTTGGAGCATTGCCCCACTGAGCACACTTCTTAGTATCTTTGGACAGTGTTTCACATACTGCAAGTATTTAATAAATATTTAATGTAATCCATCACAGCAGCGGGCTAAAGAAGAAAAATCACATAAATGTATCATTAGATTAGATAAAGCATTTGATAAAATCTAACACCTATTTATGACAAAAACTCTCAGTAAAGTAGGAATAGAGAGTAACTTCCTTAATTTGATAAAGAAAATCTACAAAAACATAATTGACATCATACTTGATGGTGAGAAACTAGAAGCTTTTCTGCTAAGGAATAAGATAGAGTTCTCACTCCTACTTTTTCACAGTGCACTGGAAGTCCTAGCTAAAGCATAGACAAGAAAAGGAAATGAATACAAATTTAAAAGGAAGAAATAAAATTATTTGTTCACAGATTATGTGATTATCTCTGTAAAAATCCCCCCGAATAAAAAATTTTCTGGAGTTATTACAGCAAGGTCTCAAGACATAAATAAGTGGTTTTGATTAAAAATAGAATTTAAAAAAATGGGCAAAGAATCTAAATAGACTCTTTTGAAAGAAGACATACAGAAGCTCAAGAGACATATGAAAACATGCTCAAGTCACTAATCATCCGAGAGATACAAATAGAAAATGAGGTAGCATCTCACACCTGTCAGAGTGGCCATCATCAACAAATCAAATGATGGATGCTAGATGTGAAGAAAAAGGAACCCTCGTGCACTGCTGGTGGGAATACAGACTGGTGCAGCCACTGTGAAAAACAGTATAGAGTTTCCACAAAAATTTAAAAGTGGAACTCCAGTTTGACCCAGTAATCCCACTTCTAGGACTATATCCCAAGAAATCAGAAACACTAGTCAGAAAGGATATATATACCCCTATGTTCATAGCAGCACAATTTACAATAGCTAAGATTTGGAAACAGCTTAAGTGCCCATCAGCAGACAAGTGGATTAAACAACTGTGTTACACCTACACAATGGAATACTATGCTGCTGTAAAAAGAGGGAACTCTTTCCATTTGCAACAACATGGATGGACCCCGAGAGCATTATGCTAAGTGAAGCCAGTCGGAGAAAGATAAATATCACATGATCTCACTCATTTGTGGAATATAATGAACAACATAAACTAATGAACAAAAATAGAGCCAGAGACACAGAAGTATTGAACAGACCATCCAACCTAAGAGGGAAGGCAGGGGAGGGGGTGAGTAAGAGGACTTATATGCATGTATATGAGCATAACTAATAGACACAGACAATAGCGGGGTGAGGGCATGTGCTGGGGGTGAGAGCAGCCAGGGAGAGGTTATTGGGGGGTGGGGGGGAGGAGGTGTGTGTAATACTTTAAACAATAAAGAATTTTTTTTAAAGTCAATGGTTTTTCTATATTCCAGCAGTGAACAATTGGAATTTGAAATAACACAATACCATTTATAGCAGAATCCCCTCCCAATTAAGTATTTAGGCATAAATATAACAAAATATGTACCCAATATATATGAGGGAACTATAAAACTGATTAATGTAATCAAAGAACTAAATAAGTGGAGAGATATTTTGTTGATGGATAGGAGATCTCCATACTGTAAATATGTTAGTTTTTTGTAACTTGATGTATAGATTCAATGCACTCTCAACCAAAAGGCCAGCAAGTCATTCTGTGGATATCAACAAACTAATTCTAAAGCGTATATGAAGAGGCATAACATCCAGATTATCGTACACACTTTTGAAGGAGAACAAACTTGGAAGACTGACACTACCCAACTTCAAGAATTACTGTAATGCAAACTGATGGGATTAAGAAGTACTAAGTGATAGTCAAAGGGATATAAAGTACAGCATAGAGAATATAGTCAACAATATTGTAATAACTCTCTGGTACCAGCTGGGCACTTGAATTATCAGAGGAACCACTTTGTGACCTATATGAATATATATCCACTGCATTGTACAACTGAAACTAATACAAAATAGTGTTGAATGCAAACTGCAATTGCAAATACAATTAAAGATAGAATTATTGTAATGCTATAGTTATCAAACAGTGATAATGGCAGAAGAGGATACAGATTGATGTAACAGAACAGAGAGCCATATACTGTATATACACATATAAATATAGACAACTAATGTTCAACATAGGAGCATAAGAAATACAATGAAGAAAAGATAGTCTTTTCAACAAATGGTGCTGGAACAACTGTACATGCACATGCAAAAAAATGAATCCAGACAGGTATTACAACCATGATGAAGATTAATTAAAACTGAATCATATACCTAACTGTAAAATGCAAAATTATAAGACCCCTAGGAGATAACAGAAAACCTAAATGACCTTGGGTTTAGTGATACATTTTTTAAATGAAACACCAAAGGCATGATCCATGAATGAAATAATTTACAAGCTGGACTTCATTAAAATAAAAAAAACTTCTTTTCTGCAGAAGGCAATGTCAAGATAATGAGGAGATAAGCCACAGACTGGGATAAAGTATTTGCAAAAGATATATCTAATAAAGAATTTTTACTCATGATAAAAAGTACACTTAAAACTTAACAATAAAAAAATGAACAACTTTATCAAAAATGGGCAAAAGATCTGGGCAGATAATTCATCAGAGAAGATACACAAGTGGCAAATAAGCATATGAAAAGATGCTCTATGTCATATGTGCTAGGTAATTGCAAATTAAAACAAGATACCAGTACATACCTATTACAATTACCATAATTTGGAACATTGGCAACACCGAAGGTTGGCCAAGACATGAAACAACAGGAACTCTTATTCATTTCAGGCTGGAATGTAAAATGATAGTCACCATGGAAGACAATTTGTCAGCAGGAAAACTAAATACAGGATGGGGCAAAAGTTTATAGTTGTGAGTAGGTGCAACAGAGTTTATTCTTGTATTATTATTATTTATAAACTAGAGGCTCGGTGCACGAAATTCATGCATGGGGGGCGGGGGATGTCCCTTAGCCCAGCCTGCACCCTCTCCAATCTGGGACATCCTTCTCAAAATCCAAGACTGCTGGCTCCAAACTGCTCACCTGTCTGCCTTCCTCTAAACTGCTCACATGTCTGCCCCTAACTGCTTCTGCCTGCCAGCCTGATCAACTGCTAACCACTACCCTGCCAGCCTAATTGATGTCTAATTGCTCCCCTGCCAGCCTGTTTGCCCCTAACTTCCCTCCTCTGCCGGCCTGGTCACCCCTAACTGCCCTCCCCTGCAGGCTTGATCACCTCCAACTGCAGTCCCTTGCAGGCCTGGTCCCTCCCAATTGCCCACCCCTGCTGGCCATCTTATGGTAGCCATCATGTGTTCACATGGGGGCAGGATCTTTGACCACATGGGGGCAGCCCTCTTGTGTGTTGGAGTGATGGTTAATCTGCAAATTACTCTTTTATTAGATAGGATAGAGGCCTGGTGCATGGGTGGGGGCCAGCTGGTTTGCCCTGAAGTGTGTCCCAGATCAGGATGGGGGTTCCCTTGGGGTGAGGGGCGGCCTGGGCGAAGGGCCTATGGAGGTTTGCAGGCCAGCCACGCCCCCCAGCAACCCAAGCCGAGGCCCTGGTATCTGGGATTAATCTATGTCTACAATTGAAACTTTGTAGCCTGGAGTGGAGCCAAGCCTTCTGCTTGCTTCCGGGGCGGCAGCCATTTCTGTTTGAAACATTGTAGCCTAGAGTGGAGGCCTAGGCTGGCCACAGCAGGTGGAAAGCTTGGCTTCTTCCATTGCCAGGGAAACACAAACCTCTGTTCTCTTCAGCTCAGTGGCTGCCGCCATTTCTGTATCTTTTATAACTGAAACTTTATAACATTGAGTGGAGGCCTAGGCAGGCGGCTTGGCTTCCTCTGTTGCCGGGAAACCCAAGCCTTCTTCCTGCTCTCAGTGGCGGAAGCCATTTTGGTTGGGATTTATTTGCATAATTTGCTCCTGGTGGGCGTGGCTTGGGGTTTGGTGAAGGTATGGTCAAATTTGCATATTACTCTTTTATTAGGATTGTTGTGTTATTTTCCATATGAACAACTATAAACCTACTTTGCCCCATCCTGTATACTCTTGCCATACCATCCAGCAATTACATTCCTTGATATTTACACAAATGATGTAAATTTATGTCCCCATGAAAACCTGCACAGAGATATTTATAGCAATCCTATATAATAATGGACTAATATGCTACATATCCAGTCAACTAGTTGTCCATTTAACCAATCAAAGAATAATATGCTAATGATATCCTAAAGCTGCTCATCTGCTCGCTATGATGTACACTGATCACCAGGGGGCAGATGCTGTGACATGTAGGTTAGCTTACTGCTGGGGTCTGGCTGATAGGGACTGAGGGAGATGAGCCAGACACACCCTGGCATTCTCCCTTGGTCCCTCCCTGGCTGGCCAACCTCCCACGTCCCTCCCTGGTCCCGATCATTCACTAGTGGGGTCCCTTGGCCTGACCTGTGCCCTCTCGCAATCTAGGACCCCTTGGGCATGTTGGAGAGCCAGTTTTGGCCCAATCCCACAGGCCAGTCTGAGGGGTACCATTGGTGCACGAATTTGTGGGCCAGGCCTCTAGTTTTTTCATAATTGTCAACACTTTGAAGGAACCACGATGTTCTTTAGTAGATGAATGGATAAATAACTTTGGTACATCCAACTATGAAATATTATTTAACACTAAGAATAGATGTGCTACCAAGCTATGGAAAGATATGGAAGAATCTTAAGTGCATAAAACAAAACAAGTGAAAAGAGCCGATCTGAAAATGCATCATGCCATATGACTCTAATTCTAAGACCTTCTATGGGGAAAAAATAACTATATTAGAAAAATTAGAGGTTGCTAGGAGTTTGAGTTGGGGAGGGAGAAGTGAATATATTTTTAGGACAGTGGAACAATTCTGAACAATGTGATAATGGTGGATACATATCATTAAATGCTTGTGAAAATCTACAGAATATACAGCCCCGAGAATAAACCTAAGAGTTCAGTGATGTGTCAATATACATTCATCAATTTAAACAATGTTCCACTGTGGTGCAGAATATTGATATTGAAGGAGCTATGAATGTGTGGGAGCAGAGAATATGGAAATCTATTTTTCTGCACTTTTGCTATAAATCTGAAACTGCTCTAAAAATAAAATATCTAATTTAGTCTGACAATCTCTGCCTTTTAGTTGGTATGTTTACTACCTTTATTTTATTTCATTATTTATTTATTTTTAATCCTCATCTGAAGATATTTTTCCATTGATTTTTAGTGAGAGTGGAAGAGAGAGGGAAGGATAAAGAGAAATATCAATGTGAGAGAAGCATGTTGATTAGTTACCTTCTGCAAGCGCCCTGACCAGGACCTGGGCTGAGGAGTGGGGAGGAAAACTGCAACAAAGGCATCTGCCCTTGACCAGAATCGAATCTGGGTCCCTTTGGTCCTCCGGCCAATGCTCTATCTTCTGAGCAAAACTGGCTAGGGCTTTAAGTACCTTCTTTATTTTTATTTTTATTTTTTTGGTTTTTGAATTATTTTTAATATATTTTATTGATTTTTTACAGAGAAAAAGGGAGAGGGACAGAGAGTTAGAAACGTTAGTGAGAGAGAAACGTCGATCAGCTGCCTCTTGAATACCCCCTATTGAGAATGTGCCCACAACCAAGGTACATGCCCTTGCCTGGAATTGAACCTGGAACCCTTCAATCCACAGACTGACACTCTATCCACTGAGCTAAACCAGTTATGGCAGAATACCTTTATTTTTAATGGAATTATTGATATAGTTGGGTTTAAGTCTACTATTTTGCAATTTGAATTCTATCTCATCTATTTTTTATTCCTTATTATGTCCTTTTCTTTGGTTTATCAAAAATTCATTTTTGTTACTTTCTTTTAATTTCTCTTTTATTGTTTCAAATGTACGTACACTTTCCCTATGGTTCTAGTTGCTGCTCTAGTGATAATAAAATGTGTTCTTACAGCCTGCATAGAGTAAATCTATCCTATCTAATAAAGAGGGAATGTGCTAATTGACCATCACGCTCTCACAAAGATGGCAGTGCCCACAGCCAATAAGGAAGGAATATGCTAATTGACTGCCACACCCTCAAATATGGCGGCACCCACAACCATAAAATGGTGGTACCCAGTCCCATCAGCTGCGGTGGGGTTGCAGGCATGTGGCACAACCAGGCCTGCCCTCAGGCGGGTCTGGCCACTCCACGCACCTGCCTCTGGAGTCCCCAAGTCCCCTCAGCCCCCCAGCCATCCAGGGCTGCTCAAGGCTTGCGCTGTCAGCAGTCGCTTTCTCCTGATTGCTGGTTCTCCTTGAGGGCTCCTGGACTCTGAGAGGGGGCAGGCCAGGCTGAGGGACCCCCCCTCCAATGCATGAATTTTCATGCACTGGGCCTTTAGTATATATAAAAGCCTAAGCGACTATTATGACCAATGACCAAAAGATCAGATGACTGGTTAGTATCTATGATGCACACTGACCACCAGGGGGCAGACACTCAATGCAAGAGCTGCCTCCTGGTGGTCAGTGTGCTCCCACAGCCAACCTCCAGTGGCCAGCCAACCTCCCGAGGTCCCTGCCCCCAGTCAACCAGCCCCAATCAGTCATGATTGGGGAGTGGGTGAGACAGTCCTGATTGGCCAGATTACTGGCCAGGTTGAGGGACACCACTTGTGTACAAATTCTTGCACTGGGCCTCTAGTATTATATACTTTTATAGTTAACTAGAGGCCCGGTGCATGAAAATTCATGCACTGGAAAGGGGGGTACCTCAGCCCAGTCTGCCTCCTCTCACAGTTCGGGAACTCTCAGGGTGGAAGGCAACTCGGCAATCAGGGGAATGCAATACTCCCATCACACCTCTGCTGCTACCGCAGTGCAATCTTTGGCTGGCCCTGGTTACCTTAGCCTTGGGCTGCTCTGAATGGCTGAACAGCTCCATCTGAGGCTTGCCTATGCCTCAGGCCAGCCCTGGGTGTCTTGAGGGCTGAGGAAACTGGGGGACTCCAGAGGCCCGGCCTTGCCGCATGCCTGCTGCCCCAGTGGGGCTGAGGGAACTGGGTGCTGCCATCTTGTGGTTGTGGGCACTGCCATCTTTGAGGGCAGGACAGTCAATTAACATATTCCCTCCTTATTGGCTATGGACACCACCAGCTTTGCAACAATGTGAGGGTCAATTAGCATATTCCCTCTTTATTAGATAGGATGTTTTAAAAATTTTGGAGCTTCACATCAGTGTAGTTTCATTATCTCCCCTTTTTTTGTGCTATTGTCATATATTCAGTTTCTACACACATATTTCCATCTTAATTCTTCTGCTAAAGAGCTGCTTGTATTTATAGGTTGATGATTTTAGATTAAATTTAGTAAGCTTTCCTCATTAATTTTTCTATATTTTTTCTGCCTCATTCTTTATCTGCTCTCTTTCTATGACTCCAATTGCAATTAGTTAGACCATCATATATCCTATATAATAAAGAGGTAATATGCAAATTTACCCTCACACCATCGCACAAGATGGCCACCCCTGTATAGTCAGAGATGGCCCCCACAAGATGGATACCAGGGGAGGGCAATTGGGGGCAATCAGGCTGGCAGGAGAGCCATTAGGCATCGATCAGGCTGACAAGGGAGTGGTTAGGAGCAATCAGGCAGGCAGGTGAGCACTTGAGAGCCAGCAATCCTGGATTGTCTAAACCGGCAGTTAGAAATCCCCTGAGGGGTCCCAGATTGGAAAGGGCACAGGCTGGACTGAGGGACACCCCTCCCCAGTGCATGAATTTTTTAATATATATATATTAAAAGCCTAATATACAAATTGTTGAATGATAGTTCAACCGGGAGTTCCACCACGCATTATGATATGCACTGACCACCAGGAGGCACCACGGAATATGGGTGTCAGCGATGCAGCACTGGCAGCAGGTAGCAATGAAGGTGCTGCCACTCCTGTTGGGTCCCAACGAGAGACAGCAGGAGCAGGTGAGTGGGTGGTGCCAGGCCAAGGTGAGTGTGAGCAGGGGCCCAATTGCCCCACTGATAGCCCTGCAGTTGGTGACCAGTTGCAGTGATAGAGGGTGGGGCCACCACCTGGCTTCCAGGTGTTGAGGGAGCCAGGAAGGCTCCCTGCCCCAGGCTGATCAATTGCCCTATAGATGGCAACCAGCAGCTGGCAGGCCCTGATTGCCTAATTGGGGGCTGTGCCCCAGGCTAGGATGGGGAACTGGGTGGCTGCAACCAACCTCCTGTGGCACCTGGACTGAGGGTTGCAACCTCTCACTGGCTACCGGGGGGCGGGGGTGACACGGATGGAAGTGTAGTGAGAATGCATGGTGTCCACTGAGCTTGCTCTCACTCCCCCTGCTACCCTCCCCTGGGACACCAGAGCTTGTGCTCTGGGGAAGCCCCTGCACTCAGGTGCCAGGTGCCCATGAGAAGCCCACCGTGCACCCACATGACCTCTTTTGGATGAGCCAGGTTGCAGCCACCAGAAGCAGAGAGGCTGGTTGGGCTCCCTGTGGGTTTCTGCAGGAGCTGGTCTGTGAGGCTGGCCAGGAGAGAGCCTGCTGCCCATGGGCTTCTGTGCAGCAGCACTGGGTAGCCCAGAGGCCCATGCTGCACCCCACCCTGCAGCATCTGGTCACGCTCACCACATCTCTGTATGGGGACTCAGTGCCATGACTCAAGTGGAAGAGGGCATGCAGGGGCTCTGGTCAGCTGGGACCCAAAGGTCAGTTGGGACCAGCTCTTCCACACTATATGCTCACGCTTCAATCACCGGCCAGGCCTAGGAACTGCAGCCATGCACGAATTTCATGCACCTGGCTTCTAGTGTGTGTGTGTGTGTGTGTGTGTGTGTGTGTGTGTGTGTATTAGGGGCCCAGTACACAAAATTCGTGCACTGGGGGTGGGTGGTTCCTCAACCCAACCTGCTCCCTCTCACATACTGGGAGCCCTCAGGGGATGTCCAAATGATGGCTCACCACCAGCCTGCCCAAGGCCTAAAGCCTCCGGTGAGGCTTTAGGCCTTGGGCACCCAGCCATTGCCCTGCTCAGCTCAGCCCCAGCTGCCTGTGACCACCTAGCCCCAGGACCTGAGCACTCGCTGCCACTTCCACTCACAGTGCCCGGGGGCTGGGTGCTCCCTGCCACCACCACCACCGCTGCTACTGCTGCTGCTTCCCCTCACAGCACCCAGGAGCGGGGCGATTATCACCACCACCGTTTCATCTCCACCCCCATGGTCCGGTGCTTGCACCACTTGACCCTGCTCCCACTCCTGATTGGCTGGTAGCATAGCCAATCAGGAGCGAAGGTATGGTCAAATTTGCATGTTTTTCTTTTATCATATAAGATATATATTTATATTTGTTAATCCTCACTGAAGGTATTTTTTTCTCATTGATTTTTAGAAAGAATGAAAAGGAGGGGTAGAGACTGTGAGAGATAAACACCGATGTGAGAGAGACACATTGATTGGTTGCCTCCCACAGGTGCCCTGACTGGGTCCAGGGATCAAGCCAACAACTAAGATATGTGCCCTTGAGCAGAATCAAACCCTCAACCAGTCAGTCTGCAGGCTGATGTCCTAACCACTGAGAAAACTAGATAGGGCTAGATCACTTGATATTGTCCCACAACTCAGTGATTCTATGTTTTTTAAATTTTTAAATTGAATTTACTGTGATTACATTATAGGTTTCAGGTGTAAAATTCTGTAACACATCATCTGTATATTGTATTGTGTTCACAATCTCAAGTCAAGTCTTCCATCACCATTTATCCCCCCTGTACCCTCTTTTACCTCTCCTCACCCCTCACTGAAAATTAAAAATAATTTTCTCTTCTCTTTTCTTCAGAATGGATCATTTCTTTTCTTTTTTTCAAGTTGTTTAACTTTTTAAAAATATTTTAATCTTTATTGTTCAGTTTTTTAATTACATTGTTCCCCCCTTTTCCCCCCTATAGCTCCCCTCCACCCAGTACCCATTCCAGAGGTATCCATCCCTGCCCTCACCTCTCCCCCACTTCCCCCACTGTCCTCTCCCATAGGTGCATGATTTTTGTCCAGTCTCTTGCTGCACCTCCCACACCCCTTTTCTCCCCAAGAATTGTCAGTCCATTCCCTCTCTAGCCCATGATTCTGTTATATTCATCAGTTTATCCTGTTCATCAGATTTTAATTCACTTGATTTTTAGATTCATTTGTTGATAGATGTGTATTTGTTGTTCATAATTTTTATTTTTACCTTTTTCTTTTTCCTCTTCTTAAAGACTATCTTTCAGCATTTCATATAATATTGGTTTGGCGATCATGAATTCCTTTAGCTTTTTCTTATCTGTGAAGCACTTTATCTGACCTTCAATTCTGAATGATAGCTTCGCTGGGTAGAGTAATCTTGGTTGTAGATTCTTGCTATTCATCACTTTGAATATTTCTTTTAAAAATATATATATTTTATTGATTTTTCATAGAGAGGAAGAGAGAGAGATAGAAAGTCAGAAACATTGATGAGAGAGAAACAACGATCAGCTTCCTCTTGCACATCCCCTGCTGGGGATGTGCCCGCAGCCACAGTACATGCCTTTGGCCAGAATCGAACCTGGGACCTTTCAGTCCGCAGGCCGACGCTCTATCCACTGAGCCAAACCGGCTTTGGTGACTTTGAATATTTCATGCCACTCCCATCTGGCCTGCATAGTTTCTGTTGAGAAATCCACTGCCAATCATATGGGTGCTCCCTTATAGGTAACTAACTGTTTTTCTCTTGCTGCTTTTAATATTCTCTCTTTGTATTTTGCTCTTGGCATTTTAATTATGATGTATCTTGGTGTGGTCCTCTTTGGACTCCTATAGTTTGGGGTTCTGTGCGCTTCTTGGACTCCTAAGTCAATTTCTTTCACCAGGTATGGGAAGTTTTTGGTCACGATTTCTTCAAATAGGTTTTCATTGTCTTGCTCTCTCTCTTTTTCTGGCACCCCTATAATTCAGATGTTGGTATGCTTGAGGTTGTCCCAGAGGCCCCTTACACTATCTTCAGTTTTTTGGATTCTTTTGGCTTCTTGCTTTTCTGGCTGAGTGGATTTTACCTCTTTGTATTTCAAATCTTTCACTTGGTTCTTGCGGTCCTCTAGACTGCTTTTAGGTCTTTGTATAATATTTTTTATTTCAGTCAGTGTATGCTTAATTTCTAGTTGGTCCTTTTTCATATCCTTGAGGGTCTTGTTCATGTCCTCTTAGGTCTTGTTCATTTCCTTGTAGGTCTCATTAAGTTCATCGGCCTTTTCTAGGAACCTCTTGAAAAACCTATAACAACGGTTTTGAACTCTATGTCCAGTCGTTTTTTTCCCTCCATTTCTTTCACATCTGATTTCCATGTCTCTGCATGGTGGCTGCTTTCCTGAGTTGGTCGATTAGCTTTGTGAGGTAGATGTCCTCTAAGGGACAGTGGCTCAGCCTCCCCAGTTACCTGAGGTGGATACTCTTGCTGCAGCCCTTGATGAGTTGCACAGTCTTGTTGAAGTTAAGCTTAGATTATTGTTGTTAACACTGGGAGGGTTTGACCTCCAGGCCAATTGGCTATGAGGGTCAGCTGTGCTCAGGTTGGATGGGCAGAGTCTCCGGAATGAGAAGGCAGCATCAGCTCTACCCTATGTGGCACCTGGGTCTCTGTGCCGGGTGGTAATGGCTGCAAGCACCTCTGAGAGAAAGCTGCCGCCAAGCTCTACCCACTGCCGGACAATTCAGCCTCTCCCCAAATGAGTATGCACACCCAAAGTCTCACCCAGGGTTGTGAAACAATGCAGTCCAGTGGTTTCCGGAATGAGAGAGCAAGTCACGAGTCCTCTCTGCACTCTTGCACACTTCTGCTGTTCCAAGTTTACATGCCCTCTCCACAGGCTCACAGACGTTTGCAGCACCTGACTTTCAGCGTGCTTCTCTTCTGTCCAGTTTCACCTATGAGTGTGTGTTCCCCGGACTTCGCCGGGGAATCAGTGCAGTGGGACATCTTTGTCCCCATTTGAGAAATCCAGCCATTTGAGAAATTGCAGCCACCCACCCTCTGCTCTCGCATGTGCACGGCTCCAAACTTCTGACTCTGCACGTATCTTCAACACTGCCCTCCGCTACTCCTCTGAGTCACAGTGTCCTATCTTTACTTTTGTATGTGGAATTTTCACTCAGCCAGCTTTCCGGTGATTCTGGATGATGTTTGTTCTGTCGTTAAGTTGTAGTTTTGAAATTGCTGTGTGAGGCAGCAAGATAGGTGTTTACCTATGCCGCCATCTTGGTTCCTCCCAGAATGGATAATTTCTATTGATATGTCTTGAAATTCATGACCCTTTTATCTAAAATTGCTAATCTGCTGCTAAGTTTATCCAGTGAACCTTTAATTTCAGATACTGTAAATTTCAGTTTCACAGTTCCCATTTGATTCTTTAATTTTAGAGTTTCTACTTTTTCCTTGAGATTTCTCTCTTTCTGCATTCATTATGTCCATATTTTTCTTTAAATCTTTGAACATTTTTATAACAGACATTTCAAAGTTATTTAATTATCACATCTGAATCATCTTCTGGCCAGTTTCTATTGACTACATTTTTTGGTTTATCAGTTACCTTTTTCTACCTCTTTAAATGTCCATTAATTTGTGATTATATCATTTACATTCTGAATAAATCCTTGTAAACCATCTGGTTTATGTTGCATTTTATATTTTATTTTTTTAAATATATTTTTACTGATTTCATAGAGGAAGGAAGAGGGACAGAGAGATAGAAACATCAATGATGAGGGAGGATCATTGATTGACTGCCTCCTGCAAGCCCCCAACTGGGGATTGAGCCCACAAATGGGACATGTGCCCTTGATTGGAATCAAACCTGGGACTTTTCAGTTCATAGGCTGGTGCTCTACCCACTGAGAAAAACCAGCTAGAGCTATGTTGCATTTCTCTAAAGAGCGTTGAGTTTTGTTCTGCTTGTTGCTTATTTGGGTGCTGTTGATGTTACATAAAACAGGAAAAGAACAAAGCAATACTTAGAGAGATGGAGTTACATTTATTACGTGTGGGTCCAGAGGAAAATGTCTCTCAAATTCTGTGCCCCAAGATGGAGAAATTTTCCATATTTATATGTCTTTATCTTCTTTATCTCCCAAATATGGGATGTTTCCAGCCTCCTTTGCAAGTTCTTAAAGAGCCCCTATGTGCTGGGGCCTTGAGACCTCAACAAAGGCCTGGTCTGGTGCCAGCACTGATAATTTTGCCCAGGGAAGGTTTAATGACCTCTCTGAAGTGGGTATAGTCTTATTTTCCTTTTTATTTAAGCAAGCAAGCATTTACTGAAGCCAAATAGCAGGGTTAAAATTTCAAACAGCAGTTTTTATATAAGACTAGAGGCCTGGTGTATGAAATTTGTGGTGGCCAACTTTGACCACATGGGGGCAGAATCTTTGACTGCATGGGGGCAGCCATCTTGTGTGTTGGAGTGATGGTCAATCCGCATATTACTCTTTCATTAGATAGAATAGAGGTCTGGTGCATGGGTGGGGGCCAGCTGGCTTACCCTGAAGGGTGTCCCAGATCAGGGTGGGGGTTCCCTTGGGGCATGGGGCAACCTGGGTGAGGAGCCTGTGATGGTTTGCAGGCCTGCCATGCACCCCAGCAACCCAAGCAGAGGCGCTGGTGTCTGGAATTTATTTATATTCTACAATTGAAACTTAGTATCCTGGAGTGGAGCCAAGGCTCTTGCTCGCTCTGTGGTCGCAGCCATTGCTCTTGGGATATTTACCTTCTATAATTGAAACTTTGTAACCTTAAGCAGAGGCCAAGGCAGGCCAGGGCTACTGAAAGCTTGGCTTCCTCCATTGCCAGGGGCAACCATAGCCTCTGCTCTCTCCAGCTCTGTGGCTGCCCCCATTTCTGTTGGGATTATGTATCTCCTATAATTGAAATTTTGTAGCATTGAGTGGAGGCCTAGGCTGGCAAAAGCAGGTGGAAAGCTTGGCTTCCTCCATCACCGGGGAAACCCAAGCCTCCCTCCTGCTCTCTGTGGCCACCAGCCATCTTGGTTGGGGGTTAATTTGCATGTTACTCCTGACTGGCTGGTGGGTGTGGCTTTTGAGTGTAGCTGAGGTGTGGTCAATTTGCATATTACTGTTTTATTAGAGAGGATGGATGCTTCATTGAGACTTGCTTTTAGGCTTTGTTAGAGTAGGTTTAGTGTGACCCTTGTTGTAGGGCATGGATGTTACTCTTAAGGAGTTCAGTGTATTCAGGGTATTCAGTGTAGATCTCTCTGTTATGACTCAGCCAGAACTCCTGTGTTCCCCAAGACTGTGTGACCTCTGATATCTCTCTTGTGCTCTCAGTTCTGGAGCAGTAGCTCTAAGCTAGACCCTGTTGAGTTTCTCCCTGGGCCCATTCAACCTATTGCTTGTCTGAGAATCTGAAGGGAATCCCCAGAAAAAAGGGGGCTCCTCATGTAGCTATTTTAACTTTGGTATCCTGCACTGAAATTTCTAAACGCTTTAGCAGCTCCCAAGCTGTGCTGTCTGCCTAACCAGCTCAGTGGGACTATTTGTGCTTAGTGGTTCACTGTCCCAGGCCATGATTGTGAAATTGTCCTCAGGTAAAGAAATGGAGTAAATATTTCTCTTCTCTCAGGGACCACAGTCTTCTGCTTCCCATTGCCTGAAAATAGTTGTTTCATATATTTTGTTCTGTTTGTAGTGTGCTGTTTTTGTTTTTTGGCAGGGTAGCAAATTTGATTCTGATTGGTCCAACATAGGTAGAAGCAGAAGTTGACTCAAAAAATGTTTTAAAATATTGTGGTACGTTTTCATCTGATATGAGAAGATTTTTTCAGCACATTTTATACAAGGTCAAAGTATCCTCTCTCAAACTTGTCAAACTTATCTTTACTTGCCTACAATTCCAGAGTATCTTTTCCTAAGTGCTTCGTACAATTTTCTTCCAAACTGATAGTTTCAGCTTGAATTATTTAAAGTCTCACTGGGATGCTTAAATGAAATGTAAACTAACCTGTTGGCAGGCAGGTGGCAGATGGCAAACAAGGTAGAGCTTCAAATTATTATCCACCAGATAACATTAGAAGAGCTGTGCCACAACCTTCTATACCTAGGGTTCCGAATCTAAAGAAGGGGCCCCACAGAAATGAAAATGCTATACAAGAGATATGAATTTAGAAGTCATGGGGGGCCAGGTGGAAATCTCTCTCTTAGAGAGGCACGCCAACTTCTGGCTGGTCTGCTTTTTATTCACTTTTAGATACACATCTTGCCCTCAGTAAAAGCATAGCAAACAGTTAGAAGACAGACAGTCTCAAAGGTCAGTAAGTATTTACTTTGAGGCTATTAAGTCAGGAAAATGCTTTTAGCCATCGCTATCTCAACACAGAACAATAGGTGCATAGCATTTAGCTCTGCTAACGCTCAAGGTTCATTAGCCTTCAGAGTTTCTTCGTGCACTCCCATGACAGCATTAACAGTGTATGGCTTCCCATAGAGCTGAGTATAAAGGCTTATAAAATTTAATTATATGGACAACTGTGGGCTGTATAAAAATTGTGTTTACTCTAGTTCTTATGGTAATGACCAAGACTTTCATGCTAGGTCATTGACGAAAAGCACAACCAGGTGTGGTTAAAAAACACACAAAACCCATACTTTGGTTCTAGTCCTAGTTCCCTCTTCTCATGTTGCCTTGTTCTGCAATCTATATTGGTCTATTTTCCAGGCTATTTTTTCCCTTAGTCCATTCCATTTTTTTTTTTTTTGGAGGTATTAGGGGCTAATGAATCAGTTTGAAAGAATTTTATTACTCTGCCATTTCTCAAAGTTAACTCTTTGTGTTGCCTACTCCATTGGTTCTTTCTAACTTGTACTCTTAATTATGTACAAATGCGTAAGTTTTTTATTATGCTCTCCAATTATGCAGTATGATTCTTTTTCTTCTGTGGTGGGAGAGATTTGTTTAAGCCTATTGATTATTGGTGGGAAAGTCAGTTATACCTCAACGTTTTCTTACTCAGCAATCTTACTTTATGATTACTTCCTGGGTCAAACTATTTTATATTCCCACTCCTGGCTGAGCATCTGGAGTGGAAAAAAAATGTTGTCATGGTACACTGTATCTTTGTCATATATAGACCTCAGCACAAAGATAAATATATAGGCAATCAATCCAGGAGGTTAGAAAGGACATCAGAAAATGAATATATATGCAAAAAGAGAACTATTTGCAGGTTATCTGTACTAAAACTATGATTCAAACATTGAAAAGAATATAGCCTGGTAAATATTACTTAACCTTCTGACCCTCAGATTCTTTATCTGTGAAAGGGGATCATGATCCCAATATCACAGGGTGGTTATGAAGACCAAATGAAGTCACATGTACACAATGACTAACACTGGATGTCCCATAGAAGTGCTTACAAAATATTTATTTTCTTTTTTTCCTCCAACACATACTCATAATCTACAAATATGCTTTTCTTGTCATTGTTGTCAATCCTATTATTTGTCAAATGAATGCATCTTCTGCAATTACAGGTATTTGTAACTGATTTAGTAAGGGAAGTTTAATCTCTTGAGAACCTATTACTCCCACCTGAGCATAGAATGAACAGTAATTTTATAGATAATATATGAGTCAGGGAGGAGTCCCCCCCAAAAGAGTCAACATTATGACCAACAAAAGTATTTCATTCTGAAATATTTACTGACTGTCTAGAAGTTTTATGCTAAGGGAGAGAAAACATAGACATTATTCATATTGAATCACCATTTTCTTCCAATATGATTTTAAGATACTACAAACATAAAATTGTCCATCCTTGAATATTCTATGGCTATGTTTAATTACAATACCCTTCAATTCTCAAAAGCTTTTTAAATTTCCTCTGAGAAAATTTTCTGCCCTTGATTTCTCCCCAGAGCTTCAGAACTAAATTTTCATTTTCTTTTTTTTTAAGTTTATTGTTGAAAGTATTATATGTCCCCTTTTCCCCGCCATTGACCCCTTCTAGCCCACCCCTGTCCCCCTTTCATCACCCTATTGAAGCATCCATCTTACCTAATAATACACAAATATGTAAATTGACCATACCTCTGCTACATCCATCAGCCAATCAAAGTGAGTATGCAAATTTACTACCAAAGATAGTAGTTAATTTGCATACACAGGCACCAAGCAATGGGGTAGGCAGGATGTTTGCATTGTCATGGCAACAACACAGGCAGTCTGCCCTGTCTTACCCCACCCCACTCCACCCCAGTCTCTCAGGGCCTCTGGGCAGCATGGGAAGGCCTGGCTGGAGGGGAAAGAGGCAGCTCCATGGCTGGGCCAGAGTGGAAAGGTGGTGCCAGGAAAAGGAAGGCCAATTCTAGGGTGAATCTTCATGCATTGGGCTTCTAGTCTTACATAAAAACTGCTGTTTAAAATTTTAACCCTGCTATTTTGGCTTCTGTAAATGCTTGCTTGCTTAAATAATAAGAAAAATAAGACTATTCCCATTTCAGAGGGGCCATTAAACCTTCCCCAGATGAAGTTATCAGTGCTGACATCAGGCCAAGCCTTTGATTGACGTCTCAAAGCCCTAGCAGATAGGGGCTCTTTAAGAACTTGCAAAGGGGACAGGAAAACCCCATATTTGGGAGACAAAGAGGGTAAAAGGTATAAATACAGGAAACTTCCTGTGTGATGGAGCCCAGAATTTGAGAGACATTTTCCTCTGGGCCTGATAATAATAATAATAATAATAATAATAATAATAATAATAATAAATGTAATACCATCTCTCTAAGCATTGCTTGGTTCTTCTATGGTTTTCTGTAGCACTATTTTCTTGTGTCCATGGTTATGCATATATACATTTAAGTTTTTTGGTTGATCTCTTCGCACCCACTCACCCCTGCATTCCCTCTGAGATTCAACAGTCTGTTTCTATGTCTCTGGATCTATTTCGTTCATCAGTTTATTTTGTTTATTGAGTGAAATCATGTGATGCTTGTCTTTCTCTGACTGGCTTATTTTGGTCAGCACAATACTTTCCAGATCACTTTATGCTGTCTCAAAGGGTAAGGGATCTTGCAGAGGCCTTTAAAATGAAACCTATGCCCAGTTTACCTAATTATTCCTCCTCCCCCATATCTACTCTTCCCCTTTGTTCTCTCCCTGTATTCTGGGCATTGCCAAGCAGAAGGTAGAAACTTCACAGTCCTCTTTCACAACTTCTCTGCCATAGTCTCCTGTTTCAGATGGTGATACCACTTTAAATTATCATTAATTTAAGGAAATAATAAAGATCAGAGCAGAAATAAATGACTTAGAAACCAAAGTAAACTAAACCAAACCAAACCAAACCAATTCAAACGATCAATAATATCAAGAGCTGGTTCTTAAGAAAGGATAAACAAGATTGATCAACCTCTAGCCAGCCTCACCAAGAAACAGCAAGAGGACCCAAATAAAATCAGAAATGAAAAGAGGTGAAGTAACAACAGACCCCACAGAAATATAAAGGAGTGTAAAAAAAAAAAAATACTGCAAACAACTCTATTCCAACAAACTGGACAACCTAGATGAAATGGCCATGCTCCCAAAATTCAATCAGGAAGAACAAAAAAAAACCTGAATAGGCTGATAACTACCAATGAAGTTGAAGCAGTAATAAAGAATTTTCCAGCAAACAAAAGCCGTGGTCCAGATGGCTTTGCAGGAGAGTTCTACCAAACATTCAAAGAAGAATTGAAACCTGTCCTCCTCAAACTATTCCAAAAAATTCAAGAGGAAGGCACACTTCCAAGTTCTTTCTATGAAGCCAGCATTACCCTAATTCCAAAACCAGATAAAAATACCACAAAAAAGAAATACAGGCTACTATCCCTGATGAACATAGATGCTAAAATCCTCAACAAAATTCTAGCAAATCAGATCCAGTATTACATTAGAAAGATCATACACTATGATCAAATGGGATTTATTCCAGGGGTGCAAGGATGGTACAATATCTGCAAATCAATAAATGTGATACATCACATAAACAAATTGAGAGACAAAAATCACATAATCATATCAATTGATGCAGAAAAAGCATTTGACAAAATCCAACACCATTGCTTGATAAAAACCCTCAGCAAAGTGGGAATAGAGGGATCATACCTCAACATAATAAAAGCCTTATATGACAAACCTACAGCCTACATCATACTCAATGGGCAAAAACTAAAACCATTTTCCCTAAGAACAGGAACAAGACAGGGATGCCCATTCTCACCACTTTCATTCAGCATAGTACTTGAAGTGCTAGCCATCATGATCAGACAAGAAGAAGAAATAAAAGGCATCCAAACTGGAATAGAAGAAGTAAAACTGTCATTATTCACAGATGACATGATATTGTACATAGAAAACCCAAAGACTCCATCAAAAAACTACTAGACTTAATAAATGAATTTGGCAATGTAGCAGGATACAAAGTACCTAGGAATTTATAGCTTTTTTTATACACCAAAAATGAAGATACCTAGGAATAAACTTAACTAAGGAGGTAAAAGACCTGCACTCAGAAAACTACAGTATGTTGAAAAAAAAAAAAGAGATAGAAGAAGAGATAAACAAATGGAAGAACATATCCTGTTTATGGATTGGAAGAATCAACATCATTAAAATGCCCATACTACCCAAAGCGATTTATAGGTTCAATGCAATCCCCATTGAATTCAGATGGTGATACCACTTTAAATTATCATTAATTTAAGGAAATAATAAAGATCAGAGCAGAAATAAATGACTTAGAAACCAAAGTAAACTAAACCAAACCAAACCAAACCAATTCAAACCAATTTAATATACCATTAAAATACCAATGGTATATTTCACAGACCTAGAACAAACTCTCCAAAAATTCATATGGAATTAAAAAAAAGACCCCTAATAGCCACAGCAATCCTGAGAAAGAAGAACAAAGTTGGAGGGATCACAATATCAGATATCAAGCTATACTACAAAGCCAATATTCTCAGAACTACCTGGTACTGGCACAAGAACAGACATAGAACATTGAAACCAAACAGAGAACCCAGAAATTGACCCAAGCCATTATACGCAATTAATATTTGACAAAGGAGGCAAGAGCATACAATGGAGTCAAGACAGTTTCTTCAATAAATGATGTTGGGAAAATTGGTCAGATACATGCAAAAAAAAAAAAAAATGAAACTAGATCACCAACTAGTAAACCATACACAAAAATAAACTCAAAATGGATAAAGAACTTAAATGTAAGATAGGAAACCATAAAAATCTTGAAGAGTCCGTAGGTAGCAAAATATCAGACCTATGTCGTAGCAATATTGTTACAGTTCCTAGGGCATTGGAAACTAAAGAGAAAATAAACAAATGGGACTACATCCAAATAAAAAACTTCTGCACAGAAAAAAAAATCAACAAAATGGTAAGAAAGCCCGCTGTATGGGAGAACATATTTGCCAATGTTATCTCAGATAAGGGTTTAATCTCCAAAATTTACAGAAAATTCATACATCTTAACAAAAGGAAGATAAAAATCCAATAAAAAAATAGGCAAAGGACCTAAATAGACACTTTTCAAAAGAGAATATACAGAAGGTCGAGAGACATATGAAAATATGTTCAAAGTCATTAATCATCTGAAAAATATAAATCAAAACTATAATGAGGTACCATCTCACACCTGTCAGAATGGCTGTCATCAACACATCAACTAAGGACAAGTGCTGGGAAGGATGTGGAGAAAAAGGAACCCACCTGCACTGGGTGGGAATGCAGACTGGTGCAGCCACTGTGGAAAGCAGTATGTAGATTCCTCAAAATATTAAAAATGAAACTCCCATTTGACTCAGTAATTCAACTTCTGGGAATATATTCCAAGAAATCAGAAACATCAATAAGAAAAGGATATATGCATCCTTATGGTCATACCAGTACAATTCATAATAGCTAAGATTTGGAAACAGCCTAAGTGCCCATCAGCAGATGAGTCTATTGAAAAATGGTGGTACATCTGCACAGTGGAATAGTATGCTGCTATAAAAAGGAAGGAACTCCTACCATTTACAACAGCATGGATAGAACTGAACAACATTATGCTAAGTGAAATAAGTCAGTCAGAGAAAGATAAATATCACATGATCTCAGTCATATAATGAACAACATATACTAATGAACAATAACAGATCCAGAGATAAAGAAACACTGAACAGACGGTCCAACTTCAGAGAGAAATCGGGGGAAGGGCGGGGAGTGGCAAGAAGTCAACCAAAGAACTTGTATGTATGCATATTAGCATTAGCAATGGAGATGGACAATGGAGTGGTGGGAGCTTGTCTTGGGGGTTAGGAGTGGTGGTGGTGGTGCGAGGGGGTCAATCAGGGAAAAAGGAGACATATGTAATACTTTTTAAAAAATTTAAATTGCCCTGGCCTGTTTGGCTCAGTGGATACAGTGTCAGCCTGTGGACTGAAAGGGCATGTACCTTGGTTGCGAGCACATCTCCAGTAGGAGGTGTCCAGGAAGCAGCTGATCAATGTTTCTTTTTCATTGATGTTTCTAACACTCTATCCCTCTCTCTTCCTCTCTATAAAAAAAATCACAAAATAAAAGCAAAGGTAAAAATAAAATCATCATGATTTCTAATCTTAAAAAATTATCATTAATTTGCTAATGTTTCCCATTATGAAGCTGATAAGACCATATCAGCAAATAAGTAAAAAGTAGAAAAAGTAAATTAACCGCTTGTATTGCTAATTTACACATTTGTATTATGAGAGTAATGAAATCTTAATACAACCATTCCTATCATTTCAACATATTTCCTTCCAATCTTTTTTCTTGTGCTTCTGTTTAGTTTTCTTGTCTTTTCTTTTTCTGACCATTTCCTTACTTTCTGCTATTTGTATTTTTCTGCATCTTGTATTTTTCCTGCTTCAGAATCAATCATTTCTCTAAGACACATTGGTCTGTTGCATTAGAGAATGTGAGCATTGGGCACTGGTTTTCTTTCAAACATTGCTGTCGTCACCATCATGTATTGGGATGGGGGCAATTCCTATTTGGATTCTAAGCTCATTGTTAGGTTTAGCCATTTCTGGACCCATCTGGCAAAGTGGTAGAGTAGGCAACCAGGAGTCTACTAAAGACGAGGTGCCTCCTGAGAAAGAACTCATGCCAAGGAAAGGTGTCAGGCAGACAAATGTGTAAAATTGCACAGTCCTCATCTGAGGGAGAAGTGATTCTGTCTAAGTGTGATAGTGACATTTGGATTATCTCTGACTTAACATTCTTCCCATCACACATTGAATTTGTGTACTAAGTGGAAAATAAAGGCTGTCTGTGGGTAGAAATGGAGTTATTTTCACCACAAACTTTTTAAGGCAATTGGATGCAAGATAGATTGGCTTTGATGTTTACTACTCCCAACTGTTTCCTCCCAGCACAGATTATCTCTCAGTCTTTGGCACCTCTAAGAGGCCTGTGAGTACATCCTCAGACACAGGAGCCTGGCCATTCCACAGAAGGAGCAAGTGGGCTGTAAGAGTTTGCTGTGTTTGGAGAAACCCCCTGCTGGTGGAGGTAAGGAGGAAAAGGGTAAGATAATGCATGAAGCCTGGTTGCCCTACTTTTGAGACCCCACAGGGGATTTTTCAGAAACGTGTAAGGAGTCTTTGCAGAGGCTTAGAATCCTGTGAGAGCAGACATAGAAGTGTCAAATAAACTTGGGCTGTCACTATGTCACTAGGATGCTAATTAGACCAATTTAAGAAGCTTGGGCTACCTGCACAATTTACTTAACATTTTCTTATAAGAAGCTCTTCATGTTATAATATGACCTTCAAAACCTTTTTAACAGAAACAACATAAATGATAATATAGAATTTTTATCAAACATAACAGCCATTACAAAAGTTTCTCCTTTAAACTTCGTAACAACTCAGCAAAGGAAAGTGTTATATATTCCCATTTTGCTGATAAAAAAAAATGAGGTTGAGGTGAAATAACTTTCTTTAGCTTATCTGGCTACTAGTAATAGAATCACTATCTTATCTACATTCACTCTTTCTCCAACAGTCTCTCCTTGCTGTCCATAATATTCTACAGAGTGGAGGTACTATAATTTATCTAGCCATCAATGCATTATAAATTATTTAACCATTCCATGTGGTTATACTTTGTCAGCTTATTATTTTTGTAAACAAACAAAAATTTTATAAACAAACTAGTGGCCTGGTGCACAAAATTCGTGCAAGAGGTGGTGGTGGAGGCGGGGGGGGGGGGGTGTTCCTTAGACTGGCCTGCATTCTCTCTAATCTGGGACCCCTGTAGGATCCGGCCTAAACTGGCAGTCGGGACTTCGCAATCCAGGACTACTGGCTCCCAACTGCTCACATGCCTGCCTGCTTGATTTCCCCTAACCACTCTGCCTGCTGGCCTGCTTGCCCCCAACTGCACCCCCTGCCAGCCTGATCACCCCCAACTGCCCTCCCCTCCTGGCCTGATCACCTGCAACTGCCTCTGCCTCGGCCCCATCACCATGGCTTTGTTCAGAAGGACATCTGGAATGTCTCATGGTCTAATTAGCATATTACCCTTTTATTAATATAGGTAGGATATGACATTCTGCCATAACTATAACATATCTACCAGTATTACCTATGAGAATAAGTACTTCATGAGATAAGAAGGCATCTAATACATTACATTATATATGTTGTAAGTATTAGAAAATACAGTATTTGTAGCAATAATATACATCCTGTGCTTCCCTTCCTGATCTGGGAATGGTTCCCAGGTCTTTGAACATTTCCAGGCCCCTAATGTTTTTGTTTTTTTGCCATTCAGTGTAACTTTATTTACTGTTTATTGCACATGATTTGAGGTCTTTAATTTCTAACCACCAAAAATTCAAAGGACTATTTTTTCCATGAATTTTAACATTAACATTAGTAAATTCGTGTTTTCATGTGTTTTTATTGTAAACATCTGAATTATTCACATTGTCATAGATCTTAAACTCATAAGCATGGACCATGCACAGGCTGGCAGCAAGCCAGGAAGCCACTCTGCAAGCAAACTGACACTCTGTTTAAGGAGAAAAGTCATAGCATAATATTTAATGTCCGACTTTAATTCATATACTATCGGGGACTCAACTGCTTGGTTGGTGATGGGGTTGATTATTGGGAGGATTATTCCTGAAATAATTAAGGAAAGGGGGGCTCAATCTTTCTTCTTGGTTGCTTACTCCTCCCCAGCACCTTCATTTCTTTGGGCAGCTTCTCCTTCACCTTCTCCTCAGCTTCTTGGGTATCTTCTCCTTCACCTTCACCTCCTTCCTCCTTTGCATCCTCCAATTCGTCCTTGGCACCTTCTTCCTTTTCTCCTTCCTCTTCCTCAGCCTCTTCCTTCTCCTCTTCTTCAGCTTCTCCTTCAGAAGGGGTTTCATCCTTTGTTCCCTTGGCTTTTGCAGCCTCAATGGTCTCCTCCACCTCAATCTGCTCCTCCTGGACATGGCAGGGGTATTAAGAAGGGAAGGAGCAAGCAGACATCAAGTAGGAGCTAGTCTGTAAACCACCATAGGCAGATCACCAAAGACTTGGGAACTCTGGGAGTAGCCTCTGGCTATGCTTCCCATGCTGCTGAAACTGAGCAGGGTCTCCTCATCTTTCAAGAGTTTTCTGTAAGCTGCAATGTCAATGTCCAAAGCCATCTTCACATTGAGGAAGTCCTGGTATTCTTTTAAATACCGTGCCATTTCACTCTTTGTAGTTCTCAACTCATTTTCTAATTTGTTGATCATGTCCTGCATAGCACTAACATCAGAGTTCTGCTTATCCTCCAACTCTCGCAGCTGCTTTCCCAGTGCTTTGTTCATGCCCCGACATGTTTCCATCTCCAGGGTCTTGGCCTTGAATAGTCGTTGGCCCACACTGCATAGGTGTTCTTGGCAGAGCTCTTGGACAGCATGGTGAAGCGACTCTTGTACCATTCTTCGGCATTCTGGATGTTCTTGGCAGCCAGCTTCTTATACTGGGCATGGATGTCCTTGAGCATAGCGGGAGAGGTCGGACTTGGAGAACACGTCCATCTCCACGGAGATCTGAGCATACTGGATTTGCGCCTGCAGCTTGGTGATCTCCTCATCTTGCACCTTCTTCAGAAGGGCGATTTTGTCCATCAGGCTGTAGGTCCACTTTTCCACCTCAGAGCCTGCAAGAGCCGCCTCATCTGCACCTTTGCTCACCTCCATCAGCCAGCCCTCTGCATCCTCATGATTCAGCACCTCTTCCTGGTAGCATGCCTGCAGGTTGTTCCAAGCCACTTTGGAGCCCAGGTGCCTCCTAACTGCCCACTTCCCTCTCCTCTCCAGGGACAGGGCATGGTGGGGCGGGACACAGGCATCCCATTTTCATTAAAATGTTCAACCCAGGCCTGCTCTTACCAGTGTCCTCAGGCAGCCCAGGGGCAGACAGTGATCCTGGAGACCCAGGCCACCCATGCCTATGGACCCCTCTGCGACTTCAGGTGCTGTCCGTGCCGCCTGCCCAATCCCGATCGCCATCTGGACCCAACGGGCAACATCAGGAGCTGCCTGCTGGAACTGCCCAGTCCCAATCATCACCTGGACCCCTCAGACAGCTTTAGGAGCTTCCTGCTGGAACTGCCTGGTCCCAATTGCTGCCTGAACCCTGTGGGCAGTGTTAGGCACTGCCTGCTGGAACTGCCCAGTTCCAATTGCTCCCTGGACTCTGCAGGGGGCATCAGGCGCTGTCCATACTGCCTGCCTGGTCCCAATCAATGCCAGGACTCCACGGGCAACATCAGGCACTGTCCCCTGGGCCTTCCTGGTCCCAATGCTGCCTGGAGCCCACGGGGAAATGTCAGGCACTATCTATGCTGCCTGTCCCATACCGATCGCCATCTGGACCCAATGGGCGACATCAGGAGGTGCCTGCTGGAACTGCACAATCCTTATTGCCATCATCTGGACATAGCAGGCAGCATCAGGCTATAGGCCAGCCACCTCGCTGCTGGGATAGATGGGGGAAAGTGCGCCCGCCCTGGCCTATAGCCTGGTCCGGACCTGCTGTAGGCCAGCCACCGCATTGGTGTGATCTATCAGGGGGCTGCCATCGCTGCCTGGCCCAGCCCTGCCCTTTGCCCGCCCTGGCCTACAGCCGGGTCCAGAAAAGGCCTCTACCCCAGGGGGAGCCCCTGAGAAAGCCCCTGGGGAAGAAGCCTTTTCTGGACCCTGCTGTAGGCCGGTCACCATGCTGCTGCAATTGATCTATCAGTGAGCCTGCCATCGCTTCCCAGCCCGGCCCTACCCCCCAATTCCTGATTGGCTGGTAGCGTAGTTAAGGTATGGTCAAATTTGCATATTATTCTTTTATTAGATAGGATATGAAGTGAACAGATGTTATTATTTTTATGCCAGTCCCCACCTCTACATTCTGATTACTCTGAACTATTTGTTCTACTTAAGATGATTTGTAGTTTCTTGTTCCTATAACCTTCCTTATATTTGCTCCTTCTGCTGGAGGAACTGAAAATTACATACCATTCAAGATGCTAAATACTCAGACTGAATGGTCACTTGCCCTTTGGTGGCACCTGGCCCATGTTGGTGCCTCCTACATTTTCTAATCACATTTATTCTAACTGTGAATCAGTCAATTTCTTCCGTGGTTTTGTGGGGCAGAGATGTAGGCGTATTTATATGAGGCATTTGTTAAAATGCAGACACCTAAGTCTCATAATAGACCTATAGAATTACAATCTGTAGATTTAGGAGCTGGATATTTGCATTTTTACCAAGCTATCCTCATGATTTTTACCAACTTGAACATTTGAGGACCACTGCCCAGTGTTTTGAGCAGTGAATGGTGCCTGGGAGGGCACTTAGTAATCCCACAAACAATTACATGGCTCCTGTAGAGCAAGTGAAGACTACAAGGAAAGAAACATGTGCTATATCTCTAGCTGAAATTATGATGCACATTTTTATAAAGTATTCTATTTATTTTAAATATATAATACTTCTAGAATGATATACATTTAAAATATTGTGCAATGAAAAGCCAGTCTACTTCCCACCTCTATCTCTCAATTTATCAACTCTTGTCACCCACACTATTCTTTTGTGTATTTTTAATAATACACTTTAACCATAAGTTTGTTTAGGGTGGGGATAATGCTTTCTTTAAAAAAAAAAACTTTCAATTTTGGAATAATTATGGATTTACAAAATTTTGCAAAAATAGCACAGAGAATTGCTATGTGCTCTTCATCCAGTTTCCTCCAGTGGATATATTTTATTTAACTATTAGAGGCCTGGTGCATGAATTTGTGCATGGGTGGGGTCTGATTGGCCCACATCAATGGGGGCTGATTGGCTGGGGGAGGGGATGATCGGGGCCCCAGTTGGGCCAGTTAGCCCCCACAGTATGCATCATAGCGACTATTCATTCCAGTCACTTGGCTTTTATATATATAGATAGTAAAGCCAAAAAATTTAAGTTGATTCTGTGTATAGTCCTCTGTCATTTTATCACACAAGTAGACTTATGCAACCACTGCTATAATCCAAATACTTCAGCACTATTTCATCACTAGTACCTTATCTAATAAAAGAGTAATATGCAAATTGACCATACCTCTGATCAAGCCATGCCCACAAGCCATACCCACCAGCCAATCAGGAGCAAATAAACCCTAATCAAGATGGCTGTGGCCACTGAGAGCAGGAGGGAGGCTTGGGTTTTCCCGGCAACTGAGGAAGCCAAGTTTTCCACCTGCCGTTGCTCACCTAGGCCTCCACTCAATGCTACACAGTTTCAATTATAGAAGATATATCTCAACACAAATGGCAGCAACCATGGAGCTGGAGAAAGAAGAGGCTAGGGTTGTCCGGGCGATGGAGGAAGCCAAGTTTCTGCAGCCCTAGTGCCTAGGCCTCCACTCTAGGCTACAAAGTTTCAATTATAGAATTTAAATAAACCCAAACAGAAATACTGTAGCCACAGAGTGAGCAGAAGGATTGGCTCCACTCCAGGCTACAAAGTTTCAATTGTAGAACATAAATTAATCCCAGATCCCAGGGCCTTTGCTTGGGTCACTGGAGGGTGTGGCCAGCCTGCAAACTACCATAGGCCCCTCCCCCAGGCTGCCCCACGCCCCAAAGGAACCCACAAGCTTATCTGGGACACTCTTCAGGGCAAACCGGTTGGCCCCCTCCAATGCACCAGGCCTTTATCCTATCTAATAAAAGAGTAATATGTAGATTGACCACCACTCCAACACCCAAGAGGGCTGCCCTCATATGGTCAAACATCCTGCCCCCATGTGAACACAAGATGGCCACCACAAGATGACCAGCAGGGGAGGGCTGTTGGGAGGTCCCAACAGCAAGGGATGGCAGTTGTGGGAGATCAGGCCTGCAAGGGAGGGCAGTTGGGGGTGATCAAACCTGCAGGAGAGGGCAGTTAGGGGTGACCAGGCTGGCAGAGGAGGGAAGTTGGGGGCAAACAGGTTGGCAGGGGCACAGTTAAACATCAATTAGGCTGGCAGGGTAGTGGTTAGGGGGTGATCATGCTGGCAGGCAGAAGCAGTTAGGGACAATCAGGGAGGCAGGCAGGTGAGCAGTCCTGGATTGTGAGAAGGATGTCTGATTTCCCGTTTAGGCCCGATCCTACTGGGATAGGACCTAAACAGGCGATTGGACATCCCTTGAGGGATCCCAGATTGAAGAGGGTGCAGGCTGGGCTGAGGGACATCCCCTGCCTCCCGTGCACAAATTTTGTGCACCACCGGACCTCTTGTCTATATATAAGAGCCTAAGTGACCATTACAATTGGATGACTGGAAGACCAGATGGTAGCTATAATGCGCACTGACTGCCGGGAGCAGATGCTCAATGCAGGAGCTGCTCTCTGGTGGTCAGTGCACTCCCACAGCTAAACTCCTGCAGCTGGCCAACCTCCTGCAGTCCCTCCTCTCTGGCGAGCCAGCTGTGATGGGGAATGGGTGAGATGGCCTCAATTGGCTGGGAGGGACCCCACCTATGCACTAGGCCTCTAGTGTATATATAACTTAGCACACTCTACTAGTGTCATCATTTTACTAGTTTAGATAAAATGTAGAAACTGTATTTGCCTTTAAGCCTCTTTACCCTCTCCCGGTTATAATGCAACTGTCTTAAATATCTCTTCTACATACTTTGAGAACCATATCTGACAAAGTTGTGATTTTTGTGTCAACTGTCAAACATAATTTAGAAAACTCAAAATGAAAAGGGAAGTCTTCTTATTTAGTCAGAACTTTATCTTTTCTATTGTCCTTTATTTCTGGATATTGCAAGATTTCTTCTTTTGTCATTTGTTTATTTTGAAATTTTTCTGTAGGCTTTCTTTTAGAGTAGGTCTACAACAAACTCTCTTAATTTTCTTTTGTCTGAGAATGGCTTGATTTCCTTCATTACTGAGAGATATTTTTGTTGAATAGAGGACTCTGGGTTAACCTTTTTTTCAGCACTTGGAAATGTAGTATTTCCTTCTGTTCTCTGTGATTTCTGGTCAGAAACCTGAAGAGAAAGAAGAGGACAGAGACAGGTTAGAATTAATTTTCATTTATTTGCTTGCTTGGGTTATTATTTTTATGCTCTTGCTGTCTGTTATTTTTCTACTAGAAGGCCAGTGCATGGATTCATTCACCGGTGGGGTCCCTAGGCCTGGCCTGCACCTTCTTACAATCCAGGACCCCTCAGAGGATGTCAGAGAGCTGGTCTCAGTCTCATCCCCACAGGCCAGACCCAGAGTTGTTTTCAACCTGATCCCCACAGGCCAGACCAAGGGACCCCCACTGTTGCACAAATCTGAGCACCCAGCGTATAAAATCTTTGATTAATCTCTTTTCCCCATCAGTCTCCCCGCTTCTCTTTGAGATTCATCAGTCTGTTCCATGTTTCTGTGCATGTGGTTTCTGCTCTGGTATTGAGTGTCTGCCCCTGGTGGTCAGTGCACATCATAGCTACCAGCTGGTCACTTGCTGTTTGAATCTGTAGATTTATGTCTTTTGCCAACTTATTTCTTCAATTTCTTGTTTAGCCTCACATTTCTCCTTTTCCTCTGAGACTCTGATGAAACACCAAATTTTTTACTATATTCTCAAGTTCTTGAGGTTTAGTCTATTCTTGCTCTGTTGTTCAGGTTGATCCTTTCTGTGTTCTACTGAAGATCCCTGATTCTTTTCTCTATCTCTTTCATTTTGCCTTTGATGCTTCACCAGTGATTTCAAAATTTTATTTATTGTATTTTCAATTATAAAATGTTTATTTGGTTCTTTTTTATGTTTTCTATTTTGTTTCCTTAGACTTTATATTTTTTTGCTGAGACATTTTTTTCCCATTTTTTCCATGCATGTTGATAACTGCTTACTGAAGCTTTTTTATTTTTATTTTTTTAATGATGGATGCTTTGCAATCCTCATTAGATAATTCCAACATCTTTGTCATATTGATATTGGTATCATTCAAGTTGAGATTTTTCTGGTTCTAGGTATGTCAGATTATTTATTATTGCATCCTCGACCTTCTGAGCATTATGCTGTGAGACTGTATCTTAATTAAATCTTCTGTTTTAGCAGGACTCTCTGACACTGTTGGTGGGGAAATGGAGATGCCACCTTGTTGTTGTCAGGTGAAAGTGAAAGTCCAGGTTTTCCACTTTGCCTCCATAGATACCTGAGGTAGGAGGAAGTACAATTTCTGCTTGTGGGGAAGGAAGTTCAGGTTTCCCATTAGACCTCTGCTGACACCAACTGGCTAAGAGAGGGAGGGTCACTTCATTACTGTTTCCTTACTGACATCCTGGGGGGCATGGATATAAATTATGGTTCCTTCTTAGACCACCATCCTAGAAAGGATGAAGAAGGGGCACCTTATCATAGCTGGGGCAGAGGGTGGTAGTCGAGGCTTCCCACATAGGATGGGATGGGTGTGGTGTAACAGGTTTTTAAGTGGCATTTGGCTGGAGTACAGCAGTTATTATCTGAATGTTTTCCATCTTTCTAAACTGAGCCTGTCCTATTCCTTTGTCTAGAGAGAACAGGATTTTCTTTGGGGCTTTTATTGTCATTTCCTGTTGGCATTTATAGTGTGCCAACTTACTCAGCATTCAGTCTAGGATATATTAGGCAAAAAGAAAACCCAGGGAACTCACCATCTTGTTGTTCCCATAGGCCCTTTCTCCACCTTTCAGAGTCTTCATGTTTGTTTTATTTCTAGAACCCAGAGTTTTTAGTTGCCTACAGTGGGGAGAAATAGAGATAAATGGTCTACTCCATTTCAAGTGTTAAATAGACATATCATGAATTTTAAATTAATTTTGACTCCGATTTGTAGGTGAGGGTATGGGAACAACAGATATAAAGAATTCCTACATTTTATTATTATTTTTTTCTTCTACCTGATTTTTCTAAAGCCACATCTCTATACTTTAATTTAAATGTCTGCCCCAGCCCTTGTTGATCTGGAAACCTAGTAAGGAGTGCCAGAAGCTGGGACACAGTGAGAGATATGAATATGGAGGGACCCAACACTAGACTTAGAACTTTAAACTTTTGGCTCTGGTTAACAATTTCAAGTGTTTAATCTACAATGATGGTAATTAAATGATTTGTCCTAAACATATAGTGAGTGTGAGGTGTGGCAGCCGAAGAGTTAGTGGAAGCAGGAGCAGGGTGGAACTGAAACTAGACAATCAATGCGTCCCAGCTGCCTATCACTACTTGAGCAGATTAAGCAGAGTCAGGGTTGAACCATATAGAAGTGTTTATTCCAGGAATGCTGGCAGTATTATAGAGCAGCAGGTCATCCACAAAAATCTGCTTTCCCATCTCCTACTAGCTGGCTGGTTATATAGGAATAAGGAATAAAGGCTGCATGCAAGGGGAAAGAGACGGGGTGGCTGCAGGCTCCGTGGTCCCTGGGTCTCCTTCCAGGATATTTAAGAGAATGGTCAGCATTCCTGAGGCAAACTCCCAGAGGGCAACAGGGTCCAGGCACAGCAACCAAATCAAAACGGTACTGTCCTTTGTCTGTTCTCAAAGTGCATTTTCTTTTCCAAGCAATGGTCCCATCGGGGCGCCAAGGTGTTTGTTATCTCTTTACAGCTCTAGTTTTCTCCTTGCAGCACAGGGTCTGTAAGAAAACTTCTTACCTATAGTTAGTAAGGTGAATACTCATTAAATAATGTGGCTCTATTCTTATTACATGCCCTTCCCTACTATCAGAACCTCAGTGTGCAGAGCTGTGTGCAGATAGTTAGCAGAGGGCAAGAATCAGTGAAGCATGGCCATCATCGCCCGGGGCTCACTTCCACCTTAAGAAAGCTTTCCAGTTTGTTAACTTTGACTTCTGAGTCAGTGCAAAGTGTACCCAGGAAGGCTGCCAATTATTGGGTGGCTGCCATGACATACTCCACACCTGACACCGCACAGGGAGTAGTCAGGCAGCCTGTGCCAGTGTTCCAGTCGGAGAACATCTGGTTCAGCAGGCAGGGTGTCATCTCTGCACCCGGGATACGAGGCTCAGCTGATTCTGATCCTTAGCTTGCCTGAGCGGTGACACTTAGCTGCACAGGGAGTAGCAGAACCAGAGTTGGAGTATGATGCTCAGGAGACATCTCTGCAAAATTCTCTGCATTGGGCTGATTCTCATTATTGTCTACAATCTCCTCCTGGTATTTTATACCAAGATGACCTTACAAAAGTTGATTCTGGGTGGTGTCCAAAAGGAGCTTTACTTGCCTCTGTCTGAATGGAACGGGACAGTGATAAAGAGACTCTCCTACCTGGAGTTGGAGTTGCAGCATCTGAGTAAGTTTCTAACAGCCACTCGGAGGGGATGGTGTGTGTGTGCGCGCGTGTGCACACATGCTCATGCACACTTAGGGACACTTAGAAGAAAGGAGTGTGGAGAATAAAACGAGTAAGAGTTCATGTTTTTATCTCCCAATTGCTCAATTTAGCATCTGACATTGAATTCTATGCCTCTAAATGGGCAGTAAGTGTTGAGAATTAGTGGAAATCACAGCTGTCAACATAAGAAAACATTCAAACCTTTAAAGGATTTTTGTGAGTTTATTTGAGCCAAACTGTCAATAATTGCCGGGAAGAAGAATCTCAGCATATTGAGGTAATGCTCTGAAAAATGGTGGCTTTTCACTTGTATAAATTTCATCAAAGAAGGAGATATAAGTAGGTTACATGAAATCCATTGGTGATATATTAGGGAAGTGGGAGAAAGCAAAGCAGGGAAATCTCTGGGATTGGATACAAAGCAGAAACAATAGACATACGCTTATTCTACATAGGTGGGTGAGTACCGTATAGTTAACAGTAGATGACATGATAACAATAACGATTTGTGGTTTCTACCTTGGTGTCATTAGTTGTGCCCTGAAGGGTCCAAAAAAAGGGAAGTTACAAGTTACCCTGACATTCCACAGGTAAGTATTTTAGATGTAAAAAGACAATAGGCTCAGAAAGATTGAAGTTAATCTTTGTCAGGGAAGATACTGGCCTAAGACAGGAATACCCACTATAGACTGCTTTTTAATTAAAGATTTTAATTTTAGACCATGCTTTGTGGTTACTTTAGGTGTCTTAGTTTGCAAAGCCTCCATGCAGGCCTTCCCTTAGCTAGTCAATTAGCATGTGGGCCTTTTTTGTCCACATGATGTGAATGGTGTGTGTGTATGCTGGTGCACACTCTTGATCACAAGCCCATACATGCAGGCAGGAAAAGGCTCAGCCAAACACTCCCAGAGAGGCCCGGGACTCTTTCGGCACAGCCCTGCCCTTAGGACTTTGTGTGGCAGGGCTGACAAAGGGAGGTAACTATCTCCGGGGCTAAGGCCTCATTTCCATTTTGCCATGAGCTGCTGTCAGGAACTCCTGGGGGCTTGTTGGAGGACCTGAGGTAGAATCAGATGTGACATGCTGATTGAGTGGCCTGAAGCCATAGCCTATCTCTCCCACTGAGGCTCGGTCTGTGAGTAGAGATGAAGAGACCATACCTGCCAGAGTCTCATGGTTGTGAAATTCAAGCAGTGTCACACACTGACCTTTCTTTTATTGAGGTATAATTGTCCTTTAACATTATTAGTTTTTTTTAATTAAAAAATTTTAATTACAAATTTTAGATTATTGCAGATTATTACAATTGTTCCTCTTTTTTTTCCCCATAGCTCCCCTCCACCTGATTCCCACCCCACCCTCTGCCCTTACCTCCCTGCTACTGTCCTCATCCATAGGTGTACGATTTTTGTCCAGTCTCTTCCTGCACCCCTACATCCCTTTACCCCTAAGAATTGTCAGTCTACTCTCTTTCTATTCTCCTGATTCTATTATTCGCCAGTTTATTCTGTTCATCAGATTTTTTATTCCCTTGATTTTTAGATTCACTTGTTGATAGATATGTATTTGTTGTTCATAATTTTTATCTTTACCTTTTTCTTCTTCTTCCTCTTCTTAAAGAATACCTTTCAGCATTTCATATAATATTGGTTTGGTGGTGATGAACTCCTTTAGCTTTTTCTTATCTGGGAAGCTCTTTATCTGACCTTCAATTCTGAATGATAGCTTTGCCGGATACAGTAATCTTGGTTGTAGGTTCTTGCTATTCATCACTTTGAATATTTCTTGCCACTGCCATCTGGCCTGCATAGTTTCTGTTAAGAAATCAGCTGACAATTGTATGGGTGCTCCCTTGTAGGTAACTAAATGTTTTTCTCTTGTTGCTTTTAATATTCTCTCTTTGTCTTTTGCTCTTGGCATTTTAATTATGATGTGTCTTCGTGGGGTTCTCTTTGGATTCCTTTTGTTTCAGATTATATGTGATTCCTGGACTTGTAAATCTATTTCTTTCACCAGATGGGGGAAGTTTTCAGTCATTATTTCTTCAAATAGATTTTCAGTATCTTGGCCTCTCTTCTTCTGGCACCCCCATAATTCTGATGTTGATACACTTGAAGTTGTCCCAGAGACTTTTTACACTATCTTCAAATTTTTTTATTCTTTTTTCTTTTGCTCTTGTGGTTGAGTGTTTTTTGCTTCTTTCTATTTCAAATATTTTACTTGATTCTTGCGTTCCTCTAGTCTGCTGTTGGGACTCTGTATAATATTTTTTATTTCAGTCAGTGTCTGTTTAATTTCTAGTTGGTTCTTTTTCATGTCCTCTAGAGTCTCACTAAGCTGATCGTCCTTCTCTAGGAAATTCTTGGAAAAACCATATAATCGTGGTTTTGAACTCTATATCCAGTTGTTTGTTTTCCTCCATTTCTTTCATTTGTGATCTGTTTTTTTGTCTCTGCATTTTTACTGCTTCCATGAGTTGGTAGGGTAGCTTTGTGTGCTAGGTGTCCTACATAGCTCAGTGTCTTGGCCTCCCCAGTTACCTGACTCTTGGTGCACCCCTTTGTGGATTGTGCGTACAGCCTTGTGATAGTTAAGTCTTGATTCTTGTTGTTATCACTAGGAGGAATTGACCCACAGGCCAGTTGGCTGTGAGGTTCAGCTGTGTCTATGCTGGGAGAACTTCTGTGCTAGAGACAGCCTTAGGAGACAAGACTTGCAAAATTGCAAAAGCCTCTGTGCTCAGCTTGGATGGAAAAGTCTCAGGGCTGAGCCGACAGTCTTGGCTTCCCATCAGCTCTGCCTTATGAGGCCCCGGGGTCTCAGTGTCCCTCAATAATTTCTGCAAGCACCTCTGAGAGAAAGCTGCCTTCAAGTTTCACCTGCTGCCAGACAGTCTAGTTTCTCCCCCAATGAATCTGGATTCCCAGATTCTTGCCCGAAACTGGAGTTCAGCACAGTTAGGAGCTTCCATTTCTTTCCAGCTAGAGAAAGCCAGTGGCACACTCAGCAGTCAGTCCTCTCTCCACACAGACCTCTGCCTTTTGTGGCTCCCCCGAGTTTCCTCCTGACAGTCCAGATTCCCTTTGTATGAGCCTGGGTCCCCCGGGTCTCACCTGGAACTGGGGTTCAGTGCAGTTGGAACTGGGGTTCAGCACAGTCGAGAGCTTTTGTCTCCTTTCTGCTAGAGAAAGCCAGCCAGGCCCCCAGCCACCTGTACCTCAGCCTTTTGCAGCTCCTCTGATTCTCTGTGTGTTTTTCTCTTTCCTTCTAGTTATAGAATTTCCACTCAGCCAGCTTTCCTGTGGTTCTGGATGATGTCCGTTTTGTCTTTTAGTTGTAGTTTTGAAATTGTTGTGTGAGGCAGCAGTTTAGGTGTTTATTTATGCCTCCATCTTGGTTTCTCCTTAACATTATGTTAGTTTTATGTGTACAGTGTATGATTCAATTCTTGTACTAACTGTGAATGATCACACCTGTCACCACACATAATGACAAATATTTTTTTCCAGTGATGAGATCCTCTAAGTTCTACTTTCTTAGCAACTTCAAGTATATAGTGCAGTGCTATTAACTGTAGTCACCATGCTGTATGTTAAAAGACATCTCAGGACTTACTTACTTTATAAATGGAAGTTTGTTCCTTTCGACCCCTTTCACAACATACTGCCTCTCTTTTCCCCCCAACCTCTGGCAACCATCAATCTGTTCTCTGTAACTATGAGCTTATTCCCCCCACTTTTAGATTGACATATATGTGAAATTCAATGTCTTTCTCTTTCTTACTTATTTCACTTAACATAATTTCTTTAAGGTCTACCACATTTTAACCTCTTCACATGAATTCTGGGGCTTGCTTTTGATTCTGACTCTACCTCTTATGAATTTTATGTATCTCAGCATCTGACTCCAGTGAGGGAAGCAGGCATGTTTACCCTGATCCCTGTCATTGCAGGGGTCAAATGCCTTTGTCCCTAAAGGGAGGTTGAATGTATGAGCAGGGAAATGGCTGCAGAGATGCGTGGCTATGTGCATGTGGGGGCTGGCGGTAGAGAAAGTGTCTTTTAATATAAAAATTGAACATTGCCCAGGTTCAGGGCAAGTCAGAGGGATAGATGGAAAGACAAAAGGGAGGATAAAAAGTAAAGGGCTAAATCAGAAAAAGAGAGAGAGAAAAAGGGGACAATAGAGGACTAAAGAGATGAGGACAAAAAAAGGAGTAAAGAGCAAGAGTCTAGAGCAAGGAAATGACAGAATGTACAGTAGGTTCTTGGTTTATGTCGGAGATCTGTTCATATGGCGTGACGTAACGTGGTTTTCACTGTAAGCCAGAACCCACCTACACTCACAATGGAGCACATACACAGCAGTAATGAAGTAAAACAGTAAAAATATTTAAAAGGAATATAACAATTCCTTTACTTTTGACAAATAAATAATAAAAAACATAAAGCACATACGTACATACGTCGAAATGATGGAACTTTAAAAAATATAAATAAATGGGAGATGGTGATGTAGCCAGGAAACAACGTAAGTCGAGTCCAACGGAACCCAAGGACTGCCTGGTATGTAGAGACAAGACAGAAAAGAAGAAAATGATGTGGATGGGCATAGAAAAAAAGGAATCATAAAGCACCAATACCTTCTACACATTCTCTGATAAGACTCTTCATATTTTATTGTGGTATAATTTTCTGGAAGGCATATTTCATAGGGCTGGTTTCAGGGATGTCGCATCGAGTGTCTTACCACTTAATCTCCTGTGTCTGGCGCATAGAAATTAAATGGATGAGTAAATGAATGAATGAATGTTGGAAAAAGCGGACAGAGGACAGGCAAACAGGGATGGAGGGAAGAGTGATACACATAAAAGAGTAATGAAACAGATAAGACTGTCACTCTTGGAAGCCCTGGCTTTGAGCACATATGACTGGGGTGGACATTGACTTTCAAATATGCTCAGTGTAGCGTCTCCAAGAGGATGCCTATGTACCTGGACAATCACTGTCATTCCTTGATAGAATACCCAGACCACACCACCATTCACTCACCCAACTCCAGGGCTCAGCCACCTCAGGCCTTAAAGTGGCAGGATTCTATAACCAGACATTTAATAGGCCTGTGCTGCCTGTCACTACCTGAGCCAATTAAGCAGAGACAGGACTGACTTATATATGAGCATTTATTCAATACTGCCGGCAGCATCGGAGAGCAGCAAGTGATCCACAAAACTCTGCTCTGCACCCCACCATAAGCCAGCTGCTTATATTGGGTAGGAGGAGATATATTACCTGGGGAAATAGGCAAAGGGTATATGCGAAATGGGCAGTTAATAGGAAAGCAGGCTGGAGATTTATTTGCAAAGGCCCACAGGTATGCAAAAGGCTAGGGATCTGCAAAGGGCTTAGTGATTTGCAAGGGTGGGGGATCTTCAAAGAGCTGGTGATTTTGGTTTCTACCAGAAAGTTGTTAATGTTTGCATGATAATAGGCAGCTCTAAATGGGGAGGATGGGCTGCATTTGCAGGTGAGTTCGGAGGTGTACAGTGCCACTGCCCACCAAGTTAGAATGTGCCTTCTTTAATCAGAATGAAACAATTACGGTTAACAGAGCATGATTAATATTTCTTACAATTCTAGCTAGTTCTCTCACATTCTATTTATGCCCATATCAGTTCTGCCTGCAGCTGGAACACATTATACCTTCACAAGTCATCTGGAGCCACCGGTGTACTTCCCTTTTCTTCTGCAATGACCAGTTCCTCCTTTTCTTGTTATTTTTGATGCTCCCCACATTTTATTCACTTTAGAATAATGTGATCCGGCACTCCCTACCAGCGGAGATGAATTCCAAAATGTCTTCTGGCCCCTGTTTCAGGATCACAAAGGCTCTTTGCTGGAGAGCTTCCTGAAATGGAGTCTGCTCAAGTATGCAGCATCCTGGTTGCCCATTGCCTCCAGGAAGTCCAGAGGATATCAGAACTCAATAAGGATGTTTAGACACGGATGTAAACTATCATACAGAACAAAAGCAAAAACACGATGATAATGATATCTCTAAGGCGAAGGGTTTGATGACTCTGAATGAATTTTTTGGACCCTCCCCTGCAGAATGGTGAAATTGGGTGTGGCCCCTTTGGATCCTGGAAAGTTTCTGTATAAACTGAGAATGGTCCAGTGGCACTGTATTTATCCTGTGGACTCTGCACTTAAGTCCTCAAACTGACTCTACCGTGTCCCAGTCCAAACAACCTCCCAAATGGCAGCAATGAATGAGAGGAAAATCTCCAAAGAGGAACACAGGAGAATTTAAACTTCAAAAGTTTAAACTTTAAAGAAACAGAACTCAAAATCCCCAAAGAGGAACACAGGAGAGTTTAACCTTTAAAAGCTTAAACTTTAAAGAAACAGAGAACTCAAAGCATGCATGTGACCCCCCTATGCTTAGTACAGAAAAGTTTGAATAAAAATATTATTTAATTTGGAATATTGTAAAATTTCTGCTCTCACTTTGTCTACTTGAGCAAATATGTAGGATATTCACAGGAACTTTCTTTTAAAGACACTCCATTTATAATTATTTGTTCTTTCTGAGTTTTCTTTGGTCTATCTATCTATCTGTCTATCTATCTATTTTGCCTTAAGCACTTCTGTAATTGATTTTCTTTCTTCTTGGGCCGGATTTTTCTACCTTTCAAACATGTCCTTCTCCCACTTTCGACTTTCCTGCTTCCCTTAAGGACCTATATATGCAGCTAAAATCCAGCCTATGTTCTGCTCACAAAGCCATGTGCTGTGCCTGGGGTTGCATCTGTTAACGGAAAAACAAAACAAAACATTGAAACCTGTAAAGAATTTTGTGAGTTTTTTTCAGCCAAAACTGTCGACATATGCCAGGAAGCAGAACCTCAATGAATTGAGATAATGTTCCAGAGAATGGAGGGTTACATCTATATTTATGCATTTGCAATCAAAGGAAAGGGACATAGAAGAGTTACATGAAATTCATTGGTGATATAAGGAAGGAGGTGGGATAAAGCAAGGTGAGGAAACTTCTGGGATAGGGTAAAAAGTTAAATGATGGACATGTGCTGCTTTTTTTTTTCTTACAGAGATGGATACAGGATGCCTTAATTAACAGTTGACAATTAACTTGATAACAATAACAAGAGGGAATGCCCTGTGCTATTTGTTGTGCCCTCAGGGGTCCTGGGTAAAAAAGGAAGTTACTATTTACCAGACTTCTCCCAGATATGCTATCTTAGAAGCAGAAAGGCAAATGGCTCAACAAAGATTTAAGCTGATCTTTGTCAGGGAAAATACTGGCCTGGGCCATGACTACCCACTATATCCTGTTTGTAGTTAAATATTTACTTTTCAAACCATCTTTTGTGGTTATTTTAGGTCTCTGAGTTTGCAAGACTGCCACACAGGGCTCCTTTCATCCACACATCTGACCAGAGGCAGTTTACACAGTGAGATGTGTCCTGACCAAGCTGGTAATCTCTGGGCTGCAACTATTAAAAAAAAGGGGGGGGGGATTATTCTTGCAACTTGTAAGAAAATATACTACATGGGCTAGAAGTGATCCTATCAGCCTGGCAGTGTTGCAGAAAGCCAAAGAAAACCAAGGACACTTCAAAGAAGAGGAGGGACACTGTTTAATACACCAACTGACTCAGGGGACAGCCTTCCAAATCTGAGTGAAGAAGCATGCATGGGGCTTTTCTTTATATCCCCCTATGATTTTTATCCCACAAATATGGATTATGCTTCCAGTCCTTTTTGAGGCCCTCCCCAGGTGTTGGGGGTCTCCAGGCCATATCTGATGGTCTGGCCTGGCGCCAGCATTAATAACCCTCCCACCGGTGCAGTGCACTGTTCACAGTAACAGGTTCTGCAAGACCAGTATCTGGGAAGGGGGTAGGGTCTTAATTATAGATTATTAGGAATGTACACTGAGCTTGCTGGCTTGGATTCAGATCACTAGCCCCAAATAGCAGAGTTACATTGAAATTAGCCCTTTTTAGCCTCATTAGGAATGCAGTATAGGTTTAAGTGAAGTTTAGTGGGAGCTAAGTGGGTCCCCATGGTGGAGTATCTCAGTGACCACTTTGGGTTTTGATGCTGAGGAGTGTCATTGTCAATGTTGGACTTGGGAACAATTAATGGGCTGTGTTATGGACCAACCGAGAGTGACAACCACCAAGGAGCCAGATCAAAATTTTAAGAAGCCTTTTAATAACGAACTCGAGCCCAGGCCCACGTCTCCACTGTCACAGTAGTGAGCAACGCGAGTCCCGAACCTCGGTAGCGAGCACTTTTTATCTCCAACGCAGGGAGATTTGGCAATCTGTGATTGGCTGGTTTCACACAAAGAAAGGTAGGGTAAGGTCAGTTACAGTACAGGGAATCGGGAAATTTTAAATTTTCTTCCCAGGCTGGTGGGCCCTGTTGACCCTGTACCTGGCTGTGCGGTGTTCTGGCAACAGGATGTCCTCAGGCAAGGGAGGGCTGAGTAAATGACACAAACAGCTAGAGGGGGTTTCTGTGGTGGTGTCTGGTCTGAGCATGACAACCACGTCCTTCTCTTCTATCCTCCTCCCCCCTCTGAGTCTGGCTATCACAGGCTGTGCATTTGGTCTAATCTGAGAAAGGAGAGAGTCAGATAGCTATCGTGATAGTGCTTTACCTTATTATGTAAATCTGGCTGTCCTCCAGCATTTCTTCTGTTGACCTCCCTGACAAGTTTCCTCACTCATTACAGACTTTGCCATGCTCCTGGTTCAGTCTTTGGCTCTGCCCCAAATATTGCTCTCAGCCTGGACCACTGCAATGTCCTGTAGGTGACACATTCAACAGCTCTGTCTTCCCATCTATGTAGTCCATTACCTCCATCCCACCTTCCCATACTTCTACAGTGTATATTGGACTTTCCATCATCCAGAACTGCTCACCTGTGAAAAGACAAATTCAAGCTGTCTTTTGCTGATCACAAGTTCATGAGTGCAGCATATTCCCTCAGTTGTTCTCTGTAACAGTACCATTTCTCCAGCTTTTTTTTTTTTCCCCGCCATGATCCACAACTTGGTTGCACATTTGTTCTATTGCACCCTCCTAAGGACCCCCCAACATCGTGTGAATCAATTGCAGGTCTTCATTGTGCCTTTACCCAGGTGCTGAAAAATTGCTGGAAAATTCCCATAACTGAGCCACTTCACACTCACGGCTCTGCCTCAGCCAGTCAGTCCTCTATTAGGCCCTCAGTGCTCTGTTTCATGATTAAATTCTCACTCCCATTTCCTAGTATAAGAATTTTAAAAGTTTTCCACTCTTCTCAATATCCTTCCTCACCTCTCTCTCACCCCCAAGTAGAGAAAACAGAGAAACCAGAGAAAAGAGAAAATAGCCAAACTTTATTGGGTGCCAGGCTTTGTCATAAGCACTTCACAGGTATTAAGCCACACAGTTATCACTGCAATGCTCTGAGGTACTTGGTAAATCTATGGCGTCAAGAAGAGAAAGACCCTGGCCAAGGTCATACAGCTAGGAAGGAGTAGCCTCTGAAAGTGTAGTGCAGGGCTTCTCACAATTTATCGTATAAAAGAATTACTCATTGATTTTATTAAAAGTGCTGATTCTCACCCTAGATGGTTTGGCTCAGTGGATAAAGTGTCAGCCTGAAGACTGAATAGTCCCAGGTTCTATTCTGGTCAAGGGCACATACCTTGGAGCCTACAACTCCTCTTTGACGTGGGCCCTCGTCAGGACTCATGCAGAAGGCAACCAATTGATGTGTTTTTCTCACATCGATATTTCTCTCTGTCTTTCCCTCTCTCTTCGACTCTTTCTAAAACCAATGGAAAAATGAGGATTGAAAAAAAAAGTGCTGATTCTGGCATCTTTCCCTCTCCCTGTCTGATCCCGAGATTCTGAGTTGGGGATAAGCCTGTAGATCTGCATTTTAAAATAATCTAACAGATGATTCTGATGTAAGTGGTTCTCAGGCCTTATTCTGAAAAAGGTTTGCTATGGTCAATATGTTTCTTAGATGACAGTTCCTGGAGGAACTGTGAAGACTTGGGACTTGAGATAGAGAAGTTCTGATGGAGCTGAAAGGAGAGGTGTGCTCCAGTGCATGCCTCACCAGGATAGCTTGGCACGGCTCTGACAAATTCCTTGACATATCGTATCCCTGGGACAAGAGCTGGTCAATTTCAGAATTTGGAAGGAAAACATTGTAGTGAAATCTGAATGCAAAGCAGGGCCCAGGTAGCTAAGGATTGGCTGAAATGTTTTCTCCCCTGCCCTTCATTTGCAGAAGAAAGTATGAAATTGGCTATGAAGCAACAAGAAGATGTGGACAACACACTGGAAAGGGTGAAAGATGAACAACCTATTCAAATGGCAGTAGAAGCCAAGGCAAGCGAGACAAAGAAACACAGACCCAGAGAGAAACTCTTCCCAAACTCACCGCTTTTCAAGCAATGGGGTGAGGATCTCTCTGAGGCCCAGCAGAAAAGGGCCGAGGACCTCTTCCAGAAGTTTGGTTACAATGTTTACCTCAGTAACCTGGTGCCCCTGGACCGGTCCATCCCAGACACGCGGCATTCCAGGTAGGATGCACAAGGTTGGCCTTCCTAGGAACCTCACTTTAATTTGGGGAGATGAACTTTCTGAGAGTGAAAAATCAAGGATTACAAAGAAGATTGGAAGAGTGGAAAATTGGTGGGGAAGGGTTCAGGGCATAGAAACTTCTAACAGACTGCCTTTGCAGACTTCTTGTTGTTTTTAGTTTATTTTTCAATTACAGTTTACATCAGATATTTTGTACTAGAGACCTGGTGCATGAGATTCGTACATGGGGGAATATCCTTCAGCCTGACCTGTACCCTATCCAGCCCAGGACCCTTAGGGGGATGTCCAACTGCCATTTTAAACTGGCAATCAGACATCCCTCTCACAATCCAGGACCGCTGGCTCCTAACCACTCACCTGCCTGCCTGCCTGATCACCCCTCGCCCCTCTGCCTGATAGCCTGATGTCCCTAACTGCTCCCCTGCCAGCCTAATCACCCCCTAACTGCCCTCCCCTCTTGACCCAATCACCCCTAACTGCCCTGCCTGCAAGCCTGATCACCCCTAAACCGCCTCTGTCTTGGCCCCCACCACTGTGACTTTGTCTGGAAGGACATCTGGTCTAATTAGCATATTGCCCTTTTATTAGTATAGATTAATTTCAGGTATACAATATAGTGGTTAGGGACTCATATACTGTACAAAGTGGTCCCATGATATTTCCAGTACCCACCTGGCACCATACATAGTTATTAAAATGTTATTAGCTATTTCCCCTATACTGTAATTTATATCCCATGACTACTTTATAACTACTAACTTGTACTTAATCCTTTCATATTTTTCTCCTAGTCTTGCAAACACTCTCCCTTCTGGCAACCACCAATCTATTCCCTGTATCTATAAGTTTATTACTGTTTTGCTTATTTACTTATTTTGTTCTTTAGTTCCACATTTAAATGAAATCATATGGGATTTGTTTTTCTCTGACTGACTTATTTTTCTTACTATAATATTCTCTAGGTCCATCCATGCTGTCACAAATGGTAAGATTTAATTATTGTTTATGGCCAAGTAACAGTCCATAGTATATGTACACTGAGTGGCCAGATTATTATGATCTCTGAATGCATAATAATCTGGCCACTCAGTGTATATGCTATATAATAAAAGGCTAATATGCAAATTGTCCCCTCAACCAGGAATTTGACCAACAGGCAGGCCAGCCAACCGCCCATGTCCCTTCCCCCTGGCCAGGCTGCCCAGACCCCACCCATGCATGGATTCATGTACTGGGCCTCTAATACACACACACACACACACACACACACACACACACACACACACACACATTATTGTGCTTTCAGTGTATACTAAAGGCCCAATACATGAATTTGTGCATAGGTGGGATATGGCTGATCTACACCAATGGGGGCCAATTGAGTTGGGCTGTCAAGGGAAAGGGGATGCAGGAGGTTGGCCAGCTGGCCCCTGACTCCAATCAGAGTGCGGGGAGGGCAAGCAGGGCCAGGGCCAGCCAGAGGAGGGACCACAGCCAGTGGAGGAGGGGCCATGGGAAGCTGGCAGGCTAGCCCTAACCTCAGTCAGGGTGGTGGGGGCTGATCAGGAGCAGGCCTGCCATGGAGAGGGGCCACCAGTAGTTGGCTGGCTGGACCTGCCCCAAATTGGGGTGGGGGGGCCAACTGGCAGCTGGGCTGGCCATGGGAAGGGGCCATGGAAGATTGGTTAGACAGTCCCACCCCCAATTCAGGCAGGGTTGGCCAGGAGGAGGAGCTGACCCCCAATTGGGCTGGTTGGCTGGCTGCAGTGCACGTCATAGCGATTGATCATTCCAGTCATTTGGGTTGTTCTGGTTGTTTGGCATATATATATATATATATATATATATATATATATATATATATATTAGAGGCCCAGTGCATGAAATTCGTGCACTGCAGGGTTGGTGCCCCTCAGTCCAGTCTGCACCCTCTCAAATCTAGGACCCCCTCAGGGGATGTCTAACTTCCAGCTGGGACTCACAGTTGCCTCCAGTCCTGGTAGGTCTGGATGGTGTGATTTGCAAGAATAAGGTGGCAAGAGGCTTATGGAATTTCTGCAACCCCAATTCTGTGGTCTCTTCATAGGGCATGAGGGCCAGTTCCACTGTGCCAGCTCTCTGCTTCCTTTAATCTGTTGGGCAAAATAATCCTGTGTGCTCTGGCCAGAAAGTGCATTCTCTCTTAGGTGGCCTGAATGCTTTTTTTTTTAAGGTCGTTTTATGGATTCAAAAGAATAAACAGAGATGTGGAAAGCTTTTGTTGAAATCCTTTTACATGGTTCTTTCAGTCTCACGGGAAGTGAGAGGTGGCTCTGAATTCATCCCAAAGGGTGTCTTTGGGCAAAAGCACCCAGAAGAGCACAACTCTTGCAGGATGCCCTACACACTTCCTGTCAGGACTCAGAGGGGCTTGAGGGTGAGCGAGGCAGGATGCCCTACACACTTCCTGTCAGGACTCAGAGGGGCTTGAGGGTGAGCGAGGCAGTGATGCCAGCACAGGACCTGGGAGAAGGTAGTGCTTTCTACACTGCCCAGGCCGTGTGGACTGCAGCTGTACCTGCCTAGGTGGTCAGGGTGTTTCTGCTGTTTTGTTTTAGTCTGCCTCCACCCCATCAGCCTCAGACCTGTGCCCACACTGAGACTGAACAGTTTGATGGTCCTACTTTTTGGTGGACAGTGGATGCAGTCCCACCTCCTAGAGACTGGCAGTTAGACTCTGGAGGCTTCTGAGTCCTTCACTGGGAGAGCCTGGTCTTAGGTCCAGAACAGACTCGGGCGTCCTCAGCCAGGAGGCCTCCTCGGGCTAGAGGCTGCCACAGTTTGAAGGTCGGCCATGAATCCAATCCTGGCAGGGGTCTCCTCTAGGGCGCTGGCCAGCCTGGAATAATGGCTGCCCACGGTTTGAAGGCTGGTCACACCCCTGATCCTGGTGGGGGTCTCCTCTGGGGTGCTGGCTGGCCTGGACTGGGTCACTGGCCATTTAGAGGTTGGCCACAACCCCCAATCCTGGCAGGGGTCTCCTCTGGGGCGCTGGCCAGCCTGGGCTCTGGGTGCCGCAAAGGGAGAGGTTCCCCGAACCCACTTCCGGCACACCTAGGCTAGACTACATCTTGTAGGAGGCGGCTTCAGTGCCATGGTGGCATGGCCAGGTCCTCTAGCACCTTGGCTCCTGGGCTACAATCCCCCATTTCCCAGGAACCTCACAGTTGCCCGCACCACCAGTCGCCTCAGTGGAGGCCCCAGCAGCCAAAAGCTGGCCTCCTGGCAGCCAGCCACCACACACACCACTGCAAGTAGCTCTCCATTGCTTGCTCGATGCTGAGCTCTGCCTGCTGGGGTAAGGGAGTGCTCTGAGCTGCTCCAACTTCTGGCATGCGCCCACTGCCCAGAGGCCCTCCCTCCCTCCACAGCCCAGCTTGGGAAGCTGACCTTGTTGTCAGGACTACAATTCCAGCATCCTGCCCTGGCCACTATGAGTGTCGCCATCTTTGTAGCAGAGTGATGGTTAATTTGAATATTATTCTTTTATTAAATAGGATACAAGTGTGACATGTACACATGAAGAACTATTTGACATTGAAACTGGGACTCAGAACAGTTGGACACTGAAACTGACACGCAAACATTTTTTTGCTCTTATACGTTTGTTTCTAGTATGCAGAGGCAAGATATTTTTGAAGAAAAGAAACAGGGGGGAGTGATTGATATAGAGGCAGGGTGGCCTTGAACAGGCTGTCAAGCTACAGGGGGAAGGCTGGAGTGGATGGGAGGCGGATGCTGGGGACTTGTATGCATACATATGAGCATAACCAATGAATGAAAGACACTGGGGCGGGGAGGGGGGCAGGTGGGGACATGTGCTGGGGGGTAAGAGAGGCTGGGGGGTAAGGGAGGCTGGGGGGAGGATATTGGGGAGAAAAAAGGAAAACATATGTACTACTATTAAATATAAGTTATATTGTAAATAAAAAAAATTTTTTTAAAGCATAAAAAAATAAAATAAATAAGATACTAGTAGCCTGGTGCATAAAATTAGTACATGGAGGGATTCCCTCAGCCCAGCCTGCACCCTCTCTAATCTGGGACATTGCTTTCACAATCTGGGACTGCTGGCTCCTAACCACTCACCTGCTGTCTGCCTAATCTCCCTTAATTGCCTCTGCTTTCCTGCTTGATTGCTGCTAACCCCTCTGCCTGCCAACCTGATCATCCCTAATGGCCCTCCCCTGCTGGCCTGATCTTGCTCCCAACTGGTTTCCCCTGTTGGCCTGATTGTCCCTAACTGCCTCTGCCTGCCTGATTGCCCCTAACTGCCCTCTCTTGCTGGCCTGATCTTGCCCCCAACTGCTATCCTCTGCCAGCCGGATCTTGCCCTCAATGGTCCTCTCCTACCAGCCTGATCTCGCCCCAGCTGCCCTCCCCTGCCAGCCTGATCTCGCCTCCAGCTGCCCTACCCTGCCAGCTTGATATTTCCCCCAACTGCCTTCCCCTCTTGGCCTGATTGTTCCTAATGGCCTCTGCCAAAGCCAACACCATGGCTTTGTCCACAAGGAAGTCGGACGGCTGGAAGATGGCCGGTTGACCCGGTTTAATTAGCATATTACCCTTTCAGTAGTATAGATAGATTATATAGGATAGGATTGCTTAAATGGTGGGGGAGGGGGGGAGAGACCCTTTTTTATCAGGAGGAGATGCTCTTGGCAGACAAAAATACAAAATCCCTATATCTGGACTGATAGGCAGCCATATGCACTATACTGCCAAACTGGTCATTAAAAAATTGAATTTCTTTCTTACACCTTACATCAAACAGCTGTTGCCCTTAAAACACCTCCTCAGGCCCCACCTTAGGTTATTCCTTTGAGGTTCACCAGATTAGGTTCTGATTGGTCGGTTTCTATGCTAGTAAGCATCAAAAGCTCCACCTCTTAGGCAGCCATTGGCTCCTTGAAGTTCATCAGATTTGGTTCTGATTGGTCGGTGTCTATGCCACTCAGTATCTCTGGGCCTATCAATGGGCCTGGTCAGAGAGCCAGGGCTGATCAGTAGCCCCAGCAGAGGCCCTAGAGAAGGAGCAGTGTGGCTGCTGGCCAGGCCTGGAGTGAAAGAGAGAGGCAAGTGCTGATCAATAGCTGCCACCGAGGCTACAGATCAGACCCTGCTTTGCTCTCCAGGCCTCTCTTCAGGCCTGATCCGCATTCCCCTTGGCAGTCAGTGCTGGCTCTCCATGGCAATCCAGCACTGACTTCCAGTAGGTCGAGCCTTTGGTTGTTTTGGATAGTACAGACTCTGGGTTTTTATATATTAGTATACCACCTCTTTTTTATTCATTTGTCTCTTCTTGGGCAGTTGGGTTGCTTCCATAGCTTGGCTATTGTAAGTAACACTACAATGAACATAGGACCACATATATTCTTTCAAATAGGTGTTTTAAATTTCTTTGGATATATACACCGAAGTGGAGTCACTGGATCATAAAACATTCCATTTTTAACATTTTTGAGGACCCTCCATATTGTTGTCCATAGTTCTGTACCAATTTGTATTCCCACCAACAGTGAACGAGGGGTCCTGTTTCTCCACATCCTCACCAACACTTGTTTGTTGATTTATTGATGACAGCCATTCTGACAGGTATTAGGTGATATCTCATTGTAGTTTGTTTTATTATTTGTTGATAATTTTTTTCAACCTCAGTTTACATTAAATACCATTCTGCACCAGTTTCAGATATACAGCAAAGTGGCTAAAAAAAAACTCATTCTTCATTGTGGTTTTAATTTTAATTTTTCTGATGATTAGTAACACTGAGCATCTATTCATATGTCTATTGGCCATTTGTGTGTTCTCTTTGGAGAAGCATCTATTCAGGTCCTTTGCCCATTTTTAAATTGGATTGCTTGTTTTTTGTTGTGTTGAGTTGAATGAGTTCTTTATAAATTTTGGATATTAATCCCTTATCAGATATATCATTGGTGAAAATATTCCCCCATTCAGTAGGTTGTCTTTTTTATTTTGTTGATGTTTTCCTTTGCTGTGAAAAAAAATTTTAGTTTGATGTAGTCCCATTTGTTTACTTTTTTGTTTGTTTCCATTGCCTGAGGAGATATGTCAGAAAAAAAAATTTGTTCTGAGAAATGTCAGAGATTTTACAGCCTATGTTTTCTTCTAGGATTTTTATGGTTTCAAGTCTTACATTTGTCTTTAATCCATTTTGAGTTTATTCTTGTATATGGTGCAAGATGGTGGTTTAGTTTCAGTTTTTTCTTGTATCTGTCCAATTTTTCCAGCACCATTTATTGAAAAGATTGTCTTTACCCCATTTTATAATTTTGACTTCTTTGTCAAATATTAATTCAACATATACATGAGGGTTTATTTCTGGACTCTTTATTCTGTGTTTTTAAAAATTTTTTATTTCTTTATTTTAAAAAATCTTTATTGTTGAGATTATTACAATGTCCCCCTTTATCACCTCACTAGAGGCCTGGTGCATGAAATTCATGCATTGGAGTGGGTCCCTCAGTCCTCCTGCACCCTCTGCAATCCAGGATCCCTCTCACAATCTGGAACCACTGGCTCCTAACTGCTCCCCTGCCTCCCTAATGCCTTAACTGCTCTCCCCTCCTGATCTAATATCCCTAACTGCCTATCTACTCTTTCTTCCTCTCTGTGCCCTTCAGACCCCCAGCGCAGGTGTGCTGAGAGCTCTCTGCTGCAGCCCTGCCCCCATCCTGATTGGCATCCCAGACAATTTGCATATTCCTTTATTAGTAGTATAGATTGTTCCCCTTCACCCAGTTTCTGCCTCACCCAAGTCTATGAGTATGGGAAATCTTTCCATTTAGTTAGTTATTTTAAAATTTCTTTTAGCAATGCTTTAGGTTTTCAGGTCATTTAAAAAATTATTTTTATTGATTTCAGAGACAAAGGTAAAGGAAGAGAGAGATAGACACATCAATGATGAGAGAGAATCATTGATCGGCTACCTCTTGCATGCCCCACTTTACTGTCTTTGTGTATGTGCATGTGCATGTGCATGTGCGTGTGCATGTGTGCGTGCGTGTGTGTGTGTGTGTGTGTGTGTGTGTGTGTGTGTATTTGGATTACTGTCTGAGATTACTTGCTTTCAGCCTAAAGAACTTATATTTCTGGTAAAGTGGGTCTGCTACCAATAAATCCAGTGTTTATTGCCCACGTCTTCATTTCATCTTCTTATTTGAAAGATATAAAAGATGCTTGGTTGATTTTTTTTCCCTTTAAACACTTACAATATATCATCCCACTGCCTTCTGGCTCGATTGTGTCTGGTGAGATGCCAACTGTTAATATTATTGGAGATCCCTTGTAAGTGTTGAGGTATTTTCTCATTTCTTTCAAGATTTTCTTTTTATCTTTGGCTTTAGGCATTTGGAGTATGAGATGGACATCTGGGTGCATACCTCTACCATTAATGTACTTGTGGTTCATTGAACTTCTTGGATATGCCTAGAAGTTTTCGAGTATAAATATTTCTTTTAGAAGTTATGAAATATAATTCTGTAGTTTCATCTTTGATGTCAACACCAATTGACTGGTAGTGACTGCCTCGTGTACTGTTGCGAGTAGATTTTGAGACCATGGTCAAAAGCATGAGTGCCATGATCTGTGAGAGATGCCTGCTATCATGCAAGGGAAAATGGGAGCATGTGTGCCAGTATTTGCTACTTGTAGGAGTTGAGTCAGATATAATACACTTTCTTTTGTATCAGATACATTACTTAGGTCTGGGATCAGTTGGTTACTTAAGTTTACTTGTACTTATTTAATTTTGGAGCATTCATACTTAATTCCATCAGGAACTAACTCATGAAACAGCTTGTTAGAAAGTATTATTGTGGATAAAAAATATGTATGAATCACTTATCTTTATATACTTGATTAACATCTGAGTCACATCTGATACTTATAAACCAAATGAGTATTTTTCTTCTCTGATGTACATAAAAAATGTATGTGTTTCAGACATATATGGATTCCAGAGCTAAAGCATTCTGAAAACCACTATGTTTAGAGAACTATAGAAAGGTCACTCCATTAACTTTCTTTGAGGGAAAAGTGATTTAATAAATCTTATCTATGACATAGAATCTTGAATTATCCTATAAAATAAGACCCTAATATGCAAATTGACCAAATGGAGGAACAACCAGTCGCTATAATGCACACTGACCACCAGGGAGCAGATGCTCAATGCAGGAGCTGAACCCTGGTGGTCAGTGCACTCATCCAGAAGCTGGGCTCATGGCTGGTGAGCACAGTGGGGGTGGTATGAGCCTCTCCCACCTCCATAGCAGCACTAAGGAGCAGTGAGCAGGCAGATGGAAAGGAGCAAGAGGTCCCAGACTCTGAGAGGGCAAAAGCCAGGCTGAGAAACCCTCCAAAGTGCACGAATTTTGTGCACCAGGCTTCTAGTCTATAATAATAAAAGTACAATATACTAATTAGACTGGATATCCTTCTGGACATCCTTCCGATGACCTTCCAGACAAAGTCATGGCTGTGAGGGCTAAGTCCCTTGCATGAATTTCATGCACCGGGCTTCTAGTATAATTATATAAGAACTAGAGGCCCGGTGCATGAAATTCATGCACAGGTGGACAGGGAGTGTCCCTCAGCCCAGCCTGCACCCTCTCCAATATGGGACCCGTTGAGGGATGTCCAACTGCTCGTTTAGGCCCAATTCTACTGGGATCAGGCCTAAACAGGCAGTCAGACATCCCTCTCACAATCCAGGACTGCTGGCTCCCATCTGCTCACCTGCCTGCCTTCCTGATTGCCCCAACCGCTTCTGCCTTCCAGGCTGATCACCTCCTAACCACTCCCCTGCCAGCCTGATTGATGCCTAACTACTCCCATGTCAGCTTGTTTGCCCCTAACTGCCCTCTCCTGTAGACCTGGTACACTTAACTGCCCTCCCTTGCAGTTCTGGCCCCCCCCCCCCCCCCTCGGCCAACTGCTCTTCCCTGCAGGCATGGGTCCCCCACAACTACCCTTTCCTGCAGGCCGAGTTGTCCCCAACTTCCCTCCTCCGCTAGCCTGGTCACCCCTAACTGCCCTCCCCTGCAGGCTTGATTGTCCCCAACTGTCCTCCCTTGCAGGCCTGGTCCCTTCCAACTGCCATCCCCTGCTGGCCTGATCACTCACAACTGACCTCCCTTGCAGACCTGGTCCCTCCCAACTACCCTTCCTTGCTGGCCATCTTGTGATAGCCATCTTGTGTCCACATGGCAGCAGGATTTTTGACTACATGGGGGCAGCCATCTTGTGTGTTGGAGTGATGGTCAATCTGCATATTACTCTTTTATTAGATAGGAGTAGGAGCCCGGTACATGAAATTTGAGCACTGGGGGTGGATGATCCCTCAGCCCAACCTGCACCCTCACACATACTGGGAGTCCTCAGGGGATGTCCTACTGACCCCTCACCCCTGGCCAAAGCTTTAGGCCTTGGGCACCCAGCCATCACCCTGCAATGGGGCTGATGGCTAGCTCTGCCCTGGCCGCTTCGGCTCCAACCACCTGGCCCTGGCCTTAGCCCTGGCTGCTGGCAACCACTTGGCCACCACCCAGTAGGACCCTGTGCTCACCAGATGCCTCATCCCCGCCCCCCCAGCCCAGACCTTAGCCCTGGTGGCTACCACCCAGCCCTGGGGGCACCCCACACTTGGTAGCCGCAAGCGCCTGACTCCCATCCCACACACCATGCACCATGCCAGGACGGCCTCCCATCCGGCACACCATGTGCCATGTTGGCCTCTTGTCCTGAGGCCTCCCATCCCGTGCACTGCACAACAGACCCCCATCCCATGAACCGTGTGCCACGCTGGCCTTGTGTCCCGTGCACCACGGTCTGGCCTTTCCTGCAGGCCAAGTTGTCCCCAACTTCCCTCCTCTGCCAGCCTGGTCACCCCTAACTGCCCTCCCCTGCAGACTTGATTGTCCCCAACTGTCCTCCCTTGCAGGCCTGGTCCCTTCCAACTGCCATCCCCTGCTGGCCTGATCACTCACAACTGACCTCCCTTGCAGACCTGATCCCTCCCAACTACCCTTCCTTGCTGGCCATCTTGTGATAGCCATCTTGTATCCACATGGGGGCAGGATTTTTGACTACATGGGGGAAGCCATCTTGTGCACCGTGACCCCGCCCCATGCTGGCCTCATGTGCACCTCAGCCCAGTCCCCCGCCTCACGTGTGCCTCGGCTCCGCGCCCCACTCCTGATTGGCTGGTAGCATAGCAAAGGTACGGTGAAATTTGCATGTTACTCTTTTATTAGATAGGATAGAGGCCTTGAACATGGGTGGGGGCCAGCTGGTTTGCCCTGAAGGGAGTCCTGGGACAGGATGGGGGTTTCCTTGGGGCATGGAGGTTCCTTTGGAGCATGGTGGCCTGTGTGGTTTGCAGGTTGGCCATGCCCCTCAGCGACCCAAGTGGAGGCCCTGGGGTCTGGGATTTATTTATCTTCTACAATTGAAACTTTGTAGCCTGGAGCAGAGCCAAGCCTCCTGCTCACTCTGTGGCCACAGCCATTTGTCTTGGGATTTAATTACCTTCTATAATTGAAACTTTGTAGCTTTAAGCGGAGGCAAGGAAGGCCAGGGCAAGCGGAAAGCTTGGCTTCTTCCATTGCCTGGGGATACCCTAGCTTTCTAGTCTCTCCAGCTCCGTGGTTGCCGCCATTGTTGTTGGAATTTATTTATTGTCTATAATTGAAACTTTGTAGCATTGAGTGCAGGCCTGGGCCAGCCAGGGTGTGCAGAAATCTTGGCTTCCTCCGTTGCTGGGGAAACCCAATCCTCCCTCCTGCTCTCAGTGGTCACAGCCATCTTGATTGGGATTAATTTGCATACTCACTCCTGATTGGCTGGTGGGCCTGGCTGATGGGTGTAGCAAAGGTATGATCAATTTGCATACTACTCTTTTATTAGATAGGATAGCAAAGTGATTGTAGTCACTGAGTTTCCTAGCTTTCTGGATAGCTGTCTGATACCAAAAGGATGCCAGTCCTTGCAACTCATGCTATCATGCCCTCTCCTTACCTTTTAGAGACGAGAAAAAAGCTACTCAGGAGAGTATTGTACAGAAATGGATGATCGGTCAGTCACTTTATTGAGTTTATGTATTTATTAAATACCAACAAACAAACACATGAAAAGGCATAGCTTTGAAATTTCTAATAAGCCTTCCACCAAAATGCTGTGGCCAGGACCAAGTACAAAATTTGTAGGACCCAGTTCAAAATAAAATGTGGGGCCTTTTGTTAAAAAATTATTAAGAATTTCAAGATGGTGATAGCAAAGTATGAGGCCAAGTGCACTCACTAAGTATGGTGACCTGTGTGACTAGACAGGTTACACACTCAGGAAGTGGGCCTTGCTTACCGACATAACTGGCCCTGGGGAGATCCCAGTGTAATCTGTTGTGTAGTTGCTTAAAGTCTGTTTGCATGTGTGCATATTAGTTTATTTATTCTCTAGAACATTAATTGGTTGCAAGCCAAGTTGTAGTATGCATCATAAAGTTTATCTTTCTAACTCTACCCTAGAACTTACTTATCTGTTTCTGCCGTTGTGCCCTCTTATTGCTAGAAGTAAGGCAGACTCTAGTTCTATATTGGAAGGATTTGCTAACGATCAGTATTTCTAGCTGTCATCCAAGAAATAAATATTTTTTCAGTATTTTCTGTGTACTATCCAATATAATAGGCCATAGTCACATGTGACTAATTAAATTGAAATAAACTAAAATAGAATTAAATTAAATTTTAGTTCTTCAGTTTCATATCCACCACTATAACCAATAGTCATATGGCAATCATAATAGAACAGATAAAAACATTTCCATTACTGCAGAAAATTTTATTGGACACATCTGGTCTACACATTCTGGTCAGGTGCTGGGAAGAAGGAGAAAGGAGAGATCATTCTTTCTGGAACTACAGGAGCCACATTTCCTGCCTCTCTTCATATAAGATAGGGAAGAGAATGTGGGTATATATACTAGTAAGAGAAGTGCATTTAGAATACAGCCAAGAAAATATTCAAACTGTTGCCTGAGAGATTGGGTGGAGGATAGAAAATCTGAAGATAGCTGGTTGGATTATGTGGATTAGCAGGAAGAGAAGCTGAGCATAATTTTAATCAGTTTTCAATGTAACATAATTTTCAATTCTACTCTCAATGAAATACATATTTATTACATAACCACTCTGTACAAGGCATTAAGAACTTCCATTGAGCTTGAAATAATTTATTTTTATTTAAAATGTTAAAAATCAATTTTAGAGAGAGGACGAGAGAGGGAGAGAGAGAGAAACATCACTGCAAGAGAGAGAAACATTGACCGGTTGCCTCCTGTAAGCACACTGCCTGGGGATTGAATCCGCAACCCAAGTATGTACCCTAACCAGAAATTTAATCTGCAGTCCTTCAGTGCACAGGACGATGCTCAACCAACTGAGCAATAGCAGCCAGGACTAAGCTTGAAATCATTTAAAGTTCACCTCTCAGGCTCCTCTGCCTCAGCTTTAAATATTGAAGATTGTCAGGCATTAGCTCAAGGCTCTTATCTGTATGTATCTTGAGTGATTTTATCCAAATCTGATGAAACAACCATCACTTCCGTGGTGATGACCCCCAACTTTACACATGGCCAACCCATATTGTCCAGCTGAAGTTCCAGGACCACATATGCTGAGGAATTTCATGGTGTGACTCAGGCATTTCAGACTCAAAATGGCTAAACCTAAAAATATCAATTTCTTTTTAAAAAATATGTTTTTATTTTTCAATTATGCAGTATTATAATAGTTTCAGGCATGCAACAAAGAGATCAGACATTTATACAACTTACAAAGAGATTCCCTCTTGTCTAGTACCCATGTGATGCCATTAATAGTTATTACAATACTAGAGGCCTGGTGCATGAAATTTATGCAAAAGTAGGTCTTCCTTCCCCCAGGTGCTGGCACTGGCTTCCTCTGGCACTCAGGCCCCAGGCTTCCCTCACAGCACCGGCTTTGTCTTGAAGGTCGTCCGGAAGGACATCCAGCCTAATTAGCTTTTTATGCTTTTATTATTATAGATTATTAACTATACTAGAGGTCCAGTGCACTAAATCATGTGTGGTAGGGTCCTAGGCCTAGCCTGTGATGAAGGCCATCTTCTGCCTGCTTGCCAGTCCCCAGTCCAGCTCAACTGCCACCACTCACCCCTGTTCCTCATTCACCATCTGGCAATCAAAAGAACAGCCCACTCTGCCTTACGTGCCTGTGCCATGAAAGGGCACCTGGCCCTTTGCTCCCTTTAAAGAAGTAAAATAAATGCCCTCTCTTTACACCTGTCTCCCATGGAAGCAGCTGTGGAGTAGGGAGGTGGTGGATTCTTCCTGAGGAGGGTGTTTGTGCTTTAAAGCTGATGATCTCTGTCCACCTACCAGCAGTGAAGGCTGAGGGTCGCTGCAGGCGCTAAAGTCGTTGAAGTCCCCACTCCAGAGCCTCTCAGAGCTCAGTGGAGGTGCCATGTTCCTTTTTTTTTTTTTTTTTTTTTTTTTTTGATTTTTTATGGAGCGGAAGGGAGAGGGATGGAAAGTCAGAAACATCGATGAGAGAAAGACATCGATCAGCTGCCTCTTGCACACCCTCCACCGGGGATGCGCCCGCAGCCAAGGTACATGCACTTGCTGGAATCGAACCTGAGACCTTTCAGTCCGCAGTCTGATGCTCTATCCACTGAGCCAAACCGGTCTCGGCCACGTTCCTTTTGGAAGAAACTGAGGGTTGATCGGAGCAAGCGGGCCAGGGGAAGGGACCAAGAGGTCTGCCTTCTGCCTGCTTGCGAGTCCCCAGTCCCACCCTGCTGCCACCCAGTCCAGTTCCCCATGGTTCCCTGTTGGCCATCAATGATTGGAGCCTGCTGGCTGCGGGGAGGGAACTAGAGGTGGTCAATGCACCTCAGAGTGACTGGTCAATTGGTCGTTCTGGTCATTACACCATTAAAGTGGTTAGCCTTTTATTATATAGGATTCCTTATAGCTGTACTTTACATCCCTGTGGCTAATTTTAAAACTTTTTCCTCTCATTGTTCCTAGCTCAGTGAATGGGTCATTGTTTAAGTAATAATTATAACAAGAGAAAGAACCTCCAAATTAATAATAATAGCACTGAGCACTTTTTTTTTATTCTGAGCAATTTAACCACATTGAGTTTGACCCTCATGATAATACTCTTGTAAGATAAGAGAAAATATACTAAATTGGTCTCTGCCAGGGTTCCTGACACAGAGCTCCCCAAACCCTTGTGAATTCCTAAGTAAGATTACAAGCATCTTTCGTTCTATTGATGTACCCTTGATGGGCTAGAGCTGTGATCGGCAAACTGTGGCTTGTGAGCCACATGCGGCTCTTTGGCCCCTTGAGTGTAGCTCTTCTACAAAATACCATGGCCTAGGCGAGTCTATTTTGAAGAAATGGCTTTAGAAGTTTAAGTTTAAAAATGTGGCTCTCAAAAGAAATTTCAATTGTTGTACTGTTGATATTTGGCTCTGTTGACTAATGAGTTTGCTGACCACTGGAGTGGATAAGGGCTGGTCACCAGAAAGACTAAGCCATTCCATTACCAGAAATTTGGAATCTTCCATTTTACCCCTTTATCTTTCAGAGAAGGGAGTGGGGCTGGGAATGGAGTTAATAATTGATCATGCCAATGAGGAAGCCTTAATCAAATCCCAGTAGTACAGGGATTTTGGAGAGCTTCCACGTTGGCAAACACTTCCACACTGGGAGAGTGATGCACCTCACCTCCATGGAGAGAGGTTTTGCGCTGGGGACCCTGTCAGACCTGGCTTGTGTATCTCTTCACTGGCTGTTCATCCATGTACTGTGTCATATCTTTTAATAAGCTTGCCAATGGAAGAGTTTCCCTGAGTTCTATGAGCTGCTCGAGCAAATGACTCAAACCTGAAGAGAGGGGTCATGAGAATATCCCGTTTGTGGCCAAGTCTGACAGAAGTCATGGGTAACCTGATGTGGGGGAGGAACAAACTTTCCTCTACTAAGGTTGTTTTGGCTGGTCTAATAAACACATAGACATGAGGCAAATTAGTAAGAGAAAAGAACCCAATTTAATACATGCATATATTCCCTATCTGGTTTTGCTCGGTGGATAGTGCCTGCGGACTCAAAGATCCTGGGTTTGATTCCTGTTAAGGGCACATGCATGAGTTGTGGGCTCTATCCCCAGTAGAGGACGTGCAAGAGGCAGCCGATCAATGATTCTCTCTCATCATTGATGTTTCTATCTCTTTCTCCCTCTTTCCTTTCCTCTCTGAAATCAATAAAAAATACATTAAAAAATGCATATTGTGGGAATCCCAAATACATGAGAGAGCCAGAGACCCAACATACAGGGGAGGTTCAGAAAGAGAAAGGGAGACTGAGGTATATAAAACATTCTGAGCTAGGGAGAGGTAAGGTGCCTCAGGGACTCAAAGGTCATTGCAAAATGATAAGAAGAGCAGATGCTCAGTAAATAGAAGTTTGCCCTGTATTATGGGCAAGGACCCTAATTAAGTTTTTCTAGGTAATTAAGGGAGGGGCAGAAGTTTCTCCTGAGCTTGCAGCTAAAGTTGCCTTTAGCTCAAAACAATCTGCATACCCCAGAGGCACATCTTGGGGTGTTTTTTTTCTGAAACCCAACCTGGGTGCCCACTACTTACAATTGGCATCTGAACTAGAGTGGGGCAGGCTTGTAGGACTGAGCCTTTAACCTGTGGGATCTGATGCTGTCTCCAGGTAGATACTGTCTGAATTCTATCTGAATTTATACTGTCAGAACTGTAGGACATCCAGTTGGGGTCACAGAATTGCTGGCATGGGAAAAACTCATATGTTTGATTACCAGAAATGTCAAATGAAGTGTTCGGTGTGGTAATAATGTGAGTAATGAAGGAAACACATAGTAGGGACAAACTAGGTTATTCCCTACATAGATGGGAAAGAGGTAGGATTTATATATATATAAATATACTAGAGACCCAGTGCACGAAATTTGTGCATAGAGGGAGGGGTTTGTCCCTCAGCCCAGCCTGCACCCTCTCCAATCTGGTACCCCGTAAGGGATGTCCAAATGCCCATTTAGGCCCAATCCCAGCAGGATCAGGCCTAAACTGGCAGTCAGACATTCCTCTCACAATCCAGGACTGCTGGATCCCAACTGCTCGCCTGCCTGCCTTCCTGATTGCCCCTAACCACTTCTGCCTGCCAGGCTGATTATCCCCTAACCACTCCCCTGCCAGCCTATGTGCACCTAACTGCCATCCCCTGCCAGCCTGTTTGCCCATAACTGTTCTTCCCTGCAGGCTTGAATGCCCCCAACTGCCCTCCCTTGCAGACCTGGTCCCTCCCAAATGTCCTCCCCTGCTGGCCATCTTGTGGTGGCCATCTTTTGTCCACATGGGGGCAGAATCTTTGACCACATGGGTACAGCCATTTTGTGTGTTGTGGTGATGGTCAACCTGCATATTACTCTTTTATTAGATAGCCTAGAGGCCAGGTGCATGGGTGGGGGCCAGCTGGTTTGCCCTGAAGGGTTTCTCGGATCAGGGTGGGGGTTCCTTTGGGGTGTGGGGTGGCCTGGGCGAGAGGCCTGTGGTGGTTTGCAGGCAGGCCATGCCCCCCAGCAACAAAAGTGGAGGCCCTGGTATCTGGGATTTATGTCTCTTTCACAATTGAAACTTTGTAGCCTGGAGCAGAGCCAAGCCTTCTGCTTGCTCTATGGCTGCTGCCATTTCTATTGGGATTCTATAATTTAAACTTTGTTGCCTTAAGTGGAGGTCTGATCCAGCAAGGGCAGGCAGAAACCTTGGCTTCCTCCATTGCTGGGAAAATCCAAGCCTCCCTCCTTGTCTCTGTGGCCAGCAGCCATCTTGGATGGGTTTATTTGCGTATTTGCTTCTGATTGGATAGGGGCATGGCTTTTGGGTATGGCTTGTGGGCATAGCTTGTGAGTATAGTGGAGGTATGGTCAATTTGCATATTACTTTTTTATTAGATAGGATATCTTATATAATAAAGGGCTAATATGCAAATTGACCAAACAGCAGAATAACCAGTCACTGTGACATGCACTGACCACCAGGGGGCAGGCACTCAATGCATGAACTGCCCCCTGGTAGTTAGTGTGCTCACACAGAGGGAGTGCTGCTCAACCAGAAGCCCTGAGCTGGGCTCACGGCTGCTGAGCTCAGCGGCAGTGGTGGGAGTTTCCCGCCTCTGCAGCAGTGCTAAGGATGTCCAACTGCCAGACTGCGAGAGGGCGCAGGTCAGGCTGAGGGACACCCCCCCTCGAGTGCACAAATTTTGTGCACCAGGGCTCTAGTATATATATAACTACTAGAGACCTGGTGCACGAAATTTATGCACTGTATGTGTGGGAGTCCCTTAGCCCAGCCTGTGCCCTCTCACAGTCCAGGACCCCTCACTCCTTACTGTCTGGCTGTTTGCTGCACTCACCAGCTGTGAGCCTGGCTTCTGGCTAAGCAGTGCTCCCCCTGGGGGATTACTGACCACCAGCGAGTAGCTTCTGCATTGAGCATCTGCCCCCTGGTGGTCAGTGCACATCATAGCAACCAGTCATTCTGATTGTTCTGTCCCAATAGTCTCTTAGGCTTTTATTATATAGAATAGAGGCCCAATGAACAAAATTTGTGCAAGAGTCTCAGCCCTTGCAGCCCAGCTGCCTCAGCTGGCCCTTGCAGCCGCAGCTTTGTCTGGAAGGTCATCCTGTTCGGACAGTCGTTCTACTGTTCAGTCTAATTAGCCTATTAGCTCTTTATTATATAGTGTGTGTGAGTATATTATTATTATTATTATTATTATTATTATTATTATCATTACTACTATTACCACTTTACAGATAACATACAGGAGGCACAAAAAGTGTATATACCTGTCCCAAGATCATACAGCTAGAAAGTGGCAGAGCTATTACTTGATTATGCATCTGTCTAGAAACTCTGCTCTTACTTGCTCTTATCCATTGCACAGTTGTCTTTCATACATGGTTTTGCTTTCCATGGTTTCAATTATCCATGGTCAACCAGGTTCTGAAAATATTAAATGGAAAATTTCAGAAATAAACAATTCATAGTTTTAAATTGCATGCCATTCTGAATAGTGTATGAATTCTTGCTCAGACTTGATCTATCCCACCCAGGATGCAAATCATTCCCTTGTCCAGTGTATCCAAGCTTTACATACAGTTAATAACATATTCTGAGAGAAAGATCACTTTTGCGTAACTTTTATTATACTGTATTATTATAATTGTTATATTTTATTATTAGTTATTATTGTTAATCTATTTCTGTGCCTAATTTATATATTAAATTTTATCATAGAGATGTATGTATTAAAGAAAAAAACAACAGCAACAAGTTCCCCAGTCGCATAATTTGTGCTAAAACCCCATAATACTGTCAATATAAGAAACATCCAAACCTGTAGAGATTTTTTTTTTTGTTTGTGAACCAGTTTTAATAAATCAATTTACAATGAGGGAGGGAAGCAGAGGGTGAGGAAAAGTAGAAAAGAGAATATCTTGATACATAACAACATAGTGCCCCTGAAGAGATTCTTTTATTTGAGTGTGTGCACACATGCACACAATTTTTCTGTGTGAAAGCAGAAATAAAAACAAATGCAAAATTAAGGATTCTGTGGCTGATATGATTACCCCATTGTATACATGGACAGTTCCTTTTTTAAAAGAAAAATGTCCACAATCATTCTGTTTTTTTAAACAATATATATATTTTTATTCTTTAAAGTATTACAAATAGTAGTACATGTTTCCTTCCTCCCCCCCCAATTAACCTCCCCCTGACCTCCCCTACCCCCCAGCACATGTCCTCACCTGCCCTCTTTCCCCCCAGTGTCTTGTATACATTGGTTATGCTTATATGCATGCATATAAGTCATTCGGTTGATCTCCCACAGCCCTTGCCCCCCACCCTCCCTTGCCTTCCCACTTTAGTTTGACAGTCTGTTCAATGCTTCTTTGTCTCTGTATCTATCCTCCCCAATTTCTTTTCTTTAAAAAAAATCTTGCATCTGCATACTAGAAATAAACATATAAGAACAAAAATGTTTGTCTCAGTTTCAGTGTTCAACAGTTCTGAGTCCCAGTTTCAATGTCAAATAGTTCCTTATGTATACATGACAGCAACTGGACGGTGGACAAATGGTGGCAATGCAGGTTTCACCCTCTCTGGTTTGGTCCTGGGCCGCAGCTGCTGACTGCTAGCATGGCAAGGTATCATCAGCGTCTTCTATCTCTAGCCTGTCTTTGTGGTCAGAACAGACCTATCAGTTCCTCTTTGTTGCAAGAATCCACATGGTCTTGGAGTTCATTTCTGAAAATATACAAACATATTCTTGACCAAAAATTAATAAAGGGATCTTTTCTGTAAATTAGACTTGGGATTTTTTTTAATTTTTGCTCAAATGATTTTCCTTTGGCTTATTTTGACACCTTGTGTGTTTTTCATGGGTGTCCTGCTGTTAGCATTACAAATGGAAATTAATTTTCTGAAGTAAGAATTTTCTAAATGTAATTTACTTACAGGATACTTTTTCTTACATGATATTACCCCTCCCCCCCTTTTTTAAAATTATTAATGGGAGCTTTTGGAAATTTTATATTGCAGTCTTAGTAACTTTAAATTTTAATTTTTGCACAAAAATATGACTGCTTTAGGTTCTTTGCATGTTAGGCAATTTTACAGTGAGATGAACTACTAATAAAAATTTTAGTTAATATTTTAGGAACAGCTTTTTGTCCAGCACACTTAAATTTTCTTGAGTGTTCACTTATTTCACTTGGCCAATTTAAATTAATCTGAAAACTTGATTACTATTTTACTATAAAATTTAATATTCAAACAATAATCTTAGTTTATCCTGTAAATATTTGTGGAAAGGATTATTTGCATTCTTGAGTAGGCCCTGAGCATTCCTGGTGCTAGATTGGATTTAGATATAGGGTTGCTGTTGCTGGCCAAGTCTCTGTCTGTAACCTGTGTCCCTATCTGAGCTCTACATGGGAGGCGAAGCAGCCGTGGGGGCAGTAGGTCTCCCTCAGAAGAGGTGAGAGTTCAGGCCCCTGCAAGTTAGAGGAGTGAGGATCTGTGCCCCATTTCTGTTGACCTTTAAGTTCTCTCCTGATAGCCCCTCTGCGGCTGTGACTGACTTAGGTTGTTCCTTTCCTGAGGAATCTTACTCATCTCTGGTTAACCAGCCATCCTCTGAGGCCAGCAGGGTGATGTGAGGTTCAGTTCTGAGATGTACTACTAATAGAAATTTTAGTTAATATTTTAGGAACAGCTTTTTGTCCAGTACACTTAATTTTTCTTGAGCATTTATTTCAATTAGCCAAATAAAATAATAGTTTTTGTGGAGAATTTTTATGAATTTAATGAGCTAAACTGAAGATATTTGCCAAGGAGCAAGATCTCAAGTGCTCTATAGAATAACAGTTTTGCATCTTCTTTTATGCATTTGAAATTAAGGAAGGAATATGAAGAAGGTAACATGAAGGTGCGAGAAAAGAATGTAGGGATTGGATTTCAGGATAGTTAAGATTAGGCGCTCTCTCTTCAAAAAATATTTTTATTTACTTTTGAGAGGAAGGGAGAGGAAGAGAGAGATAGAAACATCAGTAATGAGAGAGAATCATCTATTGGCTGCTTCCTGCACACCCCCTACTAGGAATTGAGCCTGCAACTGGAGCATGTGCCAGAATGGGAATTGGACCATGATCTCTTTCCTAGTTCATAGGTTGACTCTCAACCATGAAATCACACTAGCTGGGCAAGATTATGTGCTCTCTTGAAGGTGCTTATGGTTTGTTTCAAAAGTGTGTTAACTACATGCACAGAGACAATGGACAGAGCTTGCTCAAGGCAAAGGTAAACCTGATTACTTACAATGACCTGCCCAGTTAGAAATTTATGATCAGATCATCCTTTGAAGTTATTTTTCATATAACTCACTTTTTTTGTTCTAATACCAAATCTAGATTTAATACCTGATCTAAATGTCATTTCAACTTCTCCCAGAAATGTAATCTTAATCCACCAGTTTTGAATTTCCTGGTATTCTGTCACTGTGGGTCCTCTCTATCTTCCTTAGAAAGAAAACAAAATCTGCATGATACAAACCCTTTGGTTCTCTCCCTCCAAAGAAAAGGTGTCCTGGACCAAAAATCTTTTTTTTTTCTTTTTTCTTTCTCTTTTGTTAATAGCTCCCTTGCCTCACCATTCTTCCTATAAAAACCTTTTATTTTATACAAACCTTGGAGTATCCTTTTGTTGCTGAATGGGATGCTGCCCAATTCATGAATTTCTTAAGTAAAAGCCAATTAGATCTTCAAATTTGCTCAGTTGAAATTTTTTAAACATATGTGTAGAAAATACGTAGTATATATAGAGTTTGGTGCTATTTGTGGTTTCAGGCATCTACTGGGGGTCTGGGAAAGTATCCCTGGTGAGTAACAGGGAGCTACTGTAGTCTCCAGGTTGATCTACAATCTCTATCAAAATACCAGCTGGAGCCGAGACCGGTTTGGCTCAGTGGATAGAGCATCGGACTGCAGACTGAGGGGTCCCGGGTTCGATTCCGGTCAAGGGCATGTACCTTGGCTGCGGGCACATCCCAGTAGGGGGCGTGCAAGAGGCAGCTGTTCAATGTTTCTCTCTCAGCGATGTTTCTGACTTTCTATCCCTCTCCCTTCCGCTCTGTAAAAAATCAATAAAAATATATTAAAAAAAAATATACCAGCTGGATTTGGGGTAAAAATTGACAAGCTGATCTCAAAATTCAAATGAAAATGCAAGCAATCCAAAGTAGCCAAAACATCTTGAAAAAGAAGAAAAACTATTTCAGGACTCATATTTTCCCACGTTTAAAACTTACTATAAAGCTACAGTAAATAAGACTAGGTGTTACTGGTTCAGAATAGACATATAGATCAGTGGAATGGATTGGTATCCAGAAATAAACTTACATTTATGGTTAATTGACTTTTGAATAGGGTGCTGCGATTTGGCAATTTATGCCAAGAAATATGTATTTGGTCTTTATTCATACTCCTGGCACCGAGCTTCTAAAATCCTTGGGACTTTTTAAGTATGAAGAGAGATAAAGTTTTCTTTTGTTATTCATAAAAGATAGGGCTTACCAGAGTAAGCAACCCTGTGATTAGAGGATTGGGACATTCAGCTCTTCCCCCTTTTGGAAGGTGAGAGGGACCAGGAGATTGACTTGGGCACTAATGGCCAGTGATTTAATCAGTCATGCCTACATGATGAAGCCTCCATAACAATCCATGAGCTATGGGGCTCAGAGAGTGGATTGGTAAACAAGAACACATACACACGCCTGCAGTGTGCTGCACCCCAAGCCACACTGTAGCAGATGCTCCTGTGTTCAGGACCTTTCAAGGCTCTGCTCTTTGTATTTATCTGGCTGTTCATTCATTTATTTTAATATCCTTTGCAATAAATGGGTAATCTAGTAAGTGAACTGTTTTTCTGAATTCTGCAAGCCCCTCTAGCAAATTAATCTAACTCAAGCAAGGGATCATGGGAATTATAACCCGTTAACAACCTGGACTTGTGATTGGCCTCTGTAGTGGGGAAGAAGTGGGTAGGGTGTAGTATTGTGGGCCTGAACCCTTAACCTATGGGATCTGATGGTAACTTCAGGCAGACAGTGTCAGTATTGAATTAAATTGTAGGACTTCAGGCTGATGTTGCAGAGTTCTTTGATATGGGAGAACCCTCCACCCCCCCAACACCTGGTCATCAAAATTTTTATTGTCAGTAGTGCTATGAGTGGAGAGAAAGAAACAAACAGGAGAGTTTTTCTTCTTTGCATGTATGAAGACAATTCATTGGGGAATCAATAGTTTCTTCAACAAACATTATTGTCACAACTGGAGATTTATAGACTAAAATGATGAATTTGGATTCTTACATCATGCATACATACTACAAATATTAACTCAAAGTGATCATACATGCAAATGTAAGAGATAAAATTATAAAACTCTTGGAAGAAAATCTGATCATAGGTCAGATAGCATAAGTGATAAAAAAAAAAAGATTGAAAATTTGAACTTTATAAGAACTGAAATTTTTTGTTGTTGCAAATAATATAATCAAGTAAGTGAAAAAACAACTCACAAAGTGGGAGAAATATTTGCAAGACATATATCCAGTAAGGTACTTGAACATAGAATATATAAATAATTTTTATAACTCAATAACAAAAAACCAAATAACAAAATTTAAAATAACCAAACGAATTAGACATTGATCCAAAAAACATACAAATGACCAAAAACAATGAAAAGATGCTCAAAATCATTAGTTATAAGGAAAATGGAAATCAAAACCACAGTGAGCTAATACTTCACAACCTTTGGATGGTCATCATCAAAATAACACAAGAGGACAAATGTCATCCAAGAAGTGGAGAAATTTGAACCCTCATTTATTACCGATAGTAATGTAAAATGGTGCAGCCACTTTGAAAAACAGGAGGGCAGCTCATCAAATGATAAGCCAAAATTAATTTTAAACTTTAACAAAGAATAGAAGGCATTTATGTCAGCAAAAGGAGCTGCAGCCCAGCAGACACATTTAGGTAACGACCTAAATTGCGTTCTATCAAGATGAAGGGGAAGCATCTTTTATGGCAAAAGTCTCTCTCCCTCCCCCCTGTTCTTAATGAGGCTCATTGTATGTAAATGAGGTATCCAAATTGTGCAGTTCTGTTTGGACCAATCTGTCTGTTGATGGATAGATGGAGCCAGAGTTTCCTTCCCTGGAGTGGTTGACTCAGATGGTGTAAACAAGTGGGCATAGTGCCGAAGCTCAGAGTTGAGTCAGAGGTTTCTGAGTTGTTCAGAGTATGTAACAAGCCCTACCAGGAAATGGCCACTAGGCTCTTATTAGTTACAAAATTTTGGCCCTCATTTGACCAGAAGCAGCCCTTTTCAGCAGGTAAATTTCTTCTTGGATTCACATCAAATGAATCTTCCTTCTCAGTGTTCACATGTTAAACAAGGAGTTAACATATGATGTACAAATCCACTCTCAGATGTGTATGTAAGTGAAATAAAAACATGCCAACACAAAAATTTGTTCACAGTGGTATTAATTGTCAAAAAGAGGAAATATTCTAAATTTCCAATAACTGATGAATGGATACATTGAATTTATTTGACAATAAAAAGAAATGAAGCACTGATATGTGCTCTAAAATTGATGAACCTTGAAAATATTATGCCAAGTAAAAGGAGCCAATCACAAAAGACCACATATATACTAGAAGCCCAGCACACAAAATCGTGTGAGACCCTTACCTGCCACACTGGCAGGTCCCCAGACCCACCCTGCACAAGCTGAAGGCCCTGCCTCCACCACACCAGCCCTGCTAGCCCTGCCAATCTTGTGTGAGCCCGCCTTGCCCCACTAGCCGAGAGTTCTGGCCCGTGAGAGGTGGTCCATGTACCTCCTAGTGACCAGTTGTTTGGTCGTTCTGCTCTTACAGCGACACAACCAGTGGCCTTTTATGATATAGATTTCCATTTATATGAAAAGTCCAGAATAGGCAATTCTATAGAAATAGAAAATAATTCCACTAATCAGTGGTTGCCTATGACTGAGGTAGGTGGGAGTGGAATGGTTTGGGGAGAAATAGAGAATGACTGATAATGGGTATAGAGTTTATTTTTTTGTTTTGTTTTGTTAATCCTCATCCAAGGATATTTTTCCATTGATTTTTAGAGAGAGTGGAAGAGAGAGGGCCTGAGCCAGGGAGGAACTTCAACCAGTGTATGTGCCCTTGACTGGAATTGAACCCGGGACCCTTTGGTCCTCAGGTGATGCTCTCTCCACTGAGCCAAACAGGCTAGGGTTTGGGTTTCTTTATAGTGTGATGAAAATGTTCTAAAATGAATATTATAAAAAACACTAAATTGTATGTTTTTAAATGGGTGAATTTTATTGCATGTAATATGTATCTCAATAAAAATGTTAAGAGAAGAGTAAGCCAGTGGCTCACATATGGTAAGAATTTAGTAAATTTAAACTATGACATTTTAAGAAATGTGTGAAGCACAATTCTTTGGACAGTTTGCTATCTCTCTATAGTAGTGATGTAGTGGGTTGTGTCAAAAATGACTGAAGGTCTGAGAACACAGGGAAAGGGTGTTGACAATGTTAGAAATAAATCCTCTGGCAAGTAAGCTAATCTGGGGATGGAGGGGAAATAAGAATTTCTTTGGGGGCATGTTGAATGTTCAAATGGAAATGTCTCCTGAAGAGTAATAAAAAATGGATTTTATCCTCAGAACAGGAGAATTTAGAAAAAACAAATATGAAATCTTCTGGCTACTGTGATAAGAAAGAGAGAGTTTTCTTTTCTAATGAGCTTGGGTGAGTTGATTGATATAATAACACTAGAGGCCCAGTGCACACAACATTCATGCACTAGACGGGAGAGGGATTTCTCAGCCTGGCCTGCACCCTCTCACAGTCTGGGACCCCTTGGGGGATGTCCACCTGCTGGTGGGGAGTGGACCTAAGCCAGCAGTCAGACATCCCCGAGGGGTCCTTAGCACTGCCACAGAGGCCGGAGAGGTTTCCTCCACTGCTCCTTCTCTCACCAGCCATTAGCCTGGCTTCTGGCTGAGCAGCACTTACCCTGTGGGAATGCACTGACCACCAAGGGGCGGCTCCTGTGTTCAGCATCTGCCCATGGTAGTCAGTGCACACCATAGCAACTGGTTGTTCTGCTGTTTGGTCAATTTGCATATTAGGGTTTTATTATATAGGACTAAAGGCCTGGTGCATGAAAATCATGCATGGGGCCGGGGGGTGGGGTGGGGGTGGGGAGGAGGATATCCCTCAGCCCAGCCTGCACCCTCTCAAATCTGGGACCCTTCAAGGGATGTCCGACTGCCCATTTAGGCCCGATCCTATCCGGCTTAAATGGGCAGTCGGACATCCCTCTCACAATCCAGGACTGCTGGCTCCAAATTGCTCACCTGCCTGCCTCCCTGATTAACCCTAACTGCTTCTGCCTGCCCACCTGATCACCCACTAACCACTACCCTGCCACCTAATTGATGTCTAACTGCTCCCGTGCCAGCCTGTATGCTCCCAACTTCCTTCCTCTGCCATCCTGGTCACTGCTAACTGCCTTCCCCTTCAGGCTTGATCACCCCTAACTGCCCTTCCTTTCAGGCATGGTCCCTCCCAACTTCCCTCCCCTACTGGCCTGATGGCCCACGACTGCCCTCCCTTGCAGCACTGAAACCTCCCAACGGCCCTCTCCTGCTGGCCATCTTGTGGTGGTGATCTTATGTCCACACGGGGGCAGGATCTTTGACCACATGGGGGCGGCCCTCTTGTGTGTTGGAGTGATGGTCAATCTGCAAATTACTGTTTTATTAGAAACGATAGAGGCCTGGTACATAGGTGGGGGCTGGTTGGTTTGTCCTGAAGTGTGTCCCAGATCAGGGTGGGGGTTCCCTTGGGGTGAGGGGTGGCCTGGGCAAGGGGCCCTGCAGTTGCAGGCTGGCAACACCCCCCAGCAACCCAAACAGAGGCCCTGGGATCTGGGATTAACTTATGTTCTACAATTGAAACTTTGTAGCCTGGAGTGAAGCCAGGCTTTTTGCTCGATATGTGGTGACAGCCATTTCTGGTTGGGTTTATTTAAATTCTATAATTGAAACTTCGTAGCCTAGAGTGGAGGTCTAGGCACTAGGGCTGCAGAAGCTTGGCTTCCTTCATTGCCTGGGCAACCTTAGGCTCTGCTCTCTCCAGCTCTGTGGCTGCCGCCATTTCTGTTAAGATATATCTTCTATAATTGAAACTTTGTAGCATTGAGTGGAGGCCTAGGCCAGAAAGGGCAGGTGGAAAGCTTGGCTTCCTCCATTGACAGAGAAACCCAAGCCTCCCTCCTGCTCTCAGTGGCAGCAGCCATCTTGGTTGGGGTTTATTTGCATAATTTTTCCTGATTGGCTGATGGGCATGGCTGTGGGGGTGACTTGACAGGAGGTATGATCAATTTGCATATTATTCTTTTATTAGATAGGATTATATGTAGTGAAGTGATATCAATTGGGTAATAATGGTTAAGTAATTTAAAAAAGTAAACTTTATTATAGCCGAAACCGGTTTGGTTCAATGGATAGAGTGTCGGCCTGCGATTCTGGTCAAGGGCATGTACAGTGGCTGCAGGCACATCCCCAGCAGGGGGTGTGCAAGAGGCAGCTGATTGATGTTTCTCTCTCATCGGTGTTTCTGACTTTCTATCCCTCTCCCTTCCTCTCTGTGAAAAATCAATAAAATATATTTTTAAAAAGGTAAACTTTATTATAAATGGTCTCTCATAGGTGTCTTCAGAAGACATATTCTTCACAACTCCCATCCCTCAGTGTCATTCTCATATTCATGAACGAAGCTCTGTCCATTATACTACGGGCCATCACCAGTATCATCAACCAGACCCCCTCTCAATTTTTAAAGGAGATCATCTTGGTGGACGATTTTAGCTCAAATGGTAAGCTACTCGATCAAGGAATAGTAGTAAAATGACCATTTATCAACTGTGGTAGGCTGGAAAAGGGTTTTAGCTTAGAGTTTAGGACATTTTGGGCTCCTCATATAGGAAAAATAAAGGGTTCATTTATTGATCCCAATTTGCAATGGGCATATTCATCTTCATAAAGTCAAGACATAGGATCATCATCTCAATTACACAGTTGAGGAAACGAAGACACAGCAACACACAGTGTGCCCAAATTGCGTGGCCAGTCAGTGGTGGAGCTGAGCCAGGCCCAGGATTGTGTGACTCCAAAGCCACCTGTGCTCTGTCCATGCTCCATGAGAGAGGCCTGAAGGAGTGAGCTGGAGTCCAGAGGAGAATCTCAGACATCAAGGTTGAACTTAAGTCCTTCCTTATGAGAGAAAAAAAAAATCTTTCTAGGTAGTTAAGCCCAGAGAAAAGATGAGATTTGGATGCTGAGACTCTTTACAGTGGCAATGCTCCCTCCCCATCCTGGTCTAACTCCCACACCCCTGCAAGGAGGACCCCTGGTGAACTGGGAGGTAGTGGGTAGACATGAGTCCGCACTTTCTGGGGTTTCAGAATCCAAGTTCCTCCTTTATAAGCTCTATGACCTTGAGTAACTTAACTTGTCCTTGCTGCTATTTTCTTATTTGCAAAACATGGATGTTCTCATAGACTGTAATGAGAATTAAATGAGACAATAATGGTAGCTAACACTGTTCTAAGCACCTTACATATGTTAACTATTTTAACCATTATAAAAATTTTATAAGGAAGGAACCCCTTTGCTCAGTTCACAAATACAAAAAACTAAGGCATAATCTTGTCAAAGAACTTGGCCAACACAGCTAGTAAATGATGGAATTGAGATTTGATCACAAACTTCAACATCTTAGAGCCCAGTTCTAGCCACTGTTTTTATTGATATAATACATGGATTATGAATAGCATTTAGCACATAGTAATCTCTCAGCAAGTGTTAGCTCTTAGTTTTATGAATTTGGGGCACTTAATAAAAGAAACTAGAATCACATCACAAAACCAGAGATTTGAGCTAACAATTAGGAGGAAATTTTGGATAGCAAGGACTGTAAAATGGCAGCCCAGGAGAGGAATAGTTCTCCCTTTCTGAGAATCTTTAAGTACTAGACAGGTTATTTCAGCTTCAAATTAAGGGCTGTTTCACCGGAGAAGAGACCTTTGAAACCTTCGTTTTTGGATTTCCAGACACTAAAAATACTCCTTTTAATGTTATTTTTAAATATATTTTTTTATTGATTTCAGAGAGGAAGGGGGAGAGAGAAAGAGAAAAATATCAATGATAAGAGAGAATCATTGATAGGCTGCCTCCTGCACACCCCCTACTGGAGATCAAGTCTGAAACCTGGGCATGTGCCCTTGACCAGAATCGAACTCAGAACCCTTCAGTCTGCAGGCCAACATTCTATCCACTGAGCCAAACCAGCTAGGTATCCTTTTCATGTTTTAAATACCTTCCTTTCTTGTCCTTCCAATATAACTGCACAAAAAAAGAGGCAGTACAATTCCCAAGCAAAATTCCACCTGAAAAAAAAGAAAAGAGAATGACTGACTTAATTCATTTCTGGAAATGGAGGTCAATATCAACTTGCATACCTGATTTTCAAGCAAGAAATAAGAGTGTAATTAGAAAGACTTCTATTCTGGACACCTGAGAAGACCTGGCTCAATTCCCTGGCTCTCTGAGAGGATCTGAAGCAAGTCCAGTCATCTTACCTCTCTGGGAACTCAGCTTCTTCATGGGGCAAATGCAGGGGCTATGGTAAAAGCCTCTGAAAATATCTTTTTATATGAAAAAAAAGATCAAAGATTCTATAAGTCTACATTCCATGAGGAGAGATAAGAAATAATTCAAGACATTTACATGTGGACCAATGAAATTAAAGATACAAAATTATGAACATAGGGTAGTCACATAACACAGTCCTTGATTGTCCCATTGTGCCTCCATCATATAACACATCCCTCTCTCTTGAGTTGAGAGTTCATTTGTGTTTTCCATAGAGATAATTTTTTTGGATGGCATAGAAGAGGGAATTGTTAGTTGTTCTTTGTTGTCACTAGGACAGGAATCAATTTCTCATTAACCATGGAAACATCAGCTAGATTGGGCCTACATTGAACAGAACTCAAAAATCTGTTTTGTGCTACACTGAGAAAAATAATTGGAAGTCTCTACCATGCATGTCACAAGATAAACTTACTCATGTGACTGTGAGGGTAAGTTACTCAGCTACATTATTCCTCATTTCCTCATCTGTAACACAGGGGAAATAACACTGCCTTTCTGATAGGACCTTTCTGGGGATTAAATAACACTTGTAATGTTCTCAGAACAGGGCTTCCTCCCAATAAATGTTAGCCAGTGTTGTACTCCTTGTTTATCTCAGTATCATTTGTAGTACTATTGAAATGCCACAGCCTGGTGTTAGAGGAGTGTCCCCTTTCTTTATTTCCCTAGATGTAAACATTAATTTGCATCAGGTCAAGTGTTTCAAGTCAAGGAAGCTAATCTATGTTTTTCAGAAATTATATTAATGTGGGTTGAGCACTGTATTTTCTCTCCAGCTTTAGGCAAATTCCACAATCAACAACTATTTATTGAGTTTCTATCATGTGCCAGGCATTATGCATAAAAGAGAATGTCAGTGATTTCAAGAAGTTCCCATTTTAATTGATAAGGCAAGACAAACCTAGGAAAAGACACCTTGATGTATGAAAAGTAGTGTGTCAAACTGAGTGAGCTGTCAGTGTGTGTAAGAAATCCCAGAGAAGTAATTGGGATGACTTAGGGAGGCTTCCTGGAGGAAAGGGCCTTGGGTTGGGACTTGAAAGCTTGGCAGAATTTGAAAAGGCAAAGAAAACAAAGGAAGACTGAATGGCTCTGGTGGGATTACATAGGGAGTGGAGAGAGAGAGAGAGAGAGAGAGAGAGAGAGAGAGAGAGAGAGAGAGAGAGAAAAGATGTGAGCAAAGACACTGAAGCCAGAAGCACCCTTAGCTGACCAGCCTGGAATAAAGTATCTTTTGGGGTTGGGAGAACAAGACTGAGAAGGAAACACAGGTTTACTTTAGAAGATCATTGAAGGGCCTTTAATTCTTATGTTGGACTATAGGCATTATTTCTGAAAGGGTGACTAGAAATCTACAGCTCAGGACTTTGAAATTGGAAGGGTACTGACACGTTATTCAGCCTTTTTTAAGTTTTGGAAATAGAGTTCCCCAAATGGGAAGTGACAGAATTAATGAGGGAGCCCAAATTATAGGCTAGATATCCAAAGTCTCTATCAACCTCTTCTTTTATCCTCCCTCCCCCCACTGTTTTAGTTCCTAAGGTTAATTCAAGAACTCGTGCAAAATATGCCAGATAAAAGAATTTTGGTTCTCATCTTTCTCCTCTTCATCCTGGTTTATCTGGAACTAATATAATTCCTAACTCTCTTTGCCATATGCAACCAATCTCATAGATTATTCTCCAAATATTTTTTTGTGAGATATTTCAAATATTTCTTTAAAAAGGAACCTCAGGCCTAGCTGGTTTTGCTCAGTGGATAGAGCGTCAGCCTGTGGACTCAAGGGTAGCAGGTTCAATTCTGGACAAGGGCACATGCCCAGATTCCAGGCTTGATCCCTGGTATTGGGTGTGCAGGAGGCAGCCAATCTATGATTCTCTCTCATCACTGATGTTTCTCTCTCTCTCTCTCCTCTCCCTGCCTCTCTGAGATAAATAAAAATATGTTTTTGTTTTTTTAAAAAAGAACCTCAGAAACTATGGCAATTTTGCTCTTGCTCCTTTCAATAGTAGCAACCTTTTACTGAGAGTCACAACTTTTCTATTCATTTTTTCTTTCTTGAAGAAATTGTTCAAAAATGGCAGAAGTCATGATTCCATATTCCACAGGGTGAATGAAGACAAAGGTGAATTCCACAGTCTGCTTCTTTGTTTTTGTCCCACATCACCACAAGCTTTTCCACAGATGCTGTGGTGGCAGCAAAAGCAGAAAAAAAAAAAATGTCCACCCCTTCTGATTACTTTCTAAAGTTAGTGATAGAGTGAATATAGGGAATTTCAGCCTTTTATTTTTTTTAATAGGAGCAAACAGCCTCCATTGGCTCTCTTTAGTGAAAGGGCAGAGCGGGACTGCAAAGAACAATTTAGACAGCCGCCATTTTGGACTGTGTGACTTGGCAGCCAGCATGTAGGCTGTGTGATATGTAAACTTACCTGGGGGCTGCCATCTTGAAATCACAAAGACCAACCCCTCCCTTTGAATTAGCCAATCGCGAAAGACTGTGTGCTTGAGCTCCAATCAAGAGCAAAGGATAGGACAGGTCAGGTGCGTTAGGGATTATTTGCGTCACTAGCCCCAGCCATCACCCAACCAATTGAAATCGGCCAACTCAATGGTTTGCGTCTGGCCCCACCTCCCTATAAAAACGCCATGCTCAGGATGTTCTTCCTCTTTTGCTTCCTGCCGCTGTGGCGGTGGGGGCAGAGAGCCAAGCTCAGGCTTGTAATAAAGGCTCTATGCTATTGCTTCAGAATCAGCTCCCTGGTGGTCTTTGGGGATCATGAAATCTGGGCATAACATTAGCACATTGAATTACTGATTCATCATCCTGGAGTGCAATAGGAAACCTTCTAAAATGGGTATGATTTTAGTACCCTAGTCATGTCGGTATTGATTCCAGGTCCTGACCACTCCAGGATTCACAAATCTAATCTTCTTCTGAGAAAGGAACCAGAAAGAATCTAATCTCTTGGCCATTGTGAGGTGTGAATAGAGGAGAGGAGATGGAGGGAAATCTTGATAAATCCAACCACTACATACATAGTTCTTTTTTTTTATTTATTTTTTTGCAGTATAACTTATATTTAATAGTAGTATATGTTTTCCTTTCCCCCTCCCCATTATCCTCCCCCCAGCCTCCCCTACCACCCAGCACAAGTCCCCACACACCCCCCTCTCCGCACCAGTGTCCCCCATTCACTGATTATGCTCATATGCATGCATAAAAGTCCTTTGGTTGATCTCCCCTGGCATTCACCTCCCATCCATCCAAGCCCTCCCCCTGCAGCCCTACAGCCTGTTCAACGCCTCCCCGCCTCCACATCAATCACTCTTCCCTGTTTCTTTTCTTCAAAAATATCTTGCCTCTGCATACTAGAAATAAATGTATAAGAACAAAAAATGTTTCAGTCTCAGTTTCAATGGCCAACTGTTCTGAGTCCCAGTTTCAGTGTTAAATAGTTCTTTATGTGTACATGTCAGCAATGGTATCTAGATAGTGGACACATCGTAGCAATGCAAGATCCATCCTCTCTGGTATGGACCTGGCCTGCCTGCAGCCATGCACAGCTGCCAACTGCTAGCATGGCAAGGTGTTGTCAGTGTCCCCCATCTCTGGACCATCCTCGTGACTGGAACAGATCCGTCCATTCCTTACAGTCGCAGGAACCCACATGGTCTTGGAGTTGTTCTCTGAAAACACACAAACACATTCTTGACCAAAAGTTAACAAAGGGATCCTCTCTGCAAAATGGACTTGGGATTCTTTTTTATTTTTGCCTAAATGATTTTCCTTTGGCTTATTTTGACACCATGTGTGTTTTTTCACGGGTGTCCTGCAGTTGGTTTTACAAATGGAATTTACTTTTCTGGAGTAAGAATTTTCTAGATGTATTTTACTTATAGGATATTTTTCCTTACATGATATTACCCCACTGCCCTCACCCCCCCCCCCCTTTTTGGGTTAATGGGGGCTTACATACATAGTTCTTGAGGCAGCATGGCATGGTGGTACAACACAGGCTCATACTCAGGTATGACACTTACTTGATGTGTGATTTAAACAAGTTTCTTACCCTCTCTGTGCCTCAGTTTGTTTTTTTTTCTAAAGTGTCTTCCGCATAGGATTCTTTGAGAATTAATGAATTAATATTGTCAGGGAATCATTTGGTTAGATATTTTAAACATTCCTTAGTGATTTGTATGTAAGTTGTCTTCATACATATGAGAAAGTCAACTAGCAGGCTCACCCAAAGAACAAATGCATAGATAGGCTTTATATAAGAGGAGAAAGAGAGAGAAAGAAAACTATCAGCAATCTTGGAATAGTGAATCTTATTTGCATAATTTTGGGGATATAACCATTAGCTGGAAGTTAGAAAGGGGATTAGTTTGGCATTTTGTCCCAGTTGGCCCTTGAGTAGGGCAAGTAGGAATAACTAACACAAGACAAAACAATTTCAGTTGCTTATGTATTCTTTAGAAAAATCTTGAGTGTTTAGTTGTGGAGATGTTGTGAGCTGTCTCTGCAATGTCTGACCATCAACATTTCTATCTTGGTTAGGTCAGGTCTGTCCTACTCATTTTGTAGAAAACATACTATTTGTTTATCTATTTATTTTTAATCCTCACCCAAGGATATTTTTTTTCCATTGAGTTTTAGAGAGAGTGGGAGGGAGAGGGAGAGACAGAGAGAAACACTGCTGTGAGAAACACATTGATTGAATGTCTCCTGCAGGGTCAAGAGCCTGCAACTGAGGAACGTGCCCTTGACTGGAATTGAACCTGGGTCCCTTCAGTTTGCAGGCCAATGCTCTATCCACTGAACCAAACAAGCTAGGACTGTCCTACTCATTCTCATTCAAAATTTTCGGTATATATAAACCTTGTATAACAGTGTCTGGCACATAGTAAGCAATTTCTAAGGTAGTTTAACTTTGAGGGAAAAGAGATTAGAATGGTGCTATTAAGCCTGAGGATGGAATAGAGAGGAAGGTGCAGGGGAGACAGTCAAGGTTGTAGAATTACACATTCTAACCTGGAGATAGTTCAAGCACTACTAGCTATAGAATAGCATTAAATTTCAGTACCAAATTGGTCATTACATTCCTGATTTCTATAGGTGTGTATTTTGTTGGCAGGAGAACTAAAGGAAAACTTGGATGAGTATATTAAGCTTTACAACCAGAAGTATCCAGGACTACTACTGAAAGTAGTACGGCATACCAAGAGACAAGGTCTTGCTCAAGCCCGCAACACTGGCAGGGAAGCGGCCACAGCTGAAGTGGTAGCCATCCTGGATGCTCATATTGAAGTAAACGCTGGATGGTAAGGCTCCAGATGGTTTTTTCTTCCAAAAAAGGGGAGAAAGGACATATTGTAATGCTGAATATAATACAGGATAGTGTGGAAATGGGGAAAGCCTACATCAGACCTCAAACACAGGGAAGCTACAAAGACAGGATGCTTTTACTCGAGGATTTTGGTTGGCTAAGGATAGTGCTGGAGCAAAAAAAATGGGCTTGGCATATTGACATTGCACCCGACCCTGACTTTCCAATACTTTGGGACTTTGTGTACATCACATCATCTAACTTGATATTCATGGGCTTATCTATAAAATGGAAGAGATTACCTTTTGATAATGCCTAAGGTTTTTCCCAGCTCTGAAATTACATGACATAAAAAGAGCTGTGTTCTTTGGAGAAGATGGAGAATCAGATAGTAAAGAGTTATCATTTTGGAAACAGGACAGCCCAAAGTAATGTAAATTCAGGCAGAACACTGATGGTCCTGGTTCAGAGTAGCTCGGGGGTAGTATTTGGATACTAATTTCGAATATGCTTTTGACATGGGTCAGCTGCTAGCATCCCAGCTATCCCAAAAGCTGCAGAACTTTTCTGGACTCTGGAGCATTCCTCTCATCATCCAGCTCAGTCCAAATGAGGAAGGTGCTTAATGTCAGGGCAAGGTGCTTGGGGCACCTTTGTCTGCTTGCTCCTGCTGCTTACCCACATACCTAACCTGTGTTTGTTATACACACTTCTAGGGCAGAGCCCATCTTGGCCCGGATTCAGGAAGACCACACTGTGATTATATCTCCTGTGTTTGACAAGATTCTCTTTGACACACTTGAACTAGAGAAGTATGAATTGGCCGTTGATGGGTTTAACTGGGAACTATGGTGCCGTTATGATTCACTGCCAAAGGCCTGGATTGATCTGAATGATGTCACTGCTCCAATGAAGTAAGTCTGAGAGGTCTTAGGAACATGGTTAGCACATGGGAAGTCAAGAATGAATGGCATGTGGTGGTAGTAATGGAAGAAGAGTAAAAGGAATGAAGGACAAGGAATAAAAATAAAAAAAGCTGATTCCAGATAAGCAATCACAGACACTTTGGGCTATCTGAGGGCTTTCAAGCAAAATAAAGCAAATGTTTTAGAAAACATTTGGGCCATTTTAAGCATTTATCAGGCTATGAAGTAGGGATATCCAGATGAAAAAGATGTTCTTTTAATAGACCTTGAGAAGGGTATGACAATACAGAGGGTGAGGAAAAGTTACACACATTTATTTATTTATTTATTTTGTAGGAGGAGCCAAAGCAATGGCTAGTCTTTATCAGAAACAAGAAACTTTACAGCACATTTTGAGGGAGTTAGTGCAGGGACTCAGTGGGACAACTGGTGGGGCACCAGCTTATAATGGGTTCCACAGCTAGGGCATCGCTGGGTCTCGCCTTTGTGCACCCAGAACCAGATAACAGCACTGTTGTCCTCTTCACAAATGCAGCCCACTATTCGCTTGTTGGTGATGGAAGGGACTAAATTAGGTTCTTCCTTGGTCCCTGAAGCCGCCTTTGGGGCTAGCATATTGTATGGGTCCAATCCCTTCCGTGCAGCCAACATGATCTCCCGCTCCAGCCCAGTCGCCTGTTCGTCATCAGTAGGAACACCACCTCCGGACGCCATGGAGCGCACCGTGGCCACCGCATTGGGAGCGCGGGCCCTCAGGGCCTGCGCGACCAGCGCTCCAGTTCCGAGAAGTAACCTTGAAGCCATGACGCCCGCTCCAACAGCAGCGGTCCGGGCAAGTTACACACATTTAATTCAGCTAGAGGGCTTAGGAAAACGCTCTGGATAAGAGGTCTGGGTAGAGTTCAAAGGCCAAACCATGACTGTGTTTCCTATGGCTCATCTCCCTCCTAACGCATTCACTATGGAGAGGTTAGTAATTCTCTTGCTTTGTGTTCTACAGGAGTCCTGCCATCATGGGCATCCTGGCAGCCAACAGGCTCTTCCTGGGAAAGATTGGGTCTGTGGATGGTGAAATGCTGGTCTATGGAGGAGAGAATATAGAACTTAGCCTGAGGGTGGGTACATTTCCATTCTTATGAGACAAAGCAGAAGGAAACTAATAGGAGAGTAGTATTATCTCTGGAATCCTGAAACAAGGCTGAATGTCTGGTTCAAGAGGTGGACAAATCCTCCCGTGTGTAGGTCACTAGAGAAAGGCAAGAGGACTTCAGGAGTGGCATCTTTTTGGTATAGGTTTATATAATCTGGGACTTGAGTCCCTGTCTGAGTTTTCCATTAAGCCATAACCATTTCCTAGCAGAGAGAATTATTACTTTTTTTTGCCTGATGGTCTTGATCAGTTTTTCCACTTGTGAAACGAAGTCTCCTTGTTTTAACGATCTCATAAGAATAATTGTGCAGTTAAAATATAATAAATAATTTGAAACAATTTATGACGATATGAATTAGAATTCTTATTTGGCTTTTGGGACAGAAGCCAAAATAATAGAGGTTTAAATAAGATAGAAATTAATTTTTTTTTGGAAATATATTTTATTGATTTTTTTATAGAGCGGAAGGGAGAAGGATAGAAAGTCAGAAACATCGATCAGCTGCCTCTTGCACGCCCCCTACTGGGGATGTGCCCGCAGCCAAGGTACATGCCCTTGACCAGAATCGAACCCGGGACCCTTCAGTCTGACGCTCTATCCACTGAGCCAAACCGGTCTCAGCTAGAAATTAATTTTTTCTTCCATAACTTTTTGAACATAAGTGGTTCAGGACTGAGATGGCAGCTCCAGGGTGATGGGGACCAAGACTCTCCCATCTTGTGGTTCTGCTTCACTCAGTATCACATCCGTATTTTAGTTAGCAGGAAGAGAAAGTAGGGAAAGAGAGAGTATGCTTTTCCTCTTTTGTTTTTATGAGTTCTACCTGCAAGTAGTGTATATTGTATTTCATTGGCCAGCACTGGTCAGATGGTCATACCTATACGAAGTCAAGATGTAGGCCAGGGCTTGTTTCTCAGCTAGGATTGCCTGAAGAAGGATCTGCTTCTAGGCTTATGTTGGTGTTGGCAGCATTCAGCTACTTGGAGTCTTCCAGACTGAGGAGGCATTCAGGTTTTGGCTGTCTATCAGTTGGAAGCCACCCTTTGTTTCTTGCACTCTTCATATGGTGGCTCACAACTTGGTGGCTTGCTTCTTCTAAGCCAGCAAAGAGTGTATCTCCTAGCAGGATGGACACTACAATCTTATGTAATGTAATCACACATATGTAATTGTGTACGTACCTTTGCCATATTCTACTGGTTAGAAGATCACAAAGCCACACTCAAGGGGAAGAGAGAAAGGAAGGGTATGAAGATGAGGAGGCATGGATCATGTGGACCACCTGTCCATCACATTTCATAATATCTGGCATGCACGTCCAGGAGGGGTCATAGGACACTAACTCCAGTGTGATTAGCTCAGGGCTTGGTGATTCTCAGGACACTGGTACTTTTCCTGAGGATAAATGAGCAGGTACAAACTTCCATGACCTTTCCAGTGGGGTTCAGGATCTGAAGGAGGAGCTGACACAAAAATGAAAAGTCTATACAAGAAATATGAATTTAGAAGACATTGGGGGCCAGGTAGAACCTCTTTCTTGAAGAGACACCCTAAAACTGGGTCCTGTCTGCTTTTATTCAGTTTTAGATACACATCTTGCTCTCAGTAAAGCAAACAGGTAGCAGACAGACTGTCTCTAAGGTCAATAAAGATCAGTAAAGATCAGTAAGGTCCAGTAAACATTTACTTGGAGGCCGTTGAGCCACCACTATCTCAATACAGACAATCAGTACTAAGCATCAGCCATGCTAATGCTCAAGATCCATCAGCCTTCTGTGTTCCTTGGTGCACTCTGATGAAAGTATTGGCAAGTGGTGACTTCCCACAACAGATCTTCCTTTAGTTTGTTTAGGAGGACTTCCCAAAGTGGGTAGGATTTCTGGAACTGTCTGAATGTCAGGAGAGAAGAAGGTTGGTAAACTTCTAAGGAAGATTGTTTTAGATAAGTGGTTTGGGAGGTAACATAAAGATGGGAGTGGGAGGACTGAATTTACATTCTTTAAAAAATGGCTCCAAAATGTCGGTTTCTGTGCATCCGTAAGCAATGCTAATGATTGGCCATGTGGCCAAGACTGTCCAGTTGATTGTTTCCCCCTTCTCTTGCAGGTGTGGCAGTGTGGAGGGAGAATTGAAGTCTTGCCCTGCTCCCGGATTGGTCACCTAGAGAGACATCACAAGCCCTATGCCTTGGAACTGACTTCTGCCATGAGGCGCAATGCTCTCAGAGTGGCCGAAATCTGGATGGATGAGTATAAACACATGGTCTACTTGGCTTGGAATATACCACTCCAGGTTTGTCGTGGCATTGAATAGGACCAGGAGGAGCAGGTGGTGGTAGTGGTGGGAAATGGGAAGGGATACAGCAAAAGTGTCATCCCAGACCAAAGAATAAGGGTAAAGTCCAGATTGTGTGATGATAATGATACAACATTTATGTAGTAACACTATGTTCCAGACTCATTAATTATCACAACATACTTAGAGGGTAGGTTTTATTTTTAATTTTATGTATTTTTAAATTTTTCTATTACAGTTGACATTCAATGTTATATTAATTTCAGGTGTATATCATAGTGCTTAGGCACTTACATAACTTATTAAGTGTTCCCTGTGATAAGTCTAACACCCACCTGGCACAGTACATAGTTATTACAATATTCCCTATGCTGCACTTTATATTCCTGTGATTATTTTGTAACTGTCCATTTTTACTTCTTAATTCCTTCCCTCTTTTCACATAGCTCCCAAATCCCCTCACATCTGGCAACCATCAGTTTGTTCTCTGGATCTATGAGTTTATTTCTGTTTTATTTGTTTATTTATTTTGTTTTTTTCTTTTACATATAGAAGTGTAATACTTTCCTTTCTCTGTTGGACTTATTTTACTTAGCCCAAATGCCCTCTGTGTACATTCATGTTGTCACAAATGTTAAAATTTCATTCTTGTTTATGGCTAAGTAATATTCTATTGAATATGTACCACATCTTCTTTATCCATTTGTCTAGTGATGGACACTTAGGTTGCTTTCAGACTTCTTTGCAAAAAATGCTGCAATGATCATAGGGGTCCATATATTTTTTCAATATAGATTTCTTCAAATAAAAACTCAAAAGTGGAATTGCTGGGTTATTTGGTAGTTCTACTGTTTGCCTCTATTTTGTTTAGTTCTTTATCTGGAGTTTTGTCTTGTTTAATTTGGGATATGTTTTCTTTTCTCCTCCTTTTGACTACCTCCTGTGCTTGTTTATATGTATTAGGTAGATCTGCTATATCTCCCTGTATAAGACACCTTATATAGTAGGTGTCTTAATGGGTTCAGTGGCACAGTCTCCCTTGTCACCTGAGATGGGTGTGCCAGGGCTGTCCTTTGTGTGGGTTGTGTGTGCCGTCCTATTGTAGTTGAGCCTTGATTTCCGTTGGCATATCAGTGGGTGAGATTGACCTCCAAGCAGACTGGGTGTGAAGGCTGACCATGACCACAACAGACAACCTATTGGTGTGTGAATGACCCCATAGAATGGGGTTTATTTGGGGCTCTGGTATCTGCTGAATTTGCCCTTATGGTGTGTCATTTGTGGAACGAATTGGGTGGTGCTCTGGTGTGGTCTGAAGCTGGCCACTGGGTGTGTTATTTTTGGGGCCTCTTGAGAAGAGCTCCAGTGTTAGCCCAAGTGAGTTGCTGCCTGCTTGGCCTGGGGCCACCTGGTAGGAGCTACAAAATGATCGGTGGTTGGTAGCTCCCTCTGTTGGGTTAGAGGCATCTGGGACCAGTTATGCTATGGACTGAGTGTGACTGGCACTCATGCCAAGCTTGAGGCTGATTAGCGAGAAGTGCAGGGCATACAGAGGCTACCCACTGCTTGTTTGGGGTTTGTAAATCTTTGAAAGGTTTTAGGGAAGTTCACAGCTGAGGCCAAGGTTGGTTGCTTGTGAGGAACAGCCTTTGAAAGAGATTCATGCTGAAACAGAGTTCAGTGAGGCAAGATCTCAAGGAACCACCAGGGAGGGTCAATTGAGGTTAGCCAGGTTGATGGAGATTCAGATGTAGTGCACACCTGTGTCTGCCTGCAGTGTGGGGAGAGGGCTCAATAAAGGAATAATGGCACCTGTCAGTACTTCTGTTCATGAGAGAGCTGCCACTCCTTCCCTTTCTCTGAAGCCAGTCAATTCAGTTTCTCCCCATATGTCCCTGGTATTTTCCCCTTTGCTGGAGTTTAGGTCAAGTGTGAGCAAATGAGTCTTTGCTCAGGTTCTTTAAAAGGATATGTGGTCTACAGCAGCCCTCTGTCTCACTTGGATGGACTTCCTGCTGATTTTTACAGACAGATATTGTGGGGACTCCTATTGCCAGCGCTGATTCTCTGGTCTGGGGAGAGAGGTGTGATGCAGGACCCCTCACTCCTCAGTGAGGACCTTCACAGCTGAGGTCTTACCCACCACATGTGGGTGTGGGGCCATCCCATTTTGCATCTGCACCCCTCCTACCCTTTATATACTCTTCTTCTTTATATCCTTAGTTATAGGAGGTCTTTTCATCAGCTGGTATTCAGGTGGTTCTCAAGGGTGGTTGTTCTATAATTTAGTTGTAGTTTTGATGTGGTCATGGGAGGAACCAAGCGTAGACTCTTCCTTGGGTAGGTTTTATTTTTATTATTCTAAGTTTACAGATTAATAAACTGAAGCACAGATAATTGAAAGAAACTTGTTTAAGGTAATAAGGTAGTAAGTGGCCGAGATAAGATTCAAACCAAGTAATCCTTTACATTTCTGTTCTTCATCATCATTTCTGGTGGAATCTTTATGGTACAGGGTTGAACATCAGGAACTCACCATCTTAAGATGACGTAAACATGGTAGGCAGGATGTGAGATGGTGAAAATAGAGACTATAATCCTATTGGATGCACATAAATGCAGATGACCTTCTTGGCTAAGGCCGTAATTGTCCCTGCCACGGGATGTCAGGGTGATTTGCTATCTTCTGCTTCTGATCTGTGCCTCTGGGCTCAAACATTCTTTCAATTTGATTCCCCATAGATATCACTTTTAGAAAATGTTATTTAGTCACCAAAATCTTGCTGCCAGAATATTCCTTTTGAAAGCCTTTTCTGGCCATCATGAGTAATATTTTATGTCTTACTGACATAAATATGATCTCTAACAAGAAGTTGCTAATGGTGAGAAAAAAATCTGAGTGTCCCCACTGCACAGGCCTTGCAAGTGTCTTTGAAACCAAAGTTGGTTCCTAAGGTTCAAGCTTTTCTCACTTTCCCTGGAAAACTATACATTATAAAGATTACTTTACGGGCCATCCTTCCCTCTGGCTTCATCCATAGTCTTTGATGGAGCCATGGACATTACACAGAAACACTTCATGTTTTATTTACACAGAAACACTCCATGTTTTACTTACAGAACTCTGGAATCGATTATGGAAACATTTCTTCCAGAATGGCACTCCGGGAAAACCTGAAATGTAAAACTTTTGATTGGTATCTGAAAAATGTTTATCCAGCCCTGAAGCCAATCCACAGCATTGTAGGCTATGGAAGAGTACGTATTATGAAATTGCATTTCCGATTTTAAATATTTGACTGTAACAGACAATGAAACCTGAATCACATGACTACCCAGAAAAGGGTTTCCCAAACCCATCTTGTCCAAGATTCTCTTCCTATCCCCCAACTCCTTTCTCAGTGATTTGCCTTTGGCCCTCTCAGTTCCTGTTATCTCTTCCACCCCAGTTCCAGTCTCCTTTCCTTCTCTCTGCCTCTGCTCCCTTTCTTGGCAGCGCTTGCTCTGCCTCTCTCATTTCTCAGCCAATCAGGGTGTTTGGCCTCACGCACCTGAAGGAGGCTGTAGGTGTCACTTTATATAAATGCTGTGATGGTCCCGGTGGGCAGGCATTCCCAGGAAGTGGGGATCACAGCAGTGCCTCATTTCAGCATTTGTCTTAGAAAATTGCTGTTATGATAGCAAACTGCTGGTCCTGGTGCCTTGGAGTACTGGAGAAAATGGAGGGTCTGGGAGGCTTGGTGCTCTCTTTCTGAGACTCTTTCCAATCATGTTGTCATGTGTTTTGCTCCTTCAGATACAAAACTCACTAAATGAAAAGGACTGCCTGGATCGGGGCCCTATTACAGGCAAGATCCCCATCATGTATTTCTGTAATGAAGTCAGTCCACAGGTATCTTTCACAATCTTCTTTGCCTGGACAGGATGAGTCTATTGAAGCTCAGCCCTAGCAACCTTTGCCAGATTTGGACTCAGTGTCAGATGTCAGGGAGGCAGGAGCTGGGAATCCTGGGTAATGAGTCATGGTGAAACCCCAACTTGTATTTTTATCTAAGCACTTCCAAGTTCATTAAAAAAGTTATGGCAGGATGGTTCTATTTCAGATATGAGTAGGGTAGGTAGAAAGGCTCTGAGATGTTGCATTCATTCTCCATGCTAATATTTTCATTGACAAAACCTTCAGTTCCTTTTTCCCCTCTTCCCACTGCTTCCCTCCACCCCAACCCCCCCCCCCTTCTCCTTGTGTGCGAAGGTGGAGAGAGCTAGCACTACCTTGGCTTCTTTCCTAGAGAAGGAAACAGGGGCTAGAGAAGAGAGTCCCTGGTGGAATGGGAGTCCTTCCAGGGGACAGGAGAGATCTGGCACCAAGTGGGAGGTGTAGCAGGGGACTTCTTTTTCCCTGAGACTACTCACATCTATCATATTACTTGCATATTGTCCTCACAGGAACCTCTTGAGGGATGCAGGGTAGATAGCATTTCCACTTGACAAATGAAAAAAAAAAAAAGTGCTGTAACACAAAACAACTTACTTGTTTAAACTCACTGAGCACTAGAGGGTCATATTGAGAATTTGAAAGGTTTCCTGACAAGCTCACAGTGGAGGCTTCCGATGACACCTTATGAAGTTTAGTTGTGTCCTCCCCGCCCCACACACCCAAAGATAAGCTCCCTCATCCACGCAAGCCAGGATTCTGTTGGGCTCCCTGCATGGAAGGAGGCAGGCTAGTGCTCCCACCTCATGCCTGGTCTTCTTCCTAAGATCAACGGGGGTGATAGGAGAAAGAAACAGAGGATACTGCTTGCTACTCAGGAAATTCAGTGCTCCCCCTAGTGACTGAGTGTCCACAGGATCCGTAAGCAGTCTTTATGTCTACTCTCTGGGTGAAGGCCCTCTCCATAGACGTGCCTACAGTAGATCTCTTTGCTGTCTTTTAGAAAGTCTACTACCATCTAACTGGGGAGTTGTATGTGGGATGGCTGATTGCAGAGGCAGTTGCTGAGGACAACTGCCTGACAGACCCTGGCAGTGGGGAGAACCCCACTTTGGAGCCATGTTCCAATGCAGCCCAAAATGGACTACACATATATTGGGATTTTAAGCCGGTGAGTTGTGTACTTTTTAAAGGATAGATATATTCAAATATAATCTGAGAGATTCATATTTGATTTCATAGTGTTTTAGAAAGACTCAGTTTGAGATAATGTGTAGGAAAAACACCAGAAACAGGAAACTGGGTATAAAACACTGAGTCTGTTGACTAAGGTGGTGTTAAAGGGAAAAAAAATCTGGAATCTGTTATAGCTTAACAGGTAAGCATTTGGGTTCAAATCATAGTTGAGTTACATTTAGCAATTTTGTTACACTCTCTGAGACTCAGTTTCCTCATCTATAAAATGGAAATAGTATTGACTTTATAGGTTGGGAGAATTAAATGAGATAATGTGTGTAAAGCATTTTAGCATAGTGCCTGGCATATAGAAAGTATTTAATAAATACTAGAGGCCTGATGCACAACATTCATGCATAAGGATGTTCTTCAGCCCAGCCTGCACCCTCTCAAAATCCAGGACCCCTCAGGGGATGTCCAACTGCCGGTGTAGGCCCGATCTCACAGGGATACCTGAGGGATCAGGCCTAAACTGGCAGTCGAACATTCCTCTCGCAGTCCAGGACCACTGGCTCATAACCACCTCTGCCTGCCTGCCTGATCACCCTTAACCACTCACCTGCCTACCTGATAACCCCTAACTGCTCATCTGCCTGCCTGATTGCCTGTAACCCCTCTGCCTATCTGCCTGATTGTCCCTAAATGCCTTTGTCTCCCTGCCTGATCATCCCTAACCACTCTCCTGCCTGCCTGATTGCCCCTAACTGCCTGATTGCACCTAACCATGTGCCTGCCTGCTTGATCACCCCTAACCTCGTCTGCCTCAGCTCCCACCCACCATGGCGGCCACCTCTGCCTTGGCTCCTGCCTTTGTGGCTTCATTTGGAAGGTCGCCCAGAATGACACCGGAAGGTTGTTTGGCTGTTAGGTCTAATTAGCATATTACACTTTTATTATTATAGATTAAACATTGTGATCAGTTTTATTGTTAATACTAAGCAGAGAGTCTGGAGCCCTGGGCTGAAATTTGACAGGGACTATATAAAAGTCCTTACTTTAGCTTCAACATCAATTGAGCAAGAACAAGGTGGAGGGAATATGGTAGATTTACATGACAGTGGCATGAGGGACTTGGTTGACCAAGTCTGTGTGTGAATTTACTGTGTGATAGGGCAGCATTAAGCCACACTGGCAAGCAGGCAAGCAGTTGGGAGCCAGCAGTCCTGTATTGTGAGAGGGCAGTTGGACATCCCTCGAGGGGTCCCAGATTGGAGAGGGTGCAGGCTGGGCTGAGGGACACCCTCCTGCCCCCATGCACGAGTTTTGTGCACTGGGCCTCTAATAATTCTATGAAAGGCCATGCTTCCACTTATCCGAGGCACTTTTGTGGGTGTTATTGTCTCTCCTCCTACCTTTTTACCCAGCCAAATGCAAAGTGTTCCTCTGAATTCTCTATGTGCTATCAGTGCCCTTCTTCTACATCTTGTCTCTTTGTCTGTTTAAATTGCCTGCTCACTTGCTTCTTTTAATCACTGGACTATAGGCTGGAGGGCAGGGCCTGGGTTTTGTGTGTTGTTTACTCTAGTACCTAACAGAGTACGTGGATCATTGCAGGCATTCAATAAATGGTTGCAGAACAAATAAAAGATTGGCAGACCTCAATGTAGAAGCGAGGCTAATCTAGAGAAAAGATGATGCTGTGTTCATGAGAAAGAGGAAATAAACTTGTTCAATGTCCATAGGAGGGCAGAACTAAGACCAGTTGTTGGAGGTCAAAGATTTTGACTTAACATAATGGGCAGGGGGAGGAATTTCTAACTGTCCAATGGCTTACGCTGTCCTACAAAAAATGAGCTGCCTGGCAAGGTGGTGAACATTCTGTCAATAGTATTCACCAAGCAAAGCTGTCTGAGCATCTGGCAGCTAGTGCAGTTAATGTGAGTTTTTGACATCCTTAATGATATCTTTTGTAGAAAATGCAATTCCAGGTTTATTTTAATTAAAAATTAATGTTCAACTTATTAAAGTTATAAATTAAAGACCTCTAGTTTTTCTTTAAGCTTTTATATTCTGCTTACAAATCTTATTTTATCTATGAACCTATCAAGTTTAACAATCACTTTAAAAATGTATCTTTATTATTGAAAATATTACAGATGTCCCCTTTGTTGTTTCTTTATCCCATTGATCTTCTCCACCCTGCACCTGCCCCTACCCGGAACAATTACGTTTTCAGTGTCTAATCTATTTGACTTTCACTTTTTTCTTGTTTTGTTATATTAGCTAGATTTTCTAGTACTATGTTAAATAAGAGTGATTAAAATGAATATCCTTGCCTTGTGGTCAAATGTAGGGGGAAAGCATTGAGTATTTTGCCATTAAGTATAACATTAGCTGTAGGTGCTAATGTTATCTGCAATTGAAGTAATTTTCACGTATTTTTTTAAAACTTTTTAAGCATTTGTTTTATTATTAATGTGAATTGGATTTTTGTCAAACATTTCTTTCTGTGTCAATTGACATGATCATTTTTTTTCTTTAGCTTATTGATGAAATGGATCACACTGATTAATTTTCAAAGTTGAATCAGGCTTGTGTAACAGGAATAAATCACACTTAGTCATGGTGTATACTTTTATTCATACTTGGCTGGATTTGAGTTGCTGGTATTTTGTTGAAGATTTTTGTGCCTAAGTTGGCTAGAGTTCATGTTTTGCACCTTTTCTTTTTTTTTTAGTCTTTGGTTTCAGTACTGGCCTTATGGTGTGAGTTAGGAAGTGTTTACTCTTTCTGTTGATAAAATTTATCCTTTTGACAAAAATTATAGAAGAGACCAATTTTTGGAAGAGGCATTTTCTGGAAGAGATTCTCTGGAAGAGATTGTCTTAAATTGGTGTACAACATAGTACTAAAAATTCTAGCCAATATAATCCTTCTTTAAATGTTTAGTACACTTCTTTAGTGAGATCTTATGGGCCTGGAAACATTCTTTTTTGGGAGCTTTTAAATAATGAATTGAAAAACATTTTAATGGTACAGGGCTATTCAGATTATTTACTTGAGTTTTTATAAGTATTTATACTAGAGGCTGATGCACAAAATTCATGCAAGAAGTAGGCCTTCCTTCCCCTGGCTGCTGGCACCAGCTTCCCTCTGGCACCTGGGACCCGGGCTTCCCTCTCAGCCCTGGCTTTGCCTGGAAGGATGTCTGGTCTAATTAACATATTACACTTTTATTATTATAGACTAGAGACCTGGTGCATGAAATTCATGCACGGGGGCAGGGGATGTCCATTAGCCCAGCCTGCACCCTTTCCAATCTAGGACCCCTACCGGGATCGGGCCTAAACAGGCAATTGGACATCCTTCTCACAATCCAGGACTGCTGGCTCCAAACTGCTCACCTGCCTGCCTCCCTGATTAACCCTAACTGCTTCTGCCTGCCAGCCTGATCACCCGCTAACCACTACCCTGCCAGTCTAATTGATGTCTAACTGCTCCCCTGCCAGCATGTTTGCCCCAGCTTCCCACCTCTGCTGGCCTGGTCCCTCCCAACTGCCCTCCCCTGCTAGCCTGATCGCCCATAGCTGCCCTCCCTTGCAGGGCCTGGAACCTCCCAACAACCCTCCCCTGCTGGCCATCTTATGGTGGCCATCTTGTGTCCACATGGGGGCAGGATCTTTGACCACATAGGGGCAGCCCTTTTGTATGTTGGAGTGATGCTCAATCTGCAAATTACTCTTTTATTAGATAGGATAGAGGCCTGGTGCATGGGTGGGAGTCAGCTGGTTTGCCCTGAAGAGTGTCCCAGATCAGGGTGGGGGTTCCCTTGGGGTGAGGGACAGCCTGGGTGAGGGGCCTGTGGTAGTTTGCAAGCTGGCCACACCCCCCAGTGACCCAAGTGGAGGCCCTGGTATCTGGGATTAATCTATGTCTACAATTGAAACTTTGTAGGCTAGAGTGGAGCCAAGCCTTCTGCTTGCTCGGAGGCGGCAACCATTTCTGTTTGAAACTTTGTAGCCTAGAGTGGAGGCCTAGGCAGGCAATGGGAGGCAGAAAGCTTGGCTTCCTCTGTTGCCAGGGAAACACAAGCCTTCCTCCTGCTCTCAGTGGTAGCAGCCATCTTCGTTGGGGTTTATTTGCATAATCTGCTCCTAATTGGCTGGTGGGCATGGCTATGGGTGTGGCTTGGGCAAAGGTAAGGTCAAATTTGCATATTACTCTTTTATTAGATAGGATGGTTGAGTTTTGTTTATGATTTTTGGAAATTAGCCCTTTTCTTCAAATTTACAAGTTTAGAGTTATTTGTAGTGTTTTATTTATTTACTAGAGGCTCGATGCAGGAGAGGGTGTATCCCTCAGTCCAGCCTGCACCCTCTCCAATCTGGGACCCCTCGAGGAATGTTGACTGCAGTTGGACATCCCTCTCATAATCCAGGATTGATGGCTCCCAACCACTTGCCTGCCTGCCTGCCTGATTGCCCCTAACTGCTTTTGCCTGTTAACTGATCACCCCCTAACCACTCTCCTGCCAGCCTGATCGACACCTAACTGCTCCCCTGCTGGCTCAATTGCCCCTAACTGCCCTCCCCTGCCAGCTTGGTCACTCCCAACTGCTCTCCCCTGCAGGCCTGGTCATCCACCCACAACTGCCCTCCCCTACAGGGCTTGTCCCTCCCAATTGCCCTCTTCTGCAGGCCTAGTCACCCCTAACTGCTCTTCCTTGCCAGCCGGGTCTCCCCTAACTGCCCTCCCCTGCTGGCCTGATTACCCTAACTGCCCTCCCCTGCAGGCCTGGGTCCCCCCCAACTGCCCTTCCCTGCTGGCCATCTTGTGTCCACATAGGGGTGGCCATCTTTGACCACATGGGGGCAGTCATGTTGTATGTTGGAGTTATGATCAATTTGCATATTACCTCTTTATTAGATAGAATTTTTTATTATTGAGATATAATTGACATATTACATTATTTAATTTCCAGTGTATAATGCAATAAACTATATAATTTATTACAAAATGATTACACATACATTAAGTTTAGTTACAAAATATTTTTTCTTAGGAGAATTTTTAAGATCTACTCTCTTAGCAACTTTAAAGAGGATTTACAATTTAAGAAATATCCTTACACATTATAAACTATATTTATAAATTTATTGCATTAAATTTTCTTTTTTAAGACAATTATTTAACTTTAAATTGAATAATTCTTAAGATCATTTAAGTGTTTAAAAGTTTGCAATCCAGTAAAATTTCAACATGTAATCACAAATTTAATTATTCAATTACAACTTTTTAAATTGATAGCACAATATTTTTAAAAATATTTTTATTGATTTCAGAGAGGAAGTGAAAGGGAGAGAGAGGTAGAAACATCAACAATGAGAATCATTGATCAGCTGCCTCCTGTATGCCCCCAACTGGGAATCGGACCTACAACCGGGGCATGTGCCCTGACCTGGAATTGAACCATGACCTCCTGGTTCATGGGTCGATGCTCAACTACTGAGCCATGCTGGCCAGGTTGGTAGCACAATATTAATCTGTAACACGATTTTTCTTAAATATAACATGTACTTAAAAAAAAGTATATGCAGAATCTTTAACAAATACTATGTCTTTGGTTCCTTTAACATTTATATTTAAGTGCAAATCTCCTGGGAATCAAAGATATGACATACGCTAAAGAAGCAATTATGACATCCCAAACATTTTGGGGGTTGCCTGTTCAAGAGAATTTTGGAAGATTATTTTCTCAGGTGGCTGAAGTTGCTGATAAAAGACAGGTTGTGGTGGGTGAGCTCTGGAGCTGCAGGGCAACTGAGGGAGCCTGCCCACCACTCTGGTATCTGGGCTGGCTTCCCTTGTATGTCACTATGCCAAGAACTCCAGAAGTCCAAGAGGGAGGCAACCATGTAGATGATGGTGTCTTCTGATTTCGACTCAGTTTTAAGTCAATTCATTCTATCTGAGCCTTTCAGAACTGTCTTATCCCAGTTCTTTCAGATATGAACATGATATTTGATTGAAAGTTGGGACCCTTTTGTGCTCTATTTACTTTGTAGATACAACTACATTTATTCTACTAAAAAGTTACCAAAGATATATTCTAGAATTGAGGGGGGTGAGTAAGACTAGACAATCCCTTTGTTTTCTTCCAAATTTATGATTAACATTTTGAGTCAAGCAGGTGAGGTTATGACCTTCAAAGACCACAGAGAATAGAGCCAGTGACTGTGTAGAGGCCCAATGTGAAGAAATGAGTTAGAATAGAGATACATCTGAATATAGAAATAATATGGGTGAAGGTCATTGTTAGGAAATCTTCTAGTTGGAGTGACAAGAGAATCTCTGGGAGAGGTAATGAGGAGACCACTTGTAGTCAGGGTTCAAGAAGAGACCTCTGGCGGGTGCTCTCCCAAGCTGCCCGTGGGAATAGTTCCAGAAAGCAACTTAGTTTTCTACAGGGAAACACTAACATTGATCAGAACCTCAAACCTAATTATGCCCCTTTTAAAGGCATTAAATCCCTTTTAAGACAATATCTTAATATAAGGAATAATATAGTATATAGATCAAGATTCGTATAGAAAGTATCTTACTATTTATCATGGCAAAATATTAGGAACAATTGAATGCCTAGCAGCATGGGAGATTTTTGTTCATCCCTTGAACTGAATATTATATCACCATTCAAACTATCCGTAAGAAATATATTTTCAAAAAATTAATGAAACTGGAAAATGTACATTTAAAGTATAGGATATAAAAACTTTATATGCAATGCTGTTCCATCATGAGTGCTTCTAATTTTAAAAATATATTTTCCAAGTTAAAAAATAAGCACATATTCCTTTTGTAAAAGGGAAAAAATAAATAAAAACGAAAATCTCTTTAAAACTGGCAGGCAACACCCCCAAATAGAAACCAAAGCAAAAATCTATTAGATCCAGATGAACACAATGCAAAAGAAACCAGAGCCTGGAGAGGATGTAAGGAATACTGCCAGACCACATCTCAATTGTAAATGACTCAAAAATAGAAAAAAGATTATTGACTCTCTCAGAAAGATCACAATAAATTATAGTAGCCAAGATTTATTGAGTACATATTATGTACCAGGCACTGGGTTAAACATGATCTATTTTAGTCTTTACATAAATTTTCTAAGATAATTATTATCGTTAGCTCTACTTTAGCTATAATGTAACTAAAGCACAGAGCAGTCACATAATATTTCCAAGGTCACACAGCATAGTAAATGCTGTGGGTTCAAAGATAGAATCTTATCCACTACTTGTTATTGCCTGGTTGCGTAGAAAGTTTGTGTCTAAAAGGAAGAAAACAGTGAATGTTGGTTTGAAAAGGAAGGTAGAGTTAAGGGTGTTTCCCCCCCCTCTTTTATATTGGGACATTTGGATATATTTAAAGTCAGTAGAAAAGGAAGCTGCTAAGAGGAAGAAATAAAGGAAGATGTTAGACAGGAAGAGTGTTTTTCTCTATATATGTCAAGTATGGCTGGGCAGTAGAGAAAAGCAGGGCAGCTCCTCTGAGACCACCCATGTCATTCGGGTAGCGGCTAGACTGACTGGAAGTGGGGTCTTCTAACAAAGTGAAAACTAAAGACATTGAGTGAAAGGGATACAGCATGCTAAGGAGACCTGGAGGAGTAACCCTAAGAAATAAGTCAAGTGCTGAGGCCAGATTGCTGTAGGCACATTTGTGGCCCAGGCTCTCTCCAATGGTGGCCCTGTGTTGTCTGAAAGTGGGGGCCAAGAGAAAGGAGCAGTGGGAGTGATGGAAAGAGTTCAAGAACCAGAGAGTCACCTTGAATGGTGATGCTGGATGGATGCACCGTGGGAGGTGGGGGTGGAGGGAGTCCAGTGTGACCAGGGGCAGGTCACATTTGGAAACAGGGCTGTTGGGGGCAGTTTGTGATTGCAAGAGAAGAGAGGTATGGAGCTGATGGCTAGGGAGGGAGCAGGGATGTGGCCTTGAGAATGTGGTCTCTGCCTCAAAATGCTCAATAAACATTAAACCTAACTTTAACCCTAATATTACTTCTCAACCCATTCTATAGATGAGGAAATTGAGACTAAGGCAGGTTAGGTAATTTGCCAAAGGCCTCTCTGTACATGTTTGAGCAGGGATTTAACACAGATGTTTTAGCTCTAAAGCCCACAACATTCCCAGTAGTAAACCCCTGTGAAGCCCCTACAGGGCAGAAGTAGGAACTGTCCCCCAGAGTGATGGAGAAAGCAGGCTGAGATTCCTGAAAGCAGCTCCCACTCCAGTCCTACCACAAAGGCTCACTGAAGGAGGGAGAATCCTAATGTGTATTACAGGCTCAGAGCTGCAGGGGTGAAAAGGAAGGTCGGTCATGGCTCTCCAAGCGGCATCATGTCTTGTCAGTCACACTGACCTGATGCTCAGTCTCAGGAGAGGCAGCTGACAGCATCAGAACCCAGCATAGCAGTGTTTACCCCACTTCTATGATTAGGTTACTTCAGGACTGGGAGAGAAAGCTCTGGGTGACCTAAAGCTACACTCTGCTTCCTTTGTCCTCTGGATGGCTTGCAGAGAACCGAGGGATCCTCCAGCTTTGCTGTGAGCAGGGTAAAGTGCAGGCGCAGGGAGGTGAAGCACATCTAGGGTAGTGGTCGGCAAACTCATTAGTCAACAGAGTGGCAAACTACGGCGGCTCATGAGTCGCAGTTTGCTGACCACTGGTAGGGCGTTTCAATACCTTGATTGTCTCTCTTCCCACCCAGGGGAGAGCCATCGTAAACAGGGCCACCAAACGGTGTCTGGAGATAAAGAAGGTTTCCGGTTACTATATGCCTGTGCTGCGGACCTGCACCTCACAAGTGTGGACAATCCAGCACACTCTCGGAAATTGGGGGTCCAACTAGCATCCAGCGATCCTCGGGGAGCAATTCTTTCCACCGAATGGCTTCTACTCCCAATGCTGTTCAGAGTGCCAGCAGGTGAGAGAAAGAAAATGTGTGTGTTAAGCAAATGTGACTTCTGCCTGTGACACACAGGATGGGGGAGGGGAGGGCTGTGCATGTGTCATGGAACCCTGGCCCGGGAGAGTAAGGAAACCAGAACGCCTCACCCAGCTTCCCTTGGAATGATACTGTATATATCAAACGCCATTCTTGGAAACTCCTTCATCTGGCTGGTGTGTGGGGGAGAGAATCAGGAAGGTAGAAGACTATCTTTGACTTCCACCAGCATTGCTTGGTCTTCATTCCTGACAACTACAGCTGTCATCTGCCCCTCACCTTCTCCTCATCTGCCTTGGGGCTGCCGGACTCCAGAGGCCCAGTCATCACCTGTGGCAGCCAGACACCTACTCAGGGGCCGCCCACTCTCCGAAGCCATGTCGCTGCTCCTACTCTCTTTTCTGGGCTGTCCTGAAAGATACAACAAAATAGATAAGGAATCTTAAAAATTCTTCAGTTTATCACTCACAACAGTTTTATTTGATTACCCAGTCTCTCCAGTGGTTCCAGAGGCTGAGGGCAGCTCATCAGCTCTGCACAGTGCAGAACGAATGGTGGAGATGTCCAAGTGTCTGGATCTTTCTCCAAGTAGCTCACACTGTTTAATGAACTTGATTACCCATTTCCTTCCACAATCCTGAAAATTAGAGAAAATGAGGCTTGAAACGGAGAGGCATCACTTACTGGGACACAAAGGAAGGACCATAGGACAAACTTGAAACCAGGACTCTTGACTGACATCACTGGGTGAGCCCTTCCCCCCAGCTGCTGAGGTGGGAAGACAAGTTAGTTAGAGATGGGAGCCAGCTCTATGGGGAGGAGGGGAGGTAGAATGACTGTGTGTGTGTGTGTGTGTGTGTGTGTGTGTGTGTGTGTGTAAGTGTGTGTTGTGGGCTCAGCTTTCAAGTATGAACTTACAGGACCCCTTCTTCAGGGGTCACTTTTCCCCCTTGTCTCATATCAGAGCTATGTGGGAATCATTAAATTCCCATAGACAATTGGCAAGCAAGACACTATTAATTGAGTACAGAATTAAATAAGTTAGATTTAAAAAAATAAGCTTTTAGAAGTGTACAAGTCATAATTGTACAGTTTGACAACATTTTCACAGTGAACATCATATAAAAAATGAAAACATTGCCACAGATAAGATTTTACCGTGAATATTTACAGAACAGGATAAGTATTAAACAAATGTATAACTTCTAGTTTCTCCCTAGCAAATTGAAGGAAAAATGCAATTCCTAGCAAAGTTTTTTTTTTAAAAGCGTGTATCCAATAGAAAAATAGATAAAAGACATAGTATCTTAAACATATGAAAAGATGTTTAACTTCATTAATAGTTAGAGAAATGCAAATTATAACTGACCTGAGATAATTTTTCACTTAAATTGGTGAAAATTACATGCAACTATGGGAGAGGACAGTTGGTGGGGAGGTGAGGGCGGAGGGTGGGATGGGTACCGGGTGGAGGTGAGCTATAGGGGGAAAAAAGAGAACAATGTAATTAATAAACTGAACAATAAAGATAAAAAATTGGTGAAAATTAAAAAGTATGACAGCACATTCTGTTGGCAAGATTATGAGAAACAGGGAGCCTCACATTATGATGTGGGGGTGCAAGCTGGTTCAATCCTTTAGAGAGATATTTGGCAATATCTAAAAAGATTATATGTACATTTTTAATTTGTGCCAATAATTTACACATCCAAAAAGAAAAAAAGAAAAAACTTATGTGCAAAGTAATTATTTGCAGTATTGATAAGTGTTAGATACAAAATATATGCCCAAACATCAGAGAACGGTTGAATACATCACTACAGTGGAGTACTATGCAGCTATAAAAAGAAGTAGGAACATTTCTTTGTACTGATATGGAGCAATTTCCAGTGTGAAAAAGTAAAATGGCATCTATAGTATGTATCTTTTAGGTAAGAAATAAGGAAAAAATATACATGTACCAGTTTATTTATGCAAAATGAAACATAAAGTTAACCAGAAATGGCATTGCTCACTGATGGGTGGTGATTAGAAATAGTGTAGAAAAAACTGGGGAGGGGGATAGGGTAGAATGGCTGGCTGTGTGAAGAGTGATATTTTCAAAATATACATTTTTTTATAGTCCAGGATTTTAAAGCCATGTTATGTTTTGTATGCTCAATCATAAATATATAAAACCAGCAGGGAAAGAGGGAAACACAAATGGGATGCAAACAAACACAAGTGAACCTAACTATATTCCTCTAGTTTAAGTGAATACACAGTCACTCTAATCACATTCAGCATTCAGCCTCCAGATCTCAATTCTAAAATATTTTCCAATAAGAGGAACTAAGACTCCTTGGAGATATTGCTGATTTTTGGCCTGGTGAGGGGTTTCTGGGATATTTTGATGGGGACATGTCACAATTTGCAGCAACTAGGTACAAAGGGTTCCCATTGGCCAGATCTTTGATAATTGGAAGGATTAAAATAAATTATTTTTATCCAATATACTAGAGGCCTAGTGCACAGATTGGTGCACCGTTAGGGTACCTTGGCCTGGCTTGCAACTTCTCGCAATCTGGTACCCCTTGGGTGATGTCAGAGGCCTGGTGCTTGGATTTGGCCCAATTCCTGCAGGCCAGGCTGAGGGACCCTACCAGTTCACGAATCTGTGAACTTATAACCAATAAGATCTTTGGTTAATCTCTTCCTGCCCTTCCCCTTCACCCCTTCCCTCTAAAATTTATCAGTCTGTTCCATGTTTCCATGCCTGTGCATTGAACGTCTGCCCCCTGGTGGTCAGTGCATGTCATAGTTACTGGTCAAACAGTTGCTTAGGCTTTTATATATATAGATGACAAGTCATACAAAAAAAAAAAAAAAGAATCCATGAGTTCATACAAATGAATGCATGGATGAACAAATGGACAAATAAGGAAAAAAATAATAAAGTTCTTCTTTATGGCAGAATGCCAACTAAAAATTGTAAGAAGAATTATGGATTTGGAAAATTATTTGACAACCCACATAACTAAAGTTATTTCAGGCAAGAAACAACAATGGATATTAAAACTAGTGGGTGGAGAGAGACAGGATACATACATACACACCATCAGAGTAATTCCCTAGAAGGTATTTATGAGCTACAAAGAAAAAATAGTAATTTCAATGTAGAGAAACTGGGCAGACACTATCCTAACTAAGTGATCAATGTTCACATCACTAGTTACTGAAAAAATGGATATCACGTGCCTCTCAAAATGATTCACCCAGAAGAATACATCATTTCTATGGTATTCCTGACCAAAGTACAGAACTTGAATCTATAATCTTGAAGCAACCTCAATTAAATCCAAATTGAGGGACATTCTTCAAAATAAATGGTCTACATGCTTCAAAAATTTCAAAGTCAAAATATAAAGAAAGATTGAGGAACTGCCCCAGAATAAAGGGGACTGAGGGACATAACAACTAAATGTAATGTGTGATTCTGTGTCAGAACCTGGGACTGAGGAAAAATTATTTTTTCTTTGGTTGTAAAGGATAGCAGGAGATAACTGGTGGAATTTAAGTAAAACTTGATGATTAGCTGATAGTCCTGTTATCTTCCTGATTTTGATCATTGTACCTCAGCTATATAAAAATGTCCTTGATTTTATGAAATACTCACTGGAAGATGGATTGGGGAAATCATCTCTGAGATTTCATATATGTGTATGGATAGATAGGTAGATGATAGATAGATAGATGATAGATAGATAGATAGACAGATAGATGAGAGATAGATGAGAGATAGATAGATAGCAGTGACTAGACAGGTGGACAACAAACCACCATATGAAACAGTTGGAGCAGGAATAAAACAAATGTGGAAAAGTGAATCTGAATGAAAGGTGAGGGATATACAAATCTTCTCTGTACTATGTTTGCAACTTTTCTGTAAGTCTGAAATTGTTTCAAAATAAAAAGATTCAAAAATGTCTGTCTAGATACACATTAAATATTTCTTTCTGCTGAATTGCTTCTTTACACTGTGCTGCTCAGTCTAACTTTGATGCTCCTTGTTCAAGGAGGGAATCTGATTCTGTTGCACAACAGAAAGCAGCTCAGGCACCCCCTGTGCCAGATCTCGGCTTCCTGCAGCTGCTCTGAAGGTAAGGCAAGGATGGTGTCCATGTGCTACTTTGGCCCTGAAACCACCTATCCACTTGTCCAAAGTTCTGCATGAAATGCTGCTTCTCTGCTCACTGTCTGTGACCAGCCTTCATTGGCCAGAACACTGTGAAGGTCATCTCAGTGACTATCTTTAGTCTAGTCAGGAGACTGTTCCCTTGGTAACCAAGTTCATTTTTCACTGATTCTTCTCTCTCTCTGATTTGGGGACTGTTGGAGCTCTACTATAAGTTAAAGTTACCTTATAGATGCAGAAATATGACAGGTTGACACACAAGGCATCGTATAACCCCAACAAAGAAGTAATTCTGTGTTTGCCCCCTGAGTCGAATCCCTGGAACCTGGTCCTGCCAGTGGCCTTCCTCTGCTCAGAGAGGGATAGTTCCTGGGGTATCCCACATGTCCTTTTCTCTCTCCATCCCACATTGCCTCTGGGTCTGCTGGTGGGTCTCTGGTTGACCCCTCATGGCCATACGAAGAAGCCACACTGACAAGCATCCTGAAGGAACCACACCTCACTGTCACCACATGCTCCTCTCGGCCCTGTAGCAGCAGGTTTGCTTCCCCCTTTCATGCCCTCTGTCCAAAACTAAAGGCACAGAGCAGCTGTTCTTGGTCCCCTCAAGTCCCCACAGAAGCGCAGGGGTATAGCTGGGATTTGCCCCTCTCCTTATTGCAGCTGAGATTGTGGCCCTTTCTAAAGGGAGATGGTCCAGAAGCCTGTGATCCCACCATCAGGACCGGGTAATTCCTCTGCTCCAGGCCCTAAGCATCTTCCACACAAGGCCTGAGTAGCCCAGTGCTTTCCTTAGGGCAAGCAGCTTCCTTATTGGCACAAAACCTAAGCGGTAAAGGCTGAGGGCTGTATCATAACAAATTGAGATTCTAGCGGTTTGAAAATTAACCTTTTATAGAGTTCCTTTATTTACTTTGTAAGCATTTTTTACAAAAGGAGATGTACTTTTAGCTAATTTCTTTTTAATAGAGATTAGTGAAATAGAGTTAGGTCATGGTAAGTGATTATCACAAGAATTGGTGGATAAAATAAACTTCTCATGACTTTAAGTTTTATGTTTTAATTTTGATAAACACATTTTTCTCCTTCAATCATTTTGACGAATGTAGTTTCAAGGACTAAACTTGTATCAGGATTATAAGTCTACTGACCTTGGAATGATAAAACCCAAATTTCTCAATAGTATCAGAACGCTGTTTGACTACCTTAACAGGAAGACCTAGCAGATAGGTCACAACAAGATAAGAAATAGATTCACTTTTAACTTCCTCTCTGTCTATCAAGGCATACAGCTAGGTCAGGATTTGCCTTTTCCAAGCCCTTTGTGGGTCTTCCATCCCTTAAAGGTGCTTCTTTAACTACTAAGTGAGCCTAGTGGCATCTGCTTACAGTACATTTTCTAGCGAAGGCTGAGTTGAAGATGGGCTTCTGCTCTCTGTTTTCCCAGGCCAGTCATCCTCGGATGGGCTGAAGCCCCAGTCCCAGTTTTCATCAAGCTCCCTGCTTTCCCTTCCAGATAGCCTGCTGGTGGGTCCTCCCCACTGGGCCTGCAGCCCATTGAGCATTTTCATCTGAGGATTTCTTCCCAGCATTGCTATTTTTTCGACATTTCTGTTTTTCAAAATTCAAATTCTAAGAAAAATTTGTTGAAAAATTAGAAAAACAGAAAAGAGCTCTATAAGACTCCTGCAAGTAACACCAAGACGTTACTGGTTTGAAGGAATCCATTGAAGTCCAATGGAACATGAGAGCAGGAAACACACAGAGTTCAAGGGGAGGGTGACAGTTTTGGAAACCAGGACAGGCACAGGCAGACAAGAGCAGTCAAGATCTAATCAGTGGGCCATGCAAATAGCAATTGCCATTATAAGTGTGTTTCTGGCCTCCCTGTCTCTCATGGTAATTGTTGTAAATAAAAGATACATATTAATGCATATTTTATGCATACTGTACTTAATACAAATTGTATAAATGGTATTCTAAAAAAAAACACAAGTTTTGGAAGCAAAATATATGCTAAAATTGGCAATTTCAACATATTCTGATTAGTGCTTTTAACCTAGTTAATCTCTTTCCAGGATATCTGAATGTTACAGTGTTTGAATATTACATAGTAATGTTTGTTGGTGTTTCTTAATGTGTGAGTATTTTTGTATTAAAACTATGGTTTTTTTAAGATATTAATAAACTTTATATTTATTTATTAAACAAAATCTTAGATATCCATAATAGTGAGTAAAGAGAATAATTAATTTTAGAAATACTTAAAAGAATAACTTATGATTTGGGGAATTCCTGAAAATTCCTGAGAGGTCTCATTTTTTGTTCGTGAATCCCAAAGATATTATCTGAGAGAAACTGTGGGGAATACTACGTTAAGATTGCTGAAACCTATTGGACAGTCTCCCTCAACTTATTGCTCTGGGTTCTCCATTAAACAATCAATCAAGCAAGTTTCCTCTCAGGTTTTCTTTATAAAAATGTCATTTTTCTATTTTTTTATGCCAAGTGTGTTTTTTTTAAACAACTATATTGAGGTCTGGTTGATCTGTAAAAAGCTATATATATTTAATGTATACAACTCATTGAGTTTGGGGGTCAGAATACACTCAGAAAAACACTCCTACTATCAAGGCTATAGACATGTTCACCAACTTCCAAGGTTTCTTTTTGCCCTCTTTATTATTATTACTAGTGGCCCAGTGCATGAAATTCGTGCACAGGTTAGGAGTGGTCCCTCAGCCCAACCTGCCCCCTCTCACATACTGGGAGCCCTTATGGGATGTCCAACTGATGGCTCACCCCCAGCCTGCCCACGGCCTAAAGCCTCAATTTAAAAAAAAAACCATCTGTAAAACACAGTGTAGTTCAGGAGTTTTTCATTGCGGATTGGGTTCACCAAGGAGACCATGTTCCAATGTAAAGCGGAGAAGCTTGGTGGAAGTGCAAGCGCCCCTGTAGGTAGCCAGTGTGGGCTCAGGCTGTCAGGGCTCCCAAACCTGTTGCCTAATAGAGCTGCTTTGTCTACTAAAGAAAACACTCTTCTCTTGTAGTCCTTTCTACATTTTTTTCATAAGCATCCCTTTAGAGAAGACTTCTTTAATGTGTCCCTTTCCCCCAAAAGAGAGATGATCAATTATTTCAAGGAGCAGGGCAGGGGGGGGGGGGGGGCGGGGGGGGGGGGAGGAGGAGGCAAAGAAGACCTAGGTCCTTGCAATCACCAGAGAACTCTGAACTCGCTGTGTCAGAAGGTAATCCTGTGGAGGGAAGAGCAGAGCAAATGGAAAAGTCTGTGTCCTTTTAAGCTTTTTCTGGACGCAAAGGCTTTGATCCTGTGATGTGTCTGATGGTAATTTTCTGCATTTCTGGGTCAGATAGGATATGAGTGAACAGATTCAGGAAGCTGTTGTTCCTTAGTGAGTTTTTCTGTCCCATTTTCACTGAATTGATCAATAATCTGAGCTCTGTGGTGAAAATGTTGGGCTGTGACCTGGGTTTAGGCGAAACCTCAATTAAAGCTGTGAACTAAGAAAAAAAAAGAGCCGCCACCATCGCCACCCCTCCCCATCCCCCCTGCCCGCTTCTGCATTCAAGTGGCTGGAGGGCCGCGGGGTGCCGCCGCCACTGCCACCGCCACCACCTCCCCCACCCCTCGCTGCTTCCTTGTTCCACGCTCAGTACTTCAAACTCTCTCCTACAGAGAGTTCACAGCTTTAATTGAAGTTTCACCTAAAACCCAGGTCACAGCCCCAACATGTTCACCACAGAGCTCAAAACTACATTTCCCACAATTCCTGCTGCTCCTGATACCCTGTGGGGCCCGCCCAGTCCCACCTCTGTGGGCACGCTGCAGCACGGCCACGCCCCTGCATGCCTCGTGGCTTCGCCTCTCTTTCTGCTGGCCATGCTCCCTGCTCCTGATTGGCTGGTAGCATAGCCAATCAGGAGCCAAAGTACCATCACATTTGCATGTTACTCTTTTATTAGATAGGATTGTTGCTGTTGTTATTATTGTTAGTGTGTGTTAAGCACACTTATCATAAGATTTACTCTCTTTTTGGAGGGAGTACAATACCAAATACCAACCTGTACTACAAAGCTGCTGTTCTCAAAACTGCATGGTACTGGCTCAAGAACAGACATATAGATTAATGGAATAGAACAGAGAATCCAGAAATTGACCCAAGCTATCATGTTCAATTAGTATTTGACAAAGAAGACAAGCACATATAATGGAGTCAAGATAGTCTTTTCAATAAATGGTGTTGAGAAAATTGGACAGATACATGCAAAAAAATGACACTAGACCATCAACTTACACCACACACAAAAATAAACTCAAAATGCAAGAGAGCCCACTGCATGGGAGGACAAATTTGCCAATGTTATATCTGATAAGGGTTTAAATCTCCAAAATTTATAGGGAGCTCATACAACTTAACAAAAGGAAGCTAAACATCCAATCAAAAAATTAGCAAAGATCCTACCTAAATACACTTTTCTGGACATTCAGAGGCCAAAAGATATATGAAAACATGCTCAAACTCACTAATCATCTGAAAGATGCAAACTAAAACAACAATAAGGTACCATCCCACACCTCTCAGAATGGCTATCATCAATAAATCAACAAATGACAAGGGCTGGTGAGGATGTGGAGAAAAAGGAACCCTCCTACACTGCCGATAGGAATGCAGACTGGCGCAGCCACTGTGGAGAACAGAATGGAGTTTCCTCAAAAAATTTAAAATGGAACTCTCATTTGACCCAGTAAGCCCACTTGTAGGAATTTATCCTAAGAAATCAGAAACACCAATCAAAAAGGATATATGCACCCCTTTGTTCATAGCAGCACAATTTATAATAGCTAAGATTTGGAAATAGCTTAAGTGCCCCTCGGCAGATGAGTGGATTAAAATATGGTGGTACATCTACACAATGGAATACTACGCTGCAGTAAAAAAGAAAGAACTCTTACCATTCCCAACAGCATGGATGGAAATAGAGAGCATTATGCTAAGGTGAAATAAGCCAGTCAGAGAAATATAAATATCACATGATCCCACTCATTTGTGGAATATAATGAACAACATAAACTGATGAACAAAAATAGACCCAGAGATTTAGAAGCATTGAACAAATTATCAAACCTTAGAGGGAAGGCAGGGGAGAGCAGAGGGCTGGAGGGGTAAGAGAGCAACCAACGGACCCGGACAATAGGAGGGTGGGGCGTGTACTGGGGAGCAGGAGAGTGGGAAGAGGTCAATGGGGAGAAAAGAAGACTATGTAAAATTTTCAACAATAAAGAATTAAAAAAAAGATTTACTCCCTCAGAAAAATTTTAAGTATACAGTAAGTATTTTTCAGCTATAGGCACTGTGTTATATAGGATATCCCTAGAACTTATTCAGCTTGCATAATTAAAACTTTGTGCCCTGCCGGGGCCAGCCGGCATCAGTCGAGCAGTCCCTGAAACGGGGGTGAGGCTTACGGAAAGATAGAGATAGAAAGGTGGATAGAAATACAGAAGAAACAAAAGACATGGGATCAGGAGGTCCGCAAAGCCCTCTTTAGGACTGCGGCCCAGAGTTTATTTCACTACACTCCTTTAAACAGTTCTGGTTACATATTACACAATTCCTTGTTCCCCAAACAACAAAGCTACATTCTATTGTAAACATGTTTCCCCATTAAACCCCTTATCTTAACTAACTTCCTTAGGCTATATGTCCATCCAAGACACCGGCCACCTAAATCTTTTCCCATTTTCCCACAGACAGTTTGGCTATTTACAATGTTATGTACTGGAGAGCAGTATTGTTTACTAAACAACAATTGAAGGTAATCATTGGGGGGGGGGGGCGGTGGTGGTGGTGGTGCAGAAACCATAATTAACCTTTAGAGCAGACAGGCCTTGCAAGGCCTGCCCTCTCGGAGAATCTTTGTTCCCTGAGGGCGCTCTCCACAGTACCCTTTGACCATCATCTTCCCATGTCCACTCCCTAACTCCTGGAAACAACCATTTTAACTATCTCTATGAGTTTGATTATTTTCAGATTCCACATGTAAATGAGATCATACAATATTGGTCTTTCTGTGTCTGGCTTATTTTGCTTAGCATAATGTCTTCCAATTCTAGCTATGTTGTTGCAGAGTTGCCACATGTTTTTATTTATTTTTATTTGTTCATTTATTGATCTAAAATGCCTTTATTTTTCCTTCATTAAAAAATGTTTTCTTTTCTTAAATAACTTTGACAAAGTAGTTTTCCACAGTCTTTTCTCCTTGTGTTTGCATGTCTATGTGCTGTGGTTGGCAGTGAGAACCATCGCTGGGTGGACAGCAGCCTGAATACAGTGCTTGTGGGCTCTTAGTGGGCACAGTGGTTCTCATGATTGTACTGAACTTCAACTACTAGTTCTCAGTGCTTTTTAATCTTCATGAGCTTCTCCCCAGGGCAGGAGAGTTCTGCTGAAGGTGAAGTTCACGGAAGAGGAGTAGCATAACACGTGCTTTCCCAGTGTCCTCTGCCCCATGGGGAAGGGCAGAACCTAGGAACATGGGTTACGAGATCAACGGCAACAAAGGAAATCCAGGAGTGGCATACGCTCTAACATCATAACCCAGGAACCCCTTTGTCCCAGAAGTCCCCCCCGCCCCAGCCCTGTCATGAACCCCTACCCTGCTGCTGGAATCTCCTTAGAGTTTGGTAGAGGGTGCAGGAGAGGTGCAGCAGTCTGTGAGACCGAAACTCTGGGCACAGACACTTGGCTCTTGCAGCCATGGGTCCTGACCCTCCGAGGAAGGCTTCTCTTCCCCAGTCAGAGCTGGCTGCAGGATCCTGGGCAGGCTGCTGCTCTGGGGACTGCTACCTGCCAGGCCTCGCCTTGCTTCCTGGACTGGAAGAGGGTAGTTCTGAGTTGCCCAGCGTGACTTAGGGAGCAGGGGAGCTGGGCTGAGGGGACAGAAAACCCACACTATTTTCCACAGTGGCTGCACCAGTCTGCATTCCCACTGGCAGTGTATGAAGGTTCCTTTTTCTATGGGATGGGTGTGGCTGCCTGGCCACCAGGAGTGCCAGCAGAGGTACCAGCAGCATGTCCTAGGACACCATCAGCAAGGCAGCAGATCTTGTGGGGTGACGGAAGTGGTAGGGTGAGCGTGGCCTAGTCTTGCCTCCAGTGCTGGCCAGCCCTCTGGGAACTCTCCCAATGGGTCAGTGTGAAAGTGTTGATAGCTGAGCCTGGGGACTGGCTGGGAGGATGGCTGTGCAAGAGCCAGGAGAAGAGGCTGCCAGGGCTCTTATCCCCGCCCTGCAGGAGGGCTCTGACTTCTCTCTGCCTGTGGTTTTCTCCTCCTTCCTCAGACGCTGGGATCTTTACATCGGGGATTAACTCAGCTCCAGGGGAGCAAGTATTGGCTGCTGGTGATCCGTGAGATAGCCTACCTCTCTTGCGCACCTTTCTGTTCTGTCAGAAGGGAGCGATAGAGGGTCTTTCCTCCTAAACCCTTTGCCCAATGGACCTGTCATCACAGCTGGCTGTTATCCGTAGAGGATTCTTCTTTGGGGCCTACCCCAACCTCTTGGAACATGAGGAGAGCTCTATAAAGTGTAAGGTCCCCATCTCTGAGACTCACCTTTTTCCTCTAAAGCCTCTCGGAGAAGGGAAGAGTTCTTAGGATCCTGGTAGGAAACACCCTTAAAAACTGAAGAAGGCATCTCTTCCATTAACCTCTACTACTGTGAACTCCCTGTAGCAGAGAGAGAGATAGAGAGACAGAGAGAGAGAGAGAGAGAGAGAGAGAGAGAGAGAGAAGGAGGAAGGGAGGGACAGAGAAAGGGGCAAGGGGGCAGCTGCCTGGGCAATACCCAGAGCCTGGAGTAACAGGCCCATGGATGTCGCCCAGAACTACCTTCCAAGGGAGAACCAATGGCCAGCACAACAGACCCCTGGCTCTCTTGAGCTTTCCGAACATCCTGTTTGTTTACAGAAGGCTTAGAAAAATGAAGGCACCCAGGACCAGTTCTATGCAGAAGACAGGGAAGTGAGGTTCTTAGGGGAGCAGCCACGGCCCCTGGGGGAGGGCAGCTGTGGTCAGGTTGGGGAGGCCAGTTGGCTGGTCCCTCCCTGAACGCAATATGGTAGAATAAACAGGCCACTGTTCTGACATCCAGCTTGCCTGGCCCATGGTTGGCATGGCTGGCCAACCCAGTGGTGGAGAGACTTCATTACAGACACGCTGCCAATAAGTGCCCCAGCTGGTTCTCCCCCAGCACCCTCGTCTGTCTGCACCCCATCCTCAGGGCCCTGTGGCTCCAGACGAGATCAAAGGTTCCTGCTCTTCTTGGCCAGAGGCCTCAGAGAGATTTGTACGAGTCTTTCCATTTTGGGCTCCTGGTTCCCGGAATTTGAAAATCTGGCTGTGAACCCTTACTCCAGGCCAACTGCTGGCACCAGCGTTACAACAGGGACCCACTTCTACCTCCCCCCGCCCCCTTTCAAGTCAAATATGGAAAAACTCCATTTGGCAGTTCTTTTCCCTGAAATAGCAACATGAAGAGAGACAAGTATTCCATTTAAAAAAGAGAATTTTGGACTGAATCATGAGTTTTCATATAATGTTATTTTAATAAGTAATACCTTCAACTCTGTCACCACACTCCTGCTATTTGTGATTATAAATGGCTTTCTAGACTGGGGATGCAAGTCAGTTCTGAAGCCACCCCCGGGACTTTAAAAACACAGTGTATTGAGAGGGAGGGAGGGAGCGGGGGGCGCTTTTTAAACACAGTGTATTAAGAGAGAGACTTTTAAAACACAGTGTATTAAGAGAGAGACTTTTAAAACACAGTGTATTAAGAGAGAGAGAGAGAGAGAGAGAGAGAGAGAGAGACCTTAAAACATAATGTATTAAAATGGAGATAGAGAGAAGATTAATTAAACCCAAGAGTCAGAGAATAGGAAATTCCAGGTAAATAAGCTCCCTGCAGGTGGCTCTGGGGCACAGCTCTGCTCACCTTGGGGCAGGGCGTTTGTTTCTCCGCTGGGCAAGCCAGAGGGACCTGGTGACTCAGTGTTTTTCTTTGGAGCCAGCGCATCGTCCCTGAAGGGATCCTGTGTTTCCTCTCAGACACATTCTCCTGCCACCTCCCACCGCGGTCAGAGAAAAGAGAGAAAGACCATTTGAAGCCTTTCTGCTGCAGCCTTTGAGACTCTGTAGCCGCCGAATGCCTGGCCTAGATACACCAAGTGATGCCAACTTAGTTTTTTCCAATGTTATGATTCCCTCCATTTCCCTTCCTTCCCACCTTCAGTCCTAGCTTTCATTCTGCTCATCTGACACTTGGCCGGAGTGGTGCAGGGGGGAAGCAGGACCCCTGGGAAGGAGTGGCAGGCTGGCAGGGGCAGGGCCCTGAGGAAGGCTCTCAGTGGCCTCCTAGGCTTAGAAGGCTTCCCAATAAGGGTGGGTTTGAAGAGTGAGTGAGAAGCGGGTTCCTGCTCCAGAGGCCCGAGACTGTCCTGCGGATGTGGCTCCAAGTGAACAGAGAGGTGGAACTGGGAGAAAAGAGCCCGAAATAAATTTGCCCAGATGGAGTCAAAGGGCAAGGAAGAGATGAGGGCAAGTCTTGGGAAGGACAGTGTTGGGCCCTCAAGGAACACAGAAGCCAAGAGTGGTGTCTTCCAAGCCCCAGCTGGGTGGCCCTATAACCAAAAAGTTTCGAGTTTGATCCCAGTCAGGGCATATACCTAGGTTATGGGTTCAATCCCCAGTTGGGGTGCATATAAGAGGCAACCAGTAGATGTTTCTCTCTCTCTCTCTCTCTCTCTCTCTCTCTCTCTCTCTCTCTCTCTCTCTCTCTCAAAGCAATAAACATATTCTGAGTTGAGAATTTAAAACAAGTCTTCTGTGATGTCATCTTCCTAAGTAATGCACAGCAAGACAAATGAATAAACAATATTTATGGCGCAGTCAGTATGGCTCAGTGGTTGAGCATTGACCTATGAACTGGAAGGGTGAGGTTCGGTTCTGGGTCAGGGCACATATCTGGGTTTGGGGCTTGATCCCCAGAAGGGGGCATGCAGGAGACAGCCAATCTATGATTTTCTTTCATCATTGATGTTTCCATCTCTCTCTCCTTGTCCCTTCGTCTATGAAATCAATAAAAGCTTATTTTTAAAAATTTGTGTTTTAACTTTCACTGTAAACATTCCCAAACACATAAAGGCAAAAATAATACATGAACAAATAAATAACAGGCATGATCTTATTACTTTGAGGTACTAATTATGTACATTCCTTTCTATTTGCCTTCTCATCTTTTTCCTTTGATTCTGTGTCTGGATATAGTTATACATTTAATAAAATTAGGACCATCCCTTATATACATTTGCAGCTTGACTTTTTAAATGTAACATTTTATATAGAAATCCAGCATTTTCCACTAATCGGTTATTTATGGGTTTAGAGGAGTTATCTGCCAAAGGCCAGAAGTTTCTAGTACAGGTTTTGGGAAGTAACTCTGTGGAAAATGGTGTTGGTGAGTCTCAGGCAGCAGGTTGTGGGTGGAGCAGAGCACTCCCTCAGCTTGGCAGCCAGCACAGGGGGCTGCTGTTCTGAGAAGGAAGAAGGCAGCAGAGGTATATTAGAAAAAAGGGCTTTGTTCTCCTCGGGTATGGCAGGTGGGAACCCAAAAGGCTGGAGCTGCTGTGTCACGATGGGGTAAGAGCTTCCCAGTTGAGGGCAGAGGGGTGGACCCCACGAGGAGGATGGCCATGCAATTATTTATTTAGCATCTACTATGCGCTGGGTCTTGGGGGCTATGCAAATATTATTTGCCATTCACCTAACAACCTGACAAAACAGGTGTTATCAGCCATATTTTCCATGTGAAGAAACTAAGACTCTCAGTGATTAACTGACCAGTCCCCAGTCACACAGCAAGTAAACTGCTGTGTGAGGACCATAGCTGGGTTTCCAAGAGTTAGAAGAATATAAAAATACTAGGGGCCTGGTGCACAAAACTCGTGCACTGGGGTTGGGTGATCCCTCAGCCCAACCTGCCCCCTCACACATACTGGGAGCCCTCTGGCCGAGGCTTTAGGCCTTGGGCACCCAGCCGTCACCCTGCAATGGAGCAGATGGCTGGCTCCATCCCAGCCCTGCCCCCCGACACCTACAGCCAGGGCCTTAGCCCCGGCCAGCTGGCTTCCAGCTAGAACAAGCCTTGGCCCCACCTGCCCAGGCCCACCACCTCAGCCACACACCCCTAGGTGCGGGCTTCCTCGGCCACGCCCCCAGCCCCTCCCCCATGGTCCGGGCTGCCTCGGCCACGCCCCCTGCAACCTGGGCTGCCTCAGTCACACCCCCTGCAGCACCAGGCCACCTCAGCCACACCCCACGCTCTTGATTGGCTGGTGGGCGTGGCTTGTGGGTATAGCGAAGGTACAGTCAAACTTGCATATTACTCTTGTATTAGATAGGATAGGCTTCAAAATAAACAAAAAGCAGGAACCCGAATCATTTTTATTAAAACACAACTTTCTTTTAGACTGTAAAAGGGGTAAATATTTTTTGAAGAAAAATTGCTACTCGACTCTTTAGTACTTTAATCTGGGAAGTCTCTGCATATCTGATTTTTCCCATCATGATCTTACATTAATTCATTTGACAAACACTTAATTTTCAATGACTGTGTATCAGTCACCGTTAAGAGGAATTAAAAAGAGAGGATGATCTAGCCTAGTGGTCGGCAAACTCGTTAGTCAACAGAGCGGCAAACCGAGGTTCGTGAATTGTGTTTGGCGATCACTGAATTCTAGCCTCTACCTTCAAGAAACAGGCAGTGCCCCCGAGTCACCTGTTGGGATTTCTGTCTCATCCTAACCAGGGGCTGAGGAAGAGGCTGTGGGAGGAGATTAACCCTGCCTGGGGAGATCCAAGAAGACTTCAAAATGGAGGTGCTGTTTCCTTCTCTGAGCCATGATCATGTCACCTGTTAAATGCAGGAACTGGACAAGAGTGGTTTCTGACTGGAGCATTCTGTCATTCTCATTCCCTGGTGTGACCTGGGTTTGCCACCAAGGGCATGGCTTTTCCACACGTGGGAAACTACATGTGTGTCACATATGTGTTCCATGGGCAGCCTGCGCTGGGCCTACATTGCACGGCTGCTCCACAGTCCCCTCTGCTGCAGCGTGGCAGTGGCCCCAGAGGCACCTTCCTCCAGGCCTGCTGGTGGCCAGGAGAGATCTGCTCCGCTACGGCTTCCAGTTCTTTTTCCCTCCTAAGTTTAGCTTCCTCCCTCTTTCAATGCTTTATAGTGGTTTTTTTTTTTTTTTTTTTTTTTTTTTGGTGGCAGATCATCACATGATCTAATCCTCCTCATGCCCAAATTCCCTGGAAAGATAGACCCCAAGGTCAGCACTTGTTCCCATTCAGCCCTGTGTCTCTCCAAATCTCAGCATGGTACCTTGTGCACAGAAGATGTTCAATTCACGTGGAAGAATGAATGGAGTTTTCACTTCGGGAATGTCTTTGCTTGGGTTTAAAAGTGCCTGCATTTGTTTGTTTAAATTGCCACAACAGTAGCTAAAAACAACATAAAGATGTTGTCTTTCAGTCTGGAGGTCAAGAGGTCTGAGATGGCTCTCGCTGGGCTGAAATCAAGGTGTTAGCAGAATGTATTCCTTTCTAGAAGCCCTAGGGAGAAAGCCTGCTTTTATGTTTGTTTCTTCTATTTTCACCTTGTCTAGCTTCTCAAGGCTGCCTGCATTTCTGGGCTTCAAGGTTACTGGTAGCTGGTTTAATCTCTCTCACCGGGCATCATTCTGCCACTGACTGTTCTGCCTCCCTCTCCCATCTTTTAAAGACCCTTGTGATTACATGGGGCCCATCTAAACACTCCAGGATTCTCTCTGTCTTAAGGTCCGTGAACAGCAACCTTCATTCCATTTTGCCGTGTACCATACAAAGCTGCAGGTCACAGGGATTAGAATGTGGACACCTCTGGGGGCCATTATTCTGCCTACTATGGTGTCAAGTGATTTCCTCCAGGATTCTATTTGTTCAGTTATGCCCTCAGCCAGTATTTGTTGAGCTCTCACCGTGTTCTATGTGCTCTGCTGGGTGCTGGACAATCAAAGATGTGCAATACATAGTCTTGTCGGAGGCTTAATGAACAATTGCAATATAGTCTGACCAGCACTATAATTGGTGTGTGAAGGAAACTGTGGGGGTACATAGGAGCATTGGCCCTAGAATGGAGAAAGAGACGACCAGGACCTGAATTTTAAAGGAGCTGGAATAAGGATGGGGGACATGCAGAGGAGTAGCATTTGCAAAGGCAGCGCTGTGCTCTGGAGTTATGATAGATTGCTGAAGCGTAAATCACTTTCTCCACATGCTGTCTGTGCTGTCCTTAAGAAAGAGAGTTGAGACTGACAAGGTCAGAGCAGGCAGATCATAGTGGACCTTGTGTTCAGGTAAGAAGCTGGATTTATGCTATAGCCACTGGGAAGCAACTAAAGAATGCCATACCGAGGAATGGTGGTGAGCTGAGGTGCTGGCTCTACCTAATGACTTTCCAAGAACCCTCTCTTGCATGTGCAGGCCTCCTTCCTTCCAGGGGTCACACATGCTCTATGTTTTTCTAGTGTGAGCACAGTATAGCCATTTCTACCTTTGGTGCTGACCTCTCTGGGCTAACCCTGTAGCTGCTGGTTGGCTAAGGATGTTTTGAGGTTCTCAAAGGTGACTGTGCAGCATCTCTTCCCATTTTATGCCCAGGACCTGGCCCCAATTACCTACCTGCTTTCAGCTTCATTTTCCCCAGAGTCATCTTAATTAAGGTCCTAATTAGGACAACATCAATGAACTGTATAAAATTACTGCTTGTCTCAGCAGATTTGATGCGTCTTTGAAGGATGTAGCAGAAGCAATTATGAAGCAGCTGTGGTGTAATGGCTAAAGCACTGTTTTTTAATCAGAAATTCTGTCCCCAAATTCCAGTTCTGCCATTTAGTAGCCACTTGGACTTGGGGAAGTCACATAAATTCATTGAGATTTAATTCCATCATTTACAGACTAGGGATATATTAGTCCGCATAACTTAACTGCTGTAACCAAACTTTATATCTTACTCACACAATAGTCCAACACACTTGTTCCTGGTCTGGTGGCTATTCTGCATAACGCTCCTCCAGCTTGTGACTCAGATCCAGGATCCCTCTGTCTGTGGTTCCCTCAACTCCTCCATCCTGCAGTCCTCAGAGTTCTCTACATTTGGCTAAAAGATGGGGAAAGGTGAGAGATTGTTAAGGTATTGATAGTTTGATGGGCCAGGATGTAATCCACATCCCTTTACCCACATCCCATTGGGAAAAACCCAGTCGCATGGCTGCACCCAATGTACAAAAGAAGTTGGGAAATGTAGGCTAGCTGTGTGTCTTGGATGAAAGGAAATGATTTACCGAACCATTTGCCGAACCTGGCCAGTCCTTTTGACTATCCAACTATAGGGATTAAATTGTTTCTAGAATTAAATTAGATGAGTAAGTGCTAGTGCTGAGAGCAGTTCTTGTACATGGTAAATGTTGAATGTGGGTTTGTGCATTGCAAAGAATGCCTCAGAGAGCAATCAACAAATGCTTTGGGAAGGAAATGTAAGTTGTGGGTTGTGAGAGCAGTCCTACTTCAAGGTTTCTTTTAGAGTGTATCAGGAAACAATATTCAGTAAGAAATTGTCCATTAGTATCAGTAGAAAACTTCAAAGGAAAATAATCTATTAGCCCTGGCACCTTGGGAAAGAGCTCTTAGTTGAACAGAGCACTGCTTCCTGACTGGCTAGTATCCCCAGCCTTCCTCCCCTTCCTTTGATGCCTCTTTTCTACTAATTGTACCCCTCCCCCACCATTCCCAACTCACATACAAAGATTTTCCCTTATTGAGATGGGAGCTGATAATGGAGCAGTGGTGGATTAAACCAGACAAGATAATTTGGAGGAATAAATAAGGCCACATAGCTCATCTAATGGAGAATTAAATGAAATTTGGCCTGAGAAAGGTGCAGACTAATTCAAGCTTATACAACTGAACAGAGAGTAGAGGAAACATTAATATAAATGTTTTGTAATGAAGTAAGACTTTGTTTAGCCCAAATGTTAGGGCCCTTATGCCTTTCCAATCCACTTCGAGTTCCCTGTCCTCTGTCCCTCTACATGATGATGGCATCTGAATTAGGAAAGGAAAAATTTCACTCTCTTCTTGCATATTTTGGGGATGATGATTTTATTAGAACAAGTTTTTTTTTTTTGTGTGTGTATGTTTTTTTAAGACATAATAAGAAGATTATTTCTTTTCCCTTTCACCAGTTCAAGCCCTACCTTGGAAAAAAAATTCAGGAAGAAACTATTAACTGGTGTGTGCTGCTTTTAGAGCCATCCCAGGGTAGAGATATGTCTCCATTAAGCATCCAGTTGTTGAAAGCTGCAGCAGGCTCGGTAATGAACTCTGTGGTCTGCAGGCTGGGGCTGGCTGGGAGGGGCTTTAATGGTGGCTTGGAAAGCAAGCCCCTCTCTGAAGTTGTCCATGAATGGGTCAATAGAATAGGGGGTGGGGACAGGCTGCAGAGAGGGATGTATAGGGGTAACTTGAAAGAACAGACATGGCAAATTAAAGACAAATAATGATTGTGGCTCAGGTCTCAGAGCTTTTATTCAGCCATGAGCTATTCTTGCTCTGCCTGGGGGAGACAAGGCTCCAGGCTTCTGCTTCAGAGTGGGAACATGAAAAAGAAGACAGCCTGGCCTGGTCTTGGGTCAATGGGAGGATGAGAGGTTAGGGATTAGCCCAGGAGCTAGAGGGAAGCTGGAGGAGGAGGAGTGGAGGAGGAGCTCCGCAGGTGAGTTCAGAGAATGCAGTCATCAGGATCCCAGTCCTAGAGCCCTCAGAAGCAGCCCTCCTTGCTTCTGAGAGGAGAGTGGTTGGGACCAATGTATGGCCATCTTCACTGTGGGGTGGAGAAGAGCTCTGTGACTGTCCTTCACTTTGACCAGTGTTGCTTTTCCTTATGCTGAATCTTCGTATAGAAGGGGTTTGCAATGTGTGGTTGTTAAAAACCTGGGTTTGAATTCCAACTCTACCATTTGTTAACTAGATGAACTTGAGGAAATTTGTTAACCCCTCTGAGCTTCAGAGAACAGTGATAATTAAAAGAATAATGTATATAAAACATCAGTGTCTGGCACATAAGCAATAATTGGTCAAAACTTAACTGGTACTATCAAAAATGCTTAGTATGATCCAGGAGATGACTGAAAATTTGGGAAGGCATCTCAGACAGTATGATTAAATCCTCTTCATGTAAACAAAAATATGATGGATTTGCCCCCATTGGAGTCAGACCTCGGTTTTGGTCACAGTGCCACCACTAAGAAGTCATGGAGCCTGCAGGCAGCTTGAGTATTGAGTGAGCCTTTCAGGATTCAGGTTCTCATTTTTAAAAATAGGGATAATATCAGAAAAAGACAATTATCACATCATCTCATTCATCTGTGGAATCTAATGAACAAAATAAACCGAATAAACAAAATAGATCCAGAGACATAGAAACATGGAACAGACTGTGAAATTTCAGAGGGGAGGTAGGTGGATGGGAAGAGATTAACCAAAGAACTTGTATGCATATGGTATATACATGACCCATGGACACAAACAATAGTATGGTGAAGGCCAGGGGTGGGTTAGAAGGGTCAATGGGGGATGGGGAGAGGAGGACATATGTAATACTTTCAACAATAAATATTTAATTTAAAAAGTAAAGTAGGGATATATATTAGTTTCAAGTGTACAGCACAGTGGTTAGATAATCAGACACTTTACAAAGTATTCTCCCTGATATTTCCAGTGTCAACTGACATGAGACATTGTTATTGCAATATTATTGACTATATTTTCTATGCTGTACTTTACATCCTCATAAATATTTTGTAACTACCAATCTGTACTTCTCAATCCATTCACCTTAAGAAATAGGTTAATTTGAATTTATCGAATTAAAAACTTTTGTACTTCAAATTACACTATCAAGAAAGTGAAGACAACCCACAATTTTTCTGTACATTAACATAGCTCGGGAAAAAAAAGGCTAGTCATTGTTTTTAAAAACTCACAAAATGAAAGGAATATTGCAAATGATATATCTGATTAGGGACTTGTATCTAGAATATAAAGAATTCTTTAAAAATGGGCAAAGAACCTGAATAGACATCTCTCAAAAGATATTATAGAAATGACCAAAAAGCATATGAAAAGATGCTCAACATCATTAACCATGAGGGAAATGCAAATCAAAACCACAGTGACATCCCACGTCACACACACGAAGATGGCTATAATTAAAAAGACAAAAAACAAAGCACAGAAAATGCCAGTTACTGAGAAATATAGAGAAATCTCAACTCTCCTACACTGCTGGCGGGATGTAGAATGGTGGAGCTGTTTTGGAAAAGAGTCTGAAAGTTAAATATAGTGTTACTATAAGACCCAGCAATCCTGTACCTAGGTATGCCCAAAGAAATGAGTGCATGTCTACAAAGAACTCCTTTATGAATGCTCACCATAGCATTATTTATAATAGCCAAAATGTAGAAACAACCTCATTGATGAATGGATAAACAAAATGTGATCTATGTATCTTTGTGATGGAATGTTATTTGGCCACAAAAAGGAATGAATTTTGATAGCTGCTACATACATAGATGAACTTTGAAAATATTACAGTCATAAAAGATCACAAATTACTATATGACTCCATGCACATGAAATGTCCAGAATAGGCAAGTACATAGAGATAGAAAGTAGGTTAGTGGTTGCCGGGCTGGTGAGAAGGGGGGGTGGGGGGCGCCTGTAGGGGAGGCTTTAGAAGTGATGGCTGAAGGGGTTTCTTTGGGATGATGAAAATATTCTAAAGTGGATTGTGGTGCTGGCTCACAACTCTGCACATACTGAACACCGGTGAATTGTACACTTTAAATCGGTAAATTGTATGGTTTGTGCATTATAGCTCAAAAAGCTGTTACAAAAAAACCCCCCAAAACCCAAATGCATATTATGTCAGGTGGTGCTATGCCCTATGAAAAGAATAAAGCAGCAGCAAGGATCAGTGCTGTTTAGATAGCGAGCTTCAAGAGGTGACATAAAAGGGAGAAAGAGCGAGCTCTATAGATACGTGGGGGGAGAACGGGCCAGGCTGAAGGACCAAGTGCAGGGCCCAAAGCCACAGAGAGCTCCTAGGGCCAGGAGCTGCGGGGATCTTGGCTGAGCTAAAAGGGCAAGGAGGAATGACAGGAACTGGCGTCGCAGAGGAAGGCACCAGCCCAAGCCAGATCACATAGGACCTGGAGGCCCCAGGGCGGCAGGTCAGACTCTATAGTGTGAGGGAAAGCTGCTGGAATCTTTGAAACAGCAAATGGATTCACATTTTTAAATTACTCTGATAGTGGAATGAGTGAAATGTTGGTAACCAGCTCTCTAGGGGAAAAAAGGAAAAAGAAAAAGAAAAAAAGACCCCGGTTTGTAATACTTGCTCATTTCTGTGGTGTAAATGCTCCTGCCATGGCCCATTTAAAACTACCAAAAGTCTGGCAAAATTCCCAAAAGCTTAGCAGTGGATTCTATGAGCCAGTGTGAGCTGGGGCACACCGCTGGCAGGACACCAACAGAGAGACTTCTAGAGCAGTAGCAGCGAGGTGAGAAAAAGAAGTAAGATTGGGGTCTACTTGTAAAGTTTCCTTCTATTGTGAATCAGAGTACGTGATGTTCTTGTTATATGTCTCTTAATTCTCAGTCCAGCCCGGGGCCACCATTAGGCCATAGAGTACCTTTGTGCAAATTAGGAAAACATAGCCCTTCCCCGGGCAGCGAGCAGCCCTGTCTGTGCCAGGTGTAGTGCACGGAGTTCAGGCTGGATGTCAGGGTTTCCGCCTCACTCGCTGGCAACTCTGTAACCTGCCAATTCATAATGCAGCAACCTTTAACAATGCTGATGAAGCTAACTAATGTCACGGCTCCAGTTTCACAGAGGAGAAATGGGTGGTCCATCTTAGTTAAGTCACTTGCCTGAACTGGAGGAATTGGAATGTAAACCCAGTTGGCCCAGTCACAAAGCCTGGGGCAGTCTTCCTTGAAAACATAAGCCTATGAGTCTGCTTCTCATCAGGACCTCAAATGCACTTCAGCATAGCCTCACATTCCAAAGGGAGTCTGTTCGCAAGGTTGCAAGGGCGGGGAAGTGAGAGGGACAGAAAGAATGGAGAAACCAAGGGTCATGGATTTTTATGGTACAATTTTACTCCTATAGCTCTGGCAACTTAAGGTAAAGAGAAGGAAGTTATTGAGTTCCAAGTTATGTAAAGTATTCTAAATATATTGACCTTAATTTAGGAGGAAGAGACGTTTTAGAGCACTAAGGCTCAGAGAGGTTAAGAAATGTGCCCAGGGCACCCAGCTGGTGATTGGCATCTGGGGCAGTGGTCAGTGCTCTTTCCTAGAAGGTCACAGGTAAGCCAGCCCCTTACTGAAAGGTTTAGGAACTTGACATCAAGCCAATGTACAGGGATTTTTATTCACTCAACAAACCATGAGAGTCTATTATTTATCATCCACCCCAGTTAGGTCTTAGGGCTGCAGTGATGAATAAGACATTGTCTCTGACCTTGTAAATTACTCCACACCTACTCCATGTTCTCCTAAACAAATTGGGGCACAAATCCCATTGCTCACTCCCATCTATCCATGGCTTTCAGGGAACGCAGCAGTTCACATGGTTTGACAGTTCCCTAAGCAGCTGTGGGAACTGGAATCTAGACACATGGAAAGTGTCAAACATTGCCACTTCTTTTTTCTGTGCTCAAAATGTTGTTTTGCCCCTTCCTTTGCCAATTCCTAAGCTGAAAAAAAAAAAGAATGCCTACTGCCGAATTTCTAGACAGCACTGGACCTGCCCTCCATTTGCACCTGCTCCTCCATTCTTGGTCTCCTTATTTTTGACAAGGGAGCAAGAATCTGTTTTGTGAGGATGTGGGGCACTTCCCTAGAGCAGGGCCCCTTCCTGGAGTTGGGAAGGACCAGAGGATTAGGATGGAAGTTTTCTGTTTCTTTTTCATGGAAATGGAATTCAAATTGGAACCTTATGTCTGGTTCCTATGTGCTGCAGAGCATGGCTAGAGCCAGATCTGGCATCTGAAGGTCGGCTGCCTCTTGGATTAGCTAAGCTTTCTCCCTAAATGAGAGAAAAGGTATACCCTAAATAAGAGAAAGGGTATACCCTTTCCCTGTAAAGACTCACTTCTGGTGATAAGATAGTGAAACACCAGGTCTAGGGGTATGTGTGTGTGTGTGTGTGTGTGTGTGTGTGTGTGTGTGTGTGTAAAGGGAGCCTCAGAGGGCTAGCTCAGCCTTCAGTGGGAGATTCTCTCTCTCTCTCTCTCTCTCTCTCTCTCTCTCTCTCTCTCTCTCTCTCTCTCCGTGTGTGTGTGTGTGTGTGTGTGTGTGTGTGTGTGTGTGTGTACATCCTCTCCTATTAGATAGACTGTCCTTGGGTTCAGGAACCATGACTATTTTGTTCACATTGTATATCCAGTTCCTAATAAAGCATCTGGTGCACAAAAGATGCTCAATAATTGTTTGTTGAATAAATGGATGAATTCCACTCAAGGCTCCATATGCATGGGAAGAGACAGCAGGCAATGAGGAGAAAGAGTCAGCATGGCAGCACGGATAGCTCTTTCAAGGAGCCTGCTTCCTGTCCTCTCCACAACCACAAGTACTGCTCAATTCACTCTGATATGGTGGAGAGTTTTATTTCTTTTGCAGTTAACACAGCTTGAGGAGTTCAGGGCTCAGAGTCCTATCTGCACGATTGCCTAGGAAAATGTAAAATGCCTGCAATAATTAATTTGGGCTTTTCAGGTTAACAAGTTCTGGGAACAAATGGGACACACAGAGTACTTTGAAATTTTTAGATGACAAATCAGTTGGAAATGTCCTCTACTATAATTTTCATATTTTGCAGTAAGTATAAAATCATGCAGCCTCTGCCGTTCATCTCATCCTCAGATGAGCACCCACTAATCCAAAAATGTACAGGAATACTTTTGAATAGAGGGGAATGGCACCTGGGGTGGTAAGTGTGTTGGCTTCCTCCCTCCCTCTCTCCCTCCCTCTGTGACCTGGGGGTGCAGCCCCATGGGGAGGGGAATGCCGGAACCCTCGCTCTGGCTCAGGGTAGCACTGTCACCCGTCGGTGGTCAGAGCCCAGCTGGCCTCTGTAAGTTGTGTCTGGGAGGAAGTGAGATCCTCTTTACACCAGGCTTCCTGAACTACCCAGAGCCCTGGGAGGAGGAATGAATATTTTATAAAAGGCCATAAAACATAATCTGTTACTTGGAGTGAATTAGAATCTGTAGTTAAAAAAAGAGAGAAGTTACCATCAGTGGGCCAGGAGTTTTGCATTATTTAGGCCCAGCTATTTCATTACATCAGTAAAGCAGAAGAACCAGAACATTAAATCACACCCTCTGCTCCTCTGGAAGGGAAGCAGCATCTGGGAGGCCCAACTCCACCCAACTCAGACTCACTCGGCAGGGGCAGTGGCCCTCTGCCTGGGCAGGGGCCACCCAGCCTCCCCTCACTGCCCCCATGTGTTTACATCAAAGAAAGGTGGGAGGGGAGTATTCTGCAAGGCATGGCTCTTTGTTCTTCCATTACTGACTGGCTTTACCTATATACCCATTATTTGGGGTGATGTCTTTAGTTAGATTTTCTGTGTCTTGTCCAGCTCTTCTTTCTTCTGCCATCCAACTCCTTTCTCTGTGACTGTATTCTCTCTCTCTCTCTCTCTCTCTCTCTCTCTCTCTCTCTCTCTCTCTTTCTCTCTCTCTTTTTCACACACACACACACACACACACACACACACACACACACACACTCATGTTCACACATGCAGCTCTACAGGATTTGCTTTTGCTCCATCACTGCCCTGAGAAGGATGGTGTTATTCTAGGTGAAGAGAGATACTTTTGGATCTTGTGGCCTCTATGTCACCTGTTTAGTAACCAACACACTCTCTGCATAGGCCACGTGCTCTCTTCATATCTTCTTTCTGGTTACGTTGTCCTCCCCTGTTCCTCATTGTTACTCATCAACTAACATGAGCAGCACCTGATATGTGAAGGGTATTGTGGTAGGCCAGGAGGGATAGATATATTAGACAGGGTCCTTGTCCTCATAATGATTGGAATCTGTGGGAACTTGTACTTCTTTCTGATCTGCACTTCATCACAGGAGCGTTTGCTATTGCTAACCTGGGGTAGAGAAAGCATGCTGACAGGAATGGAGAGATCTGGGTTCCCATCATGGCGCCTCGGCAGTGGAGAAGTCATTGTTCCTGCTGAAGTTCTGTTCTAGCATCAGCAAAACAATGCAGCTTAGGTGATGTTCACTGTTACTCTCGATGCTTGGTGTCTGTGATTCCATTTTTTCAAATTATGTTCTGCATCACACAGATCTTTCAAAATGTAAGCTTCCGTGAAAAACAGGATCCCATAACTGGGCTAAATAATGTTAAGGGGTGTATCAGAGCCATTTTATTTTATTTTATTTTATTTTATTTTTATTGTCGAGTGTATTACAGATGTCCCCCAATTTTCTCCTCTTTCCCTCTCCTTCCAGCCCCTGCGCACCCCAGGCCTTCACCACGCTATTGCCTATATCCATTGGTTATGTGTACAGTATCTTAATAATATATAAAGAAGTAATATGCAAATTAGGCTGGGACTCTGTAATGGGACGACAGGACGGGAGGAGGTCGTGCATGCATGTGAGGCCCGAAGCTAAGACGGAGACAGAGACAGAGACAGGGGAGCCTGCCCGAGCTGGCGCCGCAGCTTGGGTGGCCTGGAGTGGACACAGGCAGGGGGGTGGTAGAGGGGGGTGTCTGGGACTGGCCCAGGTGCTGCGCCAGCTCAGATACCCCTGGAATGGACACAGGTGGGGGAGGGAGAAGGGGGAGCTGGGGCAGAAGTCAGGTGTGGGTTCTGATGGTGCAGCAGCCCACAGGGTGCCTCCTCGCACAGTGGGAGGCAGGGTGCCTTCTTGCCTGGTTTCAATCTGGGGCTGGGCCTCTGTCTGTATATAAGTTATTTGATTAATTTCTTCCTGTCTCTCCCCTCCCTCCCTCTGAGCTACGTTAGTCTGTTCCATGCCTCTGGACCTACTTTGTTTATCACTTTATTATGTTCATTAGATTCCACATATACGTGAGATCATGTGATATCTGTCTTTTGCTGCCTCACTTATTTCACTTAGCATAATATCTTCAGGTTTATTCATGCTGTTACTAAGGGTAAGAAATCCTTCATTTTTATTGCTGCATAGTATTTTCACTGTGTAAATGTACCACAGTTCTTTATCCACAGCACTTGGGCTGTTTCTAGATTTTAGCTATTGTAAATTGCACTGCTATGAACATAGAGGTACATCCATTCTTTCTGATTGGTGTTTCAGGCTCTTTGTATATATTCATAGAAGTGAGCTCACTGGGTCAAATAATGGTTCCATTTTTAATATTCTGAGGAAATTCCATATTGTTTCCCATAGTGGCTGCACCAACTGCATTCCAACCAGCAGTGCACTAGGGTTACCTTTTCTCCATATCTTCGCCAGCACTTGTTGATTTATTGATAGTAGTCATTCTGACATGTGCTAGGTGATAGTTCATTGTTTTTTTAATTTGCATCTCTCGGATGATTAGTGATGTTGAGCATTTTTCATATCTTTATTTGCCATCTGTATGTCTTCTTTGAAGAAGTACCTCTTTGTTAATTGGGTTGTCTTCCTTTTGTTTGTGTATTAGAGCATTTTTTAAATAGCCTTCATTTTAATGTCTATTGTAAACCTCTGAGCCAGTTAAAGTATCAGATTCTAAAACTCATTGAATTGGGTAGTGTGTGTGTGTGTGTGTGTGCGTTTTGTGTGTGTAAATATCTATTAACATGATGTAAAATTAGAATTGTATAAAACACAGTTTGGGAATAAAGAACAGAGTGCTTGTAGCACAAGCTCTGACATTAAGACTGCTTGCATTTGAAGTCTGCTCTAGTGCGCACTAGTTCTGCAACATGGAAAATATGTAACTTCTCTGTGTTTCATTTTTCTTATTTTTATAAGGAGGTTAGGGAAAGTTATTACCTCACACCTCTTAGAAAAGTGCTTAGAATACAGTAAGCATTCGCTAAATTCATATATATAGCTATTACTATACTTAGTTAATATTTAATAAACACAACACTTTATCATGAAGATTTAGCATAGTCCATGATCCCAAGATGTCAACTAGGATACCAGAATTAGACAAAGGGTTTTATTACCTTAGTGGTTCAGAGTTAGGTCAGAAAATGGACAAAGGACAAATATGTAGACTAGTTCCATATAAACACATGAGAAAATCTCTATAAAATGATATGGTAAGGAGAGAATTAATCAACAATAAGAACAAAAAAGTTGGCTAAAGTTAAGCTTTTGAAGTGAATTTCATGATCCATGTTCAATTTCCTTTTGTAGCCACAGAACATTAATGACTTCTGTGTCATATGTATCTTCCAAGAAGGAAAGCAAGTAAGTGTATTGGTCAGGAAAGGCTAGGTTATGCTCTAGTAACAAAAATACCATAACTCTTAACTCTTGTTTATATCATTTGGCTTGTGGTCAAGTTGTTTGTGTAATATGTTGCTTCACTTAAAGTCTTCTTAGAACCATCAACAATGTTAAGTGAGGACTTACTGTATATATCATGACTGATGTTCTTGGGATTTTGCCTTATCTCTTCCAATTGGGGTCACAGATTGGTGAGACAGCCACATTCTCCGTCCTCTTGAGTGCTTTGGATTGCTATGGCAAAGAGAAGAGCTCTGGTAATGGAACACTGCAGTCCAGATATAGCACATGTCATAACTTGTCAGCTAGAACAAGCCACATGATCTTATTCAACCACACATGGATCAGCAAGGACACAATCCTAGTATGTTACCAGAGTGGAAAGTTGGATGTATTTATGATCAACTGTCCTTTGGATCACAAAATGTTTGGCTTCCACAAGCAAAATGTACTAGTACCCTAAGGGAGTCAACCCAAAAGTCCTATCCAGTCCTGGCATCAAGTTGAAATTCTAGGATCTCTAGTAATGTGAAGTATGTTATGTTAGTAGGTGACATGTTCTGGTCTCTACATCAGTAATTATGTGGCTCCTCCTAATTCAGAAATAGAAAGAATAAAAAAGACAAGTTATCTTTTCCTTTCCCAGGATATAATAAACAATGGTTAATTTGGAAAAGGAAAGCTTTAACCAATATTCCTATTCAGAAATGGGAAAAGCAGAAGAAACACAGCCATCGCTGATTCGTAGTGATTCTGAAACCCTGCTAAATAAAATTGGGCCTCATTTGGTTGCATGTGAGGGGCTCCCCACCCACTTTTCTCTGCCCCTTAGTTTCTCCCTCCTGAACATTCTTTTTTTCTCCATTGTTCTCTCCTTGGTCATGTCTGAGATTGGCATTGCAGGTGATACCCTCCATGGGAATTGAGCAACTTTCTCAAATTGCTTCTTGAACATAAAAATTTAGGAACCTAATGGTTGTTTGTAAGTCTTGAATTGTCATAAATAGTTTAGTACAGGTCATGGTTCCTTTGGCAATATGATTGTCTTAAATATTCTCAGACTTTTTCCTATCTATCCAGGCAGCTCTGTGCACCAAGAGTCAATAACCATACCCATATTTCTTCTTGAGAGGAATCTAATAATAGAAAATGTGAGTGTATCTGTTTTCTGTAGGAGATTAAACCTTTAGCCATATGTGCCTTCCCCCGCCTGCCCCCCCCCAAAAAAAAAACAAAAACCAACACACCACTTTGTCCAATCAAATGATTTGTCTGGAAGCTATAGTTTCAAAACTTTAATTAGGTTTTGCTCTAAAAAAAACCTCATACTATTCAGAGGTATTAGCAATAGGCATGACTATGCTATGCTGATTTGTTCCATAAAATCAAGCCTGAGTCCTAATCAGCCCTCCTTACACAGAGATATTTTTGTTTGTATGCTTGTTTTTTGTTTGTTTTTTAATTTCCTACTGGGGATGAGAAGCAGTTGCCTTTGTTGACCATAAAAATCCCCATATTTTTGGACTTTCTCTTTTCCATTTCATCTCTGCTTGTTAACTGGCCAGTATTTTTCTGAACTCATCAATATCTTGTATTACCTTGTAAGAGTCAGCCAAGAGCAGTCATTATATAATACTAACAACCTGCTTTTGAACTTCTTCCAAGATATGCAAATTTTAAATAGATTATATGCCTTCTAAGTTATCACAGATGACAACTTTCAAATATTTTGCCATTCATGACAAGGATTGCCCTTAGCAGCCTCCAGTGAAGTTTCTGGCCATTAAACCAATGTCACTAAGTTTAGGTTTTCGGTTATAGCTGTTCCTCATTTCTGGGTCCTATTACTGAGTCAGTTTGAAGAGCTAGGTTATGTTTTGGCAACAAATCAATCCCCAAATATCAGAAGGATTGTTTCTCACTCATGAACTGTGCTTTTGCTTCTGCTGGGCGTCCATCTCCACATCACCTCATCCCAGAATCCCTCACTCTAAAGAGCAGCCGCCATCTTGAGCCACACTGGCCGTTGTGTCGGGGATAAAGAACGCTCCGGAGGCTTCCTCATTGGTAATTAAATATTTTGGTCTGGAAGTGACACATATAACTTGTGCTTATAGTCAGAGGTGCTTGCCTGATCTAACTGTAAGTGATTTAGAGAACTGGAGACATTTAGAACACAGCACCAATGACTACCACAATAGGAAAATGAGGTGAAGGAGCAGATTGCAAACTTGTGCTGCTAAGAAGCTCTCATGGGATGCTCCCTGAAAGATTAGGAGTCCTTTACAGATTTGTTTCTTGGCATGGTTAGTCATTTCACAGGCCTGGTGATTTGCATGGCACAGATGTCTAATGCATTCCTTTTTTCATTATACAGCTTCACTCAAGAAAAAAGCTGTTAGATTTTTCTCTGGTGAATTCATCATCACCATCAGCACTTTGTAGTTGATATCGTCATCGTCATCATCATTCTCATCCTCCTCATCCTCCTTATTTTCCTTCATCTCCTCCTCCTCCTCCTCCTCCTCCTCCTCCTCCTCCTCCTCCTCAAAACTTTGACTAAGCAGTTAATTATAAGTGATGCTAATTAACAGAGTATATATTTGCATTTGTCCTTACCTTTCTCCACTTTAGATCCAGAGGAGGGAAGTGGTCCTGGTGCTTCCAAAGACTAAATTAATAGAAAGGATGTTAAGTGTAAGAGTTATCCTATCAAGCATGGGCAGTGGACATCAATTAGTTTGAATAATCAGTAGGTGCTATTGGCAGGAAATTAGCTCTCAAAGTTCAAGATATTTATTTTTTAATGTAATTTATTGATGACCAAATGTGTGTGTGTGTGTGTGTGTGTGTGTGTGTGTGTGTGTAGAGGGAGGGGAACAAGAGGAAAATAGCAAAAATCCTGTGCAAAGTATAGAATTGCTCATTACTCTCCCATTTACTCTAGGATTCAAAGCCTCCTTCCATTATCTCCCCAGCAAAGAAAGTCAGGAAAGGTTAAGAGAATAAGTGTAAATGACTCTAGAAGAAGGAGGCTGGATCATGAGGGAGACTGTCTTCTGGTCAAAGGAAGTTTCACATTGCCCATCCTGAAGAACAGAAGGTCTACGCAGTGAGCCTTGCCCAGAGGTGAGACAGTAAGGTGAAGGACATATCTCTGACTCATCACCACAACCTCAACAATCACTGTGTGGTTTACCCTATACAGTGAAAAGCTATAGAGAGAGACAATTCTTCTTTTTGCGCGTGTGTGTATACTTGTGCACAGGGGTTTTCTTAGTGGGAACTGAGGGAGTTGGCCACTTACCACTCTTTCCTTCCATGGGGCCCTGTGGCTGCTAGGACACTGAAAAGAACCATTTTTAGAAATTATTCAGAGGAGCAAGACTAAGCATATGACCACTATCCTCTCTCCCCAGAGAAAAACTGAAAGGATCTTACTGCTGGGGTAATGACAAATGAGTATACATGTATATGTACATACAGAGAGAAGGGGGGGAGGGTACAGAGGAAGGTAAAAAATGTACTAAGAGAAGCCTGGAAAATAGAATAAAACAATTACTTGTTATACCTGGAATAAGTACATTTTAAAGTTCAGGGCAGAGATAACAATATAAGTAATTATCAAATTATGTGCACATTATATGCGCTTATCTTGGTACACCTTTAAATGATTCCTCCCTGATGGCAACTTTTTCTTCCCACCATATATTCCCCATCTGATATCATTTGTGTTCAGCTGGAAGGTTGGCATTGCCCTGGGGGGATGGGAGCCCTGGGGTCTGGTCCCAGTTCTTGGTTTTGGACATCCCCTTCTCTTGGTTTTCCTTCTACCTCATGACATTCCCTTGGTCTCCTTTGCTGGCTCTTCTTCCTCCCAAACTTGAACTGTAAATTGTTGAGTATGTGAAGAACTTGGTCTTGGTTATGTTTCTTTTCATTGTCCATTTTCTCTCTCTAGGAGACTTTAGTGCCATGAGTTTAAATATTTTAAAAATATTTTAAATTTATAAATCATAAATTCCTCTATCATAATAAGTAATTGCCTCCTTGATGCCTTCATTTGCATCTCTAATTTGCCTCTTCAATTTAATATCTCTAAAAATGAGATCTTGATTGATCCCAACTTATTTAACCCCTACTCTCCTCTTTCTCAATAAATAGCATCTGGCATTCATTATTTATTTCTCATGCTCTATCACCAGGTCCTGATAATTTTATCTCCTAAATACCTTCCGATCCTCTCTCCTGCCTCCTTCCCACTCTATCTCTGTTCATCCTACCTTTACCTTTGTCCAAGTCACTATCATCTTTCCCCCCAGAAGACTATAATTTCCTGGTTTCCTTCCTTCCTTCCTTCCTTCCTTCCTTCCTTCCTTCCTTCCTTCCTTCCTTCCTTCCTTTCTTCCTTCCTTTCTTTCTTTTTCTTCTTTTTTTTTTTTACCCCTCCATAATTTATTCTCTGGAAAGCCTCTATGTTAATCACACCATGTCTCTCCTCTGTTTGAGAACTCTCATGGTTCCCATCACCCTTAAATTAAAACCTGAGCACTTCACCTGCAAGAACATTCCCCTTGCTTCCTTTTCAGCCTTGTCTCGCAGGTCTCTTCTGGTGTCCATTCTCCTCCCAGCACATCACTTTCTTTGTCATCCTTGAACACCCATGGCCTTTCCAGCTCAGGGCTTTTGCATTTATCTGCCCATGTTGCTCTTCCCCTGTTTTTAGCAAGGCTGGCTTCTTCTTGCTTTTGAATCCTCAGTTGAAAGACTATCTAGTCTAGCAGTTGTGGATCAGTAGTTGAGCGTCGACCCATGCCAAGTTGAATTCCTAGTCAGGGCACATGCCTGAGTAAGGGCTCAATCCCCAGCAGGGGTTGTGCAGGAGGCAGCCAATCAATGATTCTCTCATCAATCTCTCTCTCTCTCCCTCCTTTCTAAAATCAATAAAAACATTTTTTTTTAAAAAAAGAAAGATTATCTCTCCAGAGGGAACTGTCCCAGCCACCTTTCTCAGAGTTGAATCCTTGGGTTCATTTCTGACATAACATGTCATTTATTTTCTTCAAAGCATATACTATAATATATTAATACCTTCTTTGTTGTTTACTGCTGAACTTTTATAACTAGAGGGTATCCATTGAATGAAAATGTAAACTCATTAGAACAGATATTTTGTCTAGGTCACTCCTAAATCTCCAGCACCTGGCATCATGATGGGAACCCAGGAGCTTCTCAATTAATGTTTGTTAAGTGAATGAATGACCCCTACTGTCATTGCAAATATTCTTGTGTATTTAGACACAGCAGGAAAAATCTGTGCTGTCATGAAATTTGGGGAAATGCTGCTATGAGTGGGAGGCAAGACTTAATTTCTTGTCTTCCTTCACCTGGAACTGGCACTTGTGAAGGTGTGATTTGATTCACCCTCACTGTATGCTGGGCAGGGATGATCTAGGCATAGGGCTTTTCTAAAGCTAAGAAATGAGTCTCTTTCACAGAAGAACTAAGAACAGATTCTGATTCATGACTTTGTTAATGGCTTTTCCTTCCAAGGGAACCTCCCTATGCAGCGAAACCTCTCTTGGGGCACAGCCTTATGCCTCACGTGAAGGTAACCATGGAACATCAGCTGGTAGCTTGGCAGGCTTAACCAGAGCAGCACTCAAATGGTGGTTACTGCCACCATGTTAGACTGAGCACCTTCTGGAAGAATGCACGGTCCTCCCCATGTTTCTCCAAGGTTTGTTTGGAAGAGTTGTTGGCCTAGTTGATAAACTGGTGGATAAAAATGGCAATAACAAAGTGCAAATGAATATTTCATTATAAATTTTGAAAAAAAGACAAAAAGTATCATAAGTAATCAATTTACAACCCAGAAAGTACTTACAAATAACTGGACAAGAGTATCTTCTATGTTGTCGTTGTTGTTGGTTTCCTTTTCCTTCCCCTAAAAAACATTTTTGAATGGAACAACATAGGCTAAATTGCTCCATTACATAGCCTGTAAATAGGAAAACTATTAACTGGGTGATGCGGAACACTTACTCTCTCTCACCTTTCACTGAAACATGCACGGTGAGAGTAGGGCGTGGCAATGAATAGTACCGACATAGAAAGGAGACAGACAAGCCAGGGATAAGACTGGAGAATAAAGATGCAGTGAGATGCTGGTCTCTCTCCTATCCCTCACCACGGGACCTCTTCTCTACACATCCAGGAAATGTAGTTCCCTACTCCCCCCACTCCCCTGGGAACTAGTCACTGTGGTTTTAAAACGTTGTGTAATGCAAAGCATTCTTATGTGTATCTCGCGGTTTGAGAGTACTTTTATGAATCATTCCCATCATTATCTTCAGTGAACTCTTACTAACGATCTAATATGCAGGAGAAGAAACACAAAAACACCCCATAGTTGTCAGCCAATTTGGCCCTAGATGCCCCCAAAAGAGAAAACTGAAGCACAGAGAAGCAATTGTTAAGCCTACCTGGAAGTGACAGTCTTAAAAAATCAGACCACCTCTCCTCCACTAGACACTAACCTGTCTGTTCTAGTTGGTCTTTGGCCAAAATGGATGGAAAAACCATTCTAACCACCCCCTCCCGGAGAGTTTGGGCAAGAATCTTTAACAACAAACTTTGGTCCCTACTCAAATATGGCCAAGTGGGTCTTGTAACCTAGAGCAGAGGCCATCTTTCTCAGAGGGTTGTGAGGCCTGAGGGAGAGAGCGCAGGTAAAGCACCTAAATTGTAGCTGGCACATTGTCGATGCTCAGTAAACAGAGTTTTTGTCATTATTTTTAATTAACACTCTTACATATTCTTCCCAACTCACCCCTTTTGTTGTTTGCACAATAAGCAGACATTCCAAATGCCTTCCTGGGGAGGCTGGGAGTAAATGAATTCCAGGCCGCACTTCCCTGGACCACAAAACCTCTGAGAAGCCACCATCTTCTGTTTTTCTTTCTTTTCTCTCTCTCTCTTCTCTCTCTCTCTCTCTCTCTCTCTCTCTCTCTCTCTCAACCTGCTCTGCTGCCCAAGTTCCCAGGAATCCTGTCAAAACTTCTGATGGAAAAGACAATGGATGACCCCCTACTCCTTTCTTTACTAGCGCTATGCCTAAAGAGACTTGCAGCCTCCCAGGTTTGCAAAGAGAGGTATGGGATTCTCTGGGGGACTTACATGGAGTACAATTTAAATTGGAAGCTCTCAAGACATCTCAAAAATGCTTCCTCTACTTTTTTTTTTTTCCCCAGTAGAGATTGGAGATGCTGGCAAATCGGTCTTTGTAAACACAGAAAGACAAAATAGGATTTGATTTTCTCATTAAATTTCTGGATGAGTGGAGGCACAGTGCTCTGTGTGTGGCGGGTGGGGTGTGTTTTCTTAATGATGAAATGCACTGCGCAGGTCAACGCTGTAAACTGACATTAAGAAAGGCTGATTGCGGGTATGGAGGGGGTGTGGTGTGAGGCGATTAGTGCTTGTTTAGGGGGGCCAGGAGAGTGAAGGTGCGAAGAGGAGAGGCGTGCCCTCAGAGCGCGGGAAAGATTACCGGTGAGGCAAGGGTGTGTCTATTCTCACAGCGCCCAGGCTTGGCACCCCTGGCTGGGCGAGGGGTGTGTTGTGGGAGAGGGGTGGGAGGGGGCAGCAGGCGGGGCCTGCTACGTCACTCGGGGAGTGTGTGTTGGGAAGGAAGGACAGAGCAGAGAGCCGAGCCGCTGCAGCTGCGGTGGCTGCAGCAAAGGCTTGAGCGGTGGGGAGGTGGGTCCCCGCGCTCCGGCGCCGGGGCAGCCCAGGGCCCTCTCGGAGGCCTGAGGGTAGGCCCATAGGGAGGAGGTGGCGGCTGTGGCGCGGGGACGGCGACCTTGGCTGGACGGAGCCAGCCCGCGGTGGACGCTGGGCGAGGCCGAGCCCCGCCAGGAGTCTTTGCGGAGCCGGAGCCGGAGGGAGGCGCATCTGGCGCTTCGTTTCCCCTCTGCAGTGGCGGGGCTGAACTGTTGGAGGAGCGCAGTGGGAGCTGGGGAGTGCTAACCCTGCGTCCAGAAGCCCAGCCTCAGGCTCGGAGGTGAGGGGGTGAAGCCCCGTCTTTTCGGGCACCCGGTGTCACACTCGCCAGTGTGCGATTTCAGGTATCCCAGTGAGCTCCAGCGCCAGGCGCGGACAGCTGGAGGCGCGGACCCATCCTCTGCGCCCAGGGCACCTCCCTGACCTCGCCTTGCAGGGACCAAGGTTTCAGAGCTCACGGACCCAACCGCAGGTCAGACCGCTAGCTCGGAGGAGCGCGGGCCCCACCCTAAGCGGAGGGCGCCGCGGGCGCTGGGAAGCGCTGCCGCTCCAGAGGTGGTGTCGGGGGCGCTGTTGTCGTGGCGGGGAGCGCACCGCGGAGAGGACATGAGGTCGGAGAAGTCCCTGACTCTGGCGGCGCCGGGGGAGGTCCGCGGGCCGGAGGGGGAGCAACAGGATGCGGGAGACTTCCCGGAGGCTGGCGCGGGCGAGGGCTGCTGTAGTAGCGAGAGGCTGGTGATCAACATCTCCGGGCTGCGCTTCGAGACTCAACTGCGCACCCTGTCGCTGTTCCCCGACACGCTGCTCGGAGACCCTGGCCGCCGCGTCCGCTTCTTCGACCCCCTGAGGAACGAGTACTTCTTCGACCGCAACCGGCCCAGCTTCGACGCCATCCTCTACTACTACCAGTCGGGGGGCCGGCTGCGGAGGCCGGTCAACGTGCCCCTGGACATCTTCCTGGAGGAGATCCGCTTCTACCAACTGGGGGACGAGGCCCTGGCAGCCTTCCGGGAGGACGAGGGCTGTCTTCCCGAGGGCGGCGAGGACGAGAAGCCCCTGCCCTCCCAACCCTTCCAGCGCCAGGTGTGGCTGCTCTTCGAGTACCCCGAGAGCTCGGGGCCCGCCAGGGGCATCGCCATCGTCTCCGTGTTGGTCATCCTCATCTCCATCGTCATCTTCTGCCTGGAGACTTTGCCCCAGTTCCGTGCAGATAGTCGAGGTGGAAGCAATAGTGGCGGTGTGAGCCGAGTCTCCTCGATTTCCCGGGGAAGTCAGGAGGAAGAAGAGGATGAAGAGGATGGCTATCCATTTCACCCTGGCATCACCCCTGGGGGAGCGGGGGCAGGGGCCTCTTCATCACTAAGTACTCTGGGGGGCTCCTTCTTTACTGACCCGTTCTTCCTGGTGGAGACCCTGTGCATCGTTTGGTTCACTTTTGAGCTCTTGGTGCGTTTCTCCGCCTGCCCCAGCAAGCCAGCCTTCTTCCGCAACATCATGAACATCATCGACTTGGTGGCCATCTTCCCCTACTTCATCACCTTGGGCACTGAGCTGGTGCAGCAGCAGGAGCAGCAGTCAGCCAATGGAGGGGGTGGCCAGAACGGGCAGCAGGCCATGTCCCTGGCCATCCTCCGAGTGATCCGTTTGGTCCGGGTGTTCCGAATCTTCAAACTCTCCCGCCACTCCAAGGGGCTGCAGATCCTGGGCAAGACCCTGCAGGCCTCCATGCGGGAGTTGGGCCTGCTCATCTTCTTCCTCTTCATCGGAGTCATCCTCTTCTCCAGCGCCGTCTACTTCGCAGAGGCTGATGATGATGATTCGCTCTTTCCCAGCATCCCAGATGCCTTTTGGTGGGCAGTGGTTACGATGACGACAGTAGGTTATGGGGACATGTACCCCATGACAGTTGGAGGCAAGATCGTGGGCTCCCTCTGTGCCATCGCTGGGGTCCTCACCATTGCCCTACCAGTGCCGGTCATCGTCTCCAACTTCAACTACTTCTATCACCGGGAGACGGAGCAGGAGGAGCAAGGCCAGTACACCCATGTCACGTGTGGGCAGCCTGCACCCGACTTGAAGGTGGCCGATGGTGGTCTTGGCAAGCCTGAGTTCTCTGAGGCCGCCCGGGAACGGAGACCTAGCTACCTTCCCACGCCACATCGGATGTATGCAGAGAAAAGGATGCTCACTGAGGTTTGACCAATGCAGGCAGGTTCTACGCGAGAAGGGGGACACTGAGCAAATAATTTCTTAGGCTTCCTTCTTATTGTCCATGACTCCCACCAGAGCTCCGGTTGGCTTCCTAACTCCTTCCCGTACCCGAGTGCATGGCATCCAGGACCAAAAACCTGGACTGTCAACCTTGTTACTTGGTTCCCTGCAGCATTCAATTTTATTCCTCTAAGCGATATCATTTAAATTCTAATGGTGCCACCCATTCATGCCATCTTCTGTTCTGTGGATGAGATTTCTGTCTGACTTTCCTTCAAGATTCTGGGTCTTCATGTCTGAGACTTCTAACAGCAGTCAGTACAGAGATGTCAGCAGGATGGAAACCAGGTTACACCGGGGTCTTGTTTCTCTCCTTGGTGTCCTTTGCTTTGGGGCATGCACTTGTCTTAGCTTCCGGCCAGGCGGTAACTGGCAGAAGCTGGAGGACAGAGGCAGTACTCATCTTGCTGTTTTATTCCAGGGCCCTGTAACACCTGCTGGTCATCCTGCAGAAGGTCCTTTAGATGCACAGCTGCAAACAGAATTAAAGACACTGCAATTAAACATGGCCATGTGGAGGACGTTAGTGTGAGTCTGGACTAAAGGGGCCGATGTTCTCTTCCGGGTGTGTTCTGGCACAGTAGACATCAGGCTTTGGTTTGCATTTAGTCCCCCTGACTCTGAGCCCCTGACTCTCTCGCTTCCAGGAAGGTTCTTTCTCAGAGTCAAACACTCTGTGTGCACGTGCCTTCCTGTGTAGAAGGACTGGCAAAAGGCAACCACAGAACTGGGGGAAATGGCCGAATAGAGGCAGGCAGCTGCTATGTCCATGTTATCGGAAGAGAGGTGGCACTTAAACGGATGTTGTCATCTCAGAGGGGCAGTGGACTCTTGTTACAGATGGCAAATTTGTCTCCCCGCTCTCCCCCAACCTCTTTAGCCCTCCACCCTTCTTCTTGGGAATTTGATTTAGAACAGTTGAAGGCTTTCTAAAACAAGCTCCAACTTAAACCTGCAGACAGGTAAACACACATTGGATGCTACTGTGGGTGTTTTCCCATCTGATTGGGAATGGAACAGCTGGTTCAGAGTAAGGAGGAAGCTTTCTTTATTTCTTTGCGGACAACCACCCTACTAGAGTTTTTTGGCTGAGTCAAGCAAACACTTGCCTGCTCTGCCCCTCAGAGCTGCCGCTGACATGCTCTAACCAGTAAGGTAACTTGGTGGTGTCACCACCACCTGGACTAAGCCATCTCCTTTCATCGTGAACTTTCTGCCTTCCATCACACTGCCCACTTCCCCTCACGCCCCTCCTGGTAACACCGTCATTTGTTTGTTGCCTTGATAAACTGTGATGTACTGTTCTGAGCTCTTTTGGGTACAGTTCAGAAACCAAAAGGACTGTTAACATATTTTTAATTTTATATCTATGCTTTAACACTCTTGGAAAAAATTTGTTTGTTTTTTTAAAAATTATTTTCTTGAAGAACAACTTAGGAGAGGTGGCCTTTTGAGGGTTTTCTTGAGATACTATGGCTCTGTGAGTACCAGATCTCAGTCTGGATTTTGCCACAGCTTTACAGGGTAACTGGCAACCATCCTCTTAATGCCTCAGTTTCCCCACCCATCACATGGGAACATTAATGTCTTCCCCTCCCTACCTCATGGGGAACATTTAATGAACTCATCTGTGAAGCTGGGGGTGATTCTATGCAAATATGTGAATTTTAGTAATGGACTTGACCTTTAGTTCATTACCCTGTCTCCCACCTCCAGTAGGCCAGGCCTCCCCTCTAGAGTTTCTGCCTTGGAACCAAAGCCCAAGAATAGGCCATTCTGGACCATTAGCTCCTTAAATACCTTCTTAGCCTCTTGAACTGGGCTGCAGTCTTTCCTCTGACCCTTCAGAAAGGAGGGTGCTCTTTAGGCAGGTTCACTGTGATTCTTAGGACTGGAGACCACTTTGATTGGAGCTCAGCTTCTCCGAACCTGAAATACAGCGGGAGATAGAGGAGTTCATGGTTCAGAAACCTGCTCTGAGGCCATCAAGTGCTACTTTTCCAAATCTCTTCAGTTTCTCCTGAGGATCTGAAGAAAGGAGAAGGGCCCAGCTGAGGGTAAATGTTGGACCATGTAGGCGTGTATCTCCACATGTATGTATGTGATCACCTTCATCACCATTCCTAATAAATTTCTTCTCCAAGTCTGAGCATGCCCGGAACTAAAGGGTTTGTGGAGCATTGGGCTCTCTAGGGACTCTAGTTGCCATAGCAACCTTCCAGACTATTCTCTCTGTTTTCTGATTTGGGCAGCAAGGGAGACTACATATCCCCAGCTTCTGAAGTGGGAGCACCTCCCCAACACTGGGCCAGGGACTGGGAGTGCCAGGATCGGGATGTGTGACCTTTAAAAAAGCAGGTCCTTACAACTGCTGCCTGGACCTTTCTTCCCAGTCTCCCCGCCCAGACATGGACGCTGCCTCATCTCACCTCCGATTCTTCAAAGAAACTTGAATACTAAGTAATTGCCAGTTAAGCCAATGTCAGTACGATCTTTTTCAAAATGGCAAGGGGAGCGTTGCAGGGGACTTGATCCTCAGGCAGCCACCTGGGCCTTGACAAGAGTCCTAGTGGTTTCAGTCCATCCTAGCATCAGGAAGTTTCCATCTGCTCAGAGAGCAGCCCCTCCCAGCTGAGAGATGGAGGGAAGTGATATATTCCTTCCCCACTAGGGAACAGTCTAGCTCCTGGGAGGAACTTCAGAGATGGTTCTTCTAAAGATGTCGAAGAAAAACCGAGAGGCTGTGACCTGCCCTAGTTTCTGTGGAGGATTTTGCCAAGTGATCCCTCTCTGACTGAGCCTCTCTGTGTGGATTTTATGCTCTGAGCACCAAGAACACAGCACCCCATGTTGCTGTGACAGCTGGGCTGCGATCTCACAGCTGCTGGCACGGGCCAGGCCTCGGCCCACAGAAGCTCCCGGAGGCTGTCCTGGACCTGTTAGGCTCCACAGAGATGCAGGCTAGTCCTCCCACCTGACCACCCCAAGAGAGGAAGGTGCAGATGGCCGTCTGTGCATCTGAGGTAGGTTCTGCTGTTGGGGGATGTTGCATGGGCTCAGTCCTTTGGGCCAAATTAGAATCAGGGTGGGGGGCAGAGAGGGTTCGAGGGAATGCATTTGGGCAAAATCAGGGTTTGGATTTCTCCAACATCAGCAGCACCTCGCTCTCAGTCTGTGTGTCTTTTATTCCACCTGATTTCGTTTCTTCTCTGTTTCTCTTCCCCTGCTGTTGCTGTGTCCCCCCCTCCCCTTTCAATCATCTCCTTTTCTCTGCGTTTTCCCTTCTTTTCATTCTCGCTCTGCATTTTTTCTTCTCACATTAAAACCTTGTGTTGTTTTAATCTCTTCTTCCCTCTGTGTGTATCTGTCTGTCTTTCTCCCCATCTTCACATTTTTGGTGGCTGGGAGTCCCTCTGGGGTTTCTGCAGAGCTTACACTTTGGACTCTAGGACTAGCTGTGTTTGCTGAGACTGTTGTTTTCCAGCCAGAGGAGACCTTTTGCCTGCTCACCTCTGTGCAGGGAAGTCCTGAATTTATGAAGCAAGATGAGATTGCTGTGGGGTCAGAAAGGTGTCTCCCAGAATTTCCTGGATCTGCAAGGAAGGGGGAGAGACAGAGACAAAGAGAAAGAGAGAATATTGTGTCTGATAAAAATACTCTGCCATATTGCACTGAAATATATTCATCTTAGGGTCTCCCAACTTTCAGAAGCTTACAGAGATGTTTAAGACAAAGGAACAGTGAAAATAGTAAAATACACAGAGAAAAGACGACTTAGGAAGTTGTAAGGTGGGAATTAGCCTAGAAAAAGCCTTAACTCAGGGATGACCCTCTAATTGTCTTAGTTCACTGGAAGGTTCTCACAGTACCCAGCAGTCTCTCTTGCGCACTGAAGGCAGAACAGAAGCTAGGACACGAATCCCAGTGGTGTAAGGTGCAGGGGACTCGCCTTGACAAGCTGAATTAAGATTCCCCAACCAGCCGAAACTGGTTTGGCTCAGTGGATAGAGCACCAGCTTGCGGACTGAAAGGTCCTAGGTTCGATTCCGGTCAAGGGCATGTACCGTGGCTACGGGCACATCCCCAGCAGGGGGTGTACAAGAGGCAGCTGATCAATATTTCTCTCTCATCGATGTTTCTGACTTCTATCCCTCTCCCTTCCTCTCTGTGAAAAATCAATAAAATATATTAAAAAAAAAAAGATTCCCCAACCAGACTATGAGAGAGCTGTGCACTCTCCTTGCTGGAGGTCGGAGCACATAGAGTAAGTCCCACCTGCAGTGGGACATGGGGGGACTTTGAGAGTGGGATTGGAGGTTTCCTGTTTTTTTTTTTTTAAATAAATTTTTATTGATTTCATAGAGGAAGGGAGAGTGGAGAGATAGAAATATCAATGATGGGAGAGAATCATTGGTCAACTGCCTCCTGCACGCCCCCTATTGGGGATGGATCTTGAAACTTGGGCATGTGCCCTTGACCAGAATGGAACCTGGGACCCTTCAGTCCACAGGCTGGTGCTCTATCCACTGAGCCAAACAGTCTAGGGCGACTGGAGGCTTTCTAAAACAGGATTGTGGTACGAGTTGTACAACTCTATAAATTTAAAACAAAAAATCATTGATTTTGAAAAAAAATGACAAAGCTGATACTTGGGAGAGTTACAGTGTGGCTGGAGGAACGGTTTGGATTTTTAAATCTAGAAGTGCAGCATTCTAAAAGATGGACCAGACTGAGTATCTGGAATAACAGTTTTTTTCTTCTGCCACCGGGGGACACTTTAGATCCTTCTCGACAGTTGCTCCTTGCTACTCATGTACAGTGCCAAGGACTGATTTTTTAAAAAATATATACAATCAAACCATGGTGGGATTTATATATTTGTTTGTTTTCACTCTAAAAATAGGTCAAAACTGCCTTTGGTAGATGCAGAGCATAATTAGCATTATTAAACTACAACAAGTATATTGCTCATTATTTATTACATGGGACTAAGGCAGCGAATTTGCCCGAGGGATTTATAGTTTGCTGGCAAAACAAAAATAAAAACAACAAAACCTCCACAAACAAACCAAAACCCCACCTAATCTCTGCACCTGTGAACACAGACTTCCTGAAGAAATTGCACAGGAGTCAGGACTTTACTCGCCCGGCCTCCTCCCTTTCTACGTCCACTCATTCCCTTCCACAGTCTCCCCCCCCCCTCATCCCCCCCTACTCCCCGCAGTCAGGTGCTGCCTGCACACAGAAGTGGAGTGTCCACCTTCCCGCAGACAGTTCCATCCTCTTGCCTCACTTACCTTTGGCTCAAGAATTCCCGCTTTCCTCCCCTTGGTGCTTTCCCTCACATGACACCTAGTCCTGTGCTTATCTTTCCTCCTTCCACTGGCTGAGCCCTTGTTCTTGGCAGTATTTCTGTCACTGGCACCTGCATGTAAATGCCAAATAGAGAATTTTGTCCTCCCAGGACAGTCTGGCTGGAACTGGTGTCCGGCTCTGATTGGTTTTGACTGCATGTTGTTGCCCCAGGAAGCAAAGTGTGGTCTCACTCCAGCTTGTCAAGGTCTCTTAGGGGAGGAAAGAAATGTATTCTTTAAGCTGTAGAATTGCCTCCCTCCATCCCACTTACACCCGTTGCCCCAGGTTGCATAGATGCTCAGGCCTGGAGCTTGGGCTGAGCAGAGACGGAGCGTCCCGGATCAGGCCACGGGAATAATGGCAGATGGGTTCTTGGTTCTCATGTTACCCTGCCTCACAATGAATCACTTCCCCTGTCTGGACTAGAGGACTCTGTGGGGTTGGGGAGTGTCAGGCCTATTAGTTCTGAACTCCCAGAGAAAGGCGTTCACCCTGCTTCACCATCCCTTTTTGATCCTCATCTCACTGGGACCCTAAGGGGAGGGGTTTAAACCCCTTCTGATCCAAACAGAAAAGTGACTCCCTTATTTCCAGAACAGAAGGAAAAGGGGGGCCTTCACTATAGTCAGCATCATCAGCACTGGTCTCACCATGGCTACCATGTAACCTCTCTGGGGCCTACCCTTGGTGGGGTTTATAACAACAAAAACACTTCTAAACACAACTCCAAGCTCATCATTGTTACTATGGAGAGGGTTTCCCCAGCAGACACTCTCTGCCAGCCCCTAGCAAACATCTTGGAACCTTCAGCAGCCTCCGCTGCAGGCTGCAGGGAGCATAGGTTTTTGGTGAGAGCGAAGCCGACATTTCAAAAGGAAATTGCAGCCACGCAGTCTGCTGGCGCTGCTATTTTTGACATGCTTGCTGTTCTGGGCTTGACAACCGCTGTCTCCAAGAGACGGACAAACCCGTTCTTGGCAGCAGAGACAGTTTGCTTTGAAAAAGAGCATAGGAAGACAGCCCTGCACTGGGAGGGCCGGAGACCTGCCATCCCTCCCCTCTCGCTGGGAAACCCAGCCCTGGAGAGCTGGGCCAGTTCTAAGGCCAGAGGTGCTGTCCTCTCCCTGGGAATTTTCACTGCTTCCCTCCCTAGTGGGAGCAGTTCTAACAGGAATGACAATGCACCATTCATTTACTAGTAAAATGCACTGCATGTCATATAACAAAGAGGTTAGGAGCATGGCCTTGGGCCAGATTTTTGGGTTCACATCCCACCTCTGCCACTCACCCTGCTGGGTGACATTGAACAAGTTCTGAAATCTCACCTGCTTTCTTCTCTGTCAGGTGGGGGGGTCATAAGAGCATCAATTTCACGGAGCTGTTTTGAGTTAGTGTGTGTATAATGTTCATGTAATATGTAACACTAGGTACATAGCGTAATATGTCAATGTGTAAGCACTATAGGAAGATTGGCTGTTATTATCCTTGTTATCTTACAACACCCAGATGAGGTGGGTAGATGAGGCACTGTTTTCCTCTTCAGCAGGTAGGACAGTGGAGGATTAGACGGCACAATCAAGGGCAGTCGCTCATGTGTGGTCCTTCGTCCTCAGGAGAGATATAATAGAACAGAATGCAGTGAGGCTCTGGTTGGCAGCAAACAAGAAGGCATAATGGACTTGTGGTTCCTGAAAGGATATATGAGCTTTTTTTTTTTTCTTTTTCTATGAGCTTTTATGTACATGCCAATTTCTCTCCGACGGAAAACCAGTGTGTGTGCTCTGCTTCTTTCCCTGTGGGCTCTGAGAGCACATAGCTGTCTGTCCATCTTTCCATGGGCTCTCCCCACTGCCCTTGCTCTCCCCTCACCTCACAAGTTAGCATTCCCAGGAGTTGGCACTCCACTAGAGCCTTCTTCACCCATTTCCTTGCATCTTCCTCCTGGGGACAAATTCAGGGCCTCACAGATAGCCCTGGGGACAGAATCCGTAAGCCAGACCTCCGGTTCAGACTTTTTGTACACTGTTTCAGTGCTTTCCAAATCCCACCTCCCCTGGTTCTCATCCTCAGCACCTCTCTATGCTCCCTGCCATCTATTCTCCATCACTTTCATATCCGCTACACCCTCCCCTTCACTGCAGGTGGGGACACCCTGTGACATGTCTCAGGTGTGTTCCAGGTTCCCTTTCCTCCTCTCAGGTGGAGGAGACAGGAGACTCTGGGGTCAGAAGAAGCCGGCTCCCCCTGCTCCTGTCAGTGTCCCTTTGATTCCACTGTGACTAGAGAGTTTCCTTAGCCTCATTGTGGGTCCCACCCAGTCCAGAAGGCTCTGCTGATGCTCACCTCGTCCCCACAGCTTCCCACGAGGACCAGCCCAGGAGAGCGGGAGGGACTTCCTTCCATTTCAGCTCAGAGCCTCTTGCCTTAGGAGTCTGGTCTGAATCACTGCTTAGTAGTAGCTGCCCCTCATTTAACCTTTCCAAGCTTCAGTTTTGTCATCTGCAAAATAAGAAAGCTAATTCCATTTGCTTTCTGTGAGATTGTGAGGCTTACACCAGGCTGCAAGGGAACGGGTTTAGCAGGAAATAAACTCTCCGCTGAGCAGGCTCTTCCCTCGGCCAGGCAGCTGGAGGGGCTCCAGACTCTGAATAGCCACTGGGGTGGGGCTAGGCCACCTGCACTCTCAGAGAAAGGCAGGGCCCCTGTGACTTCAGTTTTGTTCTCTCAAACACACATTGAAACGAAATATGAAATAAAAAATCAACTCAAGATAGCTAGCTATTTTACCAGAAGGCTCTTTGCCTAAAGGACACACAGCAGCATCTCTTTAAATAATTGCACTTACCACGTGATGTGATATATAGAAATGCAATCTGAATATACCTTGTAAGGATAGAATGATATATTGGTGACTAGAGGCCTGAAGCATAAAATCATGCAGGGGGGGAGGAGGTGGGAAAGAAGGGGGGAACCGACTGCCGGAGGTTGGCCCCACCCCAAGGAGGGAGCTGGCCCTTGGCCCCCTTGGGAAGGGGACAGTGTTCACTGCCACCCACCCCTGGTTCCCCGTCCCAGCTCCGTCTTAAAGACCCCGGTGGGGTCAGGAGAGGAGGTGATGGTTGCCAGGCTGGGCGTGGAAGGAACGGACACCAGATGCCAATGCTAACATTGGTGCCCCACAACCATGTCGTTCCCTGCCCCCCCCCTCTCCCCCTTTCCTCACGCTGCACTACCACCAGGGCAGGCAGGCAGGCAGGCAGGCTGCCCCAGGGAAGGGAGAGGACGGGAGGGAGACAAGCCCTTGTGTCAAGGGCTGACTTTCCATAGATCTGTGAGGGAGCTGCTCTGCTACATAGGAAACCCTGACCCAGAAGCAGGTCTCTACGAATAGTTTAGCACCAGGGGCGGATGGGGGCTGGCCGGCAGGGGGAGGGGTTGTGGGAGGTTGGCTGTGAGAGCGCAATGACCACCAGGGGGCAGCTCCTGTGTTGAGCATCTGCCCCTGGTGGTTAGTATGTGTTAGAGCAACTGGTTGACTGGTTGTTCTAGTCATTCTGGTCATTCGGTCGTAACAGTTGCTTAAGCTTTTATATATATAGATTTTTTTCAACAGTTTTTAATCAAAGAGAGATTCAATTGCTCCTTCCCCGGAGCACCAGAGAGAGCATTGGGAAAGACAGTGCTGAGGCCACAGAGGGACAGAGTGTGGGGTCTGGAAGGGGCCGTAAGTGCCTGCCTCATGGAAGCAGAATCTAGGGCAGGAAGTGGGATGCTAGCGTCTCCTCACACAGGTGATGGGCAAGGCTGTCTAGGATGCTGTTTTCTGACTCCGACTTCAGTATATTTTTCCATAGACAACAGAAACCTAGGGATTATTTAACCATTTTTTATGCCAACTTTATTCATTTCCTACCCAACCCAACGTCTTACCTGTGCTGTTCACAGGAAATGGTATTCAGTGCTTTTGTAATTCATCTCTCCTTCCTGACTTTTCTGGGCCCAGAGGCAGCAGGCCTGGCTAGAGGAATCCTTAACCAGATAACCAGCTGCTAGATGTGGAAGGAAGGGTTAGTAACTGTCACTCTGGAGTCTATAGAGTACCATAGGTACCCGTCCTGTGCAAAGAGAGGCTGGGCCCCGGCTCTGGCCTGGGCGGCAGGGCCTCAGCTCCCAGCCTCACTGAGTGAGGGGTCTCTAACCTTTCAGGGCTTTACTCTTTCTGCTAAATGTCCTGATGGGTTGCAGGACACTGTCATAGGTCGGAAACCGGGAACACAGAGGCGACTCAGACTTCTCTATTTTAGAGAGGAAGGAATGCAGAAAGGTAGCATCTTACCCTGGGTGCCGGCTTCTGATTCTCCGGGGAGCAGAATCAGCTTTGAGGCTCTTCCCTGCCCTTTGGTGTCCTGGTAGAAAAAGAGAAGTTACTGTTGGGTTACAGCTCTCTGTTATAAATCACAGGGAGAACAAAGTTTCCAGAAGTCATGGTAGCTGAGCTATAAATCAAATAGGCACTGCCCCGCGCTGTGGAGGCAGGCCGGCAGGGCTGGGAAGACAAAAGTCTGGTGTGTTGGACACGCTGTGTGTGCCCCCCAGGACTGCTCTCTGCGCTTGTCCACATGTGCACACGGGGAGACAGGCCTCACCTACACCAGTCAGACTCCGCTCCTGGTGGTCACCCTCTCCCATCTGGAAGTGTATTTCTTTTTGTTTTGTTTTATTTTATCTGCACCTGCAACCTCTGCTTCAGATTTTTACATGTTGCAGACTTCCAAATAGCAGCCACAGAGCGCGTAGCCTAAAGCTGTGCCGGCTGCTCCTGACACCAGGGCTGGGGCCACTGACTCCTGGCCAAATGGGACACAACATTATAAATATTGAATATGACAATTATGTTTCACTAAAGCTGGGAAAACATACAATAAATGTTGGAATATTTCACATGCAGGGCTGGGTTTTTATTTTTATTTTTGGAAAAACTGAAGGTCTGGTCTTATTGTTCTTGCGTTTTGGCTTTGCAACACCAGCCTGCAGGAGCTGAGCACAGCTGCCCCTTCAGTGGGTGTGGACTGTCCTTCCCCCCGTGCCCACTGAGGCCGGGCCATCTGTCATTTCATGTGTCCACAGTTGTTTTCCTGTAGGTGGGAAACGCTTCCCTCTGCATTTCTACTACAGGTTAGAAAATCAGACCGAAGGGCGCCATGTTTAGGGACGCGGCACCCGGCCTGCCTCATCCGGTGGCTCTGTGGACCCGGTGCGTGAGTCTGCTTGCAAAGGCCTTCCTGGGTGATGCTGGCTAAGGGAGTCACAGTGGACTGTGAAATGGGTGGAAGCAGGAATGGCTGTTAGAGACAGACAGTGAGAGCAGAGGGAGGGCTGGCAGCCTGCGGAGACACAGACACAGCTCCCGAGGGACAGACTTACGTGATGGCCTGGAGAGCAGGGGCCTCCCGGGAACCAGCACTTGCTCAGTTGTGCTCTCTGCCCGCTGAAGGAGGCGGTGAGATGTGTGTTGCAAATAAGGATTTCTACCTAAAGTGATTAAAATGAGAAACAGGCAAACTTTGGTGTTTGGGTATTTCCTATTTGAGGATGATCTCCTACTTGAGTGATGCCATATAATGAGATGCTACTCTGTTCCTGGCCACGGGGAGGGGAGAGAGCAAAGAGCGGCATTCACAGGTGGGATCGTGGGTCCCCTTCTCTCCACCCTCCCCCCCTCCTCCCCGCTCTAGCCACTGGCTCTGCATCTGTGAGTTGTCTGCTTCCCCCCAGGAAGGGTCTTATGCACTTGTCTGCTCCTCCACCAGCTGGCTTCTCCACCAGGACTCAGTTCTTTCTTCCAGGGCTTCCCTACTATGCTCAGAGATGAAAGGAGAGAGGGTGTAGCTATTCTTGACCTGCTGTTGCTTTTGTACCTGATCCTTTTCTGGACATCTTGGGCTGAGGAGGAGTTTCTGATACAGGATTGCTTCTTTCATCATTAAATCCACTAAAAGTCAGAGCAGGTGGACTGTGGGGAAAGTGGGAAAGGCATCTAATTCTGGGTCCATCGCTAACCTGCTGCATGACCCTGAGCAAGCTGCCTACTTGGCACTCAGCAATGTTAGCTTTAATATCATTCTCTGGCTCGTTGTCTTCATCTGTAAAGTGAGATGGTTGAGTCAGACAGCTTTTGAATTTCTGCTCAAATAAGTCTATGGATGCTCAGCTTATTCATTAGATGTACAGCTGGGTCCCTTGATAACTTGGTACACTTGATTACTTGGCTTTTGCCATCAGAACAATCTGTTTTTTGTTGTTAATCCTCACCTTGAGGATTTTTCCCCCCTTAGATTTTAGAGAGACTAGAAGGAAGGAATGGAGGATGAGAGATAGAGAAATATTGATATGAGAGAGACAAATCAATTGGTTGGCTCTTACACATATCCTACTGGGGCCGGGCATTGAACTTACAACCCAGATACATGTCCTTGACCAGGAATCGAATCCGTGACCCTTCGGTCTGTGAGCTGATACCGGCCAGAGCCAGAATGATCTTTTAAAAAGAAAGTTGAAGTTACTAAAATTCCAACTTTACACAGAATCACTGAATTTCAGAGCTCATCTTCTGCAGCCTCTTATTTTTTAGACAAAGATCAGAACTTAACACTTAAAAATAAACTGAGCAGTTTATAGTACCATTTTAAAAGAGGCGTAATATTTTTCATGTCATACAAAGTATGATATATTGCTTTGCTTTGCTCTGACTTTCCCTTCCTCTTGCCTATTTTTTCTTTGATGAGGTCCATCTTAGCTATTAAGTGATTCCAGATCTCTTTTTATTTTAAAGTTGCAAAATAAACATTCCTTCGTTTAGGCTGTGTCAGCACCTTGGCCTCATGATTCGAAAAATGTTGGGCACAGAAAGGAAAGGTATTGCTATATTAAAGAAGCAGGAGAATGCAGACCAGTAGGGGTGCTAACCAGTATTCCCTGAGGCTCTGGCTCCCCACTGCAATGGAGTCTGTTAACAGACAAAGGGTAAGAAAGTTGGTGCAATTTGTTGGTATCCTCAGATAGAGTAGAAGCTGGCTCTGCCCATTTCTGGGAAAGAGCAGTGACTCCCCTCCTCTGGCCACACAGGGGGCAGGCATTGAATTAATGCCCCTTGGTGGCCGCAGTGGTCCTGGACTGAAAAGGCTCAGCGGGATGGAAAGCATCTGCAGGTCCAGGCCAGGATGCCCTCTGAGCTGGTCCCAGTCCTGCCCGGCTGCACCAGCTCCCAGTGCTTTTTTGGTGTTTGGTCATCCCCTCACCTATTCAGCGTCCCTTCCTCCTGGCAGCGCAGGCTGCTGAAGCAGCAGGCCCTGGGAGGGATGGGGAGCCCTATGGGCTGCTGAGGCACTGCCCCATCTTGAGCAAATTGCCTGAAATAAACATTTTATTTTCTGACTTTCATAAAATGTTAGCACACTACAGGAAAGTATAAGGACAAAAAATGAAAGTCCTCAAGACCCCACAATCAGAGACATTCAAGTGTTTGCATTATTGGGTTTTTCTCCTGGACTAGCTCTGTCTTAGTGTATCTATATCTCTAGAGAGCTTGTATTGGATTTTACTTTAGAAACTTTATATTGTGTCTCTAACTTTCTCATGCATTCATTTATTACATAACCACCTATAGATGCACCATTAGTTTGGTAACCTAACCCCCCCTTATTGGACATTCAGTTTGTTCTTCTAAAACAAAATGATGCTACAGTGACCTTTGTTAGCATAGATACTGGTTCACATTTATGACTATTTCCTCAGGGTGTATTCCTATGAGAGCCAAAAAGTATGAACTGAACGAATCATTTCTAGACTTCAGCTTCCTCACCTGCCATAAAATAACAGAAGTGATAACAGTGAGAGCAGCCGTACATCTCGGCATATAAGTGCCAGGCACACTGCTGGGGCCTCTGCATCTACTAGCTCATTTCATCTTCCTGCAGCCCCGGGGGCATTTCCATTCTACAGGAGCCAATGTCCCAAGTCACTCAGCCAGTGAGGAGGTGGTGGGATTCAACTCATGCCTCTGTTCTGGAACCCTTGCTCTTAGCTGCTGTGCTAATACTGTCCCTGTGAGAGGAGAGAATGAAATTGAACATAATCCCCCAGGGTCCCTTTTGTTCCTAACATATATATCTGCCTTTTTCACTTCTACACTTGTGATGTTTCCAAGTTACACACTTGCCTGGTATCAGTTCTTCGGCTCCTTTAATCTTCTTCATTCCCCCATTTGTGTGTTTAATAAGGTTGTGGGGTGTGTGTGTGTGTGTGTGTGTGTGTGTGTGTGTGTATGTGTGTGTGTGTTTACATAATCTTATGAATGTGACAGAGTCAACAGAGAGCGTGTGAAGCAGGAAAGCCTGGACAATCCAGGGGCTAATTAATAAAACACTGGTAACCTGTGCTGTTACTTATAGAACACCCATCATGGTTTCTCTTTTATCTTAAGGCTCTCAGTCTCTTTGGCTGGGAAATTTGTCATTTTATAGTTGGACTGTCCCCAGTAGAGTAGGATTGGGATTGGATGTGGCCATCTAGTGCCACCCTGTCCCGGAAGCACACGTCTGCACACATCATTAAGGAGGACCCCCTCCCCTGAGCTGCTGCTCTGCCCTGCTGTCAAGAGCATGGCTGAGCATCACTAATCATCCTGCAGGGAAGGGGAGAACCCACAGACTTGCCCCTGGATGACATGTCCCCGCTTGTTTTCAGATTATCAGGCCTCCTGGAAATTCTCATTCACTGGATCTGAGAAAAGCCAAGAGCTGCTTTTTAAAGATGTGCTCTCTCCTAGTGCTTTATCTTCAGGAAGTCTAGGCAGCAGGTCTGAACCATCCCAGGGCATGAGAATCACCAAAAAGTCTTTTTTTAATAAGTACCACTTCCTACCCCCTCTGCTGTCTTATCTTATCTTACTCCTTTCCCAATTTGAATAATTGATTTAGGGTGGGGCCCAGGTGTCCCATATTTTATAAAAGCTCCCAAGGGATTTCAGTGTCTAGCCAGATATGGGGAACACTAGTCCAAGAAATTCAAAGGATGATGATAAAAGAGCTTGCACTTCATATTTTACAAATCTCTTTCACGGTTGAACACCATAACAATCCACTAAGGTCAGCAGAGCAGACTTTATGATGTTTGCCTTGGGCCCAGAGAGGTTGATTGAGTTGCCCAAGGTTGCACAGCAACCCTCAGTCAGCAGCAGCTGTTTTCTGCCTAGCCCAGGCCAGTCCTGCCAGGCCCTTTGGAAAAGAGCCGTCTCCCACCCCCTGAAGATCTTCCAGGATGAAATCACCTTAGCTCCCATCAGCTGCCTCTCCTAGTGCTGATGCTCAGGGGGCCTTCCTGTCCATTCTCATCCACATCCCTTCTACTGCAGGGAGCCACTAGCAAAGTGCAGTCAGGTTTTTCTCCCAAACACCATCCCACTTCACAATGAAATAATGGCACCTAACAACGGGAGGCCTGGGCACCTGGACAGGGCACGGCACCCATGGCGGTCTGACCTGCAGCCCCAGATCTAGCGCTTCACTGCTGTCCTCTGCAGAAAGCACCGCCACTGCAGGAGCAAGGAGGGTTGTCTCCAACAACAGCTGCCCAGGACCAAGTTCCGTGTCCTCAACTGTCGCCTCCCATCCCGAATAATTTCTCTTATTCTCTCCCCTGCACCCACTGCCCTGCCCACCCTGCCCCCAAGTAGTCTGAAAGCCCACCTGTGTCCATGTTGTGAGGCGGCTCTGAGTGCTGGAGGCCCCTGCAGGGCTGCGTCCCCAGTCAGGACATCTGGAATGGATTTAAGCTTAACTAGGCAAAGAAAAATCTAACCAGGTCACCGCGTGCACCTCTCTACCGTCCTCCACCAGCTGCCAACGACAGGCTCAAACTCTCTCCTGACTCAAACCAACGACTGTTTCCCTTTACTCTTCCTCTCCTTGTTCAAACCTTTTCCTTTGCATAGGCCAGTCCTGGAGAAGCTCCCAGCGACTGCAGGCGCTCAATGTCAGAATCCTGCAGATTCTCTCCCCAGGGGTGCTGGGAGGAGGGATGGGAGGAGGCGGGGTTTTGCCTCAGGCAATGCATGCAGCAGTGTTGTGTGCTGCACCGGGAGGGAAGAGGTCCAACACTGACACCCCTCACTTCCCTTTATGAACCCATTTAGCAGCTCCCTGACTGAGATAGAGCCGTCACCCAGCAGATTCCTGCAGCATTAAATAGCATTCTCTCCTTCTCCCAGGGCCTGCTCATCTTGGGCCGTTGGTTGATTTGCTGGGTTAGTGCTGAGGATCAATCAATGTCCTCGATGACTTTTGACACACAACCTCAATGACTTTCTGGAGAAACATCTGCTAGTAAGGCCACCCCCCACCCCTGTGTGGCTTTTCTGCCAGGTGGGAAGTTTGGGAGGAGGGAAGAGGAGGATGAGAATGACAAGCTCTTTTCCCCCAAAACCAAGGATGCAGTGGTGTAGTTTTCCATGGCCCAGAATGGCTGGCTTGGTGAAATTTTATAGCATTCTGGTTGAATGTCATCAGATAGAATGGTTTCCAAAGGGCCTAAGAGCCCTTGCAGCCACTTCCTTAACTGCCCTGTCACTCACAAGGCTGGGCCTCCAGGAACCAAGCTGGCACTGTTGTGGTGGAGGGCTGAGGCTGAGGCTGAGGCGATCTGAGCCTGTTTCCTAAAAGCCCTATCTTAGGACAGAAGGTTCTGGTTCAGCCTGGGCTAGTCTCTCTGTGGAAAACCTCCCAGCCTTGGTAGTTGAAAGGGGTCTGCTCCACCATCCACCTTCACTTCCTCATTTTATAAATGAAAAAAATCATTGAGGGCCTGAGAAATCATTTGATTGGCCACATGACTACCATGGCTCCTTTATGACAGAGTTGGTTCTGAAGCCTCAAGTGTTAGCTTACTTATTCTCTTGGCTGAGATGGGACACTTCTACAAATAATCTCCTAGGAAAGCTTTCACCCAGCTCAGACTTGGAGAAAATCTCAGTAGCCAGGAGCTGCATGGGGCTTCATGGGGAGGGCACAGGCATCAAACTGTAGTCGATGGAAGCAGGATGGGGGGTGGGGGAGGTGGACTATAAAGTGACACTGGGGCATGGAGCAGGGCTCCAGGTGAGGCAGGAAGAATGAGGAATTCTTCCTGGGCTGGAAGCAGTCAGGGAGGTTTTCCAGGGAAGTAGACATACCATTCACACCTTGCAAGATGCACTGGAGTTTGCAAGATTACTAAAAGGAAAATTCTGAATAGAAGGAGTGGCTTGAACAACAACAACAAAAAAGCATGGGAGCCTGAAAATAGGCTGATGTGTCCAATGAATCAGGAATTTTGGACACATGGGGAGGGAGAAAGGATGCAGGGGAGGCTAGAAAAATCAGTTGGACTCAGATTGGGAAGAGTCGGAAGCTGTGAGAGGTTGGATTTGTTCTGAAGGCCGCAGGAGAAAGCAAGAGTGTTAAATCTCGGGCATCTCATGCCCAGATTCCATTTTGAAGTGATCCTCTGGCTGAAGTGAGAATAGGAGTGGGAAGGAGAGGGTGGAGACCCAGTGGGAGCAGTGGCTGGCATCCCCATGGCGGGGAGAAGTGGTCCACTCTAGTCTGGAGGAATACTGTATCACTGACATTGTTTGTAATTGCTGGGACAGGTGGAAAAAAGGGCAGTTTTATTCTCATTTTTAAATTCTTTAAGGACAATGCATTCCTTTATTGCCTGTATGGGGCAGACCTCTCTCAATGCACTGACCTTGCTGTGCCTCTGGAGGAAGAAGGCTTGCAGGAATCAAGGCAGAAGAGGTCACAGTCACTGAGCATCTCCCAGGAGCTCATGGGTGGATGGGATGAGTTGGGCCCTGAAGTTCAGAGGTAGATTTGAAAAGAACTTTTGTATTTGGAGTATTGGTAGGCCAGGCTGCAGAAACTGTCCTCTCCATTTCTCAACTGAGTAAAGCACGCATGTGCACTAGGAGGGCGTGGAGTGGAGGTGGGGTGGGATGCTTGTCATCCTCCTATTTACCTTGGGGGTGTGGCGTCACAAATTCCATCCCCTTCACCCACACTGGTCGCCTGTTGACCCTCTCTAGGAGGCTGCAGTCCTCCCCGAGCCCTCTGGGATGGGGCTGTAAGGAACAACGTCTCTTTTGTTCCTGGAACTTACTCCATAAAATATTCAGGGCTGCCAGGAAATTGGCAAGTGGAGATGTTTGACAAATAGATTTATTCAGAAACAAACCAAAAAGCTTGGCCTGCCAGCCACCATCCCCCTAGGCTTCTATAGTAGCTCCTGGTCCCCGCCTTTGCTCTTTCAGGGGAAGTAGCAGCATTATGCCACTGACACCCCAGGTTGGAAATGAGGATTGTGGTGCTATTGCTGGAGAGCAGAGACTGAAGAGGGAAATAACCCAATGAACTGTGATATGATAACCCAAAGGACTCTGTCACTTCTGAAAAGTGAGAAATTTGATTGTATGTGTTTGCTATTGATCATGTGATTTTGAGCAGAACTAATCCTTCATCTGCTGTACCTGAATTTCTTGAGAGGTGTGTTGGGTTACTATGAGAAGTAATTAGCACAGGATGATTGCACATAGCATGTCATGTTACAGGTTTATGTGCATGAATAATTTTGTTTCTATACTAGAGGCCTGGTCCATGAATTTGTGCATGGGTGGGGTCCCTTGGGGTGACTGAAGGGATCAGGCTGAAACTCACAGTTCAATGCTACCTCCCATTCCTACTCATCTCGGTTCCACTGGGACTGCCATGGACTCACGCCCAATCAGTCCCAGTGGGAGAGGCTCGCACCCACAGCAGTGCTCACCAGCCATAAGCCCTGTGTCTGCTGCCCTTTCAAGGGGCAAAACCAACACCCCCTGAGGGGTCCTGAATTGTGAGAGGGCTCAGGATAGGCCGAGGGACCCCACTGGTACATGATCAAGGCCTGTAAGAGACTGCAGGAGGGTTCCAGGGCAAGTGCAGCCCTGTCTTGCCCAGTCCCAGTCAGGGCGATTGGGGTTGGCAGGCTGGGGAGGGATGCAGGAGGTTGGTCAACCAGGGAGGGATTGAGGGAGGGCTCCAAGGGCATGTCTGGCCCATGTCACTCAGTCCCAGTGGGCTGGACTCCAGCAACAAACTAACCTACCAGTCAGAGCATCTGCCCTCTGGTGCTCAGTGCACATCATAGCGAGTAGTTGAGCGGACTTAGCATATCATTAGCATATTACACTTTGACTGGTTGAACAGTTGACCACTTACCAGATGACCAGACACTTAACATATTAGGCTTTTATTATATAGGATTTTTAGATATTTATAAGAAAAATTATTTTGGGGGGAATCTAGTGATTTCCTTTCTCAGGTCTGCATTGCATATGTTTATGTCTAGCTTGTACAATTTTAGGCGGTGTTCATATAAAGTGGAAAATTTGCAGGTACCAGTTAACTTCAACAATGGAGTTGACTTTCATTAAACTTTAATTAATGCTTTGAGATTGCAATGATGCTGATTGGTATTTGACATGACTCAGGTGAGCCAAGTAGTTGCTTTTGGATCTTTTTTATTTTTCAGCCTTTCTAAAGCAAGGTCTCTAAAAATTAGGTTGCCTCCCCCCTCAAAAAAAGAGAGAGAGAGAGAGTATGCTGCTCTTGGATCTTGATCCTTTCTTGGAATTAGAGAAAATGGTAGTAATAAGGTGATGTCCTTCTCCCACTTTACGCATTTTTCATATACTTGGCTTCAAATTAGAGCTATTGTGGGAAATTAGGTTTTCTGGTGGTTATTTTAGCTCAATTGGTAGGGAACCCAAGCCCAATGAAATGATTCTTTCTGTGATATGAGATCCGAGTGCAGAATCCAAAGTCTAGACTAGATGGTGCAGTGGAAGAATGTAGATTGGAGTCTGACATCCTGATTCAATCTAGATGAGTGATTTTTTAAATCTTTATTGTTCAATTTATTAATTACATTGTTCCCCTTCTTCCCCCTATAGCTCCCCTCCACCCAGTACCCATCCCCCCTCCGCCCTCACCTCCCCCTCCACTGTCCTCTCCCATAGTTGCATGGTTTTTGTCCAGTCTCTTGCTGCACTTCCTACCCCCATTTTCTCCCCCAAGAATTGTCAGTCCATTCCCTCTCTATGTCCATGATTCTGTTATATTCACCAGTTTATTCTGTTCATCAGATTATTAATTCACTTGATTTTTAGATTCATTTGTTGATAGATGTGTATTTGTTCATAATTTATATTTTTACCTTTTTCTTCTTTCTCTTCTTATAGAATATCTTTCAGCAATTCATATAATATTGGTTTGGCGGTGATGAACTCCTTTAGCTTTTTCTTTTCTGCAAAGCAGTTTATCTGACTTTCAATTTTGAATGATAGTTTTGCTGGATAGAATAAGCTTGGTTGTAGATTCTTGCTATTCATCACTTTGAATATTTCTTGCCATTCCTGCCTGGCCTGCATCGTTTCTGTTGAGAAATCTACTGATAATCATATGGGTACTCCCTTATAGGTAACTAACTGTTTTTCTCTTGCTGCTTTTAATATTCTCTCTTTATCTTTTGCCCTTGGCATTTTAATTATGATGTGTCTTGGTGTGGTCCTTTTTAGATTTCTATATTTTGGGGTTCTGTGCACTTCCTGGGCTTTTAAGTCAATTTATTTCACCAGGTGTGGGAAGTTTTTGGTCATTATTTCTTCCAGTAGGTTTTCATTATCTTGCTCTCTCTCTTTTTCTGGCACCCCTATAATTCAGATGTTAGTATCCTTGAGGTTGTCCCAGAGGCCCCTTACACTATCTTTAATTTTTTGGATTCTTTTGGTTTCTTGCTTTTCTGGCTGAGTGGATTTTATCTCTTTGTATTTCAAATCTTTGACTTGGTTTTTGTGGTCATCTGGACTGCTTTTAGGTCTTTGTATAATATTATTATTTCAGTCAGTGTATGTTTAATTTCTAGTTGGTCCTTTTTCATATCCTCGTAGGTCTTGTTCATGTCCTCACAGGTCTTATTCATTTCCTTGTAGGTCTTATTCATTTCCTTGTAGGTCTCGGCCTTTTCTAGGAGCCTCTTGGAAAACCTTATAACCGTGGTTTTGAACTCTATGTCTAGTCATCTTTTTTCCTCCATTTCTTTCACACCTGATTTCTTTCCATTTCTCTGCATTGTGGTTGCTTTCCTGAGTTGGTTCATTAGCTTTGTGTGATAATGTCCTCTAAGGGACAGTGGCTCAGCCTCCCCAGTTACTTGAGGTGGATACTCTTGCTGCAGCCCTTTATGGGGTTGTACAGTATTGTTTAAATTAAGTCCAGCTCATTGTTGTTAGCACTAGGAGGGTTTGACCTCCACGCCAATTGATTGTGAGGGTAAGCTGTGTTCAGGTTGGATGGGCGGAGTCTCTGGGCTGAGCAGGCAAGGTCAGCTGTGCCCTATGTGGCACCAGGGTCTCTGTGCTGGGTGGTAATGGCTGCACGCACCTCCAAGAGAAAGCCGCCGCCAATCTCCACCCTCTGCCAGACAACTCAGCCTTTCCCCAATGGGTCTGCACCCTCGAAGTCTTGTCTCCGTTGTAACACAATGCAGTCTGGTCGTCTCCCAAACGAGGGAGCAAGTCACGAGTCCTCTCTGTGCGGTCGCGCACTTCTGTTCCCAAGTTTACATGCAAACTGCTGTTCCAAGTTCATGTGCATTCTCCTCAAGCTCACCCTCTCCACAAGCTCGCAGACCTCTGCCATGCTGGGTCTGGTTTCCCACTGCCCAGTTTCACCCTGTATGAGTGTGGAATCCCCGGACCTCACCTGGAACTGGGGAATCAGTGCAGTGGGACGCCTTTGTCCTCCCCGTTGGAGAAAAAAAGCTGGGTTTGCAGCCACTCACCCTCTCCGCTGGCGCGTGTGCATGGCTCCAAACCTCTGGCTCCACAAGTGTCTTCAGTGCTGCCCTCTACTGCTCCTCTGAGTCACAGTGTCGTATCTTTACTTTTATTTGTGGAATTTTCACTTAGCCAGCTTTCCAGTGATTCTGGATGATGTTTGTTCTGTCATTAAGTTGTAGTTTTGGAATTGTTGTTTGGAGCAGCAAGTTAGGTGTTTACCTATGCCGCCATCTTGGTTCCTCTCTCTAGATGAGTGATTTTGGGTGAATTATTTAACCTCATGGAGCCTCACATTCTTCATCTGTAAAATAGAGAAAATAATATCTATTTCAAAGAATGGGTGGCCTTATGCATAAGATAATGTATTTAAAATATCTTAGATACAGTAAGTGATTAATAAAATGTAACTATTATTATAATCAGACTAGAGTCCCAATGCACAAAAATTCATGTGAATTTTTCCTCCAACTGCTGCCACCAGCTTCCATCTGGCACCCAGGACACAGGCTTCCCTCCTCCGGCTGCTGGCAGGTATCCAGAACTTGGGCTGCTTCCTTCTGGCTTCCCATAGGCACCTGGGACACAGGCTGGCTTCCCCCTGGCCCCAGCTTTGTCAGGAAGGATGTCCAGAAGACATCTAGTCTAATTAACATATTACTCTTTTATTATTATAGATTATAGAGCTTAGTTGTTGATGGTCCTACAATTAATTGGGTCCAGTTAGCTTTCTTTTGGTTATATGAGACTAAATATGGTTTAAAGCAACTTAATCAAAAAAGGGAAATTTATTAACTCATATAACTGTCTAAACTTGGATTTCAGTTGGCAGACATCTATAAGCAGGGTGAAGCATGGGAAGTTGTAGGAATTGAATGACTGCATAGTAAAGCCACTAAATTTAGTAAGTGACCAGATTAATTTGAAATACAGCTCTAACTGCTGAATTTTTGTAATTTATTGAAAAAAGCTGAATATAGGACATTTAGGGTGTCCTGTGAAAGCCAATACAGAAACCAAAGCAAAATCATTAAATACAAGACTTGTTTTATACATACAGGACGCTTACCAATCCTACTCCTAAGTATATTTCCACCAATAAAATTCTACTCATACCTATAAATTAATGATAGCCTGTTGGAGAATTCATGATAAATCTAAGGTCCATGCTAAGTTACTTGAAATAATGAACTTCTTCAAAAATGAAATAAAATTGGGCTTCAGGTACAGGGTGATTCAGGAGGAACCTCCCCCCTCTCTATTAATGTAATTCTGCTGTGTGTGTTCGCTTCAGATGGTGGTAAGATGGGTAGCAACAACAGACATATATCCTCTCAGGGTCTGGTCCAATAGAAAGAGTGCTTCTCTTGACCCCTCCCCCCCCCAAAAAAATCCATGACCTGATTTCTGTCAGTCAGAATTCTATCTCATCCTCTTATCTGCACAGATTATTAGGCCAGGGGAATGGTATGCTCTGATTGGACTTATCTGAGTTATATGTACACCCTTGGAGGCAAGGTTGGACTTAGTTTTACCCAAAGCACACGGACTGAGCATGGGGTGTGGAGATGGTTTCTCTAGAGGAATATTGGTGTTCTGTAATGAAATGAAAAGAAGGGATAAAATAGATATAGGGTAGCCAAAAGAAAAAGAAGAAACACCCCCACCCCCAACACAAATAAACGAAAATAGCAAATATACATTCAGGTTCTTCTGTGGCTTAGGCAGAGAAAGATGACATAGCTTAGGTAAATCAACACCAAAATAGGAGGAGGAACACATCCAGGACTTTAAGTCCAGAATCTACCTACACATGGACTTGCTGCTTCAGATTGTAAGATGATATAAATATCAAAGAATACTTTTGCATAATTCTTTTTGGAGAATTACTAGTACTTTTACTTTCAAAATTATAATATCATTATTGTTTTGTTTTGATTATTAATGTATGCATGAAGGCATATAGAGCAAAGTCAAAGTCACCAACAACCCCACAATCCAGAGGTGACTCTTGTCAACATGTTGGTATAATTACCCAGATATTTTTCATGTATTGAGTTACACATATAAAAGATTTAGTTAAAAATAAAATCAAACTTAAAATTTCTTTATTAGCTTTTTAAATTTAATGTTAAATCCTAGATATCTTTTCATATTAAAAATATCAATTTAAAAAATAAGATTTTAAGGCTGTGCACATTTGAACAAAAATACCATAACTATTTACTCATTCAGTATAAGCAATATGGTAATAATATGCTTACCTGTATGTGTTTACCTATTAACTAATGATTTTTTGTGACTAAATTCTTGGAAGTGGAATTGTCGTGCTAACAATTTTGTATGGCTTTAATGTTTTAATGTGCATTACTAACATGCCCTTCAGATCGTTGCTCCCATACTGGATAGAGTGGCCAGATAAAATATAGGATGCCTAGTTAATTTGAATCCAGAAAACAATGACTACTTTTTTGTATTAGAAGGTTGCAAATATTCCAAAATGATCTGAAACTGAAATTTAGCTGCAACTCTTGTACTTTCATTTGCTAAATCTGAGAACTCTAAGACTGGGTAAATCTCAGTTCACAAACCCAGTAGTTAGCTGTGCAGTGTCATTGTCCAGCGGGGAGCCCGAGCCTCAAGTTTGCACCCAAAAGTCAACCCTCCAAATTCTGCCCATCTCTAAGGATGTTAACCATCTAGTGGTGTTTGTATTCCTGCTCTTTTCTTACTGCTGACCTCTGACCTACCTGCTGTGCCCTCACATGACCTTTCCTCTGTGCAAGCTCCAGTGTCTCACTCTTTTATAAGGACACCAATCCCATGGGACCAGCCTCACTCTATGACCACACTTAAGTTTAATTACTTCCTTAAAGAACCCATCTTCAAATACAGCCATACTGGTAGATAGGGCTTCAGCATATGAATTTAGGGGCCACAAACATTCAATTCATAACACATACCCTTCTCTTGTTGCTTTCAAACTCTCTCCAGGAGTGCAGGCTTTTGAAAAACAAAATGGGCAACCTCTGCTTATGAATAGAATCATAAAATTTGTCAGTTGAACTCAAAACTTCAGGAAGAACTTGATTTAAAGATGCAGAACTTTAATACATTGTTTATTTATCAAAGTAATGTATTTGCAAAATAATCTTTTTTTTGTCAGACAAAAGCCACCTTGTGGGAACATAAGAAATGCACATGACATATATGTATTTATGCATAAAAAGACTGGAAGTGTATCAGTAATAGTAATGGTCACACTAGCAATTACAAATATTGTCTTAAATCCTTGCACTATGAGCAGCTTCAATCATTATTCCCATTTATCAGATGAGGCACCAAGTAAGTGACTGGGCTAAGACCAGCTCTGTGCAACTGCAAAATCAATGTGCAGTTTTCTGGGTTGAAGGTATATACATGATTTTAAGTTTCTTTTTAACATTTTATGCAGTGCCTGAATTGTTTGCAATGAGAGTGTATCTTTTAGGACTAGAACTAAATTATTTCCATCTTGAAAAAGGATAATGCTGGTTATAGAAACTGAGAGACAAACAGACCAAATCACCAGCTTTGAATGAGTGTTTATGTTACCCAACCAGTTCTGAATAATCTAATTTAGTTGTGGAGGGAGACTGTTAATTTGATGGGCATGAAATAGTATCTTGTTTAATTTGTATTTTTATTGATGACTAGAGACCCAGTGCGTGAAATTTGTGCACAGGTAGGACTGCTGGACCTGGCTGGTGATCAGATCTGATTGGGGCCTTCTGCTGCTGGCCAGGGCCTTCCTTCATTCCACACCACCCACGGTGGTCAGTGCATGTCATAGAGAGAAATTGAACTCCCAGTCTCCTGGCTGAACTTCCAAGGGGACAATTTACAGATTAGGTTTGTATATGAATAGATTATAACCTACATTTGGTCTTAAAGATAATGGTGGAATATTATTTGGCCATAAAGGAAGGAAATCTTGCCATTTGTGACAACAGGAATGGACATTGAGGGCATTATGTTCAGTTAAGTCACACAGAGAAAGATAAATATTGTATGACCTCACTTACATGGGGATAGAAAAATAAGTATATAAATAAATAACACCAAACTCACAGAAAAAGAGATCAGATTAATGGTTATCAGAGGCAAGATAGGGGGATTGGGTATTTACTAATATTTACTTATTTAAAACCAATCCTGGTTTTAAATAAGTAAATACTAGGATGTAATGTACAACATGATGACTATAGCTGACTCTACTGTATAGTATATTGAAGATGGTGAAGAGAATAGATCCTAAGAGTGCTCAACAAAAGGAAGAAGACAATTTTTTCCTTTGTAGCCATATGAGATGATGGATGTTAACTGAACTTACGTGGTGATTATTTCACAATATATGTAAGTCAACCTTAAAATTATATAGTGCTGTCAATTATCCTATATAATAAAAGCCTAATATGCTAAGTGTCCAACTGTTTGATTGTTCGACCAGTTGTTCTGATGCACACTAACCACCAGGGAGCAGATGCTCTGACTAGTAGGTTAGCTTGCTGCTGGGGTCCAACCAATTGGGACTGGGCAAGATGGGATGGACATGCCCTAGGTCCTCTCACGGTCCCTCCCGGCCCTGATTGTACACTGGTGGGGTCCCTTGGCCTGCACCTTTTGCAATCCAGGACCCCTTGGGGAATGTGGAAGAGCCAGTTTCAACTCAAACTTTGCAGGCCAGGTGGAGGGACCCCACCAATGCATGAATCCATGCACTGGGCCTGTAGTGGATCAATTAAACTGTAAAAAATATATAGTGGTGGACACAAAGCCTAGAGAATATCCTGACAATTTTCCTGTGGGTGTCTGCATACAAATCATAGTGCCTAATGTCCTGCATGCCACTTCTCCACCTCTCTGGGGATGCACAGGGATTTGGTGATGTACCTGAGGGGAACAAAATTTTATCAAGCTCAAGGTTTCAAGGAATGCCAGATTCCACATCACTCACAGAAATGGCAAGAATGGTTGTGAAACAGCTGTTGAGCTTAACTCTGAAAACAGTGACAAGAGCAGCAAGTATAGACAGGAGATTGAGGGGGCCAGTGATTCACACTGGGTCCAGCAGGAGGAAGGAGCATACAGATTGTGATCCCAGCTTTCCCCTGCTAATGTGGCAAGGTCCATGCTCTGGGACTGTGGCCCAATGGAAGATGTGATCCCTCATAGCTATTGCCAGAGACTGCTTTGGGGGCAAAGGAAGGAGTATTTTAATAATACATGAATGAAAACTCTCAGCTTTAGTTCTGTAATTGTATTATAATGCAGGCATAAAAAAAATGAAGAGTCCTCATGGCTATTTTAGCTTGTGTCTGAGGGGAGTTCATATAAAAGAAGATACCTGATAGTCTTATCTTTGTATATAAAAGCCAAAGTGACCATTCGACCAGTTGACCATTTTTGACCATTCTACCAGTTGAGTGGTAGCTATGATGCACACTGACGATCAGGGGGCAAATGTTTAACACGGGAGCTGCCTCCTGGTGGTCAGTGCACTTCCACAGTGGGAGCGATGATCAGCTGACCAGTGGGTGCCAGACACTGGGTTCATGGCTGGCAGGTGCTGCTGCGGTGGCACGAGCCACTCCCTTGAACACCTCCTTTGTGTAGCCCTCTCCATCTGGCCCAGGACCAGCATCAGGACTGACTAGGTGGGAGCCTGCTGCTGCTTCTTGATTACGGACATGCCAGTAGGATGGGCCCATGGAGACCATAGAGGAGCGTGGAGTGGCAGCCTACTGAGTGGTGATGGTGGCAGGCATAGCAGGGCCAGAATGAGTGGGAGCAGTGCAGTGCCCTGCTAGGGCTTGGGCTCCTCCCTGGCCACCTGCTGCTTCTCACACTATTATATCCCTTGGGGAATGTAGAACTGCTGGTTTCTCCTGATCCTCACAGACCAGGCCAAGGGACCCACTGGTACAAAGGCCTTTAGTTCTTTAGAATGAACTTTAAGAATATTTGGTTTATCATATAATCCTATCTAATAAAAGAGTAATATGGAAATTGACTGACAAGCCATGCCCACCAGCCAGTCAGGAGTGAGTATACAAATTAACCCAACCAAGTTGGCTGTGACCACACAGTGAGCAGGAAACTTGGGTTTCCCCAGCAATGGAAGAAGCCAAGCTTCCCACACACTCTGGCTGGCCCTGGACTCCACTCAAGGCTACAAAATTTCAATTATAGAAGATAAATAAATCCCAGATACCAGGGCCTCTGCTTGGGTTGCTGGGGGTAGTGGTCAGCCTGCAAAGCACCACAAGCCCTTCACCCAGGTCACTCCATGCCCCAAGTGAACCCCCATCCTGATCCGGGACACCCTTCAGAGCAAACTAGCTGGCCCCCACCTGTGTACAAGGCCTCTATCCTGTCTAATAAAAGAGTAATATGCAAATTAGCCATCACTTCAACACACAAGATGGCTGCCTCCATGTGGGCACAAGATGGCCAGCACAAGATGACCAGCAGGGGAGAGCACTTGGGAGGGACCAGGCCTGCAAGGGAGGGTAATTGGGGGTGATCAGGCCAGCAGGGGAGGACAGTTGGAAGGGACCAGGCCTGCAAGCAAGGGCAGTTGGGGGCAATCAAGCCTGCAGGGGAGGGCAGTTAGGGGCAATCAGGCTGGTACACGAGCAGTTATACATCAATTAGCCTGGCAGGGGAGTGGTTAGGGGCAATCAGGCAGGCAGGCAGGCGAGCAGTTGGGAGCCAGCAGTCCTGGATTGTGAGAGGGATTTCCTACTGCTCATTAGGCCCGATCCTAGTAAAAAAAAATTACGACTCCCCATGGCTATTTTAGCTTATGTCTCAGTTAATGTAGGATCGGGCCTAAATGGTCAGTCAGACATCTTTGAGGGGTCCCAGATTGGAGAGGGTGCAGGCTGGGCTGAATTTCATGCACCAGGCACTGGATTAGTACTGGATTATCATGTAGTGTAAACAAGTGAGCTCAATATTAGATGCTCACATTTAGAACACCGAGTCCTCTATCTTACACTGGATTTAGAATTTTGCTCATTTGCTTACAGATGGTCATTCTCATGGTGGCCTTGTCAGCCAGTCAGTGTCACTATCTTTTCTCTTTTTATTGCATTTTTGCCCTTATTTTATAAAAATAAGGGGAAACAGAGCATGGGCATTAAACTTAATAGCACTGAGACAAGATAAAAATCATCAGCTTTGCTTACAATGGGGAATCTTCAGCCTCAGTCAGTTGTGCACTGGAATTCAGCCAATGGAGTCTGAGCTGAAGTATGAAGGAAGATTCCGTATTTGAAGATCATATGTGAAGTGTGAGGAAGGGTTTATAATATGTTAGCTCACCAGAATAGAAACCCCATACAACACATAGCCTTCTGTATCTTTTATGTGAATAAACATTTCCAGAATTTGTGTGAAGATGGGAGCTGGACATCTAGAGGGAGTGAGTGGCAGGGCTTTAGAGAAAAAGAGTGCGGTCTCCTAGTCCTAGAATTGTAGGGTAAAGACGAGACAGATGACTAATTGGTATACCCAAGCATTACATATTGTGTGTTGCAGTAATAAAAGGAAGTATTTCAACAAATTATTCCATATATATTTATTAAGTCTCTGCTATGTATAGATAATCCTATACAATAAAGATGTAATATGCAAATGATCTAACTGGAACATGGGTCAGCAGGAGGGTAGGTCAGTGAACTACAAGTAGATGGCAGAGAGCTACAGGAGAGAGCAGGGCAGCAAGCTATGGGGGGGGGGTAAAGATGAGGGGGTTCGGGGAGCTACGGGAGGGCAGGGCAGCAGGCAGAGAGCTACTGGAGGGCAGCAGCAAGCTACTGATGAATTACTGGTATACGAATTTGTGCGCAGGGCTACTAGTAAGGATATAATGATAAATAAAACAAATAATTTCCTGCTTTAATGGAGCTTATGATTGTGTGGGGGTGTTAGTGTTGATGGTGGGGGTGGAAGCAGATGTTAATCCAATAAGCCCAAATGTAAAATTGCAACTGTGGCAAGTGTTACAAAATACTGTACTATAAAAACCTAAGATAGGGGGCTTTGATTTAATGGCTCTTTAGCTGATATTTGAATGATAAGTATGAGGAAAATAGGAAACAGTTCTAGAAACAGCATTTCAGGCAGAGAGAACAGCGTGTCCAAAGGCCCTGTGGTGGGGGAACGTGGTGAGTGCGAGACTGGGGTGACATGGGAAAGGGCAAGCATGGCGCAGGGTGGAAGGGTTAAGTGTTTTATCTCTAAGGTGAAGGACGGGAGGAAGAGCCCTGTGGGTGTGTGGAGGGAGGGCATTCAAGCAAAGGGACTAGCAAGTGCAAAGGCGCTGCGGTGGGAGGACAGAACAGCAAAGTAGCCCCTGTTGCTGGAGCAAGGTGTCAAGGGAACAGCAGTAAAGGAATAAGATTAGAATGCAAAATTGGGCCGACACTGTTGTGTAAGGCCTTGCAGACTGCTGTAAGGACTGGCTTTATCCTGGGTGAGGGGACATTACCTTTTATCTTTGTATGAAACTATATGCCCACTTTCTCTGCTTCCAACTTAATTGATTGGTTAAATCAATGTTCAATGTATATATTTATTTATCATTACTATCAAATGTTATTTTATGCATTGCCAAGTGGTGTACTGTGATAATGTTCACTTAATCTCTTGTAAAGACTTTGTTGATAATTCCCTAATTTTCTTCACCTGCTTAATTTTCTGTGTACCTATTTATAACTCTTTCCAAACTCCCCAACAGAGTTGGAAAACCCATCTAAATGCCATTGTCCATGTGGTTGAAGCATCAGGTTTTCTCTGGGTTCCTTTCTCCTGGAGTCTTGCATTCCGGAGCCTCCCATTCTCCTTCTCCAGTCTTGCCTGCTGTCTAAGCCTCAGCACAGCTGTATCCTGGGATTCACTGTCTTCTCTCCTGTGTTGAGCCTCCGTTTCTCTGCACATCTTTTCTTCTTTCGTATTGTTTCTTCTTTTGGTGGGACAAACCTTCCACAAATTTTATAGGAAAGGGTAAAGGGCAGATACATTTTTGAAATTTTGCACCCATTTGTTTAATTCTCGAACTTCATTAATGGTTAGACAGTGTAAAATTTCAGAGTAGATGTCATTTTTCTTCAGAATTTTGAAGGCATTGCTCTATTGCTTCTGAACACCCCAGCCTTGCCATGAGAAGTTTATACTTTTCTGATTTCTTTGTATGTGACATTTTTTTTCCAACTGGGAGTTAACATATTCTCTTTATCCTTGGTGTGTTGCAATATCATGACTTTGTACCAAGGTCTGTGTGTATTTGGCATAGAGGATGCATATTATATTTAAACTGGAGGACCAGTACATGAAATTCGTGCATGGGGGGGGGGTTCCCTCAGCCTAGCCTGCACCCTCTCCAATCTGGAACCCTTCAGGGGATGTCTGACTGCTCATTTAGGCCCAATCCCTTTCACAATCCAGGACTGCTGGTTCCTAACTGCTCACCTGCCTGCCTGATCACCCCTAACTGCCCCCCACCCTGCCAGACTGATCACTCCTAACTGCCCCCTCTGCCAGTCTGGTCACCCCATGCAGCCTGCTGTTCAGTTATTTGGTCATCCCTCACTGACCCCCTGCTGGCCTAGTCGCCCCAGGTAGCCTGCTGGTCATTACTATCACTGTGATAGCATCCTGGACAATTTGCATTTTATTTATTTATCTATTATTAGATAGATTTCAAATAAACTATGAGTATTTTTGGAACATACTTTTACCACAAGTTTACTCACTGTTTATGAAATTCAAAGTTAACTGGATATTTGTTTCTGTTTGATTTGTTTTTGCCAAATCTGGCAAACTTAGAACTTGGGCCTTTTATTTTTCTTATTTTTATTTCCATTTATTTATTTATTTATTTATTTATTTATTTATTTTAGAGAGAGAGTGAAAGGAAAAGAGAGGAAGAGAGAAAGAGAAAGAGAGAGGAGAGTGAGAGAAACATTGATATGAGAAAGACACATTGATTTGTCCTGCAACCCAGGTATATGCCCTTGGCCAGGAATTGAGCCTGCAACCCTTTGGGAATCTAACCACTGAGCAGCACTGGCCAGGGTAGAACTTGGGCCTTTTAATCTGGAGACTTTTACTTTAGGGATATTTCCATGTATTATTTCTTTTTCTTTAAATTAAAATATTGGTCTGAGCTTAGAAAGATACATATTCAGCAAGGCTAATAACCCAAGTTATTTATTTTTATTTCTGTAATAGTTCCTGGCTCCATCCCTCCCATCCCTATCTTCGCTTCTCAGAAACAATCTCTTTAAACTGTTTAGCTGTTTCCCAATGATACTCTTACATTTATTCTTTTCCCATTATCCATCAAGTCTAAGAAAAATTGACATCTTACATGGAAGGTAAGGATTTTGTTTTCTTACACCATCCACCATTACTCTCCACATGCTTCTCAACCCACTGTGGTATGAACATCAGGGCAGCGTGGGATAAAGGCCACGTGTTTATACCCACATCCTGAGAACGGGGCCTAACGCAGGCCATTGGCATTCAGAAGTTGTGTCCAGACACCTGACACAGCTCCACATTTGAGTGCAGATGTGTTTGTACAGGCTTCTTCCAAACATGAGTGTGCAAGAAAAGCAATCATATTTCTGTTCACTCTCCTTTGATACAACAAAAAAGGCTGTATTTTTACCACTTGTTACAGTGTTATCTTCCACTTGATGACCAGTGGAATTTCATAAAGAAACAAGGGTTTTTGTTTTGTTTGATTGTGTTTCTAACTGCTTTGCAGAAGTTACTGCACATGAATAAAGCCAGAGGAAAGCACTGGTTATGTCTTGGTGACTCTCACGCTGAATGGTCAGTGACAACTTGGCTGCAAGCAGGCTGCTGCCCCTAGAACCCTAGGCTTACAGTACGTGTCTGGGTCACTTTTGTGCTTGAGTAAAATTACACATTACTAACTCCATGTGACATATCTTGGGGCTTTCTCTCACATAATTGATATTACAAATGTTAAATCTTTTCATTCCATAAGAGTTTACTGCGTAGGCACAATAATACCTATTGTAAATCTACTTTTACTAAAGTGGTTTCACAAACATCTGGTTCTTGTGGTAGCCCTAAGAATCTGGGGACACCCCTCATATTGCTATCCCTGTCTTACACATGCCGGACCAGAATTGTAAGCAAGTATTGGTTTTACTTGTTTTTAGCCAAACCCTGGCTTGCTCTTGAAGGGTATAGGGGTAGTTACAGAGTCACATACATCATATGCAAATGGACAAGCGAGGGGCCCAACTTTCTTGACCCAGGACCTGAGAGAGGAAGACTTTGAGCACAGGAAACTAGGTCCCACATCCCACATACTTTCTAATGGAAAACAATCATGTATAATGTCTTGGGGGCAGACTGTAAAGGCGGCAGGATATCAGAGATATCTGGAAAGAGAGAGGTTGATCATGCTGGGATGGCCAAAGGAGCTCCCGGAAGTGGTGGACAGGGCTGGGCTGGAGGATGGTGGGACGAGGCAGCGTGGGAGGGGGAAACTAGCATTCTGGTGGGGGGACTGAGGGAGGAGCCAGGCCGTGGCCATGGGAAGGTTATGCTTGACATACGCTAAGGGTTAGAGATGGGTCCTGGGATCAGGGTGGAATGTGCTGGGTGTTAGACAGCAGGGGCCCCAGCTGGGTAGATTGTATGGAGCCTTACTTCCCAGGGCCTGGAGTCAAGCTGAGTGCTATCCCTGGAGGATGAAGGGGCCACTGGAGGAGGATAGACAAAGACACAGTAAACAAAGGCAACTTCTGCAGGACGGTTTCTGGCTACATGTGCTCAGCAGGGCCCGATGGGTTGCAGGGGCTCTTGTGGGGTCAGTGTGGTTGTTTGAGCAAATGAAGCAGGGGCTGAGTGAGGGACCACTGTTCAAATGCCAGGGCAGCTGAGGGAAAGGCCAGAGGCATTCCCAGGTTTCTTGGTGCCATTCCTCTTGCAGCTCACCCTCATGTCACTAACTACACTCTCATGTTCTGATTCCCCCCTGACAGGGAAAAGGCTGGCACAGTGTTCCAAGCAAGAACACCTACATGTGAGTCTGATAGCGGCTGGACAGAGGGCCTGGACCCTTGACTTCTTCAGAAGACGAGATCCCTCCATAGGCGATCTGGCCTGACACCCCTCCGTGGCCTCCCATGGCAGTGACAGACTATGAAAAGCTGAGACCGAGCCCTCCAGCGTTAAAGATGGGCCCAGAAAAGTTGGAGTGAGGTTGTATGGGGAAGTGAAAGCTGGTGGTGTGGGCAAGAGACCAGGTACGGGGAGGTCAGAGGTCAAGGGATGCCAGAAAGTGCATGCCACAGACCCGTCCAGGAAAAAAGTGCCGTGGAAGGCTAACAAATAAACATACGGCAAAGTCTCAGAGGCTATGTGTTTTACTGTATGAACACATCAACAGCTAAGTTAGGCAGACAAATTAAGTAGTCATGACAAAATCAGGCAGGTCTCCAGCATGCTAGGACACCTGGCCAGCTTCCGGGCGCTGCCTGCAGATCATTAGAATAGATGCTTGATTGCCCTGGGCAGCAGCCCCTGACCTGACAGGGAATAAAAGAAGGCAAAATGTATAACCTATAATCTAGAAGTTATTTGCCTCTCATATATACAAGACTGCAGGCAAATGTCAAGGTCTGAGTTCCATTCCCCGTGGCTCACCCAGGGCCCAGAGGTACTGTGTGCAGGTCTCCCGGTAACAGGTGGGCCTGCTTTCTAGTGTGTTACCCACACTGCTCTTCTTGTCACCGACAGCCCTTCCCTCCTGGTCAGTCCTCAGGTAAGAACAGCAAGGTCACTTCTGGGAAGTTCCTCCTTCTCACCCACTTACTTCCCCTCACGTCCTGCCAGGCTACTCCCACAAGTAGACTCTTACCCAAGTAGCTTTTCCTCTTAGTGACAAAACACGGGTTGATTTTCCTGCCCTGAATTTACTTTCCCTGTGTGTTGCTGGAGTTATGGTCCACTTTTATGTCAAGAATCCCTCAGATATCTTCTGAGTGCCCAGCTTCGTTACCGTGCTGCAGAAGTCTCAGCAGCAGGAACCTGAGCCTTAGCCACATGCCCGCCTAATGTCCAGCAGAGCTCCTGCCACGTAATCATCACTCAAAAAATTTCTGGTGAACCACTGAGTGAGGACATGACTGGATGAAGTGTTGACTCTGGTTAGTAGATACAGTTAAGACACTTTCATACCTGCACCCAATTGCAATGCCAGGAGAGGGGTTTCTCCACACCAACAAGTAATTCTCAAACACTGCTCCCCCCACTCCCTTTTAGATGCCAATCGCAAGTCCAGTGCTTCTGATGACTTGCTATAAATCAGAGCTTCCCATAACCTCCTCCTCGGATTCAATTAATTCACTGGAGTGGCTAACAGAGCTCAGAGACACATTTTATTTATTAGATCACTGGTGTATCACTACAGATATGAGCCAGCAACAGCCAAACGGCAGAGAGACACATGGCAAGGTGTGTGAAAAGGAGAGTGGAGCCTCCATGACCTCTCTTGGAGCCATACATGGGTCTGTGACATGCACTTTCTGGGATCCCTTGTTCACCAACCATAACCTTTCCAAACCCCATGAGTTTTTGTGGAGGCTTCACACATAGGCCTGAAGGTCAGAGGGTGGGACTGGAAGTTCTAACCCTCTAGTCTAGACCACCAGCCCCCATCCATAGGTGCTTTCCAAAGGTCACCGCATTCACTTAACAAGACACCTCCATTCCTCTCATCACTTAGGAAATTCCAAGAGATTTAGGAGCTCTAGGCTAGAAATAGGGACAAAGACCAAATATGTGTTTCTTATTATAAATCATAGTATCAGATGTACAAATTACCAAAAACTCACACATTATTTACTACAAGTGAAGGTGGTTGTCAAACACCCCCTCCCCTCCCTCCACACACACCCCTTTTTCTTTCCCAGGATTGTCTTCTTACTAAAGAAACACCATTACTCTGACATTACATCTCCTGTATGAAGGCCTATATCCTAAGCTGTATCTTTCATGTGCTTGTTTCTGTATTTAACAATGTTCTTTGAGTGCCTACTCTGCACTGGGCCAATGAATAAAAACAACAAACACCCATACCCTTATGAAGGTTAGGTTCTTTTAGGGAGGCAGGCAATTGATGCAACAAATAACTAATATACACTGAGTGGCCAGATTATTATGATCTCTGAATGCATAATGATCTGGCCACTCAGTGTGTGCGTGTCTTTGTGCGTGTGTGTGTGTGTGTGTGTGTGTGTGTGTGTGTGTCTGTGTATAAGAGGCCTAGTGCATGAATTTGTGCATGGGTAGGGTCCAGCAAGCCTGGGCAGGGGGAGGGGACATGGGCGGTTGGCCTGCCTGCCTGCTAGTTGAACTCCTGGTCAAGGGGACAATTTGCATATTAGCCTTTATTATATAGGATATACACTGAGTAGCCAGATTATTGTGTTCAGAGATCATAATAATCTGCCCACTCATTATATTATACATAAGTACAAATGCAATAAAAGAAAATAATAAAGGTTACTATGAAATACAGCAGGAGTGGGCAGGGGTGGGATAGGATCAGCTTAAAATAAGGGAGATGGGAAAATCCTGACCCTAGAAGGCTAGAGGAGGTCAAGAGTGAGCCATGTAGGTACCTGAGGGTTGCGGGGAGGGGGTACTCCTCCTATGCTAGAAACAGGGACATAGACTAAATATGTGGATGCTTCGCACATGGGCCTGGAGGTCAGGGGGTGCGACTGGAAGAGGGCAAAGCACATGCAAAGACCCTGAGGTCAACGCCTTGTTGGCACCTTCTAGGAAGAGCAAGGAGGCCAGAATGGTTGCAGAGCAGAGAGCAAGCAGAAGAGGAGCTGGAGATGAGGCCCATGACAGCTGGGTGGTAGAGAGTGGGGCTGGCCACACCAGGTCTTATAGGTGCCTAAAAGGACTGTGCTTGCACTTGGGTTTGGAGTGGAAGTCATTCCTTCAGGTCTTATCAGAAAAGTGACATAATTGGACATTAATTTTTAAGAGAATGACCAGTTAGGAAGCTGTTTCAATAATCTAGGTGAGAGTGGATGGTGGTATGGGCCAGTCTGTCCACAGTGGAGGTGGTGAAAAGTGAGCAGATTCCAGAGAATGTGGAGAGAGAGCCAACAGGACGAATTGGACATAGGTGAAAGAGAGTGAAGCAAGGATGACTCCTGGGGTGTGGGTTTGAGAGCTGTGTGGAGAAAGGAAAGGCCTGAGGCTGGACCCTTTCTGCTGGAAGCCTGGTGACACCCCCACAAGCTGGCCTGTGGGCTGGCCTCCTCCAGCTGAGCACGCTCTCCTCTCTGACCTCAGCAAGCCCAGCAGAGTGTGACCCCTGCTCCCCTACCCCCAGCTTCTCATCCTTCTCTCTGAAGCCAGTGGAGACTGGCAGTCGTCATCACTGACCTGTCTGCTTTCCTGACCTCACGTCTAGGATGGGCTGACTTGAGATTGTGATTCACGCTCAGACTCTCACTCTTCCTTCCCTCCACACATCCACCTTTTGATTTTATTTATTATCTTCTGCTCGTTTCTTACCCTTCCGTCAAACTAGAGCAGAGGGAGTCTGCTTCTCCACCAAGTGTCAGACCACCCAGAGCAAAGTGCCCAGGGAACTCTCAAGCACCCTCAGACCAGGAGACCACCAACCAAATCATAGCCCTTAGGTTGGGACCATGGAGGCCTCATGCAAAGTAGATGGGTAAAAGAAGATGTCACTCCTCATGCTGTGAGCAGAAGGCCTGATGTCATAGGCTGCCCTCAGCCTGTCCCTGCGCTCCCATCTGTCTGCCTTTGGAATGCACCATTTCAGGGTGACATTGTCTTTGTTTTAGGTAAAGTGGCACAGGACTGTTTTACCAGGCCACTTGTGGGTGCCCTAGGCTGGTATCAGAACGATTGTGTTTTTTGAGCTCAGTTGTGTTTGCTAAAGACCAGGGAGCTCACAGGGCCACAGTGGGAGGTCTTGGAGCTGTGCATCAGCTCATGTGTGTGGCCACAACATGGAACAGCAGAAAGAGCTTTGGGGTGAAAGTCTGGAGACCTGGGGACCAGTCCTGGCCTCGCCACTAAACCCACTGTGTGAGAAGCATCAAGGTGTTTCACCGTTTCATCTGAGAAATAGAGAATTTGGCCAAATAGTAATCTGCACCTAGTAATTCTCTTCCCACCTAGTAATTCTAAGTTTTTTGTTTTTTTTTTAACTCCATCAAGCGGGTAATTGAGGGCAAACTGATTTCCAGGTTTATGATGGAAAAGAAAACCCTCTCCTTTTGCCTAGGGAGATCTATATTGATTAAATTATTTTTAAGCATCTGTAGCTGGTGGCAGGCAGTTACAATAACCAGGTGACTCTGGCTCTTGTTAAAATTATTCTGGTATTTAAGCAAGAATGGCACATTTATGGATTACCTATGACATAAGCTTGTTGTGATGATTAAATGAGTATATATGCAAATGCAGTGATTAGAACTGTACTGGTCTATAGTAAATATATGTGTATTCATCATCATTATCATCATCATCATCATTTAACTACTAGAGGCCCAGTGCATGAAATTTGTGACAGAGGGGGTCCCCTCAGCCTAGCCTGCACCCTTTCCAATCTGGACATCCCTCTCACAATCCAGGACCACTGACTCCTAACTGCTCACCTGCCTCCCTGCCTGATCACCTCTAACTGCCCAATCATTGGCCTGGTCACCCCCAACTCCCCCGGTGTTGGCCTGGTTGCTACCAACTGCCCCCAACCATCAGCTTGGTCTCCCCTCACTGCCCCTCCCCCGTGGCCTGGTCACCCCAAGCAGCCTGCTGCTCAGTCGTTTGGTTGCCCCTCACTAACTCCCCTGCTCGCCTGGTTGCCCCATGCAGCTTGTTTAGTCATCTGTTAGGTTGTGATGATTGCTTAAGCTTTTAGATATATAGATTATGGGATGAATCACACGGACATTATTTTTCTGCAAAGGAGGAGTGAAATTCTCACTTTCACTAGCTCTACGCTCAAAGCAACAGACATGATTGACCCCTTGATCTGGACTCCTTGGCTCTGTGGCCTCAGAGGGGATCCTTCATCTCTTGAGCTCAATCTCAGAAGACAGTGTCAACATGGTGGTCAGGGCAGATGGAAGAGATCAAAATAAGGTGCATTCAATGGTCGTTATGAAAGCAAAGTGCAGTGATGTTCGTGAAGGTATGTGGTGACTATCAGGCTCTTTCCAAACAGAGGAGGTCAAGCTGGATGAGCAATGACTGAGCTCATTGGAGAGTCACCACCTTTTAGAGCATCTCAGATACGGGAGAGAGGCTGGTTGACCTACACACCACCACCACCAACATATGGAGAAAAACAAGCCCCAGAGATGTGAAAGGGATTTGTCCCCATTGCTGTGAAGGCTGGAAGAGACTTCCTGTGTAGGAGGCTAGTGCTTCTGGCCCACTGGCTGCTGGCTCGTTACTGCCCCTGAGGCCTACAGCCAGAGCTCAATACTGATTGTCCCAGCAGCCACAACCTTCATGCTGGAGGTGATAAAAGACAAAACAAGATGACTTCTTCCAAAAGCTTTAGCTATTACTTAAAATGACATGCATGAGAATCTTTGGGCCACATTCTTAGCTCAGTAAGTTTTGGCAGGTGCTTTCTTTCTTTAAGATTCAGAGCCACCTTCCATTTCTGACAACTCCACTAGAAGGAGCACTGTCACTTGTATTTCTTCCACAGGCTTGATGGGAAACAAGGGCCCTCAGAGCTGCCCTTGGGGATCCGTGGCATCTCCTGCTTGGAAGAGTTCCTGAGGCAACACTTGGGTCATTCCATGAAGTCTTTGCATGACCAACCATACTTACTGTGTGAATCCATTCAGGGCCATGACTCTGCACTGCCTCTGCGGCCACCAGGGTCTCTTCCCCAGCAGCCCTGGTGTGGTTGAATGTCCAGCGAACTGGCTGATGCCTGCCCCATTGTTCATACTCAAGCACAAAGAGGAGGTGCCATGTGTAGTAATGAGCATGCAGCTCAGAGATCCTGGGCAGATGTAAGGGAAGCCTAAGCTTCAAAGGCTCCCTGGTCTCCTGGTCTCTGAAGTCTAGTGGGTAACCCTTGCCTGTGAGATATTCTCAGCCACACAGAAGAGGCAACAGAGCAGCAGGAAGCAGCAGCCAACTGCCCTGGAAATTCCACTCCAAAGCCTGGAATCCTGGGAACTCGTTCCCCAATTTGCTCTCTGTGGAGGGAAATTATCCACTGAGGCTGGGACCTGACATGACAAGAGATCAGGTTCTTTAGATAAATTGTTTTCCCAATTCCAATACCAACCAGTTACAGAGACTTTCCAGAATCTCGCCAGGCTAAGAATCTGGCTGAGTGATCTTGAACTGATTGGACCTGCGGTTAGGAGGGAGTAGGTGCTTAGGGGACTTTGTGCACAAACTTTTTTGCCTCCAGGATAAGCTTTCAACTCTTGACCTTGGTTTCCTCCTCGGTCAAACGGGGTTGATTTCAATGACCTCCAAGAGCCAGTTCAGTGTAGTGCCCTGCACTGTGGCTCATTTGTCACGAACTCTTTTCTTTTCAATGTTTGAGGCATGTTAAAAGTCATTTTCCTTTCCCACATAAGCATTTTTTAAAAATACCAGTAAAAATAAAATTAGATTGACCTCCTAGAACCAGTCAACTCATCAAAATGATTTGGAGCCCTCTGTGCTTAACCGTGTCAACAGTAATTGGTACATTTCACAGCAAAGGGCTAGAAAAGTCCAAAAGCAGGGCTAAGGTTTACATTTTCTGTGTCAGCAATCACTTGCCTATTGTCTGGTTTCTTTCTCAGTCCTGCTCACTTTTGATGGCTGCAGCCAGCTTGTTGGGGTTCACGAGGTTGCCTCACATCCTGGTGGCAGGGTCCTCATTGCTCTTCATTTCCAAGCATTGCTCAAAGATGCTTCAATGACTTCATTCCAAACAGGGTTTTGATGGGAAAAAAAGTGGATGACAATGGGAGGAGGATGAAGAGTTTCCTTAGTTGTAAATCTGGGAGAGGTATTCCTTATTCCAATCAATATGTTACTTCAATCAGTGCATTATTGGTTAGAATAAGGAAGAAGTATCTTTCAATTTCCTTTTTGTCCAATGCTTCAGTAGTGAAGAAAAGGTTCTGGACATTAACAGGAGTAAAATATGAGGTCTTGCGTGGTATAAGCCAGACTTTTCTCAGAATCATCTGGAGAACCTGTTAAAATGTAGACTCCTGGGCTTCAAATCCCAGTGTTACTGATTCGGTAAGTTGGAGAAGGAGGCCCAAAATGTGCATTTCTATCAGCCTTCTAGGTAATGCTGATGCTGCAGGTCAGGGCACTGGCCTAGAGCACAGTGATGACACAAGGCTGTCATCTATGTCTAGTGCAGTGAGCAACATGCAGACAATAGCCTGGGGTTTTCGAGCTCATAGGGAGCTGTCAATGCAATGGGTGCATGCATAGCTGAATCTCCAACGAAGCAGGGATGGCCCCTTCTCCCACCGTTAGTGACCAGAGAGTGTGGTTGTTAACTAAACTGTTGGCTAATTACCACCTTGGCGGGAAGTATCCCAGGTTAGCTATGGGCTATTGGCCACTAGGGGGAGCCAGGACTGAGGGTCTGAGAAGAGGAAAAGTACTGGAGAGGGTGAGCAAAGCCCTTCAGAGAATGCTGCAACTCTCCGTGTGGAGCCGCACAGGCCACTGCAATCTCCATGTGCACAGGCACCATCAAGAACTAGGGTTCAGGGGGGAAGGAGTTGTTTCTGTTTCACTTTGGTTTTTCTCCCGCTGTCTCAAAATGCATTTATGTTAAGCCCGTTATGCAATAGATGACTTGTAAGTATGAGATGGAATGAAGTTTGCCATCCCAATTTTGTAGATAGATCAAGGGAAGAAGCGAGAGAAAAGAGCTTGTGCAAGAAGATCACAGTGAAGTCGGGCTGGGCTGGCTGGATCAAAATGTTTCCTGCCCAAGTGGGTTGCTGAGGGAATGCAAGCCTGGGGCAGGCTGGCCAGCTGTGAGGCTTCTGTTGACCCCAATGCCATGATGCTGATCAGTCTGTGATCTTGGGGTGGGGAAAGGGAAGGGATTCTTCAGGGAGAAAAAGACTGAGTAAGGCAGTCCTAGAAGCTGAGAAATAACATGACCAAGAGGGCCTCTTATTTACCCTGCTCTTGCACAGAAGTGTGGTGTAGGTGCTCTCAGGTGTCCCCTTTTCACAGCCTGTTAGCTGATCTCATCTGGAGACATGCATATTAGAACCGCTGACCACGAAATCGCCACCTAACATTTCTGTGGCATCCCTGTCTCTTCCTCCTCACTCATTAATTACGTCCTCTTCAGCTAAAGTGTGAGTGAGCTTCGGAAAGAGCTTAATCTCCTCCAAGTTATTTGGAAGGGGTTTGTATTTTAGTAATCAAAAAGCCCTTTCTTTCTTTTCGGGCCATGCAAGTAGCCACCTAGTGGTTCAGAAGAAAAGATATGAGTCCAGGGAACATTGGGACATGTGGCAATCATCAGAGGGCTAGGTGTGTATTCTGAACCCTAATTAACTTGAGGAACACATGTCTACATGTTTCTGTGCATATAAGTGTGTGCCTTTGTGTGCATGCCAGTGTACAGCCTCTACAGTGATGGAACATCAGTTGTAAAAATTTAGTTTGGGGACATGGTGTGTATTTCCTGGGTCTACCCATACCTCTCCTCAGGCGTGCTCTCCTGGCCCTCAATAATTCACTAGTTAGCTTATCAACATTCTTCTGTTCCTATGGCCAACACAGGCAAAGCAGTGGGTCCGATACACCCCCGTTAAAACCACTTGGAGGGCCAGACCCTTTCTTCTCAGGCTGCAGCACGAGCTTTCTCCAACTCCCTGTGCTAGCTTTTTGGCATTAGCAAAGGAACTGTGTGTGTGTGTGTGTGTGTGTGTGTGTGTGTGTGTGTGTGTGATGCTATAAGCTCATACCCTGAACACTCTTTTTAAAGCATTCTCAGTAAGCAAATCCATGTCTTGGTGCTTTGCTGCCAGTCCCACACAGCTCTGCTTACTGCCAGCACAGAGAGGGTCTTACATGAGACCACAGGCTTTCCCCTCCCCTGCACTGAGGTCCTGGACATACATTCTGACCTCCCTAATGACATTTTCCAAAAGGGTTTCTTTCCCCTTGTTGAGTGCAAAAGCAATAGCTCTTTGAGACAGTGCATCTGCCTGCACCCTCAGCCATTTTGCAGCTATCTGGATGCCAGGTACTTTCAGCATGAGACCCTAGCCTGACCTAACACGCCCCTAAACTTTTGTTTTGGGGGACACTGCCGTGCTTGTCCCCGGTGCCCTGGCCTCCCTGCACAGCATCCTATTCGGTCGCCATGGCTGGCCCCCACTGTTTTGAGTGCTGCCTGGTTGCTGGGACCAGTGGAGCACAATGACCCAAAGCCAGGAAACAGAGACAGTGTCTGCTCTGGATCACTAGTAGGTCTGTCCTCTGTCCTTGAAGGACCCTGCCTGCCATCCTCTCTGCCCTCTCGGTGCTGTAACTGACCTGGAACATCAGAGGCAGGAAAGTCACTGGTCCCGTTGAATTTTGCTGCAGTTTCTTTTTTTCCTTCCCTAGATGCCGAGAGCTATTTTTAGCCAGAGATTTTTGTTTTTTTTTTTGCAGGGGATCCACAGTCTATTTATAAAGCCCACATGGAGCCCAAATATTGCAGTGCTCCTCATGGGACTTGGAGGTAGGTGGGAGAGTCCATGGCGTGAGGATGAGCATCTTCCTATAGATGGAGGTGGTCAGGAGAAGCCTGTGGAGTGTTGGCAGAAGCGGGATCCCAGGCAGGGGAGCCCATGAAGACCCACCATGCCCCTCTCTCTAACCACCCAGGACTTGGGACCAGGCAGCCGGACTCTGTCATCCAGACCCTGCAATGACATTGCCTTCCAACATGGGAATTGATTTGATATATTGCGTTTGCTTTTTCCTTTTCCCAAATTTCCACACTCACATATTTTGTCTCTCCCTTTCCACCATAGCACCTTGCAGAGGCAAGCTGAGTTGGGGAAGGTTCTGGACATTGGATTGGGCGGGAGGCCAGTTCCGGGGGAGGGGGAGAGAGAAGGGCCCAGGTGTGCACAGAATATCACTGGGGTCGGAGGGCTGCCTCCAAGCTCGGTGGGGAGAAGCCAGCAGGCAGAGACCTGGTGGCCACAGGCTCCACAAGATGGAGAAGAAGAGGAAGAAAAGAGAAAAGGAGACCTCAGAAGGCAGGGCTGCTTGGGCAGAGCTGCTAACCAGGTAGGGTGCTGTAGCACCCTGAAGAGCACCTGTAGATGCCACTTTCCTCCCAGACCCATTCCTGGCACTTAGCCTTCCACTGTAAGGCCTCTGGGACTGGGAGGTGGAGGGGCAGGGCACAAGACCTGGATGGAGCAGGTGGGGTGGGAGGCCTGAGTGGAAAATTCCAGACAGAGTTGGTGCATATGCCCCAAAACTGAACCATGGCCTTCTTACCTCTGCTTTCCATGCAGGGAATCAGCAGAAGCCTCCTTGTGGGCGGCTTAAGCCTCTCCACTGGCTTAGCTGATTGCACCCCCTTCTTGCCCTCCCTTCCTCGCACTTAGATGGGACTGGCACTGCCCTGCAGATAATCAGGGTTCTTGGTGCCTGCTTGGCCCAGACCTCTTCCCCCATCTCCAGCTGTGCAAGGGGAGAGGGGAGAGGAGGAAGGAGACAGAGAAGCAGGGAGTCTTTCATCCAGCTCACTAGCACATGATCACATGACTATCTCCACAAGTGCTGGTGGGGATGCTGCTGCGTTGTCCGCCTGGGACTGGCAGGCCCCTGGGAAAGGTTGCTCTCTTGGGGTGGGAGGTGAGGCCTGGCCTGGCTCTCAGCCCTGCCCACAGCCCAGCATGGCTGCCTTCCTGGCTCCATCAGCAGGGGAACAAGAGCCAGAGCTCTGTGTGCCCCCCACAAGCCTCTCACATTCTTCCAGTCATAGCCTCTCCACCATTACCTGCCCACGACCCAGGCCAAGCTCACGGTGCCCTCTGTGCTTGTTATATCAGGCTCCACAGAAGCCTAGAGCCCTGGGACACCCTCCTCTGAATTCTCATCTCTGTGATAACCACGCGTTCATTATCAGTGGTCACTTTCTCAGTGGGACTTCTGGCCTGTGTATTTGAAATTGTCATCTTCCTTCTTTTGGCACCGCATTGTCCCCTTCCTTACTTAATATTCAGTTTACCACCATCTGACATACCAGTATCTTTCCATCCCTTGTTTATTATCTCTCTTCTGGCATAAGCTCCATGAGGGTAGGGATTTCATTTCTCTAGTCACAACAAATTCTTCTGTGTCTAGACCAGGGTTGATATGTTTTAACATTTGTTGAATAAACGAATAAAAAAGAACAAACTGGGCCATGGCGTAAGCATTCTGGGAGGTTTCTTCTCTGGCTCTCCTAGTGGACTCTCCAGGCCAGCAGAGAATTCAGGGAGGTGATGCGGCAAAATGGAGCCCAACACCCAGCAGACCACAGAGATCAGTGTAGGCACTGGGATAACAAGCAATTCAGAACCTCAGCAGGAGAGGCTGATGGAGTCATCAGAGCTAAGCCCACATGTGTGCAGGAGAGGGAACTAAAGCCCAGAGAGATGAAGCAACCTGCCCAGAATCACACAGCCAACCAGGGACTGAGTGAAACTTGGGTTCCTTGCTCCCAGGCTATGATTTCAGCAGTTCCAGTGGCCACTAAACCCTCTCTGCTTTAAAAGGTGAGAAAAATATTACATTCCCTCCCAGGCCAAGGAGGCAAGTGTCTTCCTTCCTCATGGGGTAAGATTTCTTCCCAAACTCAGGGCAAACAAGTTAGCAAACAGAGTCTCTAAGATCTCAGCCACCGGGAGGGGAGCAGGAGGGCCATGGAAAAACCTGTCTGTGAAGAAGGCTACTCTCAACAGGACCCACACTATGAGTAGTAAAGAAACCATGGCAGCAAAGAGACAGACAGTCTGCTCCCGGGGAGCGACCAGGGCTGTGTCACTCTTGTTTCTAGGGAGTCAGTGTCCTCACCAAGGGTAGTCTGCGGGGTGGGGCTGCACTCACATGTTTCCACACCTGAGGTGACGTGAGTGGAAGTCACTGAGTTGTCAGCAGAGGCAGCTGTGTGAGGACCAGGCACAGAAGCACCCCTTGTTCTGGGAGCAACAGTCTCTCATCCAGCCATTACCTGCACTGAACCCCATTACTCTAGAGAAGTGGCAATGTCCCCGTGCTAAGGAACTCTGCCTCGTGTGGGAAGAACCCAGGAACTATTATTATACTATATGTGGATCCACAAACACAGATTGAAATCATGGCAACCGGGTAACTAGGAAAGAAGGAAACGATAGAGCAATGATGTTAATCAATAATAAAAGTGAGTGTGTGTGTCTGTGTGTGCACATGTTTGCATGTGTGACTTTGCCAAAACAGACTTAGGGTGATTTGATTCAATGTGCCAAGTGCTTTTCACCCATTATGCTGCGTATCTTCACAAGGTGCTTTCTGAGTCCAACACCTTAAAGATTTATGGTCTGTCCTTATGGCTAAGGAAACAGAAATTCAGAGAAGTTAAGTTCCTGTTCTGAAGTCTCTCCACAGGTAAGTGGCCAAGCTGGAACTTCCAACCAACACTGCTTGCTTACAAATGCCATTCTTGGCCAGATGGGCCTAATCAAGGCTGGCTTTGGGGAGGCATTTTGGAGCTCCATGTAGAGGGAGGTAAGGAACGTGCCTTTCTGGCCATGGAACATGCCAGCCTGGTCAGGATCAGTCTCAGGAGCTGTAGTAATAACCTTGTTTTGCCAAGAAGCATCCAGTCTAGCACAGCTGACCTATTCCAGCCTCAAAGCCCACTCTGCAGGGGCTCTCCTGGCCTGGTCTGGCCTGGCCTGGCCCCACCGCCTGTCCGCTCCTCCCCTACCAGCATGTGCATGCTGCGGGCAGTTGCAGAGATAGCAGTGCTGATGGGAGAACAAAGGCAGGAAGGACTACTGAGGTTGGCAATTGTGAGAGGAGTGGTGAGTTCAAGGATGCGGAGGAGGAGAGAAGGGTCCATAGTCATTGTTGGTGTCTTGGACTCCGAGTCCCTGAGGACTTGTGAGAGAGTGAAAAACAAACTCACTGCCTGGTTCCACCACCTACTCACGCTGACCCCAACATCTGTGCAGGGGTCTCCACAGAGCCAGGTCTGCATTCTAACCCCTGGGACCTATAGATGTGATCTTATTTGGAAAAAGTGTCATTGGTAATATAGCTAAGTTCAAGATCTTGAAATGCAACCATTCTAGTTTAAATCCAATGGTGAGCATTCTTACCAGACACCCACAGAGGAGAGACAGGAGGAGGAGAAAGCCATGTGAAGACTGGAAAGATTGGAGCCCTTGGGAGCTAGGAGAGGAAGGAAGGCTTCTCCCCCGCAGTCATTTAGGGAGTTCAGACACCTTGAGTTCAAACTTTGGGCCTCTAGAAATGGGAGCGACATATTCTGCCATTTAGCCCCGGATATGTGGTGACTTTAAGCCCTTCTTCTTTATCCCTCTACCTCAGCCTGCCGCTCCTCACCCTCCAGAACTCAGCACAGCTGTCTGATTCTCTGGGAATTTCTGCTAGTTTCCCTCTCCATATCCCATTAGCCTCAGCTTATTTCTATGTCCTTATTCCTCTGAGCTTATGTCGTAGCATTTGTCCATTGGACTCAAATGTCCCCTTATCTATCTTACCCTTAATCTGAGCCTAAGAGAAGGGACCTTTCCAATCCAGAACCTTGTCCCCTATATCTTTATGGGATCCAGTAACCAATAGGTTCTCAGGAGCAGGTGCCTGCAGTAGAGAACGGCTGGGTAGTTCTCTGTGTGGGCGCTCATTAGGTCGGAGGACAGGCAAGGGGAGCCGCTGTGATGGAGAGAGACTTCTTGGAAGAGGTAGGACTTGAATCAGATCTTAAAATACAAAAGGGAAGAAGAGGGGGTATTCCATGCAGGGCGCAGTGTGGGTTGGTTAACTTGCGGTCTTGAGACTGAGCCTTGTCCCATGGTGGGATGGGCTGAAGACAGTGCAAGGACATTTGCCAGACCAATCAGGTGCTGAATAACAGCTATTCATTTGGACACGGCTAAGAGTGCTCCCTGTGACCCAGGTCTGAGCCCTTTATGTGAGTCGCTGATTCTTTGGGACAGCAGTGAGGGATGGGTATTAGCATTAATCTCATGTATAGAAGAGAGGACAGAGTAACTAGATTCCCAGGGCCTCACAGTCTCTAAGGGGTGGGGCCAGAATTCCAACCCTGACAGTTTGGGTGCAGGTCGCTTCTGCCATTCTTTTTCTCTCTGGATGATGACAGCGGTGGTGGAGATGCAGCTGACAGTGTTTACCGTGTCCCACTCAAAGCACTTGCAGGTATTAATCTACTTAATTCTCACAACAGCCCTAGAAAACGAAGACTCAAAGAATGTAGGTAAATTGCTCAAGCAAACCACCCACAGTTAGTAAGTGGTGGAACAGGGTTTGAACATAGGGTGCTTGTGGGAATAATCACAATCCCATTTCCTCAGGACTTGGGACAAACCTAGATACATATAAGATAATAGCTAGAGTCAAAAGCTGGTCCTTCCTGGGCCCTGTCTCCACATGTTCTAGGAGGAAATTGTTCCACCAAGGCATACGGTAATGGTGAGTGTTCCCAAAATACTTCCTGTGCTCTAAGAATCTGTCCTGGCAGCGAATGCTCAGATCTCACTGCTGCTGTCCTCAAATGCCACTGGAGCCCACAATCTTGAGGCCCTCTCCTGGTACTCCCCTCTTCTTCCTCCAGCTCCAGGCTCAGCTTCTATCCCTGCCTTTAAACATTCCGAAGGTCACCTTGCCTGGGAAAGCTGACTTCAGCAGTCCATGCCTCTAGCAGGGCTCAGTGAAGCAGCTGTCACTCCCTGCTTCCCAGTCCCATTCCCTCTCCCCACCCCTACCACCCGGGACTCAGGGGCAGGTCCTGGGGCTAGGTGATCTGAGTGACACCCACTAATGTTGTGCCGCCGCTTTAGATGGGAAGTGGTCTGATCTCTGGCTTCTATTTATTCCAAGCAGGCACTGCAGCCTTTCTCACACCAATCAACTGCTGTGTTAGATTCTCCTCAACGGTCCTACAGATACGGGCAGATGGATCTGAAGCCATGGAGAATGAGTTTCTGTTCTCCAGCTGATATTTGAGATGAGTCAGATGGGAGGGATGGGCAAGTTTGCCTGGCATGTGTTGGCCCGTAGGGGTCATTGAAGGCTGTTACTGCTGCATCAGAACTCGGACAGCATTTGCTATGTCTCACAACACTGGCTTTTACTGGATCATCCACCCCTTCAAGTCTCCCGTGATGGACTACCAGATCTCCAGGGCACTTCTGCTGCCTCAGCAAGTTCAGGAGCAGGACCGCCCGACACTGAGCTGCTGGCTGGGAGACGCACAGCTTCTGGGAGGATGTGCTGTCAGCAAAATGCTCTGCTGAGCTAACACCGAGCCATGCAGGGTGGGAGAGTCTTAGGCTAGATATCCTGCAGGAAACTCATCCTGTCACTGGATGTTTTAAACAGAGCTTTCTTATTTGTCCATTATGTTATTTATTTGACCATACTGTGGGCTTTTATAAGGGACTAGGAAACTCAGGGCTATTAACATGGCCCAGGAATCTCCAAAGTCTGTCCTCACCTGGGTGCCAGGGATGGATGGAGGCCACCAACTGTTCCCTGAGACTTTCCTGCTCTAAAGAGATTCTAACCAAGTGTAGCAGAACAGAAAAGATGGTGTGGGCAGAGACTTACTTATAGTCCAAAATGCTGCTTATAGGAACAATGACAATGATGATTTGAGGTGAATGATCTAATGATAAAGATGATGTCAATGGTGATGATGATGGGAATGATGGTGATATCACCTTTGTTTATTGAATGCTAACTCTGTGCCTGGCACTATACTAAGCCTTTGATGTGCCATAATCAAGAGAAGGAAACCAAGGCTCACAGAAGTAAGGTTGCTTAAGGTTGCATAGCAGGTAAACAATGGAACTGAACCTCACATGCAAGAAGTCTGTCTTCAGAGTACCAGCCTTAAAACATTGCCCCTATCTGGTTTTTAGTGGCTGCTTGTCCCTCACACATTCCAGACCTTTAGTCCAGGTAATGGCTCAACTTTCCTCCAAAAGTGAAGGTGCTCATGTCCAATGAAAGGTGCAAGCAATATTGACCAGAGCTGTCAGGAGGGTGTGGGAGGTGGTGAATGGAGGGAAAGAGAGAGGAAAGGTAGGATCAGATAGTGAGGGAGATCATGTTTTGACCTTATCCTGGAAGCAATAGGAAGTCATCAAAGATTTCTGAGCAGAGAAGTGGGAAGATCAAATTTGTACTCAGGGTAAGGTCTGGATGGGGCGATCCTATCTATATTCCTTTAAGCCATACCACCAGGAAGGTCCTCTCTCCTGCCCATTTATGAGGCTGTGCCTGCCTGGGAAGTGGGAAGCAATGATGAGTCCCTTCATTTTGCAGAGCAGGAAGTTCAGGCTCCTAGGTTCCATGCCATTTCACTTCTCTTAGCACTCAGAGGTGAGGGAGCATGCTGATGCAGACAATGGTGTGTTGGCAAATGTTTAACAACCCCCATCTAGGGGAAAAAGCCCTGACTTGGAGCGTTTTCAAATTCCCTTGGCTTAAATACCCCACTATGGTTGACTTCAAGCTACCAACAGAATTCCTGAAATATTTATTTATTATGTTTTTTAAATTAAAGTATAGTTGACATGTGCCATAAGTTTCAGGAGTACAACACAGTAATTTGACATTTATATACCTTACTAGAGGCCCAGTGCATAAAATTCATGCACAGGAGTGTGTGTGTGTGTGTGTGTGTGTGTGTGTGTGTGTGTGTGTGAGGTCCTTCAGCCTGGCCTGCACCCTCTCACAAGCCAGGACCCCTTGGGGGATGTCCAACTGCAGGATATCCCTCTTGCAATGCAGGACCTGTCTCCTAACTGCTTGCCTTCCTGCCTGCCTGCCTGGTCACCCCTAGCCCCTCTGCCTGCCTGCCTCATTGCTCCTAACTGCTCACCTGCCTGCCTCATTGCCCCTAACTATTCACCTGCCTGCCTAATTGCTCCTAAACACCTCTGCCTTGGCCCTCACTGCTGCAGCTTCATCCTGTCTGGTCTAATTAACATATTATGCTTTTATTATTATAGATAAGTTATTATGATAAGTCTAGTAACCATATGTCACTGTACAAAGTTATTATGATATTATTGGCTATATTTCCTGTGCTGTACATTACATCCTCATGAAGGGGAACAAGAGATATAACCTTCCACTTATAAAATAATTAAATCACAGGGATGTAATGTATAACAGAATTCCTGAAAACTTAACAATTGGTTTGATCGAGCCAGCATGAACTGGCTCCATCATATCTCTGCTCACAGCTTAGTGTCCTCCCCCAAACTGTATTCACACAGACTGAGGGGATTTCTACCACTCCTATGGGAGAGACAGAGTAAACTGCCCAGGCAGCAGTTGGCCGACAGATGCGGAGACTTGGTAATGGAGTGAGGGATAGAAACTGGCTCTTCACTCCCAGGCCATGTGTTGTGCAGGCTCTGATTAGGAGGACAAAATTTCATCTCTGCCTGAATCCCCTTCAGAAGAGACTTTACATTCAGTGAAAGCAAAAACTTTCTTCTGGCTTCTAAGACACATATATTACAACCTCCTACCAGAATTAGAAAATTAATGTCATGGAAAATTTTTAACAGGGAGTACAAATCCCCTATGGCAGTGGTCAGCAAACCACCCCTCGCAAGCCACAGTTTGCCACTCTGTTGACTAATGAGTTTGCTGACCACTGCCCTACAGTGATGGATAAAATTTGAGAATTGGAGTCCAGTGACTGCTAGATTATGCACCATTTTTCACTTTTCATAGTGCTTATATTGCCTTGGCATTCACTTAATCATTCATTCATTCATCTCACATATATTGGGAGATGAAGTGTGAAGATTATGGGCAACAGAAGAGAAGGTCACCAGTTAGGTACTGACAAATCAGGGATCACAGGTGAGAGGCAGGAATAGACAGTAGACCATGACTCTTGGCATGAGGGATGAACGTTGAGAATGAAGCTGTCACTGCAGTTTTGAGAACCAATAAATGAGGTGCTCAGGACTGGCAGTAGGAGGGAGGTGTTCAGCACCTGTGAGGAAAGAACCTGGCTCACAACAGATCCAAAGGTGAGGCCAGAGACTGATCCATCTGTTGGATTTTTACCCACTTTTTGTTAGGACAAGAGATAATTTCAGGAGGGGATTATTCTAAGGTAGACCAGAGAAGGGGAAAGGAATTGACATGTGGAGAGAGACTTTGGTATACAGCAGGCACTAAATGAGGTTTTCCAAATATATATTCTCACTAGAGGCCTGATACATAAAAATTCATGCACTGGAGGGGGGATTCCCTCAGCCTGGCCTGCTTCCTCTCACAGTCCAAGAGCCCCAAGGGGTGGGAGGTGACCTGATAATCAGGGGAAGGCAATGCCCCATCATACCTTTGTTTCTGCCACTGCCATCAGTGCAAGCCTCAGCTGGCTCTTGTTAGCTGATCCTCGGGCAGCTGTGGATGGCTGGGGGCTGAGGGGACTGGGAGACTCCAGAGGCAGGAGCGTGGAGCAGCTGAGCCCACCTAGTGGCAGGCCTGGCCACTCCACATGCCTGCTACACCAGCAGGAATGAAGGGATTGGGCGCTGCCATCTTGTGGCTGTGGGTGCCGCCATCTTTGAAGGCAGAGCAGTCAATTAGCATATTTCCTCCTTATTGGCTGTGGGTGCTGCCATCTTTGTGACAGTGTGATGTTCAATTAGCATATTCCCTTTTTATTAGATAGGATGTCCTAGTGTCAAAAAGAGAAACTTGTGACATAAGTATTACTATTCCATTATTTGTATGAGAAAACAAATACAGAAATTAGGCCACCTGTCCATGATCATACAGCTGGTAAGTGGCAGAGCCAGCATGGACAAGAGGGTAATAGTTGAATGCAGATTCAGAGAAATTGGCAAGCACTTGGGACTTGATAGAAATAAAATCAGTTGGTTGTTTCCATGCATTTGGGGATTGTTTGGCAGCTGGTGGCTGGGGTAGCTGGGTGGAAATCTGGGGGAGCAGAGTAATATTTCTGTTCTTCTCATGCCAGTAGGAGAAACACATTCACTGTCCTGTTCATGTGTCCTCCCTGGAGAAAGTGCTCTGAGTGTTTACATAAGGGCACATTTTGGGCACTCTAAGGAAGGCCAAACTATAAACAAGATCATACCCCCAGCTCAGCAGATGCCCAAGAGCGAAGTGCTTGCTGACATGCTGATGGAGAACAGGGACTTCTTGTTTACCCCGTTTGCCATCTGGACAAGCAAAGCAATGTCCAAGGAAAGAGCTGTAACTGAAAGCTTGGAGGCTGTCTCCCTGACTCCCTCTACGCCTGCTCTAAAGGGCTTTGACTGCTTCTTGGCTAGGTGCACAGAATGAATAGTGGGGGAGGAGAAGCCAGGGGTTCATATCTGCAGGCAGATACCAGGGCAGCCCAATGGCATGGCCTGGCCAAGGGTCTGGGGGAGGGATAACCTCACATATCTGGAGGTGAGCACTTGAGAGTCATTTTCCTGAGAGACTGTTTTTCTGTTGAAAGAGGAATTTAGATCAGAAAAATGGGAGAACTTCTCGCTAGGTTTGAGAAATAGTGCACTGCCTTTCGAGGTCATCTGGTGACATTCCTCTAAACAGTGGGTAGGAAGGTTGGGAATAGAACCGTTGCTGGGTCAGAGGTGAGTAACTGATGCAGGTGACTCTGTATTAGCCTAGACCCATGATGACAAACCTATGACACGCATGTCAGCACTGACACGCGTAGCCATTTTTGATGACATGCGGTCGCATACAGAGAAGTATGGGACCGCATGCCGAGAAGGACGCTTAATCCTCGGCTACTGCATGGCCAGGTGCAGTAGCCGAGGATGAAACATTTGCTGTAGTATAGTGTAGACACTCTAAATTTTTAAGGGAGATATAGAAACTAAAACTTACAAGTATTTTCCTCGAGTAACAAAGTATTTTGAGAAGGCCAGTGCAGCTGTACAAAATGAAATGGAACCCTTGCATATAAAGTACCAGCATGTTTTAGACTCAGTACTTGACCAGTTCAGTGATAGATTTAATCAATTTAGAAGCCTAGAACAGATCATAAAAATAATTAAGTATCCTGATGTCGTAGTTTACAGTAGTTTGGAATTAAATGGTTTCCAATGGATGCAAATTGATGATTTGGAGATGCAACTTGCAGAATTTCAAGACAGCATCTGGGCTCAGATGTTTGTCGACTTGAGGTCAAAGCTTGAGAATCTGGAAAGATGTCACTTGGAGAATCAAGAGGAGTGCTACTACAAACAGGACATTCGGAGTGCCTGGAACCGATTACCAGGCACTTTTAGCACCCTGAAAAATATAGCAATGGCTTTACTCACAATTTTTCCCTCTACGTACTTTTGTGAGACCTTATTCTCAGCGTTAAATAATATCATAATATCAAAACCAACAAAAGAAACAGATTGACAGAGGAAGTTAGTAGCACTTGCTTGGGCTTGAAATGTACAAAATACCAACCTTCAATTAAAGGTTTAGCCAATGAAATTCAGCAACAAAAAAGTCACTAATAGGCAGGTTAGTTAAAGAATTCCCCCTCCCCCCTCACTTATCTTAGTTCACAGCACCCCACACAAATTAAATAAAATCAAGACCAACAAAAGAAACCGACTGACAGATGAACAAGGACGTTCACTAAGCAGGTAAGTTAAATAATTAGTTTTTGGTTTATTAAATGCAGTTATATATTACAATTATACAATTTTGTTATTTAAACTCTAAAATATTGCAAAATTATGTTTTTTTCCCCCGAAGTGACACACTATCCAAGTTATGCTTGGTTTTTTGGCGAATTTTGACACACCAAGCTCAAAAGGTTGCCCATCACTTGTCTAGACCCTGCTGTCCATCCCACTCAACGGAGCTAAGAAAACTGCAGAAAATGGAAATCCTTGACTCTTTTGAGAGTATGTGGGCATGATGCTAGGTCAAATATTCCCTTGACCTATGTGATTCTTACTCATGAAGGAAAACAGGAAACCTGAAATTCACAGCTGTGAGCAATCTCCTTTGTCCCCCCTCCCCGACCCCATTGTTTTCATTTGACACCAGAATGCCCTATTTATTGCTTTGGCATAAGCTAATTTGGAAAATCGTTTTTATTAGTTAAGAAAGAACTGTACCAAACAAATGAAAAATCTCAGTGGCTCCACACAATACAGTGTATTTGTCGCTGTCATCACAGTTCAATGAGTTGGTGAAAGAGTAAGGCATGGCAGAGGCTCTGTTCTGTGCAGTCATTCGGCCCTGCCATTCCCTAGGCTTCATGATTCTCCACTGCTTGTGGCTGGAAGGTGAGGGATAGAGGGAGAGGGGAGGGAGTAGGATTCCCAGAACAGTTTTGGAGGTTAGTCCTATAAAGGGCATTAGTCACTCTTGATAGATAACATTCCATTCGCCAGACTTAGTCACATGGCCCCAGCTGACTGCAAGTGAGAGTGGGAAATGAAGTGCCCAGGAGAAAAAGGAAAGCAGATTTGAATTTGGTGAACTCATAGCAGTGTCTGGCACACATTCCTGAGGTTTCTGGGAAGATACCATGTGTCAATGGAATTGGTTATGATGAGAGGTTCTCTATACTTTCCCTTAAAGACACATCTGAAGGAAACATCTTGTGGATAACTGAGAGCTGCTTTAAAAGGATGGTGATACACTAGAACTGGAACCTCATCCCTGTACTGTAGAGCGCCTTTGCTGGTGACAGCTCTGTCTTCATTCAGTAGTTCTCAACCTTTCTAATGCCATGACCTTTAATACAGTTCCTCTTGGACAGGGTTGAGATCCACAGGTTGAGTACTGCTAGCAGGGTCACCTAAGACCATCAGAAAACACAGGTATTTACATTACGATTCATAACAGCAGCAAAATTACAGTTATGAAGTAGCAACGAAAATAATTTTATGGTTGGGGTCACCACAACATGAACTGTATTAAAGGATCATGGCATTAGAAAGGTTGAGAACTACTGGTCTTCATCACTGGGAAATTGTGAATCTGGAACTTCATGTGAACTGAACTCTTGGGAGTATGGCTCCATTGTGATTCATTTATATTTTGCTCATCCAAGTGACTCGGGCACCAGAACTGGAGGCTGTCAGAACATGAGCTCCAGGCATTTATGAGGCTTTGTGAGGTTTCCAGGAACTTTCAGTTGGTCGGTATTTTGAGAAGTGTTAGGTCTAAGTCTGAGGAGTTTAAGGCAGCAGGTCACTACAGAGGTTAGGCTCCTTTCCTCTCATTTCTCCAGGACATTCTGGCCGGTCTAACATTTTCTAACACTTCTACCAAACTGTACAAAAAGAAGTCCATAGATGTGAATGAAAAATAACTCCCATGATTTCTTCAACTTATGCAGAGGATGGCCACTCATTCTGGTTTACTCAGTACAGCTCTGGTTTACATCAATTGCCCAGGGATAATTATAAGTAGTGCCTGCTTTTGCTTTCAAAAGTGTCTCAGTTTGGGCAACGAGTTATGTGGTCCCCTACTTAGAAGAGAGAACACCTGGGCTCTGTCCTGACGCTGATCAGGTGCATCACTATCACCTAGCACACAGTCTGGCATCTCCATGGTAACCAGGCAAAGGACCTACGTTATTAATCCCCTTGTCTTTGTCTTTGTTTATTTTATTAACCTGTGACCTCCAGGTTCTATAAGATTTTGATCCCCTTTCTTCAGGCCTCAGTATCATGGGCTTGTGCTTAAGTAGTATTCAATAAGCAGGCAATAAAACAAAAAGCCATCATGTCTGTGAGGTTAATAAAACATGGATTATAAATTCCAGTGTATAGCTGTGCAGTTCAGGACCATGAAGATTTAGGGCCATAAAGATAAGAGCCATTTCCAAGGTCACATGGAATTTAAACTCTAGTTCCAATCCAGTCATCTTAATTGTAAGTCATTCTTCTTTCTACTATGCTAGTTATGAGTTCTCAGTCAGATGTCTTTTACCTAATGGGAGGTACAACTAGTCTTTATCAAGTGAAATAAAGAAGGACCCCAAATCAAACTAACAACCAAGAAAAGATCTATTCCATGGCTAATTTACAGCTATCAGCTTTCTGAATGCTTTCCCTGACTGATTTCATTGTTGTCACCAAAAAGGCTTATTTGCATGATCTCAGTCCCTGTAAGCTCTAAAAGTGGCCAGTCAGCGAAAGGGCTACAGTGCACTTCTCTGAAGGTGAGGAATGACATCTGTGCTGCATGAAGGAAGCATAAGGTGTGAACTCTTAATTAGTTGAGAATTAACATCAAATAGAGTCCAGGGTTAGTTAGTGCCATTAGATGGGGTGAGGAGTGACGAGTATTAGTATGTAATCTGGTAGTGATTAATGCTGCCTCCAAACCTACATGTTAACCAAAGTGAACTCTCCAAACCAGACCTCTGTCTTGGTTATGGTTTTCTGTGTAGTTTGGAGGAGCCATTCATAAACCTGATTTGGAAGGGCTTTGGATCTCTTAGGCTGTGCTTCCAGCAGCAGGAATCTTCTCATAGAGTTCCCAGGAAGCAAACAAAAAGCATAAGCAGGAGAAGCAATGGGCAATCTTGCTTCTGGGATCTATCACTCAACATTCCTCCAGTGTCTTTAGGGTCCTAGGGATGTTGATCAAAAACAGTTTCCTGGAAATATAAACTCTAAAACGGGATCATGCAAGCATGATCTATTATATAACTGGTGATATACAAGGAGATTTCAGGGGCTACATGGACTTCAAAAATGTATACTACTTGTGCATTTAATTAAATATCTTAGAAAAAATGCATTAACTATTACATCTGTCAACAAATGGTTTTGATTAAGACAAGGTAAATAGCAAGAAAAACAAACTCAGGGTAAAGAGGAATGTGAATAAAAAAAGTTGGCACCGCCGAGACCGGTTTGGCTCAGTGGATAGAGCGTCGAACTGCGGACTGAAGGCTCCCGGGTTCGATTCTGGCAAGGGCATGTACCTTGGCTGCGGGCACATCCCCAGTAGGGGCGTGCAAGAGGCAGCTGATCGATGTCTCTCTCTCATCGATGTTTCTGACTTTCTATCCCTCTCCCTTCCGCTCTGTAAAAAATCAATAAAATATTAAAAAAAAAAGTTGGCACCTGTATATGTCAAAATGTCACTAAATGAACAAACTTTGGAAAAATCTGATCTGGCATAGTCCTCTTGTTTTACAGATGAAGAAACTGAGGCCCAAATAGAAGAAAAGGTTGATGCTGGACAAGAATTGTGGTGTTCATTGCTCCCTCCAGGCCTATTTCCCCCAAAGTCCCACACTAGAGACTTATGTTGGTCAGCCTCCCTGGTCCCAAATGATCTAAGGTCTTCCCAGGACTGAGCCACTGTTTTCCTCTTCTCCCTGAAGGGCAGGCACTCCTCATCTTCCTTCTCTGGACACCCTGCAGAGTGTGTTTTCCTTCTGTGAGTCTGAAACAAGAAGGTAAAGTTTTTTTGGAGCCTTAGGAACTTCTCTGTTGCCTGGATGTTTTGGAAAAAGCAAATTATTTCTGCCTACTCAATGAGAGCAATGTGTGGAGGCAGAACTCACAGGTTATTTTAAGAGTAGATGACAAGCACCATCAGGGCTTGGAGGCAGGCTGTTCATTGCCTGAGATACTTTGCCTTATCCCAGTTACCAGGAACTAAGGTTTGGGCAACAATTGCTGAAGGGTCCACACAATTGTTTACATTGTTTCCCTGAGGTTTAGACTTCCCTCTCTGTTTCAAAGAGCAGCATTGCCACCTACATGAAGCTATAAATACCAGAAGACAGAAGAGCTGCATGTGCCCAGCTTTAGGACCAGGATCTTCCTAAGGCGACTTTGGCCACTGGCTTCTAGCATTCCATAAACTCCCTGGGCTGGCAGGGTCTGTAGAGCTCATGCTCTCTACTCCCTGTCTCCAGATGCTCTAATTTCCTTCCAGGAGCATCCTAACTACTCTTAAAGATTTCTTGTTTCCATCTGGATATTTGGATATGTGTCATGTGGACACATTAGCTTTCTAGAACTCAGTGGAGAAGAATAAAGAAGGAAAAGAACAGCCTGATGTGATGGAAAGTATACTAAAACAATGACAGACCAAAGTTGAAAATAAAGGGATGGAAAAATACATACCAAGTAAGTAAGAGCTAAGAGAAAGCCAGGGTGGCTACACTGATGGCAATCAAAAAAGACCTAGATGAAATATATTTTTGGAGATAAGGAGTCATTTTTTAATTACTAAAGGAATAATTCATGAAGAACACATAATAACTTTAAGCTAAATTACACCCAACAATTCAAATTATGTAATGCATCTATTGTGAGAATTATAAAAAGGATTGGCAAATACATTTACAGTGGGAGATTTTTAACATACCTTTCTAGAAATGAATAAATCAAATATGTAAAAACAATAGCATATAAAAATGAGTAACATGATTAACAACCTTTGCCCAATGTATATATCTAAAATCTTGTACCCCAAATTAGAGAACACACAGTCTTTTTTACATACACAGTCTTTTCAATTAAACATAAAACAATGCCTAATTTTACTATTTTCATTTTTATTTAAATTGATTAATATTTGTCTTTTAGCTTACTACTTGCTTTATCTTAAGCAATGCCATTTACGAACTATTAAGTTTGAAGGGGTGGTTACATTTCTTTTTTCCTAAAGTATGTTTTTAATGATTTTGGAGAAAGGGTAAGGTAGAAGGGGAGAGAGAAACATTGATGTGAAAAAGGAACATCACTTGGTTTCTTTCCGTACACACCCTGACACTGGGACTGAACCTACAATGTAGGCTTGTGCCTTGACTGGAAATCGAACCAGTGATCTTTTGGTGCATGGAACGATGCTCAGCCTACTAAGTCACACTGGCCGGGGCTATATTTCTTTTTAAGACACATTTTATTAAGTATGTAAGTAATAAACATTTTTTAAAGTCCATGTACCCAGGGAATCTTCTTGTATATCACCCAGAGATGTGTATTAAAAATAAATAATGGTAAAATTAATGAAGTAGGAGTCTAATTAAAGAATTTATGAAAGAGTAATGGGATAATTGAAATAGAAGAAAAAGGAAATAATAAAGAAAAGAGCAAAGTTAACAAGACAAGAAAAATAATAGAAAGAAACAATTAAAAAGCTGGTTCTTTGAAAAACATAACAAAATGGACAACTGTTAGACAATATTGATTAAACAAAAGAGAAGTTTCCTTTATTAACTTTTGGTCGAGAATATGTTTGTATATTTTCAGAAAACAACTCCAAGACCATGTGGATTCCTGCAACAGAGAGGAATTGGCAAGTCTGCTCCAACCACAAAGGCAAGAGGAGAAACAGGCCAGGGATGGAAGACGCCGACGGCGCCTCCCCATGCTAGCAGTTAGCAGCTGTGCATCACTGCAGGTTGCCTAGGACTAAACCCAGCATATGTCCACCATCCAGATATCATTGCTCAAACGTACATATAGGAACTGTTTGACATTGAAACTGGGACTCAAACTGTTGGACATTGAAATTGGGACTCAAACATTTTTTGTTATTATTTATTATATGTTTATTTTTAGTCTGCAGAGGCAAGATTTTTTTTAAAGAAAAGAAATGGGGGGAAAAATAGATGCAGAGGCAAAGAAGCATTGAACAGAATGTCTAACCACAGTGGGAAGGCAGAGGAGGTTGGGGGAAGGGGGCTGAAAGAGATCAACCAAAGGACTTGTACGCATGCATATAAGCATAACCAATGGATACAAGACACTGGGTGGGGGGCAGGTGAGGGCATGTACTGGGGGTAGGGGAGGCTGGGGGGAGGTTAATGGGAAAAAAGAGGAGACATATGTAGCACTATTTGTAATACTTTAAACAATAAAAAAATTCATTATTTTAAAAAAAGAACACATAAAATCAAAATAATAGAAGTAAAAACTAATAATTGTATTTACAGTATAGATTTTAAAACTATGAAATAACTATGATAAACTTTATGCCAATATAGATAAAAGCCTAGATAAAATACAACTTACTAAAACTGAGTGAATAAAAAATAGATAACAAAACTAGAATTAAGACTATTGCAGAAATTGCATCCGTAGCTTAAAAGCTACCTACAAAATAAAAATCACAACATAATCGGATACTTTTACATTGACCTCTACCAAATCTTTAAGGAAGAAACAGTTCTTATCTTACAAAAATTGCATCCGAGACTAGAGGAAAAATTGTACAACTTTGGTATCAAACTCAGATAAGTTACAAGACAGGCAAATTATATATTTCACTTATAACTACACACAAGAAGCTTAAATAAAATATTTAAAAATAAAACTCATTAGTGCATTAAAATACATTGTGACTAAGTTAAATTTGTTTTAGAAATTTAAAAATATCTAATTTAAAAATTATTAATGTAATTGACCACATTAGCAAAAATGAGTAATAATCTATTATGTCATAGATATAGAAATAGTATTTCAAAAATTTAACATTTATTTTTGTTTTTAATAATACCTTAAAACTAAGAATTGGATGGAATTTCTTTAATCCTGAAAGAAAATGACCAACAAAAACCTATAGCAAAATCTTACCTGATGGTCCAATCTAAGAAGAATTGCCTTAAAAATCAAAACAAGATCAGATGCCTGCTATTGCTACGTGTGTTCAAAATGGCATTCACCAATAACTATGGAAGAAATTGAAGCAGTCATTAGAAAACTTCCAGCAAACAAAAGCCCAGGGCCAGATAGCTTCACATGGGAGTTTTTTCAAACATTCAAGGAGGAAATAAAACCTATCTTCCTCAGACTATTAAAAAAAATTCAAGAGCTCATTCCAAGCTCATTCTATAAAGCCAGCATCACCCTAATACCAAAACCATATAAAGAAAACACAATGAAAGAGAATTACAGGCCAATATCTCTCATGAACATAGATGCCAAAATCCTCAATAAAATTCTAGCAAATGGGATCCAGCAGTACATCAGAAAGATCATACACCATGACCAAGCAGGATTTATTGTATTATGGTACAATATCCGCAAATCAATAAATGTGATACATCACATAAACCACATAGTTATATCAATTGCTGCAGAAAAAGCATTTGACAAAATCCAACACCCATTTTTCATAAAAACTCTCAGCAAGGTGAGAATAGAAGGATCATACCTCAACATAATAAAAGCCATATATGACAAACCCACAGTCAACATCATACTCAATGGGCAAAAACTAAAACCATTTCCCCTAAAAATGGGAACAATACAGGATGCCCACTCTCTCCACTCCTGTTTGACATAGTACTGGAAGTATTAGCCATTGCAATTAGACAAGAAGAAGAAATAAAAGGCATCCAAATTGAAAAAGAAGAAGTAAAATTGTCATTATTTGCAGATGTCCATATTACCCAAAGCAATCTAGAGATTCAACACACTCCCCATTAAAATACCAATGGCATATTTCACAGATCTAGAAAGAACTCTCCAAAAATTCATCTGGAATAATAATTAAAAAAAGACTCCAAATAGCCACAACAATACTGAGAAAGAAGTAGGTGGGATCTCAATACCAGATTTCAAGCTGTATTACAAAGCCACTGTTCTCAAAACTGCCTGGTACTGGCACAAGAGCAGGCACATACACCAATGGAAGAGAATAGAGAACCCAGATATCGACCCAAATCACTATGCTCAATTAATATTTAGCAAAGGAGGCATGAACATACAATGGAGTTAATTTAAGACAGTCTCTTCAATAAATGGTGTTGAGAAAATTGGACAGATACATGCCAAAAAATTAAACTAGACCACTAACTTATATCAAAATAAACTCAAAATGGATACAGGACTTAAACATAAGACAGGAAACCATAAAAATACCAGAGGAATCCACAGGCAGAGAAATCTCAGACTTATGCCGAAGCAATTTCTTCACTGATACCACTCCTAAGGCAATGGAAACTAAAGAGAAACAAAACAAGACAAACAAAACAAATGGGACTACATCAAAATAAAAAGCTTTTGCACAGCAAAAGAAAACACCAACAAAACAAGAAAGCCCACTGTATGGGAGAGCATATTTGCAAATGTTATCACTGATAAATGTTAATCTCCAACATTTACAGGGAACTCATACAACTTAATAAAAGGAAGATAAATGACCCAATTAAAAAAAAATAGGCAACAGACCTAAATAGATACTTTTCGAAAGAAGACAGAAAGAAGGCCAAGAGACATAAAAACATACTCAAAGTTACTAATTATCCAAGAGATGCAAATCAAAACAACGAGGTATCCTTTCAAAACTGTCAGAATGGCAATCAACAAATCAACAAATGACAAGTGCTGGCGAGGATGTGGAGAAAAAGGAACCCTTGTGCACTTCTGATGGGAATGCAGACTGGTGCAGTCATTGTGGAGAACAGTATGGAGTTTCCTCAAAAACTAAAAATGGAACTCCCATTAGACCCAGTGAGTCCACTTCTAGGAATATATCCCAAGAAACTATAAACACCAATCAGAAAAGATATATGCATCCCTGTGTTCATAGCAGCACAATTTATAAGATTTGGAAACAGCCTAAGCGCCCATCAGCAGATGACTGGATCAGAAAACTATGGTACACAAAACTATCTACACAATGGAATACTATGGTGCTATAAAAAAGAAGGAATTCTTACCATTTGTAGCAGCATGGATGGAACTAGATAGCATTATGCTAAGTGAAATAAGCCAGTCAATAAAAGAAAAATACCACATGACGTCACTCATTTACAGATTATAACCTGATGAACAAAAAGATAGATACAGAGGCAGTAAAGCACCAAACAGAATGTTAAATTATAGCGAGAAGGTTGGGGAGGTAGGGGGGAGATAAGATATCAACTGAAGGACTTATATGCATGCATATAAGCACAACCAATGGACATAAGACACTGAGAGGTGAGGGCACGTATGGGAGTGGGGTGGGAGGGCAATGGGAAGATATGTGCACATGTAATACCTTAATCAATAAAAAATTGTGAAAACAAATAAAAATAAAATAAATAAGTAAATAAACAAAATGGCATTTGTGAGGACATGAAATAAGAGGAAGAAAGATTCAAAAGGGAGAAAAAGTCTGTCATTATTACAGATGAAATAATTATCAACAAAAAATCAATATGATATACCAACTATTTTTTTTAATATATTTTATTGATTTTTTACAGAGCAGAAGGGAGAGGGATAGAAAGTCAGAAACATCGATGAGAGAGAAACATCGATCAGCCGCCTCTTGCACGCCCCCTACTGGGGATGTGCCTGCAGCCAAGGTACATGCCCTCGACCGGAACTGAACCCGGGACCCTTCAGTCCGCAGTCTGACGCTCTACCACTGAGCCAAACCGGTCTTGGCAGATATACCAACTATTAATAACAATGAGTTCATTGGAGTTGTTAATATATGATCAATATGAATAAACTACTTACATCCTATATAATAAAAGAGTAATATTCAAATTGACCATCACTCCAAGACACAAGATGGCTGCCCCCATGTGGTCAAAGATGGCTGCCCCCATGTGGACACATGATGGCTACCACAAGATGACTGGCAGGGGAGGGCAGTTGTGGGCAGTTGTGGGGAACCAGGCCTGCAGGGGAGGGTAATTGGGGAGACCAGGACTGCAGGAGAGGGCAGTTGGGAGGTACCAGGCCTGTAGGGGAGGGAAGTTGTGGGTGATCAGGCAAGGAGGGAGGGCAATTAGGGTGACCGGGCTGGCAGAGGAGGGCTGTTGGGGGGCATCAGGTCAGCAGGGAAAAGCAATTGAAGGGGAACAGGACTGCAGGGGAGGGTAGTTGGGGGGGGACCAGGTTTATTATATTATTTTGTTATCTTTTGCATATGTTAAACATTTTACTATTAAAATTTAGGGACGAAATCTCTAGGAACAAGATTATAGGCAAGGTGACAAGTGTGTGTTGGACATAGGCCGGGGAGGCTTGACAACAAGGAATGAGCTGCCAAAGGTAATGATGGAATTTTCTGGAAGGAGTGGGACTTTATGGAAGACATTACTTGGAACTCCTGGCAATCTTCTGCCATATGATATGAGTAGGATGAGCTTTTCCAAATTGAAGCAGAATTGCTTCCTGATGCTACTACCTCCAAACTCTCACCACACTGTTGCCTGTGGTTAAAAGGTGAGGCTACCTCAGACTGTGTTTGGCAGCCAGGGATATTGTGAATCTGTTTTAGACTAAGTTAGGTCCCGTAGAACATAGTCCAAGGAGACCAATTATGGAATTGAGGTCACTGAGAAAAGAGAGCAGAAAACTCACTGGGGGAAATTTTGGGTTAAAACACACACACACACACACACACACACACACACACACACCAAAAAAAAGAAAAAAACAAAGAAAAGAGTTTTACACACAGTTCCATTCTTATGTTATCAGTTTGGGGATTGAAAAGGATAATATTATAATGCCCAGACTGGTAGATAGAGAGGAAAGAGTGGTTTGGAGGTATGTCTTTGAATTCCCTTATATATCTCCCTTGAAATGTCCTTCCCACAACAAAATACAACTCCAAGAAGATAAATGAGCTGGTGTCTTGTGGGCAGCGAGCCTCTTAGAACAAAGGAACAATATGAAGAAAATGCACAGTACTGCACTCTGGGCAGCCTGACGAGGCAGCACACCCTCCATCCTCTTGATTCTTGATGAGGTTTGTTCATTTGGGAAAGCTTTTTTCTTTTTCACACAAGGTGATTAATTTTACTCTTTGGCTTTGTTGGAATGTCACGATCCAAAATCCAAATGATGATTGTTTGGTGCAACCTTAGTAGAGTCTTACGAGTGAAGGGAATGCCCACAGGTCATCTAATCTGGCCCCATGTCCCCCACAGGGCCGTCCACATCTGTGGATAAGGTAGACCCATTTTCTCTGTACAAACTATATTAAAAAGATCACTACTAACTGAACACTCATTCCAGGTCTGAAAACTCTTTCCTCTCAGAAACATTCTTCCTTCTGTCTAATTTAATTTCTTCGTATTGCAGTTCCAAAGTGGCATGGAAGGGAATGAAAATTTCACAAGGAGTCAGTCTTTCTGTAACACACAGCCTAGTATTAGGCAGAATAACTTTGAAGAAGAGTAGCAGTACTACAGTACTGTGTGTGTGTCTCCATCTGTGCAAGAAAATTTGAAACCTGCATTCAAAATAAGAGGGTGCAGAGACTAACCGCACTGAAGATGGAAACCATAAAACAGGGTGAGGCCTGGGAGGGTGGCTGTGGGGTGAAGAGGATCAATAGGAAACAAAACAAACAAAGGGGACATCTGTAATATTTTAAACAACAAAGATAATTAAAACAATAACAACAACAACAATAACAAAAAACTGGATGGCTTCCTAATGAGCTGGAATGATTTGGCCCAGAGAAGAAGAGATTCAGGGGGATATGAAACTTATTGATAGGGTCACTGGTTGGATGACAGAGATGGTGGGCAGGACTGACATGTGGACAAGAGGCATGGCTAAAGAGGAAGAACAAGGATCCTAGGACATGCACACATTCTCATCCTTAGCTCCCTGGAGTCTGGCTTAGAGGTGAGTCTGGCAGTGCGGTGGGCCAACCTGCCGCGCATGAGTGGAACTTCCCGTCTGCTCAGTAGCGTTCTCTCTCCCTGTGTGCCTGCCTCCAGTGGTGGTCTTTCCTGAATGCCCCCCAATACATTGTCCTGAATGACTAGGAGAGGAACAGGGTGAAGGGCAGGCAGTGCACTGTGTGAGTAGGAACTGGGCTCCAGTGGGGACATGCACTCAGATGCCAGCCCTGCCTCTGACTAGGTGGGTGGCCCTGGTACCTCCTGAGTATCAGAAGAGGAAGGCAATACAAATATAGCACCTAATGAGTTTTAAGTCTTCATCTAGCTCTAGATGTCACTGTATTTGGGTTTGTTTTTTTCATCGTACTCTGGGAGTTTTTGCATTCCAAGCTCTGCATTCCAGGTACATTTTTCACTTTTAAAATACCCCGACTCTCAACAGTAGACAGAATTATTTTGTGTTCTATGTCAAAGCACAAGCTTTTTCTTTGAGCATTTTTGTAAAATTTATCGGCACCAGTATGTGCTGCTAGAGCATTAGCATACAAGTCAACGGGATGGAGAGCGCCTCTAAGACCCAACACTCATCCTGATCACCTTGGTATCCCCAAGGCCAAGTCCTTGGTCTTGCACCTAAGTGTTTGGTAACTGTTGGTAATAGTGAATGGAGAATTATGCATTATTGGTTTAAAATGCTATGCTGTGCTTAGAAAACATTTTTCTGATGGTATTGCCAGGCTGCACTTTTTATGGACAAGAGAGCTGTCTTAGTGCTGAGAACATCTTATATGTGTTTATGGATTTATTCTTGGTCCTTGCTAGTGTATTTGAACTTTCAGTCTTTTACTCTTTGGGATAAGGGGAACTTTTAGGGAAGCAGGTAAATAAATTTTCTTTTGGCATCGTTGCTAGGGGCTTTCATGGAGTGGACTCGGGGTGTATCAACTGTGTCTTTTATTTTCTGTATTCTCATGCTTTGACATCTAGGGCCTTGCAGATCCTGGAGGACTCCCCCTCCCTAGGCTGGTCAACTCCTAGGGATAGTAACCAACTCACCCACAAGTGCATATTTTAAATGAAACCAGCCAATCCAGAGCCCAGACCTCAACCACCTCCTTCACCAGGCTTTCCCAGCCACCTCCCCACCCTGATTATGCCCGGGACAAGTTCTAGGCAAGTAGGAACAGAGCTTATGTCCCAGGACCTGATGAAATTATTCAAACTAGCTATTCCTGAACATACTTATGTGGCCTCCTCACCTGTTGCCTTCCCGTAGACACCACAGTGAAGGCCCTTGCCACAACTCCCCCTCCCCATCCCAGCTGAATCCAGCGCCTCCCATGTGGCCCCTAGTAGCGTTTGCTCCTTCTGTGAACTCTTAGTAACAAACTGTCTTTTCAGTGGCAACCATCTCTTGACCTATTGGCCTTGCTATACCTAAATATTAATAAAACCTGTATTTTAAAGCATGTGGAGAGCCCACAACATCCTAGGAAGTATTTTACAAGTAAGAAAACAGCTCAGGCAGGTTAAGTGCCAAAAATTAAACAGTAAATAAGTGGTGGAATTTGTCTTGGAACCCAAATCTCAGAGCTTCAACTCAATGTTCTTTTCTACCCCAGGTGATAACTGAGTCATCTTATAAGAAGGTGTTCCATAGAAAGCTTTTTTTAGTTACACATGCAAATATGAGTAGATATTCATATTTCCACTTTAATGCAGAGTCAGCATTCTCTATATGGGGTTTTTCGTCTCTCTTCTTTTTCCTTAAACAATATATCTTAGGTTTCTTTGTTAATCAAACTTTGTTTTTCTTAAAATGGGGAGGAATGCATTGGTAGTGTACATTGTTTTTAGTTCTTCTGCTGACCAAATAAGTAGTCTTCATTCTAGGATAAGTGTAATTTGGAGCCTAATGTTTCTCTGGCTAAAATTCTGATTACCTGGTAGTAACAACATCATTAGCAACAGCCTCACTTTATGGAGACTTATTTAGTGCCAGGCTCCATGCTAAGCACTTCACATACATTTTTTTCCCATTTACTTCCTCAACAGTGCTAGGAAGGACATGCAATTATTATTCTCACTTTACAGATGAGAACACGGTCATAGTGGGGATGTGGTGGAGTCCCGGACGCCAACTCCACCTGTCTGATTCTAATGAGCCCATGCTTCTCAGACGAACATTTGCATGAGCTACCTAGGGATCTTTCTAAAATGCAGATTCTGAAAGGTCTGCCGTGGGGCCCAAGGTTCTACATTTCCCACAAGCTCCCAGTGGGTGCTCGTGTTGCTGGGCTGCAGACCACAGTTCGTGTAACAAGGCTTCCGTCACGGTGCTGGTGTGGTCCTGCCTGAGAAGAAGGGCCCATCACCTGCCTTCCATCAAATGTGCCTCTGGGCTCCTCTTCCCTTTTCCAAACCAGCCATTCTCCAGCTGCTGTGCTAAAGCATAGCAGCCACTCGGGAGGACGTGGGCTTTGAGAGGAGAAACACATCTCTTTCCTGTTCATATAATTGGCAGCAGTGGGGAAAGACAAGTGAAAGAGGAAAATTATTGAATAAAAAAAGGCACATTACCTTTATTCCAACAGAGACATATGAAGCTTCACTAAAACAAGGCTTTATGAGAGCACATTCAAGCCCCACCTGTTCTGTTAAAAGACCTGATACAGAATATCCCAGGAAAGCCTACCAGCGAAAAAGCTGTCTTCAAAACAAATGCCCTGATGGTCTGGATGGGAGAGAAGGTAGGGTTCTCTGTACAAGATGCTCTATCAACTGGCAAAAGCATTCTTAATGTGGATCAATGATTTGCAAAATATCTTTTCCCTTGTGTTTCATCCCATGCTGATTCGCAAGTTATTAGAGGTACAGGGTTGTATTTATTTCCTCGCCTAAAAGAAAAAAAAAGTGTGGGAACAAATGCAAAAATATCTATCACAAGGCAAAAACGTTGTGTTTCAACAATATGAGCCCTTATTCCTAATTTATAGTCATACTTCATGTTCCTTAAGGAAAAGACAATGAATGGGATCATGACAAAATTTTTATTGATCAAATGCCCACCTTTGTAACTCTGGGGCTGCGATGCTGCAGGCACACCTTGGCCTGTGTTCACAGAGGACATGGCCACAGCTCTTTCTCCCTGGCTTAAGTGGGGAAGCTCCCCAGAGAAAACTCAGGTACCTTTCCTTCCCCTCTTTTCCAGGGTCTGAGGAAATTTATTCATTCACTCAACAAAATGAATGAGTGCCATCTTTATGTAGCAAGCAGTTGGGTAAAGACTTAAGAATATCATAAAGAATGACCACTGCCTTTAAGAAAAGCATAATTGTGTGTGTGTGTGTGTGTGTGTGTGTGTGTGTGTGTGTGCGCACGCATAAGTGTACATGTGTGTTGGGTTAGGTGAGTGGGACAGAGAAATAAATAGATAATTACAATACAGTGTGAAAACTGTTAAAACAGAGGTGTAAACAGGAGCTTGAAGAACATATAGGAGGCACAGTGAACACACACTGAGACTATGGCTCCGGAAGGTTTCTGGAGGAGGTGGTCAGTGAACAGTAGCCTGATGAGAGCAGAGGAGGAGTTAATCCACGTGATGGTTGGCGTTGGGCGTGTACACTGCACACACCTGCAGAAGGGAAAGTGAGGAAGGCTGTGCTGTGCTCAGGGCATAAGTCCCGTAGTGCAGTTAAAACATAGTCTGCGTGGGTGAAAGCATTGGCAGTGAATGTGCCCACTGTTTATATCCTGATTACTCATTTAAAATTATACATTGAACATTTAATAAAGTTATTAAACAGTCTCTGTAAACATGACTTTCAATGGTTGCATAAAATATCCATAGCATGTACAAACTAATTAAGCATTTCCCAAGTCCTAGACATTTAGATGGTCTGTAATCTTTTATTAATGTAAATAATGCTATAATGAACACCTTTGTACTGCATCAAAGTGTACAAACATTTTAAAGATTTCTGGTGCTTATTGAAGTAATTGCTTTCACAAACATTTACTTCCTTCTCTATGTCTGAGCAGGCCTATTTTATCATGTTTCCCTCAAGAGTTGTGATTGTTGTTTTAAAAATATTTTCAAATTTAAAAAAGTATCTCTTGACTATTTTAATACTGCTTTAACACCTCAAATTTTTGAAAATTATATATGTTATACTTGACTACATTCTCCTGTAAAAAGTGAAAATCCACAAGCTCTATATCAATACCTTTTATGTACTCTGGCATGTACTGGACTCCCCCTAGCCTCTGGGTCGGTCCTGGCTCCTGGCCATGCTCCCAGAAGAGGCACCCCACCGATGGCTGCCAGCTCTCCTCCAGCCTTTAAGACCTGCTCACCGCTGCAGGCACTTCTGACACTTTGGCTGTGTCGCAGTCTTTTTCAGATTGCACTGCACTTTTCAAAGTGACAGCCACAGCAGATCCAGCCCTCAGGTTTGGCCAAGGTAGCTCACAGGGCTTCTGCTTCCCAAAAAACTGCCTGGAGAAGCTAGATAACACAACCTGAAGGGGTGTGTGTGTGTGTGTGTGTGTGTGTGTGTGTGTGTACGCGCCCTTGGCCCACTTAGTAATGATACTTTTTTTTTTTTTGCATACTTCTGTCTCCCTACTTCCTTCACTTTGCTTTCCTGGGGGTGCCCTCTACTATCAAACATCAACATGTAAACATTGCCTCAGGCTGTTTTATGGGAAACCCAGGCTAAACAAGTATAGAAAGTAAAAAACGTAAAGTAAAAAGTGAAAGTCTCACCTTCACCTCCTCTCACTCTACCTGGAGGAGATAACCACTGTGAACAGATTGGTATGTAGTCCCTTTTTCTTTTACTGTGTATGCATCTACTATATAGATTTCCATTAAAATATGACTTTTGAGGAAACATACATGTGATCATACTCCATCCTCCTTTTTAACATAGTATGTCTTGAGGATCTTTCCATGTTAGTACATGTGGAGTCACCTCCTACGTTTTCACAGCTAACATAATAGCAATAGTATGGATGTACCATATATGGCTAAGCCCTTCTAATCCTATGATAAAAGGCTAATATGCAAATAGACCGAACGGGGGAACAACCAGATAACTGAACAACAGGTTGCTATGACATGTGCTGACCACCAGGGTGTGTGTGTGGAACATGGCAGGAATTGGCCATGGGGGGATGATGGAGCAGGGAAGTGGGGGGATCAGAGGAAGGCAGGGCAGCAGTCACTGTCCTGGGGCAAGCCTCTGGTGATTACCGAAAATTCTTTGCTTCTGCGTGCCACAGTCCTTCCTGGTGCTCACACCTGCTGCTGGTGCTGGAGCCGATGCTCACATCCACTGCCAGTGCCAGCCCTGCTTGCACCCACAGCTGGTGCAAGAGCCACTGCTTGCAACCGTTGCCAGTGCTCTGTGCCTAGAGCCGGTCTCTATCTCTCAGTGCCATCAGTGGGTGCGAGCAGAGGATGCTGGCCTGATTGCCCCTGAGGGCTTCTCCACTTCCCCCTGCTTCTGAGGGGCGATTGAGACAGCAGCTGCTGCTCACACCCACTGCTGGCACTGGCCCCAATCGCGCTATATTATAAGTGGGTATGAGGAGGGCCAGCCCTGTCAGCATGTGGGAGCAGTGGGAGCAGAGGGAGTGGGGCTGCCAACAGACAGGGGACGGGGGACTATAGTGGGAGGGGCCTGGCGGGGGTGCAGAGGATGGGCCAAGACCTGCCCCTGTGTCTACCACAGTCTTATGGCCCACAGTTCCTTTTAACTTGTATGAATTCATGCACTGGGCCCCTAGTAAGTTTTATATTGTTATTGCTACTGAGTTACATGTTATTATTGGGCCACTGCATGCCTTGTTGCATAGGTATAGTAACTTCCCTAGAATAATAATTAAACTAAAATTACTTCTTAGAAGCATGTACATATTTTAGATTTACTTTTATTTTGTTTAAATTTCTTAAGTCCTCACCCGGGGATATTTTTCCATTGGTTTCCAGGAAGAGTGGAAGAGAGAGAGAAAGACAGAGAGAAATATCGATGTGAGAGAAACACATCAATTGGTTGCCTCCTGCACAGGCCCCAATCAGGGCCGGGGGCCCGGGAGGAGCCTACAACCAAGTTATGTGCCCTTGCCCAGAATCAAACCCTGGACACTTTAGTCTATAGTTCAACACTCTATTCACTCAGCCAAACTGGCTGAGACTAGATTTTCATAGCTATTGTCATGTTACTCTCAAAAAGAGCTTTTCAAATTTAACATCCTCCAGTTGTACACAGAAATATCTAATTCCCTATACTCTTACCAAACACGAAATATTTTTAACTCTTTCAAATTTTTGCTATCAGATAGGGAAAACCACCATTTTAATGTTTTAATTTGGACTTTTCTGATTACTGGTGTGTTTGAGTATCTATTCATATGGTTATCAGTCATTTAATTTCCTTCTTTGTGAATTAATCTTATGACTCTGGTTTGGTGTGTTGCTCAGAAAGGTCACCCTACTTCAAGATTATAAAAACATCTACTCATAGTTTCCTCTAAAACGTTATAGTTGGGCTTTAAAAATATTTAACTCTCTAATCATTTTATGTATGATGGGAGATGACAATATTTTTGGCATAGTCCATCTTTCCTACTGACTTGAAATCTTAGCACTATCATGCACAGGAGCTTTTTTCTCAGCAGGAACAGCTCACTCAAAGGAAACCCACTGCAGGGGAACCACACTCTCAGGGAAAATAATAGGCAAATGTAGGGGCAAGACTGTATCTTGAAAAATGAAACTAATAATTATGAAGAATATTTATTTGATCTTATATTTGATAATACTCGAGCAATAATCACTACCATACGCCTTCTCTCAGAAATAATTAAGATTACATCAAGTATTCAGATTTCATGTTTGTTTTTGGTATTTCCTGATATTTTCTCATTAAAGTTGAGTAATTGGATGGACAGTTTTCCATTCTTCACTTAATATTTTACTTTCTTAGGATCATAAAGTACACAATGTTTACAAAAGTAATAAAAGGTTTTACTAATTTCCCCAAGAGTCCCTCTTAAACTTTTGCTAATTATATCTTTCTTTCCTTTTTTTTTTTTACTACCATCTTAACTGTCCTTGAAGAGTTTAAATTTTTTAATTTTTAGCTGGTCTTACACCGCAGTTGTCAGTGGTCCGTGCAGATTACTACAGGTCATATCTTCTTATTTGTATTTTTTAATTAATATTTTTATTGATGTTTAGAGAGAGAGAGGAATGGAGAAGGAGAGAAAAAGAGAAACATTGATGTGAGAGCAGAACATCCATGAGCTGCCTCCTGCACACCCCCTACCAGCAAGCCCATAGCCCAGAGGGAGGGACTAGATTGCCAACACACCCAGTAAATATATGACACCACAGAAAGCACACATAAACCCTCAAGGGTCCATTCATGAAACACAGGCTGGAACCACCAACTGAGATCACTGGTCCAGCTCTCCATGGAGACCGTTCTGACTAACCTAGCTTATTATTATTATTATTATTATTATTATTATTATTATTATTTTGCTTGTTTGTTTGTTCCTTATAAAATCACCAACACTGAGATAACTCAGCTCTTTATTTATTTATTTATTTTTACTTCAACCCGACTGGAGTCTGATATATATTTAACTGAAAGAGTCCATAGCATGACCAATAGCAGAGTAAATAAAATCCTGTGTGCTTGCTCTTTGCTTTTATCCCCTAATTTACGCCAGCCTCCCAATAAAATGCAACCCATAAACTTGCCAGTGTGCATCAGATTTCTAATTAATAATCAGTAATATTAGTGTATCACGTATCCTGGTGTCTCTCCATTCCTCAGGAACACTTTGGCCAGGAATCTAAAAGCACCCACTGCAGTCTGTGAAATTCTTGCTCGGCTGTTATTTGGAGCTCTTGGAAGCAGCCTGCTCAGATGGCTGACAGTGTCAGATTGGGAAATACCTGCTCCGGAGGGGCCAGCCAAACAATCCCAGTAGCTTTTATTGCTGCCACATTCAGGAATCAGGTGCCTGGAAAAAACATGCTGACAGGATCAGACTGAGGAAGCTGTGATGCCATCTGGGGTCAGGAAGGAATTTTTGTCCACCTGCCAGCTGCTGGAGGAGGCTTTGTGGTGGAGCTCTACCATCAGGGAGTCTGGAAACCCAGGAGGATCTGGGCAAAGCAAGGAGAAAAGCTGCACAGAATGTCATTTAGGAGAATTGGGGACTTTGCTGAAGATGAGGAGGATATTGAGGCCTCTACCTTCTGCATTTTAGAAAATGTTTTACCTTGAAAAATTTCGAACATACACATAAGTAGAGACTGATAATGTAATAAATCCATGTGCACCCATTGCTCAACTTCAATAATGATAATTCAAGCATCTTGGTTCATCCATACTTCTATTCATTCTCGTACCCTGACACCCAACTTCACTAGGTTTTACTGAAGCAAAGTCTAGACACCATATCACTGCACCCTAAGTACTTTGGTATGTGTCCTTTAAAAAAAATGTTAAAAACGTAACTAGGATACAATTGCTACATTACATTTCACAATCATTCTATAATGTCTATAAATATCCAGTATTCAAAATTCCTCCTTAATCCTCAATAGCACTGGATATTTTGATCAATCTCAGATAGAAACAAATAAAATCATGGGGGAAAGGGCAAGAGAGAAAGAAGAGAAAACAATAAGGACAGAAAGAGGGGGAAATGAATGGCCACATACTTACTGAGTGTTATGATATGCCAGGCCCTGTATTGGGTTCTAGGGCATTGCAACCTCTCTTTAAGGGATGAGCAAAATCAAGGGACAAAGAGATTAAGTCGTTTGCCCCAAACTAATCCACCAGTAAATCTTGAAGACGTAATTCCAACTCAGGTCTGTGTGGTTCCAAAACCTGTGACTTTCTGTTATACCCCATTGCATCTTAAACAACTAAACTATATACTGCAATCTCTTGGAAAGAAGGAAAAAAGATGGAGGAGAGTAAAATTCTCCTGTCATCAAAAAGTTGTAAAGTGTAATTACTTTGGAGCCAGACATTTCTAGATTTGAATCTCGGCTATGCGATTGAGTGACTAAGGAGAAGTTAACATCCCTGAATATTGCTTTCCTCATCAGTAAAATGAGATGTAGCCAGAATTTAAAAATTACTTCAAACACTTAAAGCCTGTTATTATTATATCTAAAAAATAGGGATGGGATAGAAAAGGCAGAGGTGGTAAATATTTACCCCGTTCTTCAGCAGACTGATGTTTTTAAGGTATTGAGCAGGGTGATAACAGAATGAGAAGGGGCAACTCTGGTTCTGATGAAGGGAGCCATGAGGGGCAGTATAGGACATAGAAAGGAGAGGTGGGGAGATGGAAACAGAGAAGGGATCAAGGAAGTCTTGGATCAGCATTTATCCTCTTTCATATATAGGAGACAATAAGAAGGATGTGCTGTTGAAGTGGAGAGTGGGGAAACCAATCTGAATGAAGTGGCAGGTAGGGGGCCAGGCAGCAGAAGTGAGGAATAAAATTGGATAATGAAACCTCAAAAAATCAGCAATAACTAACAGAGAGTGTAAATTAAGAAGACTCATTCTGAAGTTCTTCAGGAACATTAATCTGACTGTGGGACACCAGACAGATTGGAATAGAGAGAGAAGGGAGTCGGGAACACCTCTAGTAGTTGCTACAAATTCAAAAGAAAGCCTCATGGCCTTGGGGTGAATGTAGATTTTATAGGTTCATGCAAAACCTCTCAGGAGGTTTTATCACAATGAAATTCTGACATACTGGCAGTAAAGTCTCTTGCTCTCCAGAGAAAAGGTATGTTCCAGATGTCAAAAAACAGCCTTTTTGTAGAGAACCCATTGATCAAAGCCAAAACCCTTCCCATCAATAACTGCAGACCCAAACAGTGATGGATGAAGAAGATGTTGACAAGAGGAAATGCCAACAAAACACTCAAAAGAGACACCATGTTATTAAAACAAACTCAGAGACCCAAGGAGACTGAGAATCTCAGAATGTTGGCTGATTTTGGCTTCTTGTTCAAATAGGCATTTATTTTAAAACGTTTGAAAATTTTGGTACAGCGATCTTAATGACAATGCAATTTGAGCTGATGACAAATGTCAGAGGTTTCCCCCATTCTCTATAGCTATTAAAACAATCTTTTAGCCTCTTAGGAAGATTTTCTTTTGACCCCAATCAAGGATCATCCATTGATTTCCAAAGAGTTATATTAATAGAATCATTGATTGGAGTGAAACTCTGTGGAAATCTTTCCCATTCCCATTCTTCCTGCAGAAGACACAGACTTTATTATATATTTAGGGAGAATCATAGAATTATCAAAAAACTTAAATGCCATTCATGAAAGAGATTCCACCAAATGCTTTCTTATTTTCACAATACTCACTTCCGGAAATTCTTCCATCTATCTTGCCTGAATCCCAGTGTTGTAATTTAACTCAATATCCTAGATTTTTCAAGCACATTTAATAAACTTCATATAAGCATTTTACAAATATTTAGTCAGAATACTAGGAGCGAATTGTGATGTGATATGATTCATTTATTGAGACACAGTGATTCACTTTCAGCACTAAATAATGACAAGGCCACTGACAGCTTTGGTTCTAGCCTACAGTCTCAATCAGACTTGAAAGTGGGAGATGAATACACCTAATTGCAATTTTTCTTTCCTTCATTCTTTCTCTCCTTCATTTCTTTCTTTGTTCATCTTTCTTTTCTTTTTTCCCTCCTCTTCCATTGACACTTACTATTAACCACACAGATATTATAAGACCACCTTCAAAATCAAGACTTTCTACTATTTCCTATTTATTTGTTCTCCTTTGAGAGCCATCTTTATTTATTTACTTATTTATTTATTACTTTAAAAAATTTAAAGTCTTTACTGTTTAAAGTATTACATATGTCTCCTTTTTCCCCCATTGACCTCTCCCTAGCTGTTTCCACTCCCAGCACATGACCCCCTTATTGTCTGTGTCCATGGGTTATGTTTATATGCATGCATACAAGTGCTTTGATTGATCTATTAACCCACCCCCACCCCATGCCTTCCCTCTGAGGTTGGACAGTGTGTTTGATGCTTCTGGGTCTATTTTTGATCATCAGTGTATGTTGTTCACTATATTCCACAAATAAGTGAGATCATGTAATATTTATCTTCTCTGACTGGCTTATTTCGCTTAGCATGATGCTCTCCAGGTCCATCCATGCTGTTGCAAATGGCAAGAGAGCCTTCTTTTTTTTAAAGCAGTCTATTATTCCATTGTGTAGATGTACCATCATTTTTAATCCACTCATCTGCTAATAGGCATGTAGACTATTTCTAAATCTTAACTATTATAAATTGTGCTGCTATGAACATAGGCTTGCATATATCCTTTCTCATTAGTATTTCTGTTTTTTGGGATATATTCCTAGAAGTGAGATTACTGGGTCAGATGGGAGTTCCATTTTTAATTTTTTTGAGGAAACTCCATACTCTTTTTCACAGTGGCTGCACCAGTCTGCAGTCCCACCAGCAGTGCACAAGGGTTCCTTTTTTTCCACATCCTTGCCAGAATTTCTTTGTTGTTTTGTTGATGACAGCCATTCTGACAGGTGTGAGATGGTACCTCACTGTGGTTTTGATTTGCATTTCTCAGATGATTAGTCACTTGAGCATGTTGTCATATGTCTGTTGGCCTTCTGTACGCCCTCTTTTGATAAGTGTCTATTTAGGTCCTTTCCCCATTTTTTGATTGGATTGTTTATCTTCTTTTTGTTAAGTTGTATGAGTCCCCTATAAATTTTGGAGATTAAACCCTTATCAGAAATAACAATGGCAAATATGCTCTCCCATGCAGTGGGCTCTCTTGCTATTTTGTTGATCATTTCTTTTGCTGTGCAGAAGCTTTTTATTTTGATGTAGGCCCATTTCTTTATTTTCTCCTTAGTTTCCATTGCCTTGGAGCTGTATTGGTAAAGACATTGCTACAACATATGTCTGATGTTTTTCTGCCTATGGATTCTTCTAAGATTACTATGGTTTCCCATCTTAAATTTAATTTATTTATCAATTTTGAGTTTATTTTTGTGTATGGTGTAAGTTGGTGGCCTAGTTTCATTTTTCTGCAAGTATTTGTCCAATTTTCCTAACACCATTTAGTGAAGAGAATGTCTTGACTTCATTGTATGCTCTTGCCTCCTTTGTCAAATATTAATTGAGCAAAATGGGTCAATTTCTCGGTTCTCTGTTCTGTTCCTTTGATCTATATGTCTGTTCTTGTGCCATACTAGGTAGTTTTGAGAATAGAGGCTTTGTAATATAGCTTGGTATCTGGTATTGTGATCCCTCCAACTTTGTTCTTCTTTGAGAAACATCTTTTCTATAAAATAGATTTTCAGGAGCAATAACCTTTCTGAAGGGAATTTAAGAATTACTTTTTCTGTTCTTGAGGCAGTAGTGGAAGAAAAGATGGTGATTAATTCTAATTTCTATGACATCTTAGGTTATTTGAACCAACCTTTGTATTAAGTACAATTATAAATTTGTTTCCAATATAGAAAAAGTGTCCTTAAAAGTGAAAATTGATGACAAGATGTTAATGAACACCAGAAAAAATCTCAGGAACATGAGAAACAATAGAGATAAGCAGAGCTCCAAAATTGCTTTGAGAGCATTTTTGATCCAAGCAAACCTAGGCTTCAGTTTTGGCATACATAAGAGGTGAAGGTGAAAGAGGTAAAAAAATTATTCTTACTCCAGGTGTGAAATTTAATAGGAAATCCTTTCCTCTATAAGGCTAGGACTTAAAGGGACGCAACACCAGAGTAAGGGGAACAAAAAGTAAGTCTAGTCTAAGTTCATCCCTCAAATGCTGATGGAAAAACAGGATCAAACCAGCATTCCTGGGAGATTGTGGATATAAAATTGCCTTGCCAGGAATTTATAGCTGAGATTGGTACTTTCTAGGTGATCTAGGAAATCCAAAGTGGTAAATTTGGTTAATGTAAACCTAGAATAGTAATCCTGGAAAAAAAACAAACAAAAATACTTTCTTAAGATCTCTTATTTTAGGCCTCAAAGAATCCCTTACAAAAAAACCTTTTGTAAGTATAGTGAAAAATACACATGCAAAATGCAATTAAGCACAAAAAAGAATAATCTATACTAATAAAAGGGTAATATGCTAATTAGACCGGGAATTTTTCCAGGAGTCCTTCAGGACATCCTTCCAGACAAAGCCATGGGGGCAGGACCAAGGCAGAGGCGGTTAGGGGTGATCAGGCCAGGAGGGGAGGGCAGTTGGTGGTGAGCAGGAGAGCAGTTGGGGGTGATCAGGGTGGTGGCAGGGCAGTTGGGAGCTAGCAGGCTGGTCGGGGGGTAGACTTGGGGGGTGAGAAGGCCAGTGAGGGGGCAGTTAGGGAGAAGCAGGCCGGCAGGAAGAATGGTTAGGGGCGATCAGGCAGGCAAGCAGGTGAGCAGTTAGGAGCCAGTGGTCCCCAATTGTGAGAGGGATGTCCCAGATTGGAGAGAGTGTAGGCTGGGATGAGGGACACCCCCTCCCCCATGAATGAATTTCATGTACTGGGCCACTAGTATAATATAAATGAGAACCAGCAGAAATGACAAACAGCAAAAACTAACCCATAAAAATTTTAGATGTTGGAATTACCAGACACAGATTATAAAAGAATTGTGACTTATTTTGACTTAAAAATATACAAGTATTTGTCCATAAGTTCTTAAAATCATAAACCAGCAGATTAGAAAGAACTAATAAAATTTATAGATTTGAAAAACATAAAAACCAGATGTAAAACTAACTAGATGGGATTTACAGAAGATAAGACTCAGATGAAAGACAATACTGTAAACTGAAAGATGAATGAAAATAAATTATTTAAAATATAACACAATAAAACAAAGTTGGAAAATATGAAAAAATGTAAAGAAATTTAGAGAATAGAGGTTTCAAAAGGAGCAGAAAGCAGATGAGACATAGGTAATACAGTGCTGAAGAGAAAAAGGCTGATGAAGGACATTAGTCTACATACTCAAAATACCTAATTTATACAAGATGAATAAACAAAATTAAATATACACCTGTACTCATTAAGGGAAACTACAGAGAATTAAAAATAAAGAGAAAATCTTAAATGCATCAAGAGAAAATAAGGACATATTAACCTTAAAGGAGTACTGTATTTTCAAGTGTATAAGACAACTGGAACTGATTATGATAGGAGGAAGATAACAAACAATAGAGAGAGAGCAAGTGCTGGGCAAGTCCCTGGCAAGTTAGCAAAGACCATCATAACTGCAAACTATGGTATTTTTACACCCGATGAATAAGATGACCCCCGACTTTTGAGAAGATTTTCCTGGGTTAAAAAGTCATATTATATGCTGGAAAATATAGTAACCGTAAGACCAATATTGTACTTCCCAAAAAACCCAAAGAGTAATACAATGAAAGGCCACAATAAAATGATTGCTAGCTTAGAATAAGGGGTAAAGACACTTTCAAACAAAAACAGTAAGTTCAATTTCAGAAGACCTAAAGAATGTACTTTAGTAAGAAGGAAAATAACATTATTGGAAAATATGAAGTGCAAGAAGGAATGAGGAGTAGAAATTTATTAAATAAAAGGGATAGATATAGTAGAGTGGATTAACAAATATAAAATTGGTTATATGAAAAGGCTAAAAGAAATGGACAAAACCTATGGACAATTGATCAAAAAAGAAAAAAAGGATAATAAATAATATTAGGAATAAAAAAGGAGTATGATTAGAATACTATAGGATTAAAAAGATAGTAAGATACCATTAAGTTCAATATAATAAACTCGAAAAAAATCTAGATTTTTTTTAGGAAATATAAATATTCCAAAAATAATCCAAAAAGAAATAGACACCTGGGTTAATCTTATTACCTTACTACAGGTCAGGTACACAGATTTGTGAATTGGTGGGGGCATGGCCTGCAGAGATCAGCCTGCTGTGGGAGTACTGCTCATCCCTGTCAGCCAGGCAGCTGTGGACCTGCCCTCTGAGCAGCTACTGAGTGAGGACATTAGTCTGAGCTGATATTTTGGGGTAATGTCTTGGGTAAAGGTGTGTTCTGTGTCCTGGAGGAACCTGTCAGAGAGTTTTGCACCCCAAAGCCACTTGGTGAATGTCCTTGATGTGTGATGCCAGGTCAGTGACACCATCGGGGATGGTCAGGGCAGCTGTGCTCCAGGATCCTCAGTCATCAGGACAGTCTCTCTAGGGGGTACACAATCATGTCCCCTCTTGCCATCCACCTATGCCAGCTCCCTGTACTCTTTCTATAACATACCTTAGAGGGCCTTCATCAGCTGATGGGGTCAGGCCAGAGTCTGGATTGTCTTAGGTATTTGATAGGTGCAGACACTCGGCCTCACCTGGGTCTGCTAGCAGTTGTGGGAGCACACTGACCACCATGGGGGAGCTTCTGCATTGAGTGTCTGTCCCCTGGTGGTCAGTGTACATCATAGTAACTGGTCAACCAGTCATTCTGGTAGTTCCACTGTTTGGTTGCTGGGCTTTTATATATATAGATGATAATAATCACATTACTAGTTACGAAGTTTGCATAAAGAAAACATCTGACTTAGATTACTTTACTTTGACAAATTTTAATGAAAAAGTCCAACCTCACAAATTATTTGTAATACATCATACAAAAGACTAAGACTCTCTAACTGCTTTTATGATGCTAGCATAACCTTGACACCTGACCTTGCCAAGAACAGTATGAGAAAGAGAAATTATGAGCCAATCTATTTATGAATATTAATTCTTAAATTCTAAATAAAATAATAGAACAAAAAAACCCCACCAAACTTGTGTTTATTTGAAGAGGCAAGAGTAGTTTGATTTGAAAAATGAGATTCAACAAATTAAAAGATTCAAAGAGGAAAATATTAAAGTTATCTCAAAAGATGCAAAAGCATGATAAAAAAAAGTCAACATCCACAAAAGTCAACAAACTAAGAGATTCTTTAGAAAAGAGATTCTTTAACCTGATAAGGTATAATGTTCATATAAAGATTTTACTTTATGAAATAATGTTAAAATCAATCCAAATCACTACTTCTAGTTAACATTAGTCTATGAACTTAGCATAAAATGGCAAAAGAAAGAAAAAAGAGATATAAGATTTTTAAAAGGAAGAAACAAAACAGTTTTCTTTTGCAAATGCCATATTTCCAATTTGGACAACTCAAATGAAAATTTAGCATTTGGTGAGTATAAATAAACACAAAAAATCAATTGCATTTTTCTATTCCAGCAAGTTAGAAATTGTATAGTCAAACATTGTATCCACATGCCTTGACTGCAAGCAAGTGGAAAGGAGGAAGTAAAACTCTCATTATTCACAAATGACATGACACTGTACATAGAAAACCCTAAAGACTCCATTAAAAAGCTATTAGATTTAATAAATGAATTCAGTACATTTTTATACACCAATAGTGAACTTTTGGAAAGAAAAAATAAACAATCCCATTTACCATTGCAACAAAAAAAATTAAGGTACTTAGGAATGAACTTAACCAAGAAAATAAAAGACCTGTACTCTGAAAACTACAGGATGTTGAAAAAAGAGATAGAGGGAATTGTAAACAAGTGGGAAAATAAAGCATGTTCATGGATTGGTAGAATCAACATCATTAAAATGTCCCTATTACCCAAAGCCATCTATAGACTCAAAGCAATCCCTATTAAAATAGCAACAGAATATTTCACAGACCTAGAACAAATATTCCAAAAATCGATATGTAACAACAACAACAACAACAAAACCCACAAATAGCTACAGCAATCTTGAGATAAAAGATTTAAATGTAAGATATGAAATCATAAAAGTCCTAGCAGAAGCAATAGGCACCAAAATCCCAGACATCTCTCATAGTAATATATTTACCAATACATCTCCTAGAACAATAGAAACTAAGGAGAAAATAAACAAATGAGACTACCTGAAAACAAAAAGCTTCTGCACTGCAAAGCCATCATCAAAATAACACAATACCCCATTACCCAGAACATATTTGCCAATGATGCATCTGATAAGGGATTAATTTCCAAAATATATAAGGAGAAAATCAATCTAGTTTAAAAAATGGGCAAAAGGCCTAAATAGACACACCTCCAAAAATGGAGCAAAGGAAGTCAAGAGACATATGAAAAAATGTTTGATTAGTGACTTTAGATGATTAGTCACGAATCATCTGAGAGATGCACTTTTTATTTTTTAAATTAATTAATTTTTTTGCAATATAACTTATACTTAATAGTAGTACATATGTTATCCTTTTTCCCCCCATTACCCTCCCCCCAGCCTCCCCTACCCACCAGCACATGTCCCCACCTGCCCCCCTCCCTGCCCCAGTGTCTTTCATTCATTGGTTATGCTCATATGCATGCATACAAGTCCTTCCGTTGATCTCCCCCAGCATCCTCTTCCCATCCAGCCAAGCCTTTCCCCTGTAGCTTGACAGCCTGTTCAATGCCTCCTTGCCTCTATATCAATCACTCTCCCCTGTTTCTTTTCTTCAAAAATATCTTGCCTCTGCATACTAGAAATAAATGTATAAGAACAAAAATGTTTGAGTCTCAGTTTCAATGTCCAACTGTTCTGAGTCCCAACTTCAATGTCAAATAGTTCTTTATGTGTACATGTCAGCAATGGTATCCAGATGGTGGACACATCGTGGCAATGCAAGTTCCACCCTCTCTGGTTTGGTCCTGGGCTGCCTGCAGCCATGCACAGCTGCTGACTGCTAGCATGACAAGGTGTCGTCAGTGTCCCCATCTCTGTACCAAACTCGTGACTGGAACAGACCCGTCCGTTCCTCACTGTCGTAGGAACCCACATGGTCTTGGAGTTGTTCTCTGAAAACACACAAGCACATTCTCAACCAAAAGTTAACAAAGGGATCCTCTCTGCAAATTAGACTTGGGATTCTTTTTATTTTTGCCTAAATGATTTTCCTTTGGCTTATTTTGACACCATGTGTGTTTTTTCATGGGTGTCCTGCCGTTGGCTTTACAAATGGAAGTTACTTTTCTGGAGTAAGAATTTTCTAGATGTATTTTACTTACAGGATATTTTTCCTTACATGATATTACCCCACTATCCCTCCTCCCCCTTTTTGATTAATGGGGGCTTTTGGAAATTTTATCTTCCAGCTTTGGTAATTTTAAATTTTAATTTTTGCACACAAATATGACTGCTTTAGGTTCTTTGGATGTTAGGCAATTTTACAGTAAGATGACCTACTAATAGATATTTTAGTTATTGTTTTAGGAACAGCTTTTTGTCCAGTACACTTAAATTTTCTTGAGTGCATAAATTTTCTTTGTCCAGATTTTCTTAAATTTTCACTTATTTCACTTGGCCAATTTAAATTAATCTGAAAACTTGATTACTATTTTACTGTCAATTTTAATACTCCAGCAAAACCTTAGTTTACCCTGTAAATATTAGTGGAAAAGATTATTTGCATTCTTGAGTAGGTCCTGAGCATTCCTGGAACTAGACTGCATTTAGATATAGAGCAGCTATTGCTGGCTGAGTCTCTGTCTGCAACCTGGGTCCCGATCTGAGCTGTATGTGGGAGGCAAAGCAGCCATGGGGACAGGAAACCTCCCTCAGAAGGGGTGAGAGTTCAGGCCCCTGCAAGGTTTGTGGGTGAGGGTCTGTGCCCCACCTTTGTTGACCTTTTAGTTCTCTCCTGTTGGTCCCTCTGCGACTGTGCCTGTCTTAGGTTGTTCCTTTCCTGAGGAATCTTACCCGTCTCTGGCTAACCAGCCATCCTCCGGGGCCAAACAGGGTGATGTGAGGTTCAGTTCTGTCTCCTTTGTAGTCTATGCCCTTGTGGCCTCCACATCCAGCACTGCCTTGGGGTCCCCTCGCCTGCTGGCGGGGTCCTGATACTGATCACATATCTCAGGGGACCCAGGTTTCTTCTCCAGAGAGGGCCCAGCTCACACCATTGAGTGAGAGACAGATCTATGGTGTCAGTGACCCAAAGGCTTCAGTCACAGCTTGAACTGAAAACTCAGGCAACAGCTGTGTGTATTTGGATAGTAAGAAGAGGGTCCCTCTTGGCAAAAAGGGCAAGAGGGGCCAATATAGAATGCTTGAGTGCCTTCCCATTGCCTTAATTCCTTCTGAAAGGGATTAATTCCTATAAGTTCAGATTTCTTGGCATTAATTTTGTAGCCTGCTACGTTGTTGAACTTATTTATTAAGTCTATTAGTTTTTTTATGGAGTCTTTCGCATTTTTTAATGTACAATATCATGTCATCTACAAATAAGGATAGCTTTACTTCTTCTTTTCCAATTTGGATGCCTTTTATTTCTTCTTCTTGTATAATTGCAATGGCTAATACTTCCAGTACTATGTTGAACAGGAGTGGTGAGAGTGGGCAACCCTGTCTTGTTCCTGTTCTTAGGGGAAATGGTTGTAGTTTTTGCCATTGAGTATGATGTTTGCTGTGGGATTATCATATATGGCTTTTATTATGTTGAGGTGTGATTCTTCTATTCCTACCTTGTTGAGAGTTTTTATCAAGAAAGGGTGTTGGATTTTGTCAAATGCTTTTTCTGCATCAATTGATATGACTATATGATTTTTATCTGTCAATTTGTTTATGTGATGTATCACATTTGTTGATTTGCGGATATTGTACCATCCTTGCATTGCTGGGATAAATCCTACTTAGTTATGGTGTATGATCTTTCTGATGTACTGCTGGATCCGATTTGCTAGAATTTTATTGAGGATTTTGGCATCTATATCCATGAGGGATACTGGCCTGTAATTCTCTGTCATTGTATTGTCTTTGTCTGGTTTTGGTATTAGGGTGATGCTAGCTTCATAGAAGAAGTTTGGAAGTGTTCCATCCTCTTGAATTTTCTGGATTAGTCTGAGGAGTATAGGTTTTAGTTCTTCCTTGAATGTTTGTTAAAACTCCCCTGTGAAGCCGTTTGGCCCTGAGCTTTAGTTTGCTGGAAGCTTTTTGATGACTGCTTCAATTTCTTCCACAGTTATTGGTCTATTGAGCTGTTTAGATTGTTCCTGATTGAGTTTTGGGAGGTTAGATTTTTCTAGAAATATATCCATTTCCTCCAGGTTGTCCAGTTTGTTGGAGTAGAGTTGTTCATAGTATTTTTTAACAATCCTTTGTATTTCGATGGGGCCTGTTGTTATTTCACCTCTTTCATTTCTGATTTTATTTATTATGGTCCTCTCTCTTTGCTTCTTGGTGAGCCTGGCTAGAGGTTCATCAAGCTTGTTTATCCTTTCAAAGAACCAGCTCTTGGTTTTGTTGATCTTCTGTATTGTTTCTTTGGTCTCTATGTCATTTATTTCTGTTCTGATCTTTACTATTTCCTTCCTTCTGCTTACACTGGGCTTTTCTTGTTGCTTTCTTTCTAACTCTTTATGCCTGTGTTCCTTCTTCGCTTCCTATTTCTTTTTACAGCAGACCCTTTAGCATTTCTTGCATTGCTGGTTTGGTGGCAATGAATTCCCTTAGTCCTTTTTTGTCTGGAAGCTCCTGATTTGACCTTCAATTTTGATTGATAGCCTTGCTGGGTATAGTATTCTAGGACTCAGATCCTTCCTTTGCATGACTTTGTAAATTTCATTCCATTGCCTTCTGGCCTGATATGCTTCTGATGAGAAATCACTTGTTAGTCTGATGGTAGTTCCTTTGTAGGTGACTTTCTGTCTCTCTCTGGCAGCTTTTAAGATTCTTACTTTGTCATTGGTGTTTGCCAATTTAATTATAATGTGCCTTGGCGTAGGTCTTTTGCAGTTCATTTTGCTTGGGACTCTGTGAGCTTCTTGGATTTGTGTAGGTTTTTTCCTTCCTATATAAGGGAAGTTTTCTGTTGTTATTTCTTCCAGGAGGTTTTCTATTCCTTGATCAGTTTCCTGTCCTTCTGGAAGCCCAATTATACAGATGTTGTTTTGTTTCATGTTGTCCCAAAGTTCCCTTAGGCTCTCCTCCTGCTTTTTAATTTTTTTTTTCTAGAAGCTGCTCTACTTGGTTATTTTTTCCTACCTTGTCTTCTAGCTCACTGATGCGGACCTCTGCTTCTTCTAGTCTACTCTTAAATACTTTCTATTGAGTTCTTTACTTCAGCATTGTCACTTTTCATTTCTTCTTGGCTCTTCTTCATTTCTTCTTGGTTCTTACTCATATTGTCAAATTTGTCTTCCATTCTTTTCAGCCATCTTATGACCATTTCTCTTAATTCTTTCTCTGACAGGTTGTTAACTTCCATTTTGTTTACCTCATATTCTGGTGAGGCTTGTTTTTCTTTCATATGTGGGCTGTTTCTTTGTCTCCCCATGGTCTCTCCTCTCTGTGTATCTGGTTATGTAGTTCTCACTCTCCTGCGTTGATTTAAAGGCACAAAATACAACACAACCAGGTGCAACATACTAGGCACTGAACAGGAATGTAGTCACAGTATTCGTAACTCCAAATAACGGTGATTGCCAGAGAAAGACAAATTTGGGGATAGGTGAGAAACAAGAAAAAGAACCCCCCCCACACACACAGACACTCACACACCCACACACACACAAAAAGAAAGAGAACCCCACACACATACTCACAAAAAGAAAGACGGGAATGCCAAAATGATAATGAGAGAAAGGGAAGAAGTAAAAAAAAGGGGGAGTAAACTATAAATGTGAGGTGAAAACTCCTGTAAGACAGCCACTAATCCGAAAAAGAACAAAAAACGAGCAACAAGTACCTGGAGATTGATACAAACTACATACAACTACTAATATCAAGGGAGGTGAGGAAACACAGAAGCAAAAATCTATCTAAAAAACAATGCAAATGAGGACAACAAAACAAGAAACAACACCAAAAAAAAAAAAATAATCCCTACAAAACAAACCAAAATAAAAGAATAAGCAAATCAATCTCACAAACCTGCATAAAAAATCGATATAATCAACAGTCAAGTAAAAACAACAACAGGACAGAGATAAAAACCATTTAAGATAGTGAAGTCAGAGAAGCAAGAGGTATATATGGACTTGGACTAGGTGGTTGGAGATTAGGTATATAAGTGGGGTGAAATTTTAACAGGGGGTAAAAAGAAAGAATTAAGGTAAATCTAAAGCAGGAAAAGTGTGAGGGAAACAAGGCACTAAATAGGGAAAGGTTAGCAAGAGAGTGGTGGTATAAAGGTGAAGTTGAGGTAGAGTAAAATATACTAAATGGTAGATGAAAATAGACTGTAGAACACTAATCCCAAAGTAGAATTAAGAGAAAATAAAATCAATTCCTTTTGTTACACAAGAGTCAATTTGTGATTCGGCCCCTGGGTGGTAGTGTTTCTAGATTGAACTCTAGGTCTATTGGTCCTCTCTAGCTTGACCTAAAATCTTGCTGTCCCTGTGGTATTCAATACTGATTTGTGGGGGTGGGCTGCTCCAGAGCTGCCTCTCTAATGGTGACTGCTGGTTTAGCAGCCAGGACCCTCCCAAAATCTTCCAGGTTTCCCTCCTCTATCAGGTCCAAATGGGTTTCCCTCCAGAGATTCCCTCTGCCACCAGCTCTGAGGGCCCTCTCCCACATTTACCAGCTCCAACAGCCACAGATTTTATTTCAGGCACAGATCTCCCGGCTTTGAGTTCCAAGGTGCAGATCTCTCGGTTCCGCCAGCTCCCTTGGTCACGCACCCAAAGTAACCCCAGGGGAAATCTGACCTTTCCGTGCTGGAGCGCAGAGCTCCTCAGACTCTGTGTGTTTCCATCAACTGGGTGCCGGTCTTCTGGGGGTCTCAGCCGTCCAGTGGATACTGCAGCTGTATATTTTCAGATCCTTCCTCTTCAAGATGGCGTGGTCTGCCTCCACGCCAGTGGCTCAGTGAGAGAACCCAGCAGTACTGGGGCCACTCAGGCAGGGGAGGCCAGCCCAGTCGTCCCCTATCTTCTCCCAGAGCACAGCTGTCCCCCCTACTCGCCAACAAACACTCCATGCGTGACCCTCAGCTGCTCCCTCCTTCTGCCCTGGGACCAGATTCAGATCGCATCCCTCTGTTCCGCTGCCATTTTTTTTCAAACCTCCGAGAGATGCACTTTTTAAAAGAGGACATAAAGAAGGCCCGGAGCCGAGACCAGTTTGGCTCAGTGGATAGAGCGTTGGACTGTGGACTGAAGGGTCCCTGGTTCGATTCCGGCAAGGGCAGGTACCTTGGCTGTGGGCACATTCCCAGTAGGGGGTGTGCAAGAGGCAGCTAATCGATGTCTCTCATCGATGTTTCTGACTTTCTATCCCTCTCCCTTCTGCTCTGCAAAAAATCAATATAAAAAAAGGCCCAGAGATTGTGGAGAAAAGGGAACCTTAATACACTGCTGGTGGAAATGCAGACTGGTTAGCCACAGTGGAAAATAGTATGGAGTTTCCTCAAAAAATTAAAATTGGAACTTTCATTTGTCCCAGTCATCCCACTTCTAGAAATATATCCTAAGAAACCTAAAGCACTTATTAGAAAGAACATATGCACCCTCGTGTCCCTCACAGTGCAATTTATGATAGCTGAGACTTGGAAACAACCCAAGTGGCCATCAGCAGATGCATGGATAAAAAAAACAAAAAGCAACATGGTACATTTACACAATGGAATACTACAGGGCAATAAAAAAGAAAAAGCTTTTACCATTTGCAACAGCATGGATGGACCTGGAAAGTATTATGCTGAGTGAAATAAGACAGAGAAAGATAAGTATCACATGACCTCACTCATATGTGGAATCTAATGAACCAAATAAACTGATAACAATAGATCCAGCATCATAGAGGCATGAATAGACTGCTAATCCTCTCCAGAGGCAAGGGAGGATGGGTGGGAAGAGAACAACCAATGAATTGTTTGCATATATGCATAACCCATAGACACAAACAATGGGATGGTAAGGGCTTTGGGTCAAGGAGGGCAGGAGTGGGCTGGAAGAGGTTAATGGGGGAAAAGGATGACCTATGCAATACTGTCAACAATAAGTATTTTATAAAAAAGTAAAAATAAAAATTGTATCACTTGCAGTAGCATAAAAAGATAAGGTGGCTACAAATAAATCTAATAAAGGCAATGAAGATTTTTATAATGAAAAATTACACAACTTTCATTGAAAGATATAATGAACATCTAAGTAAGTGAAGATATTTTTTTGTGTATGGATGAGATGATCACCAGAATGATCAAAATGTCAATTTTCTCTAGTTTGATCTTTAAATTCAAAGAAAACAGAAGTCTCACAGTATTTGTGAGTTTGTTTTTTTTTTTTAATGGAATTTGACATACCGTACATCAGTCAGCAAAAGGCCAAGAAAACTCAGGGCACTACTGAAAAGGAGAAGATGTTAAAATAGATACAAAGCTGTGTAATTAATGATTATAGTGTAGGGTTGGCTAAAGTATAAGAAAAATAAACCCACATATTTATTTATACTCAATGCATAACAGTTTCACAGTAGCTCAATGAAAGGAAATAAGGTCTCTTTATTAAGGATTGCTTAAATAGTATGATATCCAATGCAAAAAAAATGAGACTGGATTTTTATTTCATATCATAAATAAAATTCATTATAGATAGATTAAGGACTTAAATGTGAAAGTTAAAACTATAAAGCTGTTAAGTCATTCTAAAAAAATTTTTTTTTGCCTTGGGTAGGGAAGTTTTTCTTAAACAATTAAGAACTACAAATTATTTTTAATGTATTCATTAAATTGTCTATTTTAAAATTAATAATTTCTATTAATAAAAAACTCAGTGTAAAAAGTGTATTTAAGCCATACTAGGGGAAAGAAATTTATAGCAATGAAACAATTAATATCCAACATACACAAAGGACTCTTACAATCAATATGCATGGGACAACTGAAAATAAAAATGGGCAAAGACTTGCAGATATTCACTAAGAGAATAGTCAATATAAAAAGATTTTCAAACTTTATTAATAATCAGAGAACTAAAAATTAAAATAAATGAGTTATTCCATTTTACATCCATTAGGATGAGTACAATAAAAAACAAAACCAAGCAAATCAAAACAGAAATTAATAAATGTTGACAAGAATATAGAGAAATTTGAACCCTTATGCACTGTTGGTAGAAATGTAAAATGGTGCAAGCACAATGGAAAATAGTATGCAGTTTATAAAAAATTAAAAATAGAAGTACCTTATGACCCAGCAATTTCACTTCTGGGTATATCCTCAAAAGAATTAAAAGCAGGATCTCAAAGAGATGTTTATAGCAGCATTATCCACATAGCCAAAAAGTTGAAGCAACCAAAGTGTCCAACAACAGATAAATAAACAAATGTAGTATATACATAAGTGAAATTTTATTTAGCCTTAAAAATAGGAGGAAATTCTGACAGACGCGACAATGTGGATGAACCCTGAGGCTGTTTTGCTAAGTAAACCAAGGCGGTCACAAAACGACAAATACTGTGTGATTCCAGTTATGTAAGGTACCTAGAATAGTCAAATGCATAGAGACAGAAGGCACTGTGGCTTCCAGGGACTGCAGGGAGAGAAGAATGAGGCATTATTGCTTAATGGGTACAGTTTCAGTTTTGCAAGATGTAGAGTTCTGGAGCTGGAAGGTGGTGATGGTTGTACAACAATGTGAATGTACTCAATGCCACTGAGCTGAAAATTAAAAACAATTAAGATGGCTCTGGCTGGTTTGCTCAGTGGTTAAAATGTTGGCCCACATACTGACAGGTCAGGGGTTTGATTCCGGTCAAGTGAGCGCCTTGGTTACAAGGTTTGATCCCCAGTGCTAGTTGAGACATGTGCAGCAGGCAACCAAAATGATGTGCTTCTCCCTCATCCATGTTGCTCTCTGTTTCTCCCCCTCCCTTCTACTCTCTAAAAATCAATGAAAAAATATCCTCAGGTGAAGATTAACAACAAAAATGATTAAGATGGTAAATCTTTTTGGATATTTCTTCATACTTAAAAATTTTGAATGAAAAGAAAATAATGCAGGTTTATGTGAAAAATAATACAGTAATTAATAAATAATAATGCAAGAATAAATTCTATGTTGTGTTTACTCACCACTGTAAACCTGTTTTTACCCCAACCTGTGTATAATTTCATACCCTTCAGAATGGCAAAATTTTACATTTGGTCAATAGCAAGTGATAATGGGTGTGGTTATGTGGACCACATTCTTATACACTGTTGTGGGAGTATAAACTTAAGCAACAACTTTGGAAAATAACATTTTCTTGTAAAACTAAAGATATATGTAGTTGATATATACCTAGGTATAGACCTTAAAGCAACTTGTGTACATTGTACCCTAGGACATACCAGCACTCTTTATGATATCAACACAAACAAATGGAAAATAACTTACACATGCATAAACAGTAGAATGAATAAGTTCACTGTCATATATTCATGACATGAAATATCATACAACATTGAAATATGCTCAGATTCAAGAAACATAATGTTGACTAAAAAAATAAGTGACAAAACAATATACAGTCTGTGAGGAGATTCTATTATACAAATTTATAAGGATATAAAGCAAATGCAATAAGGCTATACTGAAAAGCTTTGAATGAAACAAGAAATTCAAAGTTCAGAAGAGGATTAATCTCTGGGTAGGGGCAGGGGACAGGAATAAGCTGAGATAGAGGCCCATGGGGGTTCAAAGATATATTTTATTCATTAATTCTAAAGGTGAGTTCATGATAGTTTACTGAATGATTTTATGCCTTAAACCTGTTTTATAAATATTAAAGATTTCTTTTAATATTTAATAAAGACAGGTGTTTTTAACACCAGGTTACAGGTGTGTTGGAGAGTACAATTAATCCGTATAACCAACATCTATGTGTGCATAAATATGGTAAATATATCTCCTTTTCAAGGTTGGCCCTTTTTACAAGAGAATTTGTAGAAGAAAGCCTTTCAGAAGAATCTACTTAAGTGGGAAGTTGAAAATCCAAGAGAGAGAAGGTGGCAATCTATGGTGACCTTTCCTAAGAAGGTGAGGGATAGGACACCCAAAGCTCAGGAGGCAGCATTGGCTTTAGATCAAAGAAGACACAGATGCATCTGGGTGTGGCTGTGGGTTATCAGTAAGGGGTGGATGTTACCTTCCAGTAGAGTCTGTTAAGTACCAAGTCAAGGGCCTCTTCTGAGAGTGAGAGATTAGGTAGGCGGTTATGTCAGAAATGATTGAACATTTGGAAACAAGAAGTGGGTAATTATCTACTGAGGTCCTTTGCCCATTTATTAATTGGATAGTTTATCTTCCTTTTGTTCAATTGTATGAGTTCTTTACATATTTTGGAAATTAACCCCTTATCAGATGTATCATTGCCAAATATATTTTTCCATATACTAGTGGTTGGTTTCCTTTATCTTTTGTTGATGGTTTCTTGTGCTGTGCAGAAACTTTTTAATTTGATGTAGTTCCATCCTATCTAATAAAAGAGTAGTATGCAACTTGACTGTACCTCTGATACACCCACAAGCCAAACCCACAACCCGATCAGGAGCAATATGCAAATAAACCCCAACCAAGATGGCTGCTGGCCACTGAGAGCAGGAGGGAAGCTTAGGTTTCTTGGCAATGGAGGAAGCCAAGATTTCCATCTGCCCTTGCCAGCCTTGGCCAGGGCAGAGCCCAGTGATCAGAGCGAGCTGGGGGTCCCCTGCCCAGAGTCTGATCCTTGGAGCCTTGGCCAGAGACTTGCTGGGGACGGAGCAGGGTGATCGAGCGTGCTGGGGGTCCATCACCCAGGCTCCAGCCTTGGAGCCTGGGCCAGAGGCTTGCGGCCTTCGCCGGGGGTGGAGCAAGGGCAATTGCATGCACTAGGGGTTAACTGCCCAGCTCCCCATCCTTGGAGCCTTGGGCAGAGGCTTGTAGCCTTGGCCAGGGGCAGAGCAGGGTGTGTGGGCTGGGGGTCAACCAACCAGGGCCCCAGCCTTGGATCCTTGGCCAGAGGCTTGGGGCCTTGGCCAGGGTGGAGCAGGGCAATCGCAGCTAACTGGGGTCCCCACCTCCCAGGGCCAGAGGCTTTAGGTCTTGGCAGGGGTGGAGCCGGAGATCAGAGGAGAAAGGTGTGAACTGTAGAGGAAACACCTTTTCTGACCGCTCATTGGCTAAGCTTCCTATATGCGACTGGTAATATTCTTAGTAACTTGGGTATAAGAATCCAAAAAAGTAATCTAGGGTTCTTCCACCACACTTCTTGAGAAAAAAACGAAGGTCCCCTGCTAGAGGGCTATGAAATGTCATATCCTGCCCTAGGCAGTTTGGCTCAGTGGATAAGGCCTAGGTTTGCCAACTGCAGGGTCCGGGTTAGACTCTGATCAACGGCATGTACCCAGGTTGCAGCTCCTCCCTGGCTGGGGCCCAGGTCAGGGCTCATGCCGGAGGTAACTAATCAAAGTGTTCCTCTCACTTCGATGTTTCTTTCTGTCTTTCTCTTCCACACTCTCTAAAAATCAATGGAAACTTATTCTTAGGTGAGGATAAAAGAAGAAAAATAAATAAATGTCATATCCTATGAAAGACACATCTTGAAAATGCCTAAAGGAAGTTGTTTTTTTTCATGGTGAAGGGATTGGAGTCCATGTCGATGAAAACACCTTGGTGGCTGCAGTGACTGGCAGTGGCTGCAGCAATGGGGTGATGGGGCTGGTGCCTTTCCCTTATCAGCCCAGTCGCCTTCCACAAAGGGAGGCCGGACTGTGGCTTAGGCTTACTCCCCAGGGGGAACAGGCCTAAGCCATCTGTAGGACATCCCCTGAGGGCTCCCAGTATGTGAGAGGGGGCAGGCTGGGCTGAGGAGATCCCTCCCCCACAGTGCACAAATTTCATGCACCTGGCCCCTAGTTTGTTTATATTTTCCTTTGTTTTTCTTGCCCTAGAAGATGTATGGGCAAAAATTCTGCACCGTAAGGTGTCTGAAATTTTACTACTTAAGTTTTCTTCTAGGATTTTTATGGTTTCAAGACTTACATTTAAGTCTTTTATCCATTTTGAGTTTATACTTGTGTATGGTATAAGTTGGTGGTCTAGTTTCATTTTTTTTTTTTGCATGTACCTGTCCAATTTTCCCAATACCATTTATTGAAGTTATTGTCTTTACTCCATTTTATGCTCTCACCTCCTTTGTCAAATATTAACTTACCATACAAACTTGGGTTAATTTCTGGGGTCTCTGGTCTATTTCATTGATCTATATGCCCGTACTTGTGCCAGTATGGCTGTTTTGATTACAGTGGCCTTGTAGTATAGTTTAATATTCAGTATTGTGATCCATCCAACTTTGTTCTTCTTTCTCAATATTGCTATTCAGGATCTTTTTTGCTTCCATATACATTTTTGGAATGTTTGTAATAGAGATTTCATTGAATCATAGATTGCTTTGGGTAGTATGAACATTTTAATGATTTTAATTCTTCTAATCCATGAACATGATCTATGTTCCCACTTGTTTGTATCTTTCTCTGTTTTCTTCAATGTCCTATAGTTTTCCAAGTAAAGGGCTTTTACCTCCTTGGTTAGGTTTATTCCTAGGTATCATTTTTTGTTGTTGCAATGGTAAATGTGGAATATAGAGATGGGCAATAGAGCATGAAAAAAATGCTTAATCTCAGTAATTATCAGAAAGATGCAAATTAAAACTACACTGAGATATCATTTCACATCTGCTAGAATGGCTACCATCAGCAAATAAAAGATGACAAGTGCTGGTGAGGATGTGGGGAAAGCAAAACCCTCGAGCACTGTTGTTGGGATTCAGACTGGTTGGTGCAGCCAATATGAAAAATGATATGATTTAAAAATTAAAAATGGAACTGTTGTTTGACCCATTGATCCCACTTCTAGGAATATATCTTAAAAATCCCAAAACACCAGTCAGAAAGAACAAATACACCACTATGTTCATAGCAGCATTATTTATAACTAGAGGCCCAGTGCATGAAATTCGTGCATGGGCGGCGGGGGATGTCCCTCACCCTCTCCAATCTGGGACCCCTCGAGGGATGTCCGACTGCCCATTTAGGCTCGATCCTATTGGCCCTCCCCTGATGGCCTGATCACCCACAAATGCCCTCCCTTGCAGGACTGGAACCTTCCAATGGCCCTCCCCTGCTGGCCATCTTGTGGTAGCCATCTTGTGTCCACATGGGGGCAGGATCTTTGACCACATGAGGGCAGCCCTCTTGTGTGTTGGAGTGATGGTCAATCTACATATTACTCTTTTATTAGATAGGATAGAGGCCTGGTGAATGGGTGGGGGCCAGCTGATTTGCCCTGAAGAGTGTCCCAAATCAGGGTGGGGGTTCCCTTGGGTGTGGGGTGGGCTGGGCGAGGGGCCTATGGTGGTTTGCAGGCCAGCCACAACCCCCAGCGACCTAAGTAGAGGTCCTGGGATTAATTTATGTTCTACAATGGAAACTTCGTAGCCAAGCATTCTGCTGGTTCCATGGCTGTGATATAATTGAAACATTGTATCCTGGAATAGAGGCTTAGGTTGGCCAGAGCTGCAGAAGCTTGGCTTCCTCCATCGCCTGGTGAACCCTAGCCTCTGCTCTCTCCAGCTTCAAGGCTGCTGCCATTTCTGTTGGGATTATGTATCTTCTATAATTGAAACTTTGTAGCAGTGAGTGGAGGTCTAGGCTGGCAATGGCAGGCAGAAAGTTTGGCTTCCTTCGTTGCCAGGGAAACCCAAACCTCCCTCCTGTTCTCAGTGGTGGCAGCCATCTTGGTTGGGGTTTATTTGCATAATTTGCTCCTGATTGGCTGGTGGGCTTGGCTGTGGGTGTGGATTGATCAGAGGTATGGTCAATTTGCATATTACTATTTTATTAGATAGTATCTGTGTTTTCCGATGGTCTTAGGAGACCCCTGTGAAAGGATCGTTTGACCCCCAAAGGGGTCATGACCCACAGGTTGAGAACCGCTGCATTACACAAACTTTTCTTTGGAGGCTCATGTAACATTAGCATTTTGTTTGTCCTGCAATGCCTGCTTCTACTTCAAATCACAGGATTAATAATAGATAACTCTACTACTAAAAGTTTGAACTTGTGCCAAAACCATTTTGGCTCAGTGGATAGAGCATTGGCCTGCAGACTGAAGGGTCCCAGGTTTGATTCTGGTCAAGGGTACATATCTTGGTTGCAGGCACATCCCCAGTGGGTGGTGTACAGAAGACAGCTGATGGATGTTTCTAACTTTCTTTCTCCCTTCCTCTCTGTAAAAAATCAATAAAATATATTTTTAAAAATTAAATAAAAGTTTGAACTTGTTCCCAGGCAAAGCAGCTAGAGCAATTTTAAAAAATCACCTTTATTCATGAACTTGAGGTGGTGGTGGTGGGGTGTCTCTCAGCCTGGCCTGTGCCCTCTCGCAGTCCACAGCCCAGGAGCCCTTAGGGGATATCTGATTACCCTGCACTCACCAGCTGTGAGCCCTGCTTCTGGCTGAGTGACATTCCCCCTATGAGAGCACACTGATTACCAGGGGGAGCTCCTGAGTTGAGCATTTGCCACCTGGTGGTTAGTGTGCATCAAAGTGACCGGTCATTTCACCATTTGGTTAATTTACATATTAGCCTTTTATTATATAGGATGAGAGGCTCAATGCATGAAATTCTTGCACTATGGAAGGACCTGGAGATTATTATATTAAGTGAAATAAGATAGTCAGAGAAAGGAAAATATCACATGATCTCACTTATATGTGGAATCCAATAAACAAAACAAACTGATGAATAAAATAAATCCAGAGGCATGGAAACATGGAACAGATTGACAAATCTCAGAGGGAAGTGGGGGGACGGGAAGAGGTTAACCAAAGAATATGCATATATGCATAGCCCATGGACACAAACAATAGTGTGGTGAAGGCCTGAGGTAGGACAGGAGCTGGAGAAAAGGTGAGGAAAATAGGGGACATTTGTAATACTTTCAACAATAAAAAAGAAATGGGCAATTGGGCAAGAACATGGGAAGGAGACATTGGGAAGGTTAGAGAGCAAAGGGCACAAAACATGAGGGTCCTCAATCTTTCTCTTCCAATTCCAGCTTTATTGAGATGTAATTGTAAGGTATGCAATGTGATGATTTGATATGTGTATATATTGCAAGATGATTACCACAATAAGGTTAGTTTTTACATCAATCACCTTACCTAGTTATCCTTTGTGTGTGAATGTGCGTGTGCACGTGCGTGAGTGTGTTGTGTTGTGTGTGTGTGTGTGCACGTGCACGTGTGTGGTAAAAACTTTTAAGATTTATTCTCTTAGAAACTTTTGAGGGTACAGTATTATGAATTAGAATCACCATGCTGTACATTACATCCCCAGACCTTATTCATCTTATAACTAGAAGTTTGTACCTTTTGACCAACATCTCTCTACTTTCCTTACCCACTCAGACCTTAGTAACCAATCCTCTACTCTCTGTCTCTAAGAGTTTTTTTTTTTTTAGAATACATATATACATATATCACCTTCTTTTTATATATATAACCTCTTCTTTTCTCCATTCATCTATCAATGGACACTTAGATTGTTTCCATGTTTTTATTTTCCATGGTGGCCAATTTGTATTCCCACAACAGTGCATCAGTGTCCCCTTAATCCACATCCTCACCAACACTTGTTTCTCTTGCTTGTGTTTTGTTTGTCTTAATAATAGCCATTATAACAGGTGTGAAATCTCATTGTGATTTTGATTTGCATTTCCATGATGACTAGATACTGAGCACCTTTTCATGTATTTGTTGTCAATTTGTATGTCTTTTTTGGAAAAATGTCTATTCAGGTGATTTGTCCATTGTACAATTGGATTATTTATCTTTTTTGCTATTGAGCTGTGTGAGTTCCTTATATATTTTGGATATTAATCCCTTATCATAAATGTGATTTGAAAATATTTTACCATATCCCATAGGTTGCCTTTAATTTATTGATTATTTCTTGTGCTATGCAGAAGCTTTTAGTTTGATGTAGTCCTACCTGTTGACTTTTTGCTTTTGTTGCTTGTGCTTTTGGTGTCACATCCAAATAATCATTGCAAAGCCCAATGTCGAGGGACTTTTCTCTTATTTTTTCTTCAAGGATTTATGGTTTCAGGTCTTACTTTAAGTCTTCAATCTATTTTGAATGGATTTTTTGAGTTCTATAAGGTAAGATTTCAGTTTCATTCTTTTGCAGGTGGTTATCCAGTTTTCCCAGCACCATTTATTGAAGAATTGTTTTTTCCCCATTGAGTATTCTTGTCTCTCTTGTCAGATATTAATGAATTGTACATGTGTAGGTTTTTTCTGGTTTCTTGATTCTACTCCATTATTCTGTGTCTATTTTTATGCCAGTACAATACTGTTTTAATTACTATAGCTTTGTAATACAGTTTAATATCAGGAATGTGATGCCTCCAGATTTGTTCTTCTTTCTTAAAATTGCTTTAGTTATTTGAGTCTTTCATGGTTCCATACGGATTTTAGAATTCTTTCTATTTAAAAAATGCCATTGAAATTTTGATAGAGATTGAACTGAAACTAGAGATGACTTTGGGTAGTATGGACATTTTAACAATATGAATCCTTCTAATCCATGAATACAGGATATATTTCCATTTATTTGTGTCATTTTTTATTTCTTTCATCAATGTCTTATAGCTTTCAGTGTTCATTCAGATCTTTCACCTCATTGGTTAAATTTATTCCTCCGTATTTTATTATTTTTGATGCTATTATTCAATGGATTGGGTTTTTTTAAAAATTTATTCTCCAGGTAATTAGTTGTTAGTGAATAAAAACAATTGATTTTTATATATTGAGCTTTACTGAGCGTGTTTATTAGTTCTAAGTTTTAGATGGAGTCTTTGGGATATTCTAGATACGGGGGAACAAAAGTAGATTTACAGTTGTTTGTATGGAAAAATAATACAATAATTAATAAATATTAATACAAGAATAAACTCTGTGTTTTGTGTACTCACAATTGTAAATCTATTTTTGCCTTACCTCTATAAAATTATGTCACCTACAAACAGAGACAATTTTACTTCTTCCTTTATGATTTAGATGTTATGCATGTATGTACATATATATGTTTGTATGCATGTATGTATATCTTGCCTGATTGCTCTGGCTAGGACTTACAGTATTATATTAAGAAGATAATGGATGCAGAGTGATCTGTCTTAATTTACTGCTAGTTTCTGGTCTCTAAGACATTTGTGACATCTGAGATCTGAGAGCATCATGGGTCGAAGTCTACAGTGAGGGCTGGAAAATGAACTCTAAGGGACACTGGCATTGGTCAAATGGAGAATATTAATGAGGGCACTTTGAGAACTAGGCCACAGTCAAATGGGTCATTGCTCTGAGTTGGGAAAGTAGCTGGACAAACACGTATAACTGAAATAAATGAGTTGCATAATCTATCAGGCTACCAAGAGAAAAAGACTCCTGAAGAACAATAGGTAAGGTTGCTCCCAATAGTCCCTAGAAGGTGCTAAGATTTTGGAGAAATGCAGAGTTATGTGAACACCACAATGTGCTCAGGTATTTGCAAATTGATTGCGTTCAATACATAAATTTATTTGCAGTGGCTTTGAAGATGGGATTTACTTGTCCAAGCAAAAGTATTTAATTCTGTTGTGCTGCAGTCTATAAAATATTTACATTGTTATCCTATATATGCACATTGCTTACCTTCAGCTGCATTTCTTTCTGCTGCACTTTAAATAAGAGATTTGGATTCCTGACAATGTCATCCAAGCCAACTTTTAGAGGAAAGAATCATTGCAGCTCACAAAGCACCAAGGATGTGAAGCAGTTCACTCATTTGTCTTCAGGCAGGAGAGAATCCAAACCAGCCTAAATGATGAGGCATATCTCCTAAACACGAACAACCCAGAAGACAGAAGACCAGTTTTTTTTAATTATCACATATTTCCCACACAACACTCTCTCTCAGTGTAATTAATGTGTTTCTTAGAGAATGAGGTATTTAAAGAGAAAATCCCAAAGTCAGTGATAATAGACTCTAAACTCCACATGTATGAAAGGGAGATAAAAGCCATGGAAGGCAGTGTGGTGTAAGGGGAAAGAGTCAAGGACATATCAATTCTTAATATTTAGTATACTTATCATCCTATATAATAAAAGGCTAATATGCAAATTGACGGAACTGCAGAACAACTGGTACCTATGATGCACAATGACCGCAAGGAGGCAGACGGCTCAATGCAGGAGCTGCCCCCTGGTGGTCAGTGCACTCCCACAGGAGGAGTGCCGCTCAGCCAGAAGCCAGACTCATGGCTGGTGAGCGCAGGCCGCAGTGGCAGGAGCCTCTCCTGCCTCCATAGTAGCACTGATGTCTAACTGCCCTGGAAGCAGGCCTAAGCCATCAGTAGGACATCCCTCAAGGACTCCTGGATTGCAAAAGAGCTCAGGCCAGGCTGAGCCCCCCAGCCCCCTGCCATGCATAGATTTTGTGCACTGGGCTCCTAGTATTATGATGAAATGATTGCTTCCCTTACTTCCAAGTGTTTGTTTGAGGATTAAAAATTATGCATAAGAGTTTTGAAAAGTATAAAGTATGGTACAAAGATAAAGATTTAAAATAGTTCATTACCATGTGTTAAACAATAACTGACAGCATGAACCCACTGTCTTTTATTATAGCACAGAAAACTGGCTGCAAATTGGCTTTTATTTTTCCTTTGGGGGCAACACACACACACACACACACAAACAAATGAACAAACAAACAAACAAACAAACAAAACCACAACCCAGCCGAACTGGTATTAATGACGTTTGGTTGTTCAAGGGTGAATTACTGTGTGTGCAAGCCTTCCCTGGTGTCCCCTCTCCCTCCTGCCTATCTGCTCATTCCACTGCTCCTCTGCATCTGCACTTGAGTGTGCTCTACCAGACTAACCTGCTCATTGTCCCATGAAAGGTCTGTGTGTTTCCACGTTTGCATCTTTACTGTTGCGTTCCCTCCCTCTTAAATTGCACCTTTCTTTTCCCCTCTGCAGACCCTTCAAAGATCAAGCTCCTGCAAAGCCATTGGCTGGCTGCCCTGGTCCACCCTGTCTTTCCAAAACACGTGCTGGAACATGTGAAATTAACTGCACTGCTCACTGGACTGCCTTTGGGAGCTGTTATTTTCCATTCAGTTGAGTCTCTTCCCCTCAAAAAAAAAGTATATATATTTAAATATATATTATTGATTTTTCACAGAGAGGAAGGGAGAGGGATAGAAAGTCAGAAACATTGATCAGCTGCCTCTTGCACACCTCCAACTGGGGATGTGCCCGCAGCCAAGGTACATGCCCTTGACTGGAATCGAACCTGGGACCTTTCAGTCCGCGGGCGGATGCTCTATCCACTGAGCCAAACCGGTTCGGCAAGAAGATTATATATTAACTAGAGACCCTGGTGCACAAAATTCATGCATGGGGTTGCGGGGGTTGCCCCTCAGCCCAGCTTGTATCCTTTCCAATCTGGGATCCCTTGAGAGATGTCCGACTGCCCATTTAGGCCCGATTCCACTAAATTGACAGTCGGACATCCTTCTCACAATCCAGGACTGCTGGCTCCCAACTGCTCACCTGCCTGCCTTCCTGATTGCCTCTAACCCCTTCTGGCTGCCAGCCTGATCATCCCATAACCACTCTCCTGCCAGCTTGATTGATGTCTAATTGCCCCCCTGCCAGCCTGTTTGCCCCCAACTTCCCTCCTCTGCCAGCCTGGTCACCCCTAACTGCCCTCCCCTGCAGGCTTGATCACCCCCAACTGCCCTCCCTTGCAGGCCTGGTCCCTCCCAACAGCCCTCCTCCGCTTACCATCTTGTGGTGGCCATCTTGTGTCCACATGAGGGCAGGATCTTTGACCACATGGGGGCAGCCGTCTTGTGTGTTAGAGTGATGGTCAATCTGCATATTACTCTTTTATTAGATAGGATAGAGGCTTGGTGCATGGGTGGGGGTCAGCTGGTTTGCCCTGAAGGGTGTCCCGGATCAGGATTGGGGCTCCCTTGGGGCATGGGGTAGCCTGGGCAAGAGGCCTGTGTTGATTTGCAGCTGGCCACATCCCACAGTGACCCAAGTGGAGGCCCTGGTATCTGGGATTAATTTATGTTCTACAATTGAAACTTTGTTGCCTGGAGTGGAGCCAAACCTGCTCACTCCGTGGTGGCAGCCATTTCTGTTGGGACATTTACCTTCTATAATTGGAACATTGTAGCCTGGAGTGGAGGCCTAGGCTGGCCAGAGCTGCAGAAGCTTGGCTTTCTCCATTGCTTGGGCAACCCTAACCTCTGCTCTCTCCAGCTCTGTGGCTGCCACTATTTCTGTTGAGATATATCTTCTATAATTGAAACCTTGTAGCATTGAGTGGAGGCCTAGGCCAGCAATGTCAGGCAAAAAGCTTGGCTTCCTCCATTGCCAGGGAAACCCAAGCCTCCCTTCTGCTCTCAGTGGCCACAGCCATTTTGTTTGGGGTTTATTTGCTCCCGATTGGCTTGTGGGCATGGCTTGTGCGTGTGGCTTGGTGGAGGTATGGTCAATTTGCATATTACTCTTTTATTAGATAGGATTAATGGTATGAACAATGCATTTTTGGGCCCTTTCTGCAGTAAAAAGATATGTGCCTCATAAGTACTTAGTACTATAAGTTAGATATGGGGAATAAAAGGAAGAAACATTCAGATTTTTTTTTATTGTGAGAGGGGGCAAAATTGGTGTGAAAATTCTGAATTCAGTTCTTCTATGTCATTCCTAGCTCTCTGCAAATGATATATCTGTGGCTTAGAATAGTGTGTGAGTAAAATGTATGTCACATAATCAGTGAAATAGGTCAGAGAAGCATGACAGTATGAATAAAGTTTCTCTGTATTAAGTCACAGAAACATTTGTTCATATAAGAAGATGGGGATTTAAATATATATATATATACATACACACTGAATGCAAATTAAAACCACAGTGAAATGTCACCTCATCACCTCATATCTGTCAGGATGGCTACCATCAATAAATCAACCAACAACACACATTGGAAAGGATGTGGAGAAAAGGGAACTCTTATGCACTGCTGGAGGGAATGCAGAATGGTGCAGCCACTGGGGAAAGCAGTATTAAAAATGGGATTGCCTTATGACCCAGCAATTCCACTTGTGGGAATATATTCAAAGTACCTAAAGCACTAATTCAAAAAAATCTATGCACCACGATGTTCATTGCAGCATATTTATAAGATTTGGAAGCAGCTCAAGTGCCCATCAGTAGAAAAATGAATAAAAAAGCTGTGGTCTATCTCACAATGGAATATTACTCAGCCATAAAACCAGAGGAAATCCTACCTTATCTTACCTTTTGTGACAGCATGGGTGGATCTTGAGAATACTATGCTAAATGAAATGAGGCAGTCAGAGAAAGACAAGTCCCATAGGATTTCACTTTTATGTGGAATCTATTGAACAAAATAAGGTAATTAGGTGGAGATAAACTCATGGATACAGAGATTAGACTGACAACTGTCAAAGGGGAGAAGGAGGTGAGAAGGGTGAAGGGATTAATCAAAGAGAAAGAAAGACTCACAGACACAGATAACAGTATGGTGATTGACAGAAGTGGGCATGGGAAGAGGTAGAAGAGAGTAAAGGGGGATAAATGGTGATAGGAGACTTGACTTGGGGTAGTGAACAGAACAATATGCAAATGATGTCTTATAGAATTGTATACTGAAACTTGTATAACTTTATTAACCAATGTTACTTCAACAAATTCAATAAAAATTAACTGCCATAAAAATTATATATATATATATATATATATATATATATATATATATACTGTATAAATATTCATAAAAATACACTGCAGTTACACACTGATAACCATTCCAGTTGCCACAATTCAGGCCAGGCCTTTCCTCTGCCATTATTACCAGCAGCAGCTACAGATCAAATAGGATAAGCCTTTGGAAGCTTTATACTTTAGTATAGGTTTGAATACTTGTCACATGACTCTGAAATCTCAGTTATGACTAACCTGCTATGCACAGCAAAGTAATCATTTAGGGTACTGTACTGAAGTGGCTTAGAAAGATACTCGAAGTGATGAATTAGAGTACTGAAGGGACAATGTTTAAGACAGTGTGTTTTTAGTAGAGTTTTCATCCCAAGGACGCATATCTGAGTTGTGGATGAAGCACAAGTGTATATGTAGGGATATAATGGTTCTATTTACTTACATTTCATTCCTGTGACAGGAAGGATTTAGGTAGTTTAAAAAATACATTAAACTCCAAAGTATAAAATAAATTGAAAAGGAAAATGAAGACAAGAAACACACACACACACACACACACACACACACACACACACACACACATGCATGGTGGCTGGAGGAAGATTGCAAATGTGACTCTAAGTTTGTCTAAAGACAATAAAGCAAAAGAATCAGCTTTAAGAGTTGCATTAACTGGGTGATAAAAACAATTCCCTGTTTATGAGAACCACAGTTTTCCCTGATGCTGAGATTAAGATTTTGGCACACACAAATGTAATATACAGATGATGTATTTTGTAATTGTACACCTGAAGCCTATATAATTTTATTAACCAACTAGAGGCCCAGTGCATAAATTTGTACACCAGTGGGATCCCTTGGCCTGGCCTGTAGGATTGAGCCAAAACTGGCTCTCTAACATCCCCCAAGGATGTCCCAGAATATGAGAGGGCACAGACCAGACTGAGGAACCCTGGTGGTGACAATCAGGGCCAAGGAGGGGTGTGGGATGTGGCCAGCTAGGGAGGGACTGTGGGAGGGCTCTAGGGCATGTCAGGCCCATCTTGCTCAGTCTCGATTGGCTGGACCCCAGCAGCAAACTAATCTACTGATTGGAGCATCTGCTCCCTAGTGGTCAGTGCACATCATAGTGAGCAACCTTAGCATATCATTAGCATATTACACTTTGATTGGTTGAATGAATGACACTAAGCATATTAGGCTTTTATTATATAGAATCTCACCCCAATAAATTCAATAAAAAAGATTTCTTCCAGGGACCCTTATAAAAAAAAGATGCTGTATAACATGATAGATGATATCTTCCACAAAATAATTACACCATGAATTTATAGAACTTTTCCTGATATGCTCCTCAATCCAAGCTAAAGGCATAAAAACAAGTTGCCCTTGTATGGAGCTCACAGAGGGCCTGGATTAATCCCTGGAAAGAAGCTGTAAAGCAGTGTTGCCCACTAGAACTTCCTGCAATTATATTTTATACCTGCTCTGTCCCATGTGGTAATCACTACCCACATGTGACTACTAAACACTTAACATTTAGATGGAGGAGCTGAAGTTTAACTATTATTTTAATTCATTTAAATGTACCAGTAAATAGCTGTATGTGGCTAGTGGTTTTATTGTATTGAACAGTACAGCTTCAGAAAAATGTCCGTATGGTAGGTCTTTCTATCAATATTGTTTCCTATAGCTGAGATTTAGTAAATTACTAGGCTAAGAGAATATGTAGAGCAGGAAGAAAATTACTCTGAAAGCATTTCTGGGTCTGCTGCAACATGGAGAAAATTAAGCAATAGAGGCCTCAAAGCTCCATGCCATCAGGGAATATACTTTTATTACAGAATGTTTACAGAATATTACATCTGTAAACATCCTTAGTTTATGTATTTTGGGTTAGAAATCATAATCTTGGACAAAAAGCATACACTTACAGATGAGATCAATTAGGGGAGAGGGGAGGCCTGGAGTGGGGTGGGAACCAGGTGGAGGGAAGTTATGGGGGAAAAAAGAGGAACATCTGTAATAATCTGAACAATAAAGATTTTTTAAAAAAGAAATTATAATCTGTGTTCAGATGTCCTAATCTATTCATACCTTATACTAGTAGACAAAAACATCATTTGAACAACTTTTTAAAAACCAATATTGCCAATAATTTTTTTTTCAATTCAACATCTAAAGTGCTAAAACTTTTCAGAGAGAAATCACCCAAACACACAATTGGTATCTCTTTCAATTGCTAATTTATGTTCTCAACTGGGCCTTTGATGCTTTCTTGTGATTCTTCTGTGCATGCCCTTTTTATCTCTTCATTCTTCCAATTTTTCTCTCTGGTTGACATGGGACCTTTTCCAAAACAACACATCTGGGTTGCTATGAAAGGTAGTCGACATTAGCAAGAGAAAAGCTGGCTTTTCTTTGGATGATCTGTTCTGAAGCTTCCACCACTATCTCTTCAGGGACAGAATGGGTTTCTCCAGTCTGCCATAAAAATAAGGCAGGTTGGAGCGGGGATCCTGAAAGGAAGGAGGGGAATAAACAAGGAAGAAAAAGGATGACTGAGGTGAAAGGATTTCTGAATTTCCATCTGTGGCGGAGCCTGACTAATAAGAAGGTCATCTAATGGGCAACATTGAATAAATATATTATACCAATTATTGGATTCTGATTGTAACTGTGAATGACTATGAGCAAGATTGGGTCTTTATGGTAATAGATTACACAACTTCTGCATGAAATGGGACAGAATGGCAAGGTACCATATATTTTCCTAAGTCACTCTCTCCTATTTTTTCTTAGGATTATCTTAGACTTTTTGTCTCCTTTCATATGTCCATCATCAGTAGGTAACATCTTGACTTCACTGAGAAATTGGAACTTTCAGATGATATCTCTTTCAGTGTCCTAAATGTATTCCCATTGTAGATGGAGGTATGCATTCCTATCAGTTCTTCAGTCTTTGCATTCTATCACAGTTTTTTAAAAGTCCCTTACTCCTCATTAATTATTTTACTGTACTTTGCATCCCTCTAGTCATTATTCCTAGGATATTTGCTTAATTAATACCCCATTTCTGGCCTATATCTTCAATGTTTTCCCCCCACTTATCTTTAGCATTTCATGCTCAAATCTCTCTTATATTTAAGAAAAAAAGTACCCTGGACGTCAAAGGCTTCTCTAACTATTACCTCTATATCTCTGCTGCTCTATAGGCCCAAGATTCTTCTAAGAAAATCCATTTGCCCTAATATCACACTCACTCCATTCATTCCTTGACTTACAGTTTGGCATCCGTTCCTACTATCCTATTTTAATATTTCTGTTTTCAAGACAACCAATGACCAGCTGGTCACTACCTTGCTTATCTTAACTGACCATGCTGAAATTCTCCCTTCTCATTGTGCATTTCTCTGTAAGATGCTCAAACAAGAGGGGCCATTCTTAATTCTGTCAACTCCTGTTCTAGCTTATTCTTTTTACCACCACAAAGTTTGAGTGAGGTTCCATATCCAGAAAAGGGTCCTGATTTTATTTAATCCAGTCAGCATATTCCATCATCCTGGCTGCAGGCATTGGCTTAAAGAAGGATACATAACACACACATCAGATCAGTAATATCCAATTCCAGAACTCTTACTTAAACCATCAGAGAACTGGACTTATTTCCTATGTGGCATAAGGCATTTAGCCTCTGGAGTTTAGGGGAACACAAAGTGGCCTACTTGAGAGTAGAGTAGGAAGGGAAATGGAGAAACGGAGGAGAAACAGGTCTGGTCATCAACCTTGGATAAAGCCCTTCCTGAATCTCCAGATCTATTTCCCAAGTGCTCAGTTTTCTAATCCAGTAAATTCCCCTGTTTTGTGTAAGTCATTTTGTGCCAAGTTTCTACTTCAATAATCAAAAAGAGTTCTAATTGACACGAGCCCCTACATCTACATCTAACTAATTTTTCCGAATATTTTGCAAGTCTGTTTATAATCTTTAATGAGAAATCCTTTACTAAAATTTAATGAGCAAGCTCTAGTCTAACTTAACAATGAGAAAATGATTGAATTTTATAATGGGTCCTCCATGATAGGAAAGCTCCATGGCTGATTGGTCAGCAGCTCAATGAAGTCACCAGATTTTTTTTTCTATTTTCCTGCTATGATTTTCAGTTATGGCTTAATCATTTGGGCTAGTAACAGGAAGGACATACTAATGTCTCATCCAGACATGACATCTAGAGGAAGTCATTCCCTGAAGCCCTCCAGCAGACTTCTCCTAGCATGTCCTTGGCTAGAATTGGTACACAAACATACTTTAAAACATATATATATGAATTACAGATGTCTCCCATTCCCACCCCTTTTGGCCCTCTCCACCCAGCCCCTACTCTATTACAGTCCTTCATCACACTATTGTCTGTGTCCATGGGCTATGCGTACCCTATATAATATCCTATATAATGAAACACTATTATGCAAATTGTCCTCTCAGAAGTTCGACCGCTTGCTATGATGTACACTAACCACAAGGGGGCAGAGCAGAATGAAGGAAGGCCCCAGCAGCAGCCGGCCAGGCCTAGGGACCCTACCTGTGTACGAATTTTGTTCATCAGACCCCTAGTAAGTATATAAGTTCTTTGGTTAATCTCTTTCTGTCCTCCTGGCCCCCCATGACTCCCCTGAGGTATGTCATTCTCTTCCATGCATCCATGCTTCTGGACTTATTTTGTTAATTAATTTATTTTGTTCATTAGATTCCACAAATAAGTGATAGCATGTGATAGTTGTCTTTCTCTGACTAGCTTATTTTTCTTAGCAAAATGCTCTCCATTTCTATCCATGCTGGTGCACAGGGTAAGAGATCCTTCTTTTTACAGCAGCATAGTATTCCATTGTCAGCAGACACATTCTTGATGAGATACTCTGGAGTAGTGGGCTTTTCTTCATGCACCTGGCTAAGATATAAGGGGGTTATGCTAGGGAGAAAAGAGATTGAGGCACAGTAGATCTCAATAATTATTTTTTTAGTGAATTTCCGAAGGTCATAGTTTTCTTCTCCAAGTTGTGAACCTACCTAAACAGCCTTAATTAGACAAGATATATTCCACTCATCCTTCATAGGACATATACTCCTCTTTTCAAGGACAACTCAAAGTCATTTAAGAAACCTTCATAGGTTAAGGTCTTGAAAAATACTGTTTCTAAACTTCATTTATCAGCTCGATATAACTAATATTATCTATTTGATGATAAGGCATTTTTAAAATGAATTTTACTTTAGTATAATTTACATACAATAAAATGTACCCATTTTAAGTGTACAGGTCTCTGAATTTTGATAATACACTCATGTAACCACCACCAAAATCAAGATATAGAGCATTCCCATAACCCTAGAAGTTTCCCATACCCTTTTGCCGTTAATTCCTTCATCCCTGGTGCAAGGAAACCACTGATCTGTGTTTGCTTATTCTAGAACTAGAGGTCCAATGCAGGAATTCATGCACAGGTGGGGTCCCTCAGCCTGCCCGGTGATCAAGGCCTATGGGGGAGCAGGACCAGCTGGAGGAGGGGCCACGGGTGGTTTGCTGGACAGCCCTATCCCCAATTGGGGTAAGGTGGGGCTAATGAGGGCCAAGGTTGGCCAGGGGGAGGGGCCATGGGCAGTTGGCTAGCTGGCCCCACCCCATATAGGGCCAGTAGGCCAACTGCAGTGGGTGTCACAGTGACCAGTCATTCCAATTGTTCAGGTATTCCAGTCACTGGCTTTTGATATATATAGACTAGAGACCTGGTGTATGAAATTTGTGCAGGGGTGAGGTCCCTCTGGGTGGCCTGCAGAGATTGGGCCCTAGCTCACATCCCCAGCCTCGCAGCTCTGCAGCCCTGCCTGGCACCACATGTTGGTCTGGTGCCGCCCCTTCACTTGCTCCACCATCCCACCTGTGGGGCATTTGTTCAGGGTCAGGTCCCTTGCCAGGCTACCTCAGTGTCTGGGAGCCAGGCGGCAGCCCTGCCCCCTGCCACTGCCACTGGTCACTGTCTGCGAGGTGATTGGTAGGCAATTGAGCCTCCACTTGCACCCGCCTTGGCCTGGCGCCGCCCACTTAGCTGTTCCACCATCCTGCCACGGCCCCACTCTTGACAGGGCCCATTGGGACTGGTAGCGCCTCCACTGCCCCTGCTGCCAGCACCGTGTCACTGACACCCGCCTTGTTCCATGCTGTCCCTTGGTGGTCAGCACACATCATAGCGAGCGGTCAAGCAGTCAAACTCCCAAATGACCTCCCAAGAGGACAATTTTTTGCATACTAGGCTTTTATTATATAGGATCTATAAAATTTTATTTTGTGTTTTCTTTTAGAAGTTAAACAGTTTTAGCTTTTCCACCCAGGTCTGCGATCCACTTAGAGTAATTTTTGTGTAAGTATGAAATAAAAGTGAAGGTTTGTAGGAGTCCAGTTGACCCAGTTCCATTTGTTGAGAGGACTATCTTTTCTCCATTTAACTACCTTGGCACCTTTGTTGAAAATCAGTTGACCATATAAGTGTAAGCCTATTTCTGGACTCTATATTCTGTTCTATGAATCTTCTAAATGTGTCTCTTTACACTAACGTTGATTATTGTAAATTTATCATCAGTCTTAAACTGAGGTAGTGTAAGTCCTGCAACATAATTCTTTTTAAACTTCTTTTATGCTATATCTTTTGTGTTCGTTTTTTGATATATATATATATTTTATTTTAAAGAGGAAGGAAGAGGGAGAGAGATAGTTTATTGAGAGAGGACCATTGATTAGCTTCCTCCAGTATGCTCCCTACTGAGGATCAAGCCTACAACCCAGGCATGTGTCCTTCACTGGAATCGAACTTGGGACCCTTCGGTCCACAGGCTGATGTCTATTCACTAAGCCAAATTAGTTAGGGCCTTTGTGTTTTCATGTAAGTTTTAGAATCAGCTTTATTTTAGAAGCAATTTTTGTGAACAAGTCTTTGGCATTTTGATTGAGGCCATTTTGGGGGAAAATTGACATCATAACAATATTGAGTTTTCCAACCTATAATCATAGTATATATTTCCATGAATTTAGGTCTTCTTTGTTTTCTCCCAGCAATGTTTTATAGATTTCTATGAACAGATCTTATAAGTGACATATCTTGTTACATTAATCTGTAAGTATTTTATGTTTTTTGATGTTTTTGTAAATGCTAGCTAGAGTTACTATTGATTTTTTATATATTTACCTTCTATCCTTCAGCCTTACTAAATTCATTTAATATTTTTAGTAGCCATTTTGTAGAATCTTTAGAATTTTACACATACACAACCATGCTGTCTATGAATGCGAAGAACAGTTTTACCTCTCCCACTCCAATCTGTGTGTCTTTTATTTCTTTTCATTACTTTATTGCACTGACTAGGGCTTTGATACAATATTGAATATAAGTGACAAGAGAGCCTACCATTGTCTTGTTCTCAATCTTAGAGAGAAGTGTTCAACCTTTTTACCATTAAGTATTTCATTTGCTATAGTTTTTTGTTTATAGTTGTCCTTTATCAATTTGAGGAAATTTTATTTCCAGTTGTTCTAAAAGCTTTGTTTTGTTTTGATCATGATGGATGTTAACTTTCATCAAATAGCTTTTCTGCACCTGATGATAATCTCCTATGATTACCCTAATAGAGTGATTTGCATTGACTTCTTTTTGACTATTAAATCAACTCAGCCTCCTAGAGTGTTACTACATACCCATGTGCAACTTAATGTTCAGCATCAGACTCCAGGGGACCCCATGCAAATTTATGGTGCTTTTCTGCAGTGTAACTACTTCCTCTTCAGTATTTTCCCTCATAACTTTCAGCTACCTCAGTCTCACCAGACTTTAGTCTCTATCGCCTAACTCAGTCAAAACACCAAGCTCTGCTTGGGTTCCATCTCCTTGTATAGCCTCTGGAAAGTACCTTTGGGCAAACAGCCAGGGAAGTCACAGAGCTCACCTCATTTGTTTCCCTTTTCTAAGAGATCTCAGTTCTGCCCTGCCTGTTACCCAGTGTTGCCTTATGTATTTTATCCAGTGTCCTGGTTGGTTTTAGTGAGAGGAAAAGTCCAGTACTAGTTAATCGTCTGTTATTGAATGCTAAAGTTGGCTGTAAGGATTCTGACACTTTTTTCTTTTCTTTTTTTAAAATATATTTTATTGATTTTTTACAGAGAGGAAGGGAGAGGGATAGAAAATTAGAAACATCGATGAGAGAGAAACATCGATCAGCTGCCTCTTGCACACCCCCTACTGCGGATGTACCTGCAACCAACATACATGCCCTTGACCAGAATCGAACCTGGGACCCTTCAGTCCACAGTCCGACTCTCTATCCACTGAGCCAAACTGGTTTTGGCCTGACACTTCTTTCTTTTCTCTGAGTTTTGAGTGTGCAGGGCCTGCTTTGCCTTGGTGAATGTTTTTAAAGATCTGTCTAATGAAATGGTCACTTTTTATTAAAGCTGATATTTCATTGAAATTTAACTCTTTGCCAGCCACAGATCAGTACCATAGCAGCCTATGATATTGATATTACATTTTACAAATAAGGAGATGAAAATGTAAAATGATGGAGTGACTTGTCTAAGATCAGAGTGATTGAATTAGAACTTCCCTCACTTAAAATCCTATGTTTTTTAACTCTTCCAGTGTAACCTCCCTTTGAGATTTTGCTATAACTCACTTACGAACTCAGAAATAAGATTATTGACATGTACCAAAAATGTGTGTACAATTTCAGAGGGTTCACAAACCCCTGGAGTCCATCCATAAACAACCCCAATCATAAGTGCTAACAGGAGGAGCCCTGGCTAATGTAGCCCTCCATACTATTCATTGTCATTATAAACCCTTGGTGAACTTCTGAACTTTCCTTCCTGCCTCCTGTGGTTCTATATTACCTCATACCTTGTAAAACTTCTATTTCTCTGTCTGTGACCCTGCTCTCAGCGGTCTCAGGTGAGTTCACATGGATATATTTTGCCTGCTAAGACCACATCTTTTCATGTCTTGCCTTATCACCACACAACACTTAATAAACAGATCCTAAAACAGAGACTATTTTTATAATGAGTTTCACATTTTACCATAAATGATCATCAGAACTAATTCTATCATGTCTCACTTCCAAGTTTATCTCAGACACTCAGGGCCTGGACACTGAAATTCATCATCCATCACCATAGGCAAGCTGATGGTACTGCCAGGCAATCCTGCTTCATTTCCTAAATCCTTTCACTTTCCTATTCTCCTGGATTATTTCACATTTTTTCCCTTCTAGCTTCCAAAACCTTCTTCCCATCCTACTTTCAGCTGGTGACTTTGCTTCCTTTTTTACTGAGAAAATTGCTTCTGGTTGCATAAGTGAATGTCTACAAACTCCCACAAACACCTACTAAACGACTGGTGTCTGAACTCCTCTCTCTCTCTCTCTCTCTCTCTCTCTCTCTCTCTCTCTCTCTCTCTCTCTCTCTCTCTCCACTCCTTCCCCCTTTCTGTAGATTAACTGGCCTTTTCAAGGCCAATCCCTTCTTTTGGATCTTAGATTCCATTCTCCTTTTGCCTTCACAAGAATGTTGTTCCAGTTTTTCTACTGCATCAATAAGTTTTCCTTTCCTAGTGAATCATTCCCATCAGCACACAATAATACATGTTGTAATAACTCTTATATTTAAAAAAAAAGGCTTGTCACCCTTCATCTTTCTTCAGCTATTTCTCCATTTATTACTTTCTCTATTGACCCAAAAACTCCAAGAGTTTATTTACTCATTATCATCAGTTCTTCTCTCTTCATCTCTTTTCAACTAAATTGAATAGTCAGTTCTAAGTTCCTCATTTTACCTATCCTATTAGTAATATTCAACAAAATTGATCTCTCTTTCCTTCTTAAAACACAACACTCATTTGCTTTTGCAAATGCCTGCTCTCCTGGTTTGCTTGCCCTCCTACTCACACTTTCTTGCTCTTCTTTGCTGACTCTTTCTCCTTTTATTGGCCTCTAAGAATTAGGATATCCTGAGGTGCAATCTCTAGACATTTCCTCTTCTCTTCCTAGCTTCATGCCAAATGCTCTGGTTCAGTACCCTAGCTTAACTACCATCTATGCCAGTAGCTCCCTATGGAGATGATTTTGCCCCTCAAGAGACATTTGGCAATGTCTGAAGACATGTTTGGTTGTCACAACTGGGAACAGGTGCTATTGTCAGCTAGGGGGAGAGGCTAGGATGCTGTTGAAATCCTAAAATGCATAGGATAACAAAGCAAAAATGCCCTCCACAATCAAAACGTATCCAGCCCAAATGTTAACAGTGTCATGGCTGAGAAACCCTCATTGACCCAGTCATCTGAACTCTAGGCTAATATGCCCAACTTTCTATTAACATTGTCATTTGAATTTTTAACAGATAGCTCAGACTTATCATCTCTTAAACGGAAGTTTGAATTCCCTCTGCCTCACTTCAGGTTCCATAGAGAACAACCTGAGCAGGATTTATGCTTTGATGGCAGGTGTGACCCCTGGGGAACTGAGAGAAAAGAGAAAAGTGAGATAAAGAAGGATAGTATGCAATACAAAGTGGTGAGTTACCAAGCTTGCCACTGCTTCATGAGCTACAAGGAGATACAGCCTTGTCATTAGACTATGTGGTTGCTTGTCTCTGAAGTGAATAAAGAGAGAAGGACTTTATCTATAGGCTTCAACTTATTTCATATTTCCTCCTGGGCAAGCTCCCACTGCTCCATTGAGTTAATGCCGCCATGTGGCTGTGTTGTTCACCTGGATTTTTGCAGTCTTGAGGAATCCAGATTCCACTCATCGCAGTGTGGTCAACCTCAGAAAGCAGAGCTCTGTGCCCACACAGAGTTGGCTGTCTCAGCAGCAGCTCAGGCAGTACAAGTGGCCACAGGCAAGAAGATTGCAGAGGCAGAGAGAATCTGATAAGGGGCATCAACTGCTCAATAAAGTAGTAACCAAGATACACAAGATACCAGACTCTGGGTCACTCACATTATGGCCATCCAAACCACTCTTCTAGTAAATGACATTCCCATCTACCTAGTTATTAAGGCCACAAACCTAGGAGATATTCTTGAAACATGTCTTTGCCCCACATCCTAAAACCTGCCATTTCTATTTTTAAAATGTAATCCTATGCAATCCCTTCTCATAAGCCTATCACTATCTTCCTTATTTAAGCCATTATTGTCTGTGCTACTTAATAACCTCCAACCTCATGCCTCATTTTCCATAGCCAGAAAATTTACAAACAGTAAATCATATTATATTACTGCATGTATCCACATCCTCCAATAGCTTCCATTGCACTCAGAATAAAATAAAATATTCTTACAGTGACCTGAGATGCCCTGTACTATCTGCCCTCTACCTATCTTCTACAACAGTCTTCCTTGTCACCTTTTTAGCTACATTGTCTCCCTAATATGTTAAGCTTGCCCTTGCCTTACGACCTTTGCATTGGCTCTTACACCTTTCCTTTTGCTCTTCCTAGTCCTTGCTCTCTCTCTTCTTGAAGTTCTTATTGAAGTATTACCTCTACAGAGAGGCTCTTCCTGGCCATGTAAATTTGTGTTAGTCTCTATCCCCTTCTCTTAATTTTCTTTACCTAACATTGTAATGTGTGGTTTATCTGTTCACTGTTTCTTCCACCAGAATATGATCTGTGTGAGGTCTAAGACCTAGTGTGCTTTGCTATTACTGTGTCTCCAATGCTACAATATGTCTAACACATAGTTGGAGCTGAGCAAATATTTGTTGAATGAATAAATATCTTCCAACCCTTAACAACGGTGGGCTTGTATTAAGAATGATGAGTTCCAAGGAGGAACCAAGATGGCTACATAGGTAAACACCTGAACTTGTTGTCTCACACAATCACATCAAAACTACAACTAAAAGAAAAAAAGGATATCATCCAGAACAACGGGAAGGCTGGATGAGTGAAAATTCTACGACAAGAAGGAAAGAGAAAAGTGCATATAGACTGGTAAGAGGTGCAGAGGTGCGGAAGAGTGAAGGCACAGAGATGCTCGAGGAAACAAGCTGGCAGTTGGGTCGCTGTGGTCTTTTTCAATCGGGAGGAAGATACAAACTCCCAACTGCTCTGAATTCCCGTACCGGGCGAGACTCTGGGGACCCAGACTCATACGAGGAGAAACTGGGTTGTCTAGCATCATGCCAAAACATGAGGGTGGCTTTCTCTCATAAGTGGTCGCTGCGTTCATTGTTCCTGCACAGGGCCATGGGACACAGAGACCCAGGGATCTATAAGGGCAGGGCCAAAGGGCAACCATTGCTGTTTGAACTACCCCATGATTCTCTGAGACCATGCCCCACCCAATTTACAACCCCACCCAAGCTGTGCACAGAGGTGCTTGCATATGAATGGTCTGGCCTTTTACAACCTAGCCTGACAAACTGCACCTGGGTCAAAGAATCCCAGAGCTTCCAAAAGAAGGCCTAAGGCTGGTCAGCAGCCTGCATTGTTTCACAGCTGTGCCTCATCTGGGCACCTCCAAACCCCAAACTAAGAGGAAGAATCTGAAGATATCTCTGTAACTCCTGCTGGGTAGCCTTGGGCAGGGATTGACTTTGCACCTCCTTGGAGATCCAAGGGCCAATGCACCCACTGGTCGAAGTGAGATGACACCAGATTATAACTCTTCAGATCCATAAGACACATACTCAGGGGGCAGACTCAGTGAGCACCAAAGCCCCCCTGAAGCAAGTCCTGCCCCATAAGGATGTTTCCAGCACAGCAGTTCTCCCACTGTAAACACAACTGGACCTCACAGCCAATTGGTCTGGAGGTCAATTCTGCCCAGTGATACCAATAAGACTGTGGACACAGCCCACAAAAGGGTGCACCAAGAGTGTCTACCTCAGGTAATTGGGGAAGCTGAACCACTGGGCCCTATAGGACACCTAGCACACAAAGCCACTCTGTCAACTCAGGGAAGCAGCCAAAATGTGGAGACAAAGAAACATGTCACAAGTGAAAGAAAATGAGGAAAGCAAACTACAGGATGTAGAGTTCAAAACCACAGTTGTAAGGTTACTCAAGAATATTCTAGAAACCTCCAAGAAATTTAGTGAGACCTTCAAGAATATAAAAAAGAACCAATTAGAAATTAAGCATACACTGGCTGAAATAAAGAATAATATACAGAGATCCAACAGCAGACTAGAGAATCCCAAGAATCAAGTCAAAGATTTGAAATACAAAAAAGCAAAAGACACCAAACTGGAAAAGAAAAAATAATCCAAAAGTATGAAGATAGTATAAGGAGCATCTGGGACAACTTCAAGCAAACCAACATCTGAATTATGGGGGTGCCAGAAAAAGAGAGAGAGCAAGATATTAAAAACCTATTTGAAGAAATGACAGAAAACTTCTCCTACCTCGTGAAAGAAATAGATTTACAAGTCCAGGAAGCTCACAGAACCCCAAACAACAGGAACCCAAAGAGGACCCTACCAAGACACACCATAATTAAAATGCCAAGGAAAAAAGACAAAGAGAAAATATTAAAAGCTGCAAGAGAAAAACAGTTGGATACCTACAAAGGAGTACCCATACGACTGTCAGCTGATTTCTCAACAGAAACTATCCAGGCCAGAAGAGAGTGGCAAGAAATACTCAAAGTGATGAAAAGCAAGAATCTACAACCAAGATTACTCTACCCAGCAAAGCTGTCATTTAGAATTGAAGGTCAGGTAAAGAGCTTTACAGACAAGAAAAAACTAAAGGAGTTCATCACCACCAAACCAGGATTATATGAAATGCTGAAGGGTATTCTTTAAGAAGAGGAAGAAGAAAAAGGCAAAGATAAAAATTATGAACAACAAAGTGACAACAAATACATATCTATCAACAAATGAGTCTAAAAATCTAGCGAATAAAAAATATGATGAACAGAATAAACTGGTGAATATAAGAGAATCAGGGGCATAGAAAGGGAGTGGACGACAATTCTTGTTGGGGGGGGAAGGGGTTTGGGGTGAGGAAAGAGACTGGACAAAAATCAAACACCTATCAATGAGGACAATTGCGGGGGGTAAGGGCATGGAATGGGGTGGGAAGCGGGTGGAGGGGAGTGATGGGGGAAAAAAGAGGAACAACTGTAATAATCTGAACAATAAAGACTTATTTAAAAAAAGAATGATGAGTTCCCAGCTTAACAGTTTTCTTCCAGGTCCTTAGAGGTCCAGTTCTGCTCTAAACACTTCTTTCTGCTAGGGATGTTGAAAACCTCCTGATCTTATTATGCATCCTAATAAAACCCCACATTTCGTCATTACCTGTGATCCCACTCAGCCTGTGAATCTCTTCTGGTAAGGCCATCGCCAAAAGCTGAAGCAGGGCAAGTGTATCCACATGAGTTTAGGGAGATGACAATGGCAGAGGTGTTTAAAGAGGAAGGGGGAGGGAGGCACAGGAGCACAGTAGGGAAGCCAGGATTGCCAGGACCTGGTCAGAAAAAAACGTTTTTCAGGCCTGTCAGTTATTTCCGATGGGGCTGTAACCGAAGCAGTTGCAATCACAGCGGTAGCAGCAACAAAAAACAAGGGACTTGGCAGTATTGTAGCGCAAAGCTTTATTGTTTCTTCATTTTTCTTTTATTTATTTAGCCATAAAGCAGTAGTACAGAAAGGTAGAATTAGTGGGCTAGAATATGTGTGTGGAAAGTGGAAAGTGGAAAAAGGGCAGAGCTTTGTTCCTAAGGGAAAAGCTGGGGCAGGGATCCGGAGGAGCAGAGGGAACAAATACTTTTATTTTGCTGAAAAGAAGGCTGGAGTCTGAATTTGGGGGAAGGATTTAACTAGTTCCGTCCCCAGGATTATTGCACTGCCTGGGCAACCCTCGCTTTCCATTAGCCGCAAGAGAGTGGAGAGCTCGCAGCCACGGGCTGTGATAAAGAGGTGGGTGGCACAGGCAGGAGGCTAAGGGATCTTGCGAAGGGATGGTCCAACGCAGCGGGCGGAACCAATCAGCAACGACTCAGGGCTCCAGCAGCTCCTGAGAGACTCGCCACATTCGAGGTACCGGCTCTGCTCGCTGCTGGCTTTCGGGCTGCTGCCACAGAGGCGCAGCGCCCCTGGGGGCACTGCTGGTGCTGCATTCGGTGCACCACGCACACCCTGGCTGGTGCTGTCCCGCGCCTCTGTGCGGACCCTTTCTCAAAGAAGTTGCAGGCTTTGCAAGTGGCCCTGTGGAGGCCCTAGGCCGGGAAAAGAAGCTTTGGGAGGAGGAACATAGGTGGGAGGTGGGCAGGCGATTTGCTTCTCAGGTTAGTCCCCATTAGCACCAAGTTGGCAGATAACCGCACCAAACCATGAAGCCTTCGGGGGGTGCCCATATTATCCTTATTTAAAAATAATCTGACCTTAAGAAAACTTCCAACTCCCGTCGCAGGTCAAAGAGGGACACGCTCTCCACATCACCTCCGGGGAGTCACACTACGTGGAACAAACTCAGGTGATCCTCAACTGCAGGGCCCTACCTCAAGCGCCTACCTCTCCGAGAACGGCGGGGAGCAGCTGGGTCGGCTCTGCCAAGAGCAGGCGGGGCGGGGGGTGGGCGAGATGGCATACCGAACGTGGCCAACAAAGAAGATTATTGTGGGACTGCACAAACGCAACCCCATCCGAGGAGTTTTGCCAGGAACTCCGCCGCCTGCATTGCGTCGGACCTGACCATTCGAAACGCGAAATTCCCGGGGAAGGTCACGGCCGGGGACCCGGCGTGTGCGGGGCTGTGGGCCATAGGAAAGAAGACCTGGTGGTCTGCGTTTTGGCAGAAGGAAAAAGCGGTGCTGGCAAGAGTGGGAACTGAACGCAACCCCCCTCTGTGGAACCACCCCCTCATATTTTCCAGCTACCTCCATGCTCCTGCCCTCCCCCGCCCTCCCCAACCTACGCCCGGGTGGGCCAATCGCAGCTCCGCATTCCAGGCGCTTTCTCAGGTTTCTGCTGATCTTGCAGCGCCCAGAAATGGACCGAGCGGACCGGCCGCCGCTCGCATCCTGCCCCACTCGCCGCTCCTAACGGCTCCCCGCGCACCGCGGAGCCCTGGCGCGGTTCACACGGGGATGCGGGGAGTGGGGGATACCTGAGAGCCATGTAGACCCCCGCGTTTGCTCGCCCTCCTCCTTTGGGATCGAATCAAGGACTCCCAAAGTGCTCGGAGGGGGCGAGAGTGCCATTTATCGTCATTTGCTTCAGAGCTTCGGGAGAGGGTGGCATTTTGCTTTTCCGCCTCTCCTCCTCCGGAACTCCCTGCACCAGAGAGAGGACGGCGTTTCCAGAGGACGGTTGCTGACAACGGGTGAGAATGGGGACAGGGACTGGACATTTCCCCGCAGAGGCTCCGAAGAGCGGTTGTCCAAGGGAAGGGGCGTAGGACAAGGGAGCGAGGGCGGCGAATTTGCTCCGGCGCCTCTCGGATGCTACTGCGGCGGCGGCCGTGGCTCCCGCCGGGCACTGCAAAGGCGACCTGCCGCATTTCCACTCCGGCTCTCCGACTCAGCACCGCCCCTGCGCCAAGCCGGCCGGCCAGGTAGGGGGCTCCCCATTCGGGGCTGCAGAAGCGGGGGTTGGGGGGTAGGTGCGGGGAGCTGGGGGTGTGAGGGTGCTGCCTGGGACCTGGAGCTCCCCTAGCGCCTCCAGGCGCTTCCCCCGACCCTCATCTCTAGTTTAACGAAGTTGTAAACAGATCGGCTGTTGGGCATTTGGGAAAGTGGGATGGAAGAACCCCCAAACTTGGACTTCCGGGTGTCTGTGTGTGTCTGTCTGTGTGTCTGTCCAGCAAAAGTCCAGTGCTTTCTAGAAAAACTAGGGGTCTGTGCTCTTTGGTGTCTGTAGGTCCGTCCCATCTGAATGCCTCTGATTTTCTACTTCCGTATCACTTTCTATTTCTCTGCAGCGTCCATCGATCGCCCTGGTGGGAGCTTAGAAGGCGGCAGGCGAAGAGGGTTGGGAGGGGGGAGAGCGGAGGAGAAGCAGAGGGGGTGTCAGGAGAGGGGATCTGCGGAGCTGGCTCTGCACCGGTCCTAGGAGGGCTCAAGGAGGGGAGGGGAGGCCAGGGTGACCCCCGAAGCGATGGCCCTGCCCGCTAGAACAGCACTGCGTTAAGGCACCTCGGAACTGGACAGAACACCAATCCTCCCCCACCCCAACTCTCTGCCAAAAGGCTGCAACCTGGGCTGCAGGCGAGGGGTTTCCAAACTCAGCCAAAAACCGGGTGGAGGGAAAGGGAACCAGAAGCGAAGCCGCAGACCTCTGGACCGGCTCCCTTTGAAGCCCTCCCCTCCCCAGCCCCACCCCCCTGAGCGTGGGGGAGCCGCGCACTCCGGTGGGGGGGGCGCTCGGGTCCCCCCCACCCCTCCCCTCTCCTTCCTCCCCACCGCCGGCCTTCTCCTGCTCTCTCACCCCTGCACGTGGCTTGCACCATGACCGTGATGTCTGGCGAGAACGTGGACGAGGCGTCGGCCACGCCGGGCCACCCCCAGGACGGCAGCTACCGGCGGCTGGCCGACCACGAGGACCACGAGTGCTGCGAGCGCGTGGTGATCAACATCTCCGGGCTGCGCTTCGAGACGCAGCTCAAGACCCTGGCGCAGTTCCCCAACACGCTGCTGGGCAACCCCAAGAAGCGCATGCGCTACTTTGACCCCCTGAGGAACGAGTACTTCTTCGACCGCAACCGGCCCAGCTTCGACGCCATCCTCTACTACTACCAGTCGGGGGGCCGGCTGCGGAGGCCGGTCAACGTGCCCCTGGACATGTTCTCCGAGGAAATCAAGTTCTATGAGCTGGGCGAGGAGGCCATGGAGAAGTTCCGGGAGGACGAGGGGTTCATCAAGGAGGAGGAGCGCCCCCTGCCCGAGAAGGAGTACCAGCGCCAGGTGTGGCTGCTCTTCGAGTACCCTGAGAGCTCGGGGGCCGCCCGCGTCATCGCCATCGTCTCGGTCATGGTCATCCTCATCTCCATCGTCATCTTCTGCCTGGAGACACTGCCTGAGCTGAAGGATGACAAGGACTTCACGGGCACTGTCCACCGCATCGACAACACCACGGTCGTCTACACCTCCAACTTCTTCACGGACCCCTTCTTCATCGTGGAAACCTTGTGCATCATCTGGTTCTCCTTCGAGCTGGTGGTGCGCTTCTTCGCCTGCCCCAGCAAGGCGGACTTCTTCAAGAACATCATGAATTTCATCGACATTGTGGCCATCATCCCCTATTTCATCACCCTGGGCACTGAGATAGCTGAGCAGGAGGGGACCCAGAAGGGCGAGCAGGCCACCTCGCTGGCCATCCTCAGGGTCATCCGCTTGGTAAGGGTTTTTAGAATCTTCAAACTCTCCCGCCACTCCAAGGGCCTCCAGATCCTGGGCCAGACCCTCAAGGCTAGTATGCGAGAGCTAGGGCTGCTCATCTTTTTCCTCTTCATTGGGGTCATACTGTTCTCTAGTGCAGTGTACTTTGCCGAGGCGGAAGAAGCTGAGTCGCACTTCTCCAGCATCCCCGATGCTTTCTGGTGGGCGGTGGTGTCCATGACCACTGTAGGATATGGTGACATGTACCCTGTGACAATTGGAGGCAAGATCGTGGGCTCCTTGTGTGCCATCGCTGGTGTGCTGACAATTGCCCTGCCCGTACCTGTCATTGTGTCCAATTTCAACTATTTCTACCACCGAGAAACTGAGGGGGAAGAGCAGGCTCAGTTGCTCCACGTTAGCTCCCCTAATTTAGCCTCTGACAGTGACCTCAGTCGGCGCAGTTCCTCTACTCTCAGCAAATCTGAGTACATGGAGATCGAAGAGGATATGAATAATAGCATAGCCCCTTATAGACAGGCTAATATCAGAACTGGCAACTGCACCACAGCCAACCAAAACTGCGTTAATAAGAACAAGCTCCTGACCGATGTTTAAAAATCCAAGCAAACAAAAAAAGCCCCCACTTAGCAGCTTGAAAGACTTAAAAAGAAAACAAAAGCCCTGGTGACCCATGTCATTCTTTGTCGCTACTTTTAGTAAAGTCTTTGAAAGCTCTGTTTAACTGTCAATGCATTATTGCATTGTGGATTTTGGGGATGGCCAACCAGAAGTTTTCAAGATCCATTAAAAAAATATTTTCATTTTATTAAAAATGGGAAAAGAAAGTGTATTTTATAAAACTGGTTTAAAAAAAAAATTCAGTCCATAAGCTAGTCTAGGTAAAATAAGATTCATATGCTTCCCCATACCAAAACATTTGTAATCCTTGGGCTTCTTTAACTTTCTTCTTTTAACTAAAAACCAGGTGATCACTTAGAAATATAAAATTAAAAGTTGCATGGGATTCCAATAAAAAAAATCTTTGCAAACTGCACAGTACATTTAAGACAGTGCATCTGATGATATATAATATGATATACCAGCCAAAATGGGTAATGAACAAATGTTATTTCGATCCACTGAACTGCATATTATAAGGTGGAAAAAGCAAACAGAATTATTTAAGACTGATTCACAAAGCACTTATCAACCTGATGCTGGTCCTGGTCTTTAGGAGTTCTCCTTTTGTCCCCTTCCCCTTCTGTTCAAACTATTCTCTAAGAAAAAGATAAAAATTAATTGAATCATCTGCAGTGCTGCTAAGTTTCTCAACTGCAGGTGAGCCCAACACAGGTCTTGACTCACTGGTCCTGTACCCTGACTCCTGGCCTCCAGAACTGGATGTAGAACCTTAGCCTCCTCATTGCAAGAGAGCACAAATGGAATTAAATGTAAGCATGTTTGATTCTGATATTTATTTTACAATCGCATGCTGAGAACGTTAACTCAGACAATAGGGGATAAGCTTACGTTTGAATCGACTCTTCTAAAAACAGACCCTTTTTCATTTGCATTCACCAAAAGTGCACTCCTTTATTTATTAACTATTTTATTAGCAACTAAAGTACTGTATTTAAGTGCATATGTTAGTCAGATGGGAATAATAACTTTTTGGAGCTCAAAGCATGTTCTCTTATTCAGCATTATGGCCTATTTGATTAAGGTGTACCTTGAATTAATTAATGCATGATTTCAGTAAAAAAATAAAAATAAATAAAAACTACAAGTTTGTGGGATGAAGGGCCCAAATAAATAATGGGGGTGAGGGTGGGGGTGGGGTTGGGATGGGGGTACTCAGTCAATTTTCCTGCCTTTGCTCAGGGAAATGTCAGGTTTCTGTGCAGGTGTAGGCAGGGAGAGAACCAATACGCCCATTCCTTAAAGGGAAGCTATATGGAAAACTAAATAAGTTATCAAGGTATACATAGCAACACCTAGGAACAAGTATTATTTCTAGCTGAAGATAAACACAAGCAAAACAAAAAAAAAAGGTGCAATACTGCATGTTTTTTGGTGCATTTTTAAGATGTAAATGAAAATGTTTATCTATTGTATGCATCCAAGCAGAGCTGATTTCTTTTTGCAGTCATGATTTAAAGTCTGTAAAGACTTTAGCCCTTCCCTTGAGTCACCCTAAAGAAACAACCAATTGATTTAATAGTTGCTTAGTGCCTTTATCCTGTACCCACAGTGAACTGCAGAAAGTGCCTCCATTAACACAACTGAGAAGTTATGTAACAAAGGGAGGAAGGGTTGGGGCACAGATATTTTGCTTTTCCTGTTTCCATCCTCGCTGTCTCACTATACCACTGTGAGAAGACCACACCGTCTGAACCCTGGAGAGGAGAGACCAGGAGGGTGCTGTTTCTCTGGCCATCCACTGGACTGAGTCCCTTTGGCAGCCTGATATGGGATGTAAAACTGGAACTTGAGACCCAGCTTCGAAATGGACATGAACCATGAACTCGTTTTTTCCCTCTTCTTCTCCAGAGCCAAGATAACTTTTGGGAATTTGTTTCCCATTGAGGGCCACTCTGGACATTTAGGGCTTCCTCAGGTCCAATGCAGTGTTTTTGTGCATTTCTGTATTCTTGCTTTGCAGATCTCTGATAGTCTAAGCTTTCTGGCATCATTGTGCATATGGGAAGGATCACTCAGTTCATAATAACATTTCCCAGGCCCTCCCTCCTGGTCCACTCCCTTGAGATATTTCCTATGATGCTCCTATGACCTTGCCACCTGGCAGTCACTCCGCAGGCTGAGCATCTCCCAGCACCCAGCCCAGAGAGCAGCTGGGACCCTGAGCCTAGCCGAAAGAGAGCCACAAAAACGCAGGCCTCAGGGACTCACCAGCTGTCCACCCATGGAGCGGCACTCACTGCCTTTTTAAGGACACCAAGTGGGGATCTCCATTCTGCATTTATTATGTGGCCGCCTACTGCCCTGCTTCTTTTGGGGATCTTCCCAGTTTCCCCCATCCCTTCTTCATCTTATCCTAGAACTATCAGTGAGGCAATAAATGAAGAAACTAGAGTACCACCCAAGCTGGTTCACTGTGTTGAAAGAAAGAATATGGATCTTTTATTTTCCATGGCTGCTCTGTGAATCTGTAAGACTAATGTAACATCATGGAAAATGAGGAGCCAAGGACTGCACACATCTGGCCACTGCATAAACCACTGCATAAACCCTTCCCCATAATGTTTCCTTCTCTTGAATCTTGACTAATCTTGGCTATTCCTTTCCTACCTGCTTCAAAGTCTGCAGTTGGGAAAAATGCAACCTTCTCCAAATTTCTGGGGATATCATGATCTTTTAGTTAGACTCTGAGGTCTAAGACACACAGATCTTGAAACGCTGCACTCTATCAACAGCAATAATCCGCTCAGTACTGTGGGACAGATGGATGGGTCAGAGTATGAGAAAATGGGACCAAGACTGATGAGATGAACTTTGGCTGCCTGGTATACCTCTCGTAGTTAGATGCTGGACTGGTGATGCTTCTGCATGTGTGACAGGAAAAAAGTGCTGCATGCAGCGAACCTGTTGGCCTGGGACTGGGGATGAGCTGTTGCTATGAATTTGGGTGGTAGGGGGAAAATGAATGCTTCTTATCCATCTGTAGCTCATTGCAACCAAGCCAGTAAGAATAAAGTACAGAGACTATCTGTGTAGCATAGGCATGTGAAGTTTCACAAAGCTCTTACCCCTGCACTGTAATGTGCTGAAATGTTTTTGTAGACCTGAAGGTGCACTTAACAAAACTGCCTATTTAGTAATGACTATCTTTTGGTTTACTTACTCATATTTATTTTGTCAGGCTTTTTACCTTTCCATCCCCTTCCTAAGTCTTGAGCTTTAATGGCTCGTATCCTGAATACTTGTTTTCTCCTGAAGGAGAAGACTTCTGACATGCTGATAGCCATAGCTCAGCTCTTCCAGTGTTTGGGGTCCTAGCTGAATAGGGTGACAGTGGAAGGGCTGGGTCACACCAGGGCTGTTAGCCATCCCAGAATCTCTGAAGTGGTTAACTCACCTCAAGTGATCTGAATTAGAGAGACCAAAGACCTTCATTTCCTCTGTCCTCAGATTTTTAGAAGACAGATTGTCACCAGGAAAGGTTTTTGTTTTTGCATCTCCTCTTCCCCATCTGTGCACAGCCCTCCCTCGCTCCCCCTTAAGAGCTGAGTTTCAATTATCAGTTAAAACAGCTCATTGGGAGTGTGTGAGTTAGCCTAGCAAAATCAAATGAACCAATAACAAATACTTTTTTTTCTGAAGTATAGCCAATGGACAATCATTTCTCTAAAATAAAAATCTGCAGTAGGTTTAGGCTCCACTGTGGTGGAACCACAGCACCTGCGACATCACAATCTTGACTCACTTGAGAATTTTTTAATTGATTTAAATGGTAAGTGGGAATAGATTTCTTTAAGTAGATATTTGGTTTAGTCAATAAGGGGCCTTCTTCACATTGTGAAATAGTTACAGACTTTTCAAATTTCTTAACATCTGACACGACAGTACAAAATTTCCCAACCCTCCCATTTAATATAGGAGACTTCAAAACACATGCTTCTTAATAATTTTTTAACTGATTTTTCCTTGTTTGGGAGATTAGGTCAAACAGAAAGGAAAAAGAGAACCTCAGCAGAAAGCAATTTCCCATTTCCTTTCAGGAATGACTTATTCATGGGAGTGGTGAGAATTGGTGATTGGTAACCATCCAGAGTATAAAATTGTTAGAAAGAATATAAACTACCAAACAGCCATTTTATCTTCCCATTTCTCAAGGAAGAATTAAGTATTTTAATGTGTATGCTCATTTCAAGAAGACAAATAAACCAACTACAGTTTTAAACCAAATCCAACCCAAATTCACTTGCTGTCTCAGGAGGTGATTCTCACTCACCGTGCAATGTATTGGTACTCATATTTATATTATGGAATTTCAGGGTATGCGAACATGTCTAGCATGACTCAGGTAAACCTTAGCAGAATGTACATTACTTATCATTTCTGTGAAGAAGCAATCAGGAGCTGAGTTAACCAACACTGTTCCATTGCCCTGGCTCACTGTGTGAACTCATTCAGGGTATAGGTGTAAGGTTTAGAGGTCTTGGGATCAAATGCTAGTCTCTGTGCTCAGGCAAAATGACCTTAGGCTTTCTTGGGAAGTTCAGTGTGTGTGTAAGGGGTGAAGCTGCTGATCTCAGGACTATTAGCTTGAAGGAGATTAGCCCTGGTCACCATGATTTTCATTTAGGAGCCAACTAGGAGTTTATGACATGAGACTTCAAAGAGTATAGAAAAGTCTTGTACCATAATCAGAGAGGAAGAAATGGTATAGGGAAAGGAACACACACAAAATCCCTTGCAAAATTTTCTAGGTCAAAAGTTGTCTCCTCTCCACACCTTGCAGAAATACTCTTCTCTTCAGTGCACTGTGTTATGCAGCAGCTCTAAGTAGACATCATAAGCTCTATCTGACATACCTCTAATAGTAAAGGTAAAATATTACCAAGGCTAAAAATAATAATTGAGTATATTAATTTCAAGTGCACCATCAGGACAACAAACCATTGAAGCTGATAAAGCATTCTTTTATTTCTTGAGTTTACCAGTTGCTTACCCCTTGAGTTGAGGATGTGTCTCTTGTTCACCTACTGTGCATCCCCTGCCCTAATTGTCTAATATGTCAGGTAGAGGACGCTGAATGTTATGAATTGAGAACCTTATTGAAGCGCATAGTTTTCATCTATGCAATTTTACTTGCTTCTGTCACTTTATGATCTGTTCATATTTGGCATCAATTAAAGATAATTTTTATGGATCTTATCAAGGAATATCTTGACTGGTTTTTCTTTTTTTTTTTCTTTTTGTCTCATGTTTAATTGACCTTTTGGGAGCTCTTTTGTGTAGGATTTCTCTAAATAACAGGATGGATACAGGCCTTATTATCTTCGAAACTCCTGAACTTCCATTTCTTTATACAAGGAAATATGCAGGCGTTGAATTCTGACAATAAATTCACAATCTGAATTCAGGTAAGATCTCAAGGAGAAGCCTTTTGAATTTGGTTTATGAAAGCAATCAGGACTGAGCTTTGGGGAAAAGGAAAAAGAAATAAGACTCAAGGGAATAAAGTAATTGATTATATTCACTTAAATTGTTTTTTATTTGAAACTGTATTTTTCATTCATAGTCTAAGCTTTTCAGGAAGGATAATTGTGTGTGTGTGTGTGTGTGTGTGTGTGTGTGTGTGTGTGTGTGTGTGTGACAGGACTGCAGTCTTCATAAAGTATCTTATTGGTTACAATATGGTGTTGGAAGTGATTTTGATGTAGAAAAACAAAATGATTCCTGGTTGTTCTTTACATGGACTTTTTTCAAATAGTTCTGTGTGTGGTTAACATACCTTCCTGTTGGTTTTATTTTTTTTAATGACTTGGTGTATTTTCTTTAGATTCTCTCTGTGATTTAGAAGTTTTCTTTCCTTCCTTGTGAATATCTTATTTTATACAATCTCTTTTATGTCAGAGCAAACAGGGTTATATGCTTTATGACAGGTTTCTGTTATATGCCAAATGCTTTGGGTGGCTAGGCTGGTGTGTCATCATAGAATTATGTGACATTGTGATGGGTTAAAATTGTAAGATTTGGAGATGAATCTTGCTTCTGCTGTAGAAATTGCTCCTGAAAGTAGACCAGGAGGCTAAGCAGGCTGTCTATGACTTTTTGTTGTGGTCAGAAAACAGGCCAGGCTGAGTTCTGACAAACAAAGGTAAGAGAGAACTAGAGCCACATTAATGGTGGTGGGCAAACAAGCCAGGACATTCACAACCCAGAGAGTTTTTCTCAAAGCTCAGCCTTGGAATGGTTTTCTTGAAGCAGAAGCAGACAGATCCAGGTAGCTGCAAGGATAGGGCGATTACTGGAAGCTTTATTGTTTATAGAGCTTCAAAAAAGAAGGCAAGTCAGTTTTAAGGGAGACCAGCCAGAGGAGTCAAGAACAGAGAGCTGATGCAATCTGATCCCAGCCACTTCGCCATTAGGTAGGGAAGCTAGCTGCTGCTTCCTGCAGTCAACTTAGACTTGTCAAGACCCCCATCAGGCTTGCCTGTGAAGGGAAGTCTAACCCTGAGGCTGAGCAAAGCATACTCCTTTGCAAAGTCCTATTGCAGATGTAGGACAGCATGGTCACGGTGCACGACTGGAAAGCAGCTCTTCGAACAAGCTTAAATGCAGGTAGTAATTGAAAATATCTTATTTAATTAATTGAATTTAATATACCATCAATTTTAAGATGTATGTTTCCTTAAAGAGAGGACATTGGCAGTTATGACCACCCTTGCATTGACTCATCCTAATTTTAGAGATTAAAAAAAAAACACCCAAAAGGAATCTTGGGATTGATGAACTACAGTGATTCTCTTTGACCCTCCTTTATTTCTTGGTGTGATAATGGGATTGAATTGTAAACCCATTAAATGTGGCAGTTTCCTTCAGACCTGAAATCTGGCTAGAGCCTTTAGATCTGCTTTGCACTTTTTATCTCACAGTGCTTTTGCTGGGTCCTGCCCTTAATGCAGGCTTTGTGGGAACATTTTTGCAACTCTACATCTTCATGCTCTTTAGCATCGAGAGATCACTTACCCCGGACCTCAGATTTCATCTGCCAGAAGGAAGGTTTGGTCTTGCTGCTCCCTCCCTTGCCCCTTGATAATACGCCTCCTATTACCAGACATTCAGCACCTTCACAGCCCTTGGCTTTTTATCAAGTTAAGGGCAATCTGACACCCATTCCCACTAAGCTGCTAATAGCAACACCTCCAGTGTGTAGAGCTCTCCTTACAGTTTTCAGATCACTTCCACGTTAATTATATTGCTTATTCAACTTGGCGAATTAGGTAAGGCTGACGTTGTTTTATAAGTTCAAGGGACCTGCCAAAGGTCACTAGGTGGAGGGAGCAGGCCTAGGCTTATTGATGGTTTCAAGGCATGAGCTCAGTGTTTACTGAAATGACGAAATGCTAGAATGAGTAATGACACTTGTTAAAGAAAAATCAGTGGATTTTGTGTAGGGCAAAGGTTCTCTGAGCCTTCAATTGCTCATTTCTAAAATGGAAATATAGTATTACATAGGGTTGTGTGGACTAAATGAGATAATATAGTTTAATATGTTTGGAAAATTCTAATGCATTCTACAAATATGAGGTATTAATAAATATTATAATTAATTATAATAATGAAAGGAGGAACAGGATGAGGAGGTCTCTGGGACATTATTTTTTATTTTTTATGTTTATTGATTTCAGAGAGAAGAAGGGAGAGGGAGAGAGAGACAGAAACATCAATGATTTGAGAAAATCATTGATTGGCTGCTTCCTACTGGGGATTAAGCCCACAACCTGGGCATGTGCCCTGACTGGGAATCCGACCAGTGACCTCTTGGTGCATGGGTCAAACAATGCTCAACCACTGAAGCACCAGACTGGAGGCCTCTGATAACTCCTCCTCAGAGGAGAAGCCACACTTTAAAGGAAGATTCTAGGTGTACAGCATAGTGATCAGACATTTCTATAATTTATAAAATAATCACCCCAATAAATCTAGCACCACACATAGCTACTACGATATTATTGACCATATTTTATTCCCTATGCTGCATTTTACAGCCCTGTGACTATTCTGTAACTGTCAATTTGTACTTCCTTTCCCTTTTTCACCATCCTAACCTCTTTCCCACCTGCAACCATCAAAATGTTCTCTGTATCTATGAGTTTGTTTCTGTTTTGTTTGTTTTGGCTTTTGGATTCCACATATAAGTGAAATCATATGGCATTTGTCTTTTTCTGTCTGACTTATTTCACTCAGCAGCAACCCCCTCTATGTTCATCCTTGTTGTTGATGGCAAGCTTTCATGCTTTTTAAAGGCTGAGTCATATCCTATTGTACATATGCCTAAAACTAATACAATATTGTATGTCAACTGTAATTAAACAATAAAAGATTATTTAAAAGAAGAAGACTCCAGGGAAGGTCAGATGCTTAACTCAAAGATTAACTATATAATTTGGAAATTTGAAGACCTTGGGCAAATGTTTTCATCAGGAAACTTTAATACACCCCTCATCTAATACCAGGCATGCAGCTGCCTCACAGAACGCTGAGCCACTATTTCTAGTTTATTTCGCCCTTGCCCTGACACATATCACTATTATGCATCTCCAAGCTCAAATTCCTTGCAATAAGTTGAGGAAACAGAAAGTATCTTTAATAATTTACACCACTTCTGATTGCCTCATTTCCCCCATATGCACAATATTGTGTGATTTGATTTTTTTCTTTCTACCTGTGAATATTTAGAAATAAAGCAATATGTTGTTTGCAAAGTTTTCTCATATGCCTGTCTGAGAGACATTATGTAAATATAAAAACCTATTCTTAACTTTCTTTGCTAAAAATAAAATGACTCTCACAAGTATTCATGAGTCAATATGATGGTTTTTTTTTTTACTAGCACATATAAAGAAGATGCTTATAAAAATTATGAATTATAATATCTCTGATGTGGTCCATTTTTTCTTAAAACTAATTGATAAAGTAGCCATAATATAAGTAGCAAGAAGACTTGTATCTGCTTTTATTGAAGAATTAATTGTATTTAAGTGAGGAGTTGAGTGTCTGTTAGACTCTTTGGTTCATGAAATATATTTCTAGAGAATAGCATTAAGGGGCTAGATTGAATTCTCAAATCTCTTAGTGATTTTTGAAAATAGATTTTATGTATATGTTCATGCTAGCTGTTAGAGATAGCATTTTCAATGTTGTTGCTAGTGCTGAACATTAAATGCATTTTAGGAATGTTTCCAGAGAAAGTAATTCCAGTTGAAATTTATTTTTTCAGAATTGAAATCAGAGGATGATCAAAAAGTAGAGGCTTAAACTTAGGATAATTATGTTTTGAGCTCAGGGCCAATTCCAACTTCTATTAAAAATACTATTCCTCAATATATTGAGTTAAGAATATTTGTAAATCCAAGATAGTTTTATTATTTCTACAGTGATTCTTTTTTGCATTTGATGCAATAACATTACCTCACTGTGTTGGAAAGGAAGTGATTTTGTTTTATATGAATTGCAAAGAGAATATCTCTGAGACTAAGATTCATTCCACCAAATGTTCTTTCTTCATTAACAAGCAAAATGGTTTTTGATCTTAGAGGAAGTTGTGTATATGTCAGTTCTAAAAGAGATGCCCGGCTAATTTTTTGAAAGGTTATATGATATTGGCTTATTCTTAAAGGACAGTTGTAGTCAAAATGGGATGGCTTTCTTTTAAGTTTCAAGAGGATGAAAACCACCTTTGTTGGTATTTAGAAAATGATGCTTAATGGGTAAAGATGAGTACTTTAAACATCATTTAGTCACAATATTGGTAACTCACAAAATAAAGTAATTAAACTTTATAACACAATGATCAGTGCATTGAAAGAAAAATGTCCACTGCAGGAATTCCAAATGGTACATTAGAGCGACGCCACTGGATGGGCAAAAAGAGGCTGCTTAGCATTAAAAAGTCATACTTGACTTTAATTATAATGGGAAAGAGTTTGCAGCAAGCATATGGTAGCTAAAATGAGAATGATAATGTTTTACCTGCCTGAAGGTGGAACATTTGGCAGGGACAATTTCAAGTCTCTAGTTTTAAGATATATGATTAGGAAACAGGATGGCATAGGGGAGATTTGAGGCACTGGCTTATCTGTTGCACAATCAGTTCAATACTTTATCTATTGCACAATTACTTTTAAGTCATTCACTAATTATTGGTGGTTATTATGATGATTGAAATAATTGCTCATCGGTTAATGCGATTTAATGCTGTGATGTTTTTTTTCACTTGATTTTTTTCTTTATTGTTCAGTTTATTAATTACATTGTTTTCCCTTTTTTATCCCCCTATATCTCCCCTCCACCCTGTACCTATCCCACCCTCCACTCTCACCTCCCCCTCCCCAATGTCCTCTCCCATTGTTGCAAGATTTTTGTCCAATCTCTTGCTGTACTTCCCACAACCCTTTTCTCCCCAAGAATTGTCAGTCCATTCCCTCTCTATGACCATGTTTCTGTTATAGTCACCAGTTTATCTTGTTCATCAGTCTATCAATTCACTTGAGTTTTATGTTCATTTGTTGATAGATGTGTATTTGTTGTTCATAATTTATATTTTTACCTTTTTCTTCTTCCTCTTCTTAAAGAATATCTTTCAGCATTTCATATAATACTGGTTTGGTGATGATGAACTCCTTTAGCTTTTTCTTATCTGCGAAACACTTTATCTGATCCTCAATTCTGAATGATAGCTTTGCTGGATAGAGTAATCTTGGTTGTAGATTCTTGCTCTTCATTATTTTGAATATTTCTTGCCACTCGAGTCTGGCCTGCATCGTTTCTGTTGAGAAATCCGCTGACAATCGTATGGGTGCTCCCCTGTAGGTAACCAACTGTTTTTCTCTTGCTGCTTTTAATATTCTCTCTTTATCTTTTGCTCTTGGCATTTTAATTATGATGTGCCTTGGTGTGGTCCTCTTTAGATTCCTATATTTTGGGGTTCTGTGTACTTCTTAGGCTTTTAAGTCAGTTTCTTTCACCAGGTGGGGAAGTTTTCAGTCACTATTTCTTCAAGTAGGTTTTCATTAACTTGCTCTCTCTCTTTTTCTGGCACCCCAATAATTCGGATGTTGGCATGCTTGAGGTTGTCCCAGAGGCCCCTTACGCTATCTTCAATTATCTGAATTCTTTTTGTTTCTTGCTTTTCCAGCTGAGTGGATTTTGGTTCTTTGTATTTCAAATCTTTGACTTGGTTCTTGTGGCCCTCTGGATTGCTTTTAGGACTTTGTGTATTATTTTTTTATTTCAGTCTGTGTAAGCTTGATTTCTAGTTGGTCCTTTTTTTTTTTTTTTATCCATGAGGGTCTGGTTCGTATCCTCAGAGGCCTTGTTCATTTCCTTGAGGGTCTCATTCATTTGCTTGAGGTTCTCATTCATTTCCTTGTAATTCTCATTCATTTGCTGGTTGGTCTTGTTTATTTCCTGGTAATTCTCATTAAGTTGATCGGCCTTTTGTAGGAGCCTCTTGAAAAGCCTTATAACCGTGGTTTTGAACTCTATGTCTTGTCGTCTTTTCTCCTCCATTTCTTTCACACCTGATTTCTTTCCATGTCTCTGCATGGTGGCTGCTTTATGTGGTGGATATCTTCAAAGGGACAGTGGCTCAGCCTTCCCAGTTACCTGAGGTGGGTGCTCTTACTGCAAACCTTTATGGGTTGTATTCAGTATTTTTGAATTTAAACCCAGCTTCTTGTTGTTAGCCCTAGGAGGGTTTGACCTCCAGGCCAATTGGCTGTGAAGGGAGACTGTGTTCAGGTTGGATGCGCGGAGTCTCTGAGCTGCGCAGGTAGCGTCAGCGTCAGCTGCGTCCTATGAGTCGCTCGAGCGTGTGGGTCTCTGTTGGATGGGGATGGCTGCAGACACCTCCAAGAGAAAGCCGCTAGTCTCTTCCCCTTGCCAGACCACTCCGCCTTTCCCCAAATGTGCCTGCACACCAAAAGTCTAGCCCAGGATTGTAAAAATAAATGGTTTCCAGAACCAGGAGACAAGTTTCCAGGGGGTAAGTTGCGGGTTTGAGTGACCCTTTCGCGGAAACTCGCAGTTCAGGAGCCTCTGCCGCGCCCCGCTTCCAGGGTTTGTCCCCCGGACCTCGGCCAGACCTCGCCTGGCGCTGGGGGCTGGGGGATCCGGGCTGGGGGATCCGGGCAGTGGGACGGGCGTTGCTGCTCCAGCCCCAGCCCGTGCACGCGCGACCAGGACGGCTCCTAACCTGTTTCCGTCTGAAAGACTGCGCTCCCGCCGCTTCTGAGTCTCAGTGTCCCACCTCCACTCCAGTTAGTGGAGTTTTCATTCAGCCAGCTTTCTGGCTATTCTGGGTGCTGTCTGTTCTGCTGTTATGTTGTAGTTCCTAAATCGTTGCACGGGGCAGAACAATAGGTGTTCACCTATGCCGCCATCTTTGCTTCTCCCTAATGCTGTGATGTTTTTAAGAAGCCAGATAAATTGTCTTATAGGTCCATTTACTGTGCTCAACGGTCAGCCAAGTTGTGATGAGAATGGTTGTTGGACTCAGCACTAAATTATCTAGGATATATGCTGGTGTCCAGTGTGATAGGTTCTCTATCTTGTGTTTTATGGGAAAGGAATTCATTAAATGACTTTATGGTCTGATTTTGGGAAGCCTTAGATTCTAGTGATCAAAACTAAAGAACAACATTTCTGTAAGTCAAACCTACTTAGTGACCTGAAGGCAAAATTACTAAAAATGATTTTAAAAAGTCAGCCAGGCTGTGTGGCTCAGTGGTTGAGCATCGACCTATGAACCAGAAAGTTACTGTTTTATCCCCAACAAGGGCACATCCCCAGTAGAAGTAATGCTGGAGGTAGTCAATAGAGGATTCTCTGTCATCATTGATGTTTCTACCTCTCTCATCCTCTCCCTTACTCTCTGAAATTGATAAAAATATATTTTTTAAAAAGACAAAGTCTTGCATAAGTAATGAAGATAACCATGTTTCATTTAAATTTATTTTATTCATATCTGATGATTCTATATTAAGTGTAATTTCATCACTTATATAAATTATACAATTACTTTGTTAATGAAAATTCTGAATGTCTCAGTCTAGCACAGCAACCCCCAACTTCTCTTCTGGGACTGATATTTATTGTATTAGGTTAAATTTTCCAATTCAGTAAACACAGTAGTTGATATTCTCAACAAAAACTGTTATTCTTGCCATAGCCAGGTGGCTCAGTTGGTGGGGCATTATTCTGTACTCCAAAAGGTTGCGGGTTCAATTCCCAGTCAAGACATGTACTGAAGGAATCTGATCATGTGTCTGTCTCACATCAATATTTCTCTTTCTCTCTCTTCTTTTTTCTCTTTCTAAAAAAAGCAATGGAAACAGATCCTCAAGTGAAGATAGGTATTCTATCTTTGGGTGAGAATCGTATTATGGTTTACTTTGACAAAGATCATAATTTTAATTAAAATAATTAATTGATAATTGAGTTTCCTCCTAAGATCTAAAGTTTGGACAGTGCCAAAAATTCGTTTCTTCATTCACTCTGCTTGAGACTGGATTGGTGCATTTTTCACCTGCTTCCTTAGTGTTCAGATGTTGTTAGTTAATTTTGTTGGGAAATTGTTGTTCATCTTCTTAGGCCATCTGGGGTTTGACTTGTTAGAGCATCATCTTTTGAACTGATGGTTGTACACATTCTGTTATTTCTTGAGACTTTAAAACTGATTTTACTGGCACTTACTTCAATATCATACCTTTCAAAAGTGAAACTGAGAAAGGGGACCATGCACTAGCTTGAAGATAAGAGATATGACTCTATAAAAGTACATGCTGGTGGAAAGATCTCTAGAATGGGAAATTATATGCCAGGTACATTTTATTCCTTGTATATGCTATTAAATGCCCATACATCATTTATTTTAGGTTCCTAATATCTATATATCTAGGAAAATTCCTATTCCCAGCCCCAGGTCATGTATGTATGTGTGTACACATATGTATACACTCAAAGTCACATGGACACAGAGACCTATTCATCTATCTGTCCTCATACACTTTGACTTTTACTCATCTACTTTTCCACGTACATGGACACCTGTGCAATAGGGCAGGTATGTGTTAGTCCAAATAAGATATCTCTTATAACTGATACTAAAGATTTGTGACCACTCCCTTTAAAGTAGGCAAAAAAATCATAAAGATACCTTGATAAAGTTTTTCCATTTTGCAGTTAAAGAAACTGCCGTTCAAATGAAAAGGGGGGGAATAAACAGCTGAAGTTGAGGACCCGGGGTGTTTCCCTTTAGCTCTGGTTCTCTCCTGCCTGGGTTCATACTCCATCACTGCTCAGGCAGCTCAGGCCACAGCGGTGGCCAGGGGTCTGGTGGACCATATGATGGCTAGAGAAATGGTCATCTCTGAACATTGGTCTCCTCCTGCGTGGGCCATTTCCTTCTACTTTGTTAAGTTCAAGCAGTATGTATTTTTTGTCATATGGTTTGTTGAGAAAATGATATTCCTAAGTGGATTATTAGCACCTTGGATTTGCAGAGTTTGGGTTTGTGGGCCCGCAGCATGTCTCTATGCTACTCCAAGACTTTGTGTGCTGGTTTACAAATGTAGATGACAACGGGAATATCTGTCTCAGCAATGCTATTTGGCCGACTTGCAAATGCCAAACTATTTCCATACTTTTTGAAGAAAGGTGTTTTAAATGCACACACACACACACACACACACACACACACACACACACACACTGCAAAACTCAGCAACACTGCTCAAATTTGAATGAGTGGAAGAAGTCATTAATGAATGCAAATTTAAGTGATATCATATAGTAAAGGTCTACAGTTTCAATAGTATTTAAAGTTTTGTACCTCAATAAGCTTGGACCCTCAGTTTTGCTTAAACTCTAAATTTGCAGACCATGGGAAGGGACACTTGTATTTGCTCCATGTAGAATAAAACATAGTTCAATAGTTCTTAGTTAGAGGGGAAACGTAATCAATGTTCCTTTTTTATGCTTTACAATTTATAAGGGACTTCTATCTTATTTCACGCTCACAACAGCCTTTGAGGTAGCAAGTGAGGTATAGATATTTCTTTCCAGTTCCTGGTTGAGTGCCCTAGAAACAGCTCAACGATGAAGATGAGACGCAGGAAGATTGTTAGGGTGTTATACCTGAAGAGAAGAGAAACAGGGATGAAAAAGTTGGGCTGCAACATATCACAACAGAGGTCCAGCTGTCCCTGCAGGGAGCGCTGATGGGATGGTTCTTCAGAGTTGTCCTGAGTTAGGGTATTGAGGGGGGGGGGGGCAAGGCCTCTGACACTCTTACTGACCTATCTTTAGATGAGGCTACCCTGGGAAGGAACAAGACCTTGGTTGGGGCAACTCTCTTCACTGAGGCAATTCCCAAAGAGGCCTGATGGCTCAGGGCACTCCCAGCAACTGGGCACTCCCAGTTCTGCAATCGTGAAGGGAGTCTGGGTGATGGATCAGAGCACTCACCCACTATGGAGGGAGCAATAACCTTGTATGTGGCCACAGGGAAGGCACCATGAGCAAAAAAGCTGATCAGGAAAACAGAGGAACATTGAAAAGTGGATCTTCAGTTTCTAATAATCAAGAGTTGACTGCAGTTTATGGATTGACTTGTTAAATGGACAGAGTGCTCTGAGGCCCCTAGAGATGCTCCTTTCTAATGCACACTAGAAGGCTTCTTCCAGGCCAGCCTGAGCTTGCCTGTATGGATTGAGCTCAATTATTAATCAGGAGTGCTGGTGATGCTGGCTAATGTTGCCTAATGGCTCAGGCTAGGTAGCTTCACTCCTCTGTAATGTGTGCTCGGAGCACAGCTTCAGCCGATATCGACTGGCCTGCCTGCGCTTCGTCTGGACACCTTTGTGGTGTAAGGCTCTGAGGTCCCAGCAAAATGCACCAAACCACTTGTGTGACTTAATGCATCTATGTAACAGCATTTCCTTTTAATGTGTCACATGGATGATAAAGAAGTGCCTGGAAGAGAATGGGGTGGGGGGAGGCTTTTAAAAGCAAACATCCAGTCCCTGTGGCATTATCGCCATGCCCCTAAGTCTTTTTGTGGTCAGTTAGTATTACTTGGCATGGAGTTCATACCTGGCATTTTCATTAAGGGAGTCAGCTTGACATTTAGTCCAGAGATTATTTATTTCAGGATTATTTAGACTTTTCATCTGAACACAGATCTCCGGGGAACTAATTTTTGGGGCAACTTTGCACTTGGATCTGAAAACACCTCTAGGCTGTGTGATTAGTGGTCATTCCTATCATTCTGTCTCTAACCTGCTAACACAAAATTTGCATTTGCTAAAAAAATGACTAGCTTGCTGCACTGGAAGCAGATCTGGCCCAAAGTAGATTTGAAACTATGCAGAGGACAGATTTGATTCCCCCAACTTTTGTCATTCTGTAGTATTGAATCATAATTGTTCTAGAAAGCTATATTTTATATTTCTAAGCCCAAACTTTAGCACTTTAATACTTGAAGTTTAGAATACAATGCCAACTTCTTTTGAATTAAGAAGTAAATCATATTAGTTCATGGATGTCTGCAGCTTATAAACTGACCAGTTGAGGAGTAACATTGGATGAGCCATATTTAAGGCCAGCCAATGTGAGCAGTGTCAAAGAGCCAGTGATGTGTAGATTTGCCAGAACACTGGGGCCACGCTATTACCTGTAGGTCTCTAGACAAAAGGAGAGGGAAGGTGGAGAAGCTTGTTTCCTCAAAGGTTTAACTTTCCCACATCCACCTGGAAATATGTCTGTACGTAATATGTCCCTTTGCCTTCTTACTTACTCTTCTTTTTTACTTGTAATTAAATTTTGTCTAGCCACTGCAAAACACACACACACACACACACACACACACACACACACACACACACCTCTAAAACCTAAGTGTGACCCTATTTCAGATCAGACTATTCCCACTGGGAAAAGCTGAGTTGGAACAGAAAAGTCCTTTTTTTCCTGGCACCCTTAGAAATATCATAGCTGTCATCTGACTCTTTCTAGAAAACTAAGCAAGTCTCTCAAATGGATTCCCTTCTTGCAGGGGTAACAAAATTTAAAGACCTCTAAACAAATGGGACCTTGCACATTATAGAGAATCTCGTTTTGGATGAGTTGGAGTTTTGTTACATTTGGTTGGGAAATTAGGTGCAATCACATGACATAGAGAGATCCATACTGACCAAGGCAGTGTGGTGAGCATAAGCTCCAGTCCAGAGCTGCAATAGGCAAAAAAGCCTAGACAATGTCCAGACCTGGAGTACTGGTAGTTACCATTAAATGATGCTTCTTGGTAGCATCTCAGGCAATGTTTCCATGACCGTATTCTTATCTATAGAAGGATTGCTTTTGTTTCCTTTAGGTTCATTTTTTTTAAAATTCAGAAGCAAAATATGGACTCAGAAACCACTTGCTATGTTGCTAGTGTACCCCATAACTTTCATAGGTGGCTACGTGTGTATGTGTGTGTGTGTGTCTCTGTGTGTGTAAGATAAAAATCTTCAATTCTACTCCCCCACAGAGATCTTTATATCAAAAGAAGCCTGGACTGTTCTTTGGATCTTGCCTGTAAGCCAATGGCAACAAGATCTGATAACTAACAATGCCTTGTATCTAAGTCATGGAATCCCAGAAGCTCAGAGTTGACCTGAACCTTTAAAGTTAACTATTTCTCTCACCGATTTCATATTTGAACACGACAGCATCTTTGCCAGGCCCCCATCTTTTCTGTATTGTGGCACTGGAAGAGTTTGGCAGCTAGCAATTTGCAAATCTAGTTCTTTGTCATTATATTGATGTATCATAAACTTGATTCTACTGATGAGGAAGGACAGAGCAATGAAGTGTCCAGCTGCTGAAGAGATGAAGCTGGGAAGTAGAACAGCTAGAAGTCAGCAATCTGGATCTCCAACTAGGATTTTGTTCACGTGGTCTTACACTGCTATGAAGGTAACTCATCTGATGCAAGCTTAAAAACTGGTGTAAATAGCAATTAATATATTTTATTGTGCCCCTTTTAACTCAGCCTATCTGGACACAATAGTTGTTTAGTGTGATGTTCAGAACATTCATTTAAGCTAAATCCAGACTGTATTTGTTTTTATGAACACAGATGTTTATAATTTATAAAAACCCATACTTTTATAAATTTGTTGAGGTTTTCCTAGTATAAGATGTACATGGTTGTATATTTCACCAGTGCTATATATTAAAGTAATGTTAAATGTTTAATTTTTTTGGCATATCACGCATTATTTTATCAGAGCAAGCATTTTGGCAAGAAAGATAAAATTAGGCTTTGGCTAATTAAGAATTTTAGCAAAAAGAAGATTTGTCCATATAATTCTTATTCTTTTAAAATATTAATTCTTCTCTACCATATAGAGCGTAAAGTTTTGACTTTTTAGCACAGTAAAGAATGGCATTAAAATTCAACATAGCAACAATCCCCATGAAAGGGATATACTTCCTTTTTTCATAGTAGCTAGCACTCAGGAAATTTTCATTTCTTGTACATCTTATGCCACTCACTTTGGGCACCCTGTATCCCAACTTCACCACTTCTAGAAATTATATTAATAATGTATTTATTTTTAAGACGTTATATCTTTGCATGCACCAGCCTTTGCTTGACATTGCTCTCCCCTCCCACTTGTTTTTTACTGGACAATTATTCAATCACAAAGAACCAGCTCAGACATCAGTACCATTATGTCCCCATAACACTTAGAAAAATATGTTTAAACTAATGCTTATGTTTACCTGTCACTACTGTTACACTGAGTTTCTCAGGGGATAGAAATTATATTTAGCACATAGTAGGTGCTGGAGGAATAAGGAAAGAAATAATATTTCATTCAGTTGGATGCTGTCTGGGGAACTCCAGAAAATTTTGCAAGCAGGTAAGATTTTTTAAGTGCTTATAATATATTATTTATGCAACAGCTTTTTTTCAAGGAGCTTAATGTTCTAAAGTCTTTAGCCTTATTTCAACCTTCCAGATTTACTACTTGACTTTTCAAAATACGATAAATAGTGCTCCATCTGTTATTCCTGTTGACAGGAAAGACTTCTGTCCTTCAAGTGGCCTGTGGGGGTATTCCTTATGAATCCGTTGTCTGGATCCATTAAATGAAAATTACATAATGGGATCAAGAACTACATCCCGGGAATGGGGAAGGAGACCAGGGGTCCTTTCTGGAGAAGACAGTGAAACAAGCCCAGAAAAGGAAGAGCACCTTCTGAAAATGACACTAAATTAATGGCAGACCTGAGACTAGAAGCCAGAAGGCCCAACAGTTGAAATATTCTCTCTCTTAGGAGTCAGACTACTACTATTCATAGTGCAGTGGGGACTGTTTTGTGTCCTTCTGTTCTCTCTCAAATCCAGGGGTGATATGGGGTTTTCCATTTAGGTCTTTTTTTTTCACCCCCGGCTTTCCCCACAACGGCTCATGAAAGCTGATTAACTCTTTTAATGCTTCCAGGATTAAACCAGCCCAAGGCTTCACCCTACAAAAAAAAATCTACATAAATGACTTCAGATGAAAGCTGTGCCATCTGCTTTCCCTGTTGAGGACCAGGTGGCCTCTCCTGGGTTAGCTGGGTCCCTTTGTCACACAGTTGAATCTCATCCTTCTCTCCTTGGCTGAGATGGTCTCAACCATCCCTGTCTTGTGTTGTGCTATTTCTTGGATCTGTGAGGTGTTTGCAATACTTCCCAATTTAGCACCCTCTCGCCTTTAATGAATGGGCTGGCAGTGCATTCCCCTCCTACCTCATCATTAATAGAGATGTTGAAGGAAACTGGCCCCTCACCAAGCCATGAAACATCCGCAAACTACCTCCCATTCTCTTACAATGCAATAATTTATCATAATTCTTTGTTTACAGCCCTTTCCCTGCTTCTAGTGCACGTGCAGAGCTCATATCCTAGCCAACCTGCAGCTCCCTTCCAGAGTCACAATCTCGCACTTTTCTGCCGTACTCTGACCAGCAGGATAGCCTCTGTTCAGTGGGAGTGGAATTTGGTGAGAAGTAAGGGATTTGATGAAAGAGGATAAAAGTTTGAGTCTGCTTTTTTTAAGTAATTATTTCCAGGGAAGAGACAGACAGCACACAGAGAGCTGACATAGGAGCCAGATGCCAAGAAAGTGGTAAGTGTAGCCAGTTAATCTGCCAAAGAGATGCCAGCAGTTTCTGTAGAGCCAGAATGCACGAAGACACATACAGAAGCACACACACTCACTCTCTCCTCTTCTCATGGTTTAAAAGTAGGCTCATGGTCAGACAATTCTCTTGGTCCTTTCTTTGGACTGGGTTGTATTTGACTTTGACAATCTAGACTCTTAGAAATAAAAAAAAACAAGGAAGACAGGTTCTTCTGTGTAATGACATATGTCCACCGACAAAATGATGGGGTATACTCACTATGGACATAGTAGGGCAAAAGGAAGCCATTAGTTCTAACAGGGGGAACCTGGAGAGCTGCTGGAGGCTGGGGAGGCACTTAAACTGAGCCTTAGGGCATTCTTACTTTTCCTTTTGGGAGGGAGCTTAAGGCAGCAAAAGTTTATTCTCTTGCAGTCTGGGGACTTAAAGTCTGAAATGAAGGAGCCACCAAGGCCTGCTGTCTCTGAAGGCTCTCGGAGAGCATTCTTCCTCATCTCTTCCAGCTCCTGGTAGTTGCTGGCAACGCTTGGTCCCTAGGCTGTAGCGGCATCACTGCACTCTCTGCCTCTATCTTCACCTGCTGTCTTTCCTCTGTGTGTCTGTGTCTAAATTTCCATTATCTTATCAGTATACCAATCATTGGATTAGGGCCAATGTCTAATCCAGGAAACATTATATTTTATCATTGCAGATCACTCTTTTTCCTACCTGTGTCATTGATCTGATTCTAGTGTGTCTGATCCTATTCTATGTCTTGTTAGTTACCCAGGCTGCACACTGTATTCAGGCATGTATATGTCATAAGAAGTGGAGAAACATTGTCTTTCTTATAATGCCTATTTTGTTGAAACGAATTTCGAGGTTAATGTTCAACCAAGTACCTTTTTTGTTGTTGTTGTTCTCTGAACTGCCACAGCACTACACTTAGCTCTTTATGCCACTTTCCACGTAATCATGGTTGGTTTACATTTTTCTCCCCACAACACTGTAAGGTCCTTATGGAAAGAATTGCATTGTATATGTATGTGTGGCCCTCACAAAACTGAGAGCATGCCTTACCGGGAATGAATGGATGAATGAACAAATGAATGAACAAATGAATGAAGGAAGGAGTTGGGACCTGATGTCCTTCCAACTAAAAAGCAAGGAAACTGGTTTCCCTCTTGAAACCTTTCCCTCTCCCTTTTCTATTTTAAAGTTACAGCAGATAAATTCAATCGAAAGGTAATATGGACTTAAAGAGTATCAATCAGTTTCACTTTAAAAAGTAGATGTGTTTCATTCTTCCCACTTTGCACTGACTCTGTTTACCTTATTCTCCACACCTCCCTTTCCTTAGCCCCAGCACCTCTGATGGGAGGGATCAATGGGGTTGTAGGAATTAAAAGTGGTTTGGCATACTTTTGCCCCTAGACTTATGCAGTGCTTAGGATGCTCATCTAAAACTTGAAAGGAAAGGACATTTAAATATGTAGACAACTTTTAAATTTTTCTTCAAATCAGTCTGTACCCTCTCCATTCTTTCCTCAATCTTTCTTGTATCTTATATTAATACTCGTAGCCCTGCACACCAATCCATGCACCAGTAGCTCTCTGCGGGGCCTGACCACTCCTCACCTGCTTCCCAGAGCTTCTCCGTGGCCCAGAGGCCCATCCGCTGCCGGGCAGGAGCGCTTGCCTTGTCACAGCGGTATGTGAGCCTCCATCTTTGTAGTGGAGTGATGGTTACTTTGCATATTATGCTTTTATTAGATAGGATAGCTTGCATTCTTCAATAGCTATTTACATCCCATTTTGGTGATTCAAACTGAGGATAATAGTTGACAAGGGTGTAAATGTGAATGTTAAACTACCCCTTCTTTTTGCTTGGGAATGAAAATATCAGGGAAAAGGTTGAGAATTCCATGTATGCAGAGTGAGCAGGACTCTATGCCTAGGTTCTAGTGCTGGGTTTACAACTCATTAGGTTATGTGATCCTGGGCTGGTTATTTTCTTTCTCTGGGGTTCCCTTTTCTTCTTGGTCCTCATCTTTAGCTGTCTTTCTTGCTCTGTGGATGCCATGCAGAGTAGAACAAAGCTGAGCAATATCACTCTTATGAAGAGTCTCAGTTCAGTCATACGATCTCAATGCAGAATTGGCTTTGTACTGTCAAGGGCCAGTTCCTCTTACTTTATGATTATTCAGACCTATTGCTTCTCTTTTCCTCCCCTTCTTCTCCTTTATGACTGAGTGAGAGGGAGGAGAGTGGGCAATTGAATCATGTTATTGCCAGGCACTTCTTATAATGATTGAGGAAAGAATATTGAAATTATTTTTTAACTAGACCTACTGAATTCATTTTGGATTTGATTTTAAGGCCTTATACTCATTTTTCTAGTCTGAGAAGTAGAAATTGACAGCTTCTTTCACAAAGATGATATGGACACTTGGTGGTGCCTAATGGAATGATGCTTCTGGTACTTACACAGACATAGTGATGATTTAGTAGTGAGCTGACGAGGCTGAACCCAGTAAGCCACATTTATTAATTATTCATAATTAGACTTCTTCCAGAAACGATATGGAGGGGTATACAATAAAAATTACATTTGCAATAGGACCGTAAAACAAAAGGTAAAAGAGCCATGGAGTAGAAGGAGGAGAGATAATTGTATAAGAAAGCCAGAGTTAAAGGTCTTTATTTCAGCTGAGCACAAACTTTACCTTTGAGATTCCTGACAGCCAAGGAGAGCAAAGAAACATGAGTTATACCGATCTCATCATCAAGTAACATAGACATGGCATGCCTCAAGTTCTCCTACACTAAACTCTAAGAGCAATTTAATACCTAATTTTTATGACAATAAGCATTTTAAAAGCTTTTATTAATCATTTTACAACAGCTATGAAATACTTATTTTATAAAACTATATTTTATATTAATCTTCAAATAAAGCTGAATGCATGTTAAGTTGTAACAATGAAAGCATTTCTACTGGGGCAAAATAAACTCCAAGGAGCTAAGTTTTTGTTTTGTGCTTTTGATAGTTCAATGAGATACAGTGATATAACTTAGAGAATCAGAATTGTTATCAAGCTCTTTATATTATCTATCTCAAAGACGAATGGTCTCCTGCAGGCTTCTGACAGGATCTGGAGAGTTTACTATCTGAATGTCACACATATAGGAAATCCAGCTTTTTGTAGAAGAGATAACCATCTTTAAACTACAGGGAAGATTGGTGGCAAAGTCATTTCCTGTGCAATTAAATAGTTTCCTTTGCCATCTTACCCTATGGCCATCCATTCTGTGTGAGATGGAAGAGGGCTGATGACTATTTCAGACAGAGATAGATTTTGACATTTAAAGTAAAGATGGCAAAAAGGATTTAATTTAAAAAAAAGAAAATATCATCAGAGACCAGCACTGTTTTAGGAATCATTAATAGTCAACTTCCCTGTTCTAAGGTTAGGAAACTGAAGGTCTCTGACATTAACTGAATTAGACAAAGCTGGGACCAGAGCATAGATGTCCTGAATCCTTGTCTAGTATTTATTTTCTCTGCCTTCTTTGTAAAAATAAAAATAAAGTAAAAATAAAGATAGATAAACTGTCTACATGACATAGCTTTCCCTATGGAATTCCTACAATTTTGGAATTGTAGCCTTAAGTAGTAAAAGTTAATGCTGAAGTCCATGGAGATAACTATGATGTAGTATTTCCTAACTCATAAACCATGAAACGGTATTTTACCTACAACATAATGATAGAACTTCAATAAAGCTTGCAAAATATAATATATAATATGTGCTGGAAAATATATCACAGATGAATTAACTGTTGCAAGGAATAATCAAAACTTGATTTTTATGTTTAATATACAATAAACATTATGATTCATAATAGAGACCAGCAGTCTTCAAAGAGCTGATGTATATTTGATGCTAGTTTGCAGTTGTTAGGATGAAGGCTTGCATTTCCAAAGCCCTTTGCTTCTACAAAGTGCCTTCAGGAAGGTAAAGTATGAACACAGAGCACTGAGCCAAATTGGGATCATACCATTAGCTTATTACTCAAGGTCCTGCCAAATTGTATTATAGGACAGCATTTAGAATTAAAGTCCAAGGGAACACCTCCTTCTTCTGTATCACAATGAGCTGAACCTGCCCACTCAGATCCAGGAAGAGAAAGCAGAGTATGTGTGAGCTGTCCATTCATCTTCACACCCCCCCCCCCCACCCACCCAGTGGTTTGCTGAAGCCTACAAAAGGCAATTGTTAAATTTTCCGGGGTTATGCAAATCTGTTGCATTATAAAAAATTATAAAGGCATTATAAAGAATTAAATTCCAAAAAAGACCAAAAAACAGCAATTAATTTCTATAAACTCAAAATTAATGGAATTGTATTAAAAACAAAGGTAATATTCACATAACTTGTCACTTTCCATCGACTTATTACATTTTATTATTATCTTGCTCCTAAAATTATTTATATCAATTATATCCATATGATGAAAAAACTCATAATCTGTGATGTCAAGTGAGTTAGCTTGACCTTGACTATCGTGGGAATAATACACCATGGAAACTGGCTGTTGCCATGGGCCCTATTTTATTTATTGAAGAATAACTTTTTAAGCATTTAAATATTACTGTGCCCACTTCTAGTCATCACACTATTATCTTTTTAAAAATAAGTTGTTGGTTTTATTTTTTAACTTTATTTTTATTTTTGACACTATTACAGATGTCCCCATCCCCCTGCCTTTGTCCATCTCAACCCTTCTCTCTGATCATCACCACATTGTTGTCTGTCTATGTGTTATGCATGTATGTTCTTTGGCTAATCCTTTCACCTTCCTTCATCCAGTCCCCCGTCCCTCTTCTCCTCCAGTAGCTATAGGTATGTTTCATGTATCCATGTCTCTGTTCCTATTTTGTCCATCAATTTATTTTGTTCATTAGATTCCACATATAAGTTAAATCATATAGTATTTTCTTTCTCTGACTGGCTCATTTCACTCATCACAATAATCTCCAGCATGACATTATTATCTTTATTTTATTAAGAGGAAACTGAAGCAAAGTTAATGGAAGTAACTGGCTTGAGGTTACATAGTTAGCCAGGCAAACTGGCCTAGATCTTCTCCTCTGACACTTTGGCATATTATCCCTTTATATGATGAGAGTAACATTTCTAGTCATGGAACACCTACTTCATGCATAAATAAGATATCAGGCAGTGGTAGGCTATGGTAATTGATCATGGAAGCACCAAAATAATTAGCTAATTTATTTTAAAACACTGAGGTCTCTTTTCTGCCAGGCCCTGAGCTTTTTGCTCCTAGAGAGATTATCACCTGGAAGAAGACAAAGACAAGTCATTAGGGGATTTTACTTGTTCATGGCAACTGCTGGGGCAGAGCAAATACATGGTCCTCTAGCTATACATAGTGGAGGCAAGTAGATTCAATATCCAGGAAGTCTTTCTGGAAGGAGTGCCTTCTAAACTGGCAGAGAGCAAGGAAGGACACTGCTAGCAATAAAGACACATGTGCTGAGGTCCAGCAGAGAGAAGGAGTGGTGAGGAGTTCAGGGACTGTAGGAGGGTCAGTGTGGATGGAGTGCAGAGACCAGCAAACGGGGAGCAGAAGGCAGGCCATGGCAGGATGGTGGCAAGCTTTGCCAGCCAACCTCAGATATTACATTTGATCCCAAAGGCAATGGGTAAATAATATTTTAAAAAGGGACATGATAGAGTCAGCCTCAGATTTTATAATTCATTTGATTGCTTTTTGAAAACAGATTGGAGACTGCCTCTAGAGAAACAATTTAGGACTCTGGAACATGGAAATCTGGGCAACATTGCAGTTTGTTAGATAAAGACTCAATTTCTTCCAGGGGCTTTGTCTACCTGGAAGACTGGTAGTGGCACTGTTCAGAGAAGTGCTGGTAGAGTGGTTGGGAGGCCAGCTAGAACTGGCTGCAGATTGAATAAGAACTCAGCAAGTGTTGATCATGTTTAGAAGCATCTTGGTGAAAGAAGAGGATAGAGAAAGGGGAAGGTCACATAAGATTGGAGGAAGGCCTTTGCCCTCACTACCCACCCACCTGGGAGTGCCTTTATTCTTTACTTGTTGCTGATGATGTTCCTCATGTCCTCAATGCTCAGATCCTAGGCTGACGACCACAGCATTTCCCCAACCAAACAGACCTGGATTCTGGAATGTCTTCTCCTTCCTCTGGACTCCTTTGACAAAAATGCTCATTTGCTCAACTCCAATTTTATTCATTCTTTGTTCTCTGAGGATAGGGTCCATGTCTTATTCATCAGCATATCAGCAAGGTTTAGTTTATAGTCCACACCAAATCTTTGTGAAATGATTAAGTCACAGTCAGATGACAATGACTTTTAGACTGAAAGTTCCTAGCAGGTACTTTCAAATTAAAAGACATTTGTTAACTCAAATTAATCTCTACTTTGAAGAGAAAAGCTATTTGAGAATGGAAGCATTTATTTCTTATCTGCTCTGATCTACTCAGTCAAGTGCCAGTTTTCCCACAACTAGATACTGAGTCAGGAAGGGGCTGTTTTTATTCATCCCTTTTCTCAGGCCTTATTTCAAAACTGAAGAATTCAAAGTATAACTCATTTCAAATCTTTAATAATGATTCTTCTTTCATTTCTAAGTGCAGTTCACCAAACTCCTAAACTAATACTTTAATGTGGTCCTCAGCAACACTTTCTTTCTTGCTACATTTAGGCCAACAATCTCAGTGTGGGTTCTTTTTATGTTGAGTTTCTCAACCTGGACCTGACTCCACCTCTTGAATAAGCCCCCCTGTTACATGTGTTATTATTGCCTTTGCTCAACACTTGCTGTTTGATTTTTTTAAATTTATTTTTTGTTGACAATATTACAGATGCCCCTTTTTTCTCCCCCATTGTTACCCTTCACCTAGCACTCGCCTCATCCCAGGCCTTCAGCACACTATTGTCTGTGTTCATGGGCTATGCATATCCTATATAATAAAAGAGTGGTATGCAAGTTGTCCCCTCGACCAACAGGGAGTTGTCCAGGAGTTCGACCAGGGGGCAGGGCTGGTTGAGGGAAGAAAGAGAGTACGTGGTCAGAAGCTGGCAGCCACTAGGGATCCTACCAGTGCATGAATTTCATACACTGGGCCTCTAATATGCATAGAAATTCTTTGGTTAATCTCTTCCTGTTTCACATATCCCTTCCCCTCTGAGATCTGTCAGTATGTTCCATGCTTCTATACCTATGAACCTATTTTGTCAGTTTATTTTGTTCATTAGATTTCACATATAAGTGAGATCATGTGATACTTGGCTTTCTCTGATTTCACTTAGCATAATCACCTCTAGGTCCATCCATGCTGTTACAAAGGCTAAGAGCTTGTTCTTTTTTACAGGGGCATAGTATTCCATTGTATAAGTGTACCACTGCTTTTTTTTACCTATTCATCTCCTTGAGATGTTTCCAGACCTTAGCACCAAAATAATTAGCTAATTATTTCCAGACCTTAGCTATTATAAATAATGCTGCTATGAACATAAGGGTGCATATATTCATTCTGATTGGTGTTTTGGAATTCTTAGAATATATTTCCAGAAGTGGGATTGCAGTTTCATTTTAATTTTTTGAGGAAACTCCATATTGTTTTCCATAGTGGTTGTACCAGTCTGCATTTCCACCAGCAGTAAACTAGAGTTCCCTTTTCTCTACATTCTCACCAGCAGTTGTTTCTTGATTTATTGATGGTAGCCATTCTGGCAGATGTGAGGTGATATCTCAGTGTAATTTTAATTTGCATCTCTCTGATGATTAGTGAGGTTGAGCGTTTATTCATATGTCTCTTGGCCATCTGGATATCCTCTTTGAAGAAGTGTCTATTCAGGTCCTTTGCCCATTTTTAAATTAGTCAGTTTGTCTTCCTTTTGTTCAGTTGTATGAGTTCTTTTTATATTTTTTAAATTAACACCTTATCAATGTATAATTGGTAAATATCTTCTCCCATATAGTGAGTTCCCTTTCATTTTGTTGGTTTCTTTTGCTGTGCAGAAGTTTTTTAATTTGATGTAGTCCCATTTATTTATTTTTCCTTTATTTCTTTTGCCCTAGGAGATGTATCAGCACAAATTCTGGTATGTGAGGTGTCTGAGATTTTACTGCTTATGTTTCTTCTAGGATTTTTATGGTTTTGTGTCTTACATTTTATTTATTTACCTACATTGAATTTATTATTGTATATTGGTGGTCTAGTTTCATTTGTTTGCATATACCTGTCCAATTTTCCCAACACCATTTATTGAAGTGACTGTCTTTACTCTATTTTATGCTCTTTCCCCTTTATCAAGTATTAATTGACCATAATCACGTGGGTCGATTTCTAGGATCTCTGTTCTGTTTTGTTGTCTATATGCCTGTACCAGGCTGTTTTGATTACAATGACTTTGTAGTACAGTTTGATATCTGGTATTGTGACCCTTCTAACTTTGTTCTTCTCTCTCAAGATTACTGGGGCTACTCTGGGACATTTTTTGGTGCCATATAAATTTTAGGAATATTTGTTCTAGATCTGTAAAATATACTGATAATATTTTAATAGGGATTGTGTTGAATCTATAGATTGCTTTGGATAGTATGAAATTTTTAAAATATATATATTTTTATTGATTTTAGAGAGGAAGAGAGAGGGAGAGAGATAGAAACATCAATGATGAGAGAGAAATGTTGATCAGCTGTCTCCTGCATGCCCCCTCTGGAGGACCAAGCAGGCAACCCAGGCATGTGCCCCTGACTAGAATCAAACCCGTGACTCTTCAGTTTGCAGGCAAATACTCTATCTAATGAGCCAAGCTGGTTAGGGCTGTATGAAAATTTTAATGATGTTGATTCTTCCAATCCATGAACATAGTATATGCTTCCATTGACTGGTATCTTTTTCTATTTTTTTCAGTGTCTTATAGTTTTTCAAGTAACGGTGTTTTACTTACTTGGTTAAGTTTTTTCTAGATGTCTTCCTGTTTCACTTGCAATGGTAAATGGGATAGTTTTTTTAAAATTTCTCTTTCTAAGAGTTCATTATTGGTGTATTAAAATGTCATCTAGCCTGGCCAGTGTGGTTCACTTTGTTGAGGATCATCCATGCACCCAAAAGTCACAAGTTCAATTCCCAGTCAGGATACATATTCAGGTTGTAGATTCAATGCCTGGTAGAGATGCATATGGGAGGCAACCAATTGATATCTCTCTCTCTCTCTCTCTCTCTCTCTCTCTCTCTCTCTCTCTCTCTCTTCTCTCCCCCTCAACTCCCTTCCTCTCTGGGCTTTTCTTGTTGTTCTCTTTCTAATTCTTTAAGTTATAGAATTTGATTGTTTACTTCAGATTATTTTGTTTCTTGAGGTATACCTGTAATGCTAGAAACTTCCCTCTCAGGATTGCTGTCATGTGTCCCATAGATTTTAGGTTGCTGTGTTTTCATTTTCATTTGTTTTAAGAAAGTTTTTTTCCCTTTTTTTCTTTTTATAGCCATTTTTCAGGGACTTAATGACTTTAATGTCATAACATTACTATTGCCAGCTTTCTCTAAATTTCTGCAGAACACATTCAGGTAAGCAGACTTATTGGCTGGCTTTGTTTTTAGGAAGTTTTTAATGTTTTCTTGATCTCATTTGCAACCACTCATTGTTTAATACTACTTAGCCTCAGTGTGTTGGAATGTTTTTGAGTTTTTTTTATTATAGTTAATTTCTAGTTTCATGCAGTTGTGATCCAGGAATATGCTTAATATAATTTCAATCTTCTTGAACTTGTAAAGACTTATTTTGTGTCCTATCTTGTGGTCTATCTTTGAGAATGTTCCATGTGCACTTGAGAAGAATGTATATTCTGCAGCTTTGGGATGAAATGTTCTGTAAATATCAATTAAATCCATCTGATCTAGTGTGTCATTTAAAGACACTGTTTTCTTGATTTTTTTTTGTCTGGAAGATTGGGTAAAGTCTTCCTCTATGTCAGTAAGGTGTTAAAGTCTCCTACTGTGACTGTATCACTGTCTATCTCTTCCTTAAATCCTCTGGAATTTAAAAAATATATTTAGGTGCTTTTATATTGGATGCATATATGTTTATCAGGGTTATATCCTCTTGTTGGAATAATCCCTTTGGTAGTATGTAGTGAGCTTCTTTGTAACCCATTAATTGCTGCCTCTCCCAAAGGGGTCAAGATGCTGGGTGAGAGCATTCTTTAGGGTAGGGCAAGCTATATCCCAGGGTGAGGGTGGATATTTAACTTTCCCCAGGGTTCTGCTGTTGGGAGGGGGTTGCGCCTCTCCGGAAAAATGGCTACTGCTATATTGGAGGTGGGGGTGACCTGCACAGGTATCCCGGCAGCCACTCGACTCTCCCAATTCCTTTCACCTCAATCTCAGGCAACTCCAGTCCACACCACTCTCCCTCCACTAAAACCTAAAGTGAGTGGATGGGACTGGAAATCCTATGCACCAGCTCTTTGAAAGAGTAGGTTTGTCTCAGGGAGGCTCAGACTCCCTGGCAAATAGAAGCCCTGCCACTGAATGCTGTGTGGACACCTTTCCCAGCTCTGGCTGTCCAGGCTTGGGAGCCCTGCTGGGGTTCGTGCCTCTCTTCTCTCAGGGGAACCCCCAGCAACCCAGTCACCCTTGACCTCCTGCTCCTAGGAGCTGGGCCAGCCCCTCTTGCAACCCAATCCTTTCTAACCAGTCTCAAGGTGGTTTCTGTTTTTCCTTGTTTAAAAGTCTCTTCAGCTAGTCTTCAGTTGATAATTCAGGGTGAATGTTCCCCAATTTAGTTTTAATTCCAGTTTGATTTTGGGAGGAGGTGCAAGACAGACCTACCAAGAACCCTGCAGGATAGCTGGCAGGAAGTCAGACTGTAGCCCTTGCCTCTTAGAGGATGACACGAGCCAAAGGAGAAAATGAAGAAATGAAAGACTTCCAGAGTGTTTTGCAAAGTGTTGCAGAGCTTTCCAGGTTTTTCTGATGAGAAGGTAGCTAAGAGGTGAGTGGCAGCTTCTTAATAAGAGGTGAGGGGTACCTTCTTGCAACCAGTTGCTACTCCCCCTTGGACAATTCTTAGTTGTCCCGCAAGACACAGCTCAAATGCCACTTCCTTAATGAAAGCTTTTTGACTCACTAGGCAGTATTAGTTGCTTTCTATATTTCTGCAGTAGCCCTTACCACATTTTGGGATAATTTATCTGCTTACAAGTCTGGTTGTTCTAAAAAACAAACTATGTGTGAATAGTTTAACTACACTGTTCATCACTTAAAAGATGTTAAATAATATCTATAGGATGAATAAATAAGTACCTAGATGAAGACCTGCTTCCTGGTGGATACTGAGAAAATGTCTCTGTATTTTTGGAAGACATTTTGCTCACCTTCCACTCAACTGAAACAGTTTGATTACTTCCTCAGTTCAATGCTCTGCTGAAACACACCATCTCTCATATATCCTGTAATATCCTCAATCTGCCACATGAACTTGAATACCTCTCTGGAGGACACACATGAAGTCTACTTCAACATGAAACTGCTTTTGTTATCTTCCTTTATAATTAGACTTTCTATATAACGGGGATTGCTAAATTGGGAAGAGTTAGAGCATGTGTGGGGGCAGAAAATAAGACTGATAGATTATATCCAGCTCAAAATTTCAGTCACTCATGAGATCTGTTGCAGACATGGCAGATGGTGAAATATTCTAAAAAAAAAAAATTCTCTGAAACCAAGGCAAAACACAACCACACATAAAATGCAGTGGTCAGACATGAACATGAGATAATATCCATTCATTTTACAAATATTTATTTATCATGTGGCTGTTCTAAATATTGAGGATACTATAGTGAATGGTACAGGCAAAAAATGTCTCTGACTTCTGGGAGTTTATATTCCAGTGGGATGATACAGATAGTTAATTGTATAGTAAAATGTATAGACATTGTGGAGAAAAACAAAGTAGAGAAGGAAAAATGAGGATGTCAGATGATTCTAACTTTAAATTGGTAAGTCATGAAAAGCAATACTGAGTTGGGATATTTAGATGAAGACCTAACAATGAGTGAGCCACATACATATCTGGGGTGGGAGGAGGTGGGGAGGTGGGCATTACAGATAAAGGGAACAGCAAGTACAAAGGGCCTAAGGCAGATAGGTGTCTAGCTTGTTCAGACAACAACAAAGAGGCCAGTCTAATAGGACTAGATCTGTTATGTTGAGACTGTAGAACATTTTAAGGACTTGGTATTTTACTTTAAGATAGGAAATTGTTGGAAGCCTATGGGCCAAAGAGTAACATCTGACTTTATTTTACAAAGACAGAGTGATCTACTCCATTTGGCAGCATCTTGAAATGAAGAGAAATTATTAAGTGAAGACAAAACTGAGCAAACTGACATCATAGTTCAGATTCTGTGTTAATTCTTCTTCCAATCATCCTGTGTACAATCTTCTCCTTTTCATTTATTCAACAACTCTTTATTAAGAATCGTTTTAGTGCCAGTCACCAAGACTATAGTGATGAGCAAGTTGGATACAGTAGTTTTCACTTTTATAGAACTTGCAGCATGGTGGGAAGACAGATATGAATCATAATACATGTAGTAACTTGGTCTAGGAGCACAAAGACATCTCTCCCAAGGAGGAGGTATCCCAGTAGAAGCAGCCAGGTGAGGGGATGAAGGATGTCCTCTGTAATGGTCAGACTGAGCTGGAGCCTCAGAGCAGTTGAAGGAAAGCCAGGAGAGTATGGTGTCTTTTAAATCTAGGGCAGAAAGAGGTGTCTTTGATATGCTATTGTTGTTTCCAGCCCTGAGTCCTGTCTTTGTTAGGTTGTTGAAGTTGCTGCATCAACTAAATTTCATCTTTCAGACTATCTCTTCTTTAACTCCAGAAAACAGTATTTGCTGCCTCATTATTGAGACAAGCTTCCTTGTCTGCCTCCTCCCCTCTTACTTCACCAAAATCAAACTAACTGTAGTCCTGTCTTTCCAGATGTCATGTGCAGCTTAGAGAAGGTCTCTGACTGCTTAAGACACCACAGAGAATAAAGTGGAGAGTTGATAGTTTTCTTTTCAATGAATTAAATATGTTGAGGTTATAAGAGTATTTCTTGGACCTAATGCTATTCTCTGGCCATTTATATTGGACCTTCATTTGCATATGTGAAGACTGAAGCTCAGAAATGTCTTTCTCAAGTATTAACAGTGAGCAAGGGGAAGTCAAGACTTAAACTTGAACCCCTTGTCTAACTTTCATAGCTCTTTGTTCTATCTCTCTCTCTCTCTCTCTCTCTCTCTCACACACACACACACACACACACACACACACACAGTACACACACACACAGAGTTCGGGTCTACATTGAGCTACCACAAGTGTATTTTTCCCAAATGATATTAATGGGAAGAGATTGGGAGAAACACAAACTTTTCCAAAAATAGTTTTGGAGAGACCATTAAAGCGCTGTTTGATCGCACTTACCTTTTGTGTCCTGTTTCTCTATTGATAGGCTTTGTAGAAACATAAAGGCAGACAAGATGCTGACTTGCTGAAGAATATCAACAGAACCAATAAGCCAACACTTAGCTAATATGCCACTTTATTTTAAAATCTAGAGGCTCAAAACCTAAGTTAACTGCTCCAGAACCATCGTTGCTTTCATTAACATATGAGTAAAATTGTAAGCAGGCTTGGTTATGGGGAAAGAGTAAGACTAAGATGAAGAATTTCTCTTTAATGAAACACACTATGGAGTTGTCACAGACCACAGATACAGGGATTATTTTTTTCAATATCTAAAATTAGTGAGGCAATATCCAGAAAAAGTTAAGAAGTCAACAGAAAGAAGCACAAAATGTGTAAAACAGATGAATGGCTAACAAATATTTGGAGATATGCCTTGTCTCAATAGTAAAATAAATGTAAATTTTAAAGAATGAGACCTGTATTATTGGCCAAAATTTTAAAATGCGGTAATATGGATTTGGAGCAGTGATCTAAGAATACACCTATAACCAGCAGTCTACTCCTGTGTATTGACCTCAGAACAGCGCTGGCTCAAGTCTGTCTGGAGACACATGCGAAGGTCACCACAGGACTGTGTGTGATACTGGACATGTCACAACGAGGATGGCCAAGCTGCATGTGGTGCATGCATGTTTTGACATTGTGGATTACTGCATATCAAGTGATGGCGGATCATAACACTGGACTTCAAGGTTGAGCTCTATAATGTATTTAATGTAAAGAGAAAACACACAAGAATCAGAAAACACTGTCTATTCCTCAGGGATACCTATTTACTCAATGATGTATATTCATCAAATTAGAGTGGGTGTTTGTCAGGGGTCTGAAGTCAGGATCAGGGATGAAGGGGGAAATAAAAATAGGCCCCAATAAGTGTCTTGATGACTGCGATTGGAGCTTAGCCTGACTGAGCAGTGTGCTATACTGAACTCTCAGGACCTGGGGCCCAAAAACAAAGAAAAAGAAAAGGCAAGGCATAAGATTTGGAGTCAGAGGTTGATACTTTCCATTTGAGCCTGGCCTCATGCACATGACTTAACTTGCAAGCCTCAGCTTTCTCATCTGTAAAACCAGAGTAATTAATGACTTCCCTGAAGAGATGTGGTTACTGCTGATTGAGGAAATGAATGCACCTTGCTTGGCACGTAGATATACAGTGAATGTTAAATTCCTTCCTCCTGTCCATCAGCATCTTCAGGAGAAGTGCAGGAGTTTGCCCTCAGACGTTAGCAGTTCTTAATCTGTGCCACTCTCCTCAGTGGGCAGTGCTGTCCAATGCACAGAGTCATACTGTCGATAGGACAGAATTGTCCTGGGGCTAAGTACACTGAAGAGCCACCTTGCAACATCAGGTTCCCACAACCCTTCAGCTCAGGATTGGCAAAGCAGTGCTGGTCTTCCCGGGTCCTTCCTGGCTTTTCTGCAGCCCAGCGTTCTGGATTTCTGTGCCCTTGTTTCCACTCTAGTGAAAGACTGGACTGCTCTTCTCAGAATCCTTAATTGCTTCTCACTTACTCTATCCAGACAGTCTGGAATTACTCCCAAACCCACATAGACTTTTAAAGGAGGTTTTGTTTTCTCTTTGATTATGTCTACTCTTACAGAAAGCCCCGCCCTACCCTCTCTCTCAGCAAAAAGTGAGAGAATCCTTAAATAGTTTCTCATAATCCTCAGGATAAAGTCCAAACTCCTTATAATTGGCTCATCTGCCCTTACTTCACCTGAATAGTCTCATCTGTCTCCACTCCCCTAAGTCCTTAAATTGTCTACTTAGGCCATATAAACTTCCTTTTGGCTCCCGTGTGTTCTGCTTTCACTTTAGGAGGTTTGCCCAAGCTGTGCATTCATTCACTCAACCAATTTTTGTTGAGCACCTACTATAGATCAAGGAGTGAAAAGATTCCACTCCTTCTGCATGGAATCTTTTTCCTTCCTTATCTTTGCCTAGTTATCTCTTCCTTCAGGACAAAGGTGAAACCTCACTTTCTCCCAGAACCTTAGCTAATCCCCTTCCTTTTGCAGGTTAGAGGCACTTGCTGTGAATTCCCATAGCACCCCATATGCCTCTTATCCTTGAACTTTTGTATAGTTTCTTTTACCTGATTATCCTTAGACTTAAAGTGCTGAGAGCACAGGCACCCCATCTGCTTTGATCACCTCTGTCTACCCAGCTCCTAGGTTGGCATATACCAGGCACTCGCAAATGCCTTTTGAGTATATGGCATATGCTAGTATTGCCTTGCTGTTCTAGATTAGGAAGGACCCTGGAAATACCTCAAGCTCAAGTCCCACTTTTATTACTCTAAATTTTTATTCAAAAAACGTTTTTGCAAGATATTATTCACATACTATAAATTTACTTTTGCAATGTGTGTAATTCAGTGGGTTTTTTTTAGTAGATTACAATGATGTGCAACCATTAACAGTATCTAATTCTAAAATATTTTCATCACCCCAAAAAGAAACCTAGTACCCGTTAGCGGTTGCTCCCTGTTTCCCCCTCTCTCCAGCCCTAAGCAACCACTAATCTACTTTCTGTCTCTGTGGACCTGCTTATTCTGGACATTTCATATCAAAGAATCAGTAGGATCACATAATATGTGGACTTTTGTGTCTGGCTTCTTTCACTAAGCATTCTGTGTTCAAGGTTCATACCTGTCGTGCATGTCAACAGCTCATTCTTCCTGTGACTGAGTAATGCTACATCGTAGGGAGAGACCTCACCGTGCCATTGCAGCCACCAGCTGATGACTGGAAATGTGGGCTGTTTCCACCTTTTGCTTCTTCTGAATAGTACCATTGTGAGCATTTATGTTTAAGTCTTTGTGTGAACGTTATTTTCAGTTCTCTGAGGTACTTACCTAGGAATGGAGTTGGTCACATAACAACTTTAATTTTTTTGCGCAACTGGCAAACTGTTTTCCAAATTGGCCACTCCACTGGTAATATACGACAGTTCAAATATTTCTCTATCACCACTAACATTTGTTATTTACCCCTTTCTTAAATTAAAAAAAATTAAAGTCCTCCTAATGGGTGAAACCCTTCTTTCTCTATAATATTTTGTGCCCCTTCATGGAAAAGGAGTTTGGGTTTGTTTGCTTGCTTGTTTGTTGGCATTTACCTTGGGCATGTTACTTAAACCTTGGTGAACCTCTGTTTCCTGTAAGGGCTAGTAATTTCTAGTTCATAGTGTTGTTGTAGGGGCAGAATGAGGTGGTGGGTACAGAGGACTTACCACTGTGTGGCACTGTCGGGACTCAGGTGACAGGAGCTACTCTGACTGTGGCTTCTGATAACCTTCTCCTCTTCGTCCTGGCATCTCCGTAGAGAGAGGACATGAAAATTGTTCAGCTCAGACTTTAGCTTGGTAGTGGCCCTTCAGTGGGAACATTGGGGCAGTGACCTCAGGGGTGGGGAGCAGAGCAGCAGGAAAGATAAAAAAGCCCTGGAGTTCAGAGGCCTCCCTGCTTCCTGTGCTCTGTCCACATCTGGGGACTGTCTGGGGTGAGGGAGGTCACACTCACAGGCTGCCCTCAGCAATGGTGTCTGTGGAGAGCACTGTAGAAACCTAACATAAAAGGACTGTGGTAAGTGGCATGCAAATATTTTTTAAAAAAGGGAATATTAAAAAATCCAGTGTTTAGGCTGCCCATCCTTCAGATGCTCTGGCAGGTCAGCGGGGAAACACTGTGAGCTGAGAGGAGTTTTTGCTGGCCGGTTGATTCTTTTCAGCATTTCTCTGCCATGCCAAGTCATTCAGCTCATAGTATTCCATCGATACTTTGTAATAGGAGCCTCTCTTCTTCCTCATCCTGCCAGGGGCCTTTGGGGAAACGCACCTCGTCAGGCTTAATGCAAAGGCAGCAGAAAGAAAGTTGGGGACTCGACCCTCTGCAGCTGCACTATCACTTTGGACGCCAGACTTCCTTTTTCATTAGGGATCAATAGCTCAGCCTCTAAAACCTGAGTGGCCTGGTAATGTACTCTCTCCTCCAGGACCCTGGGTTTCCCTGACCTCTGAACAGTCAGATTACAGGGTACAGTCACTGTATTGATATATGTTCCTTCACAGTCAACTGATTCAAACTCCTGATCAAAACACCCAATGTGCCTGCTAGGAGACTTTCAAAGTAGATGAACCCAGGCTTCCTGGGTCCTGTGAGGCTGAGCACAAAGAGAGGTTTTGCACTGTGCCCAGTGAGTTCAGGATACCAGGACAAGCAAGAGTGTTTAAGAACAAGTGAGGCCAGAGGAGCCTCCTCTCCAGTGCCTCTTGGAATTGCCACAGTACAGCCTACAGCATTTCTGCTGTCAGGTTTGGGTTACTTAGCCAAGAAGGGGAAATGGAGTTGGGAGGGTGACACAGAAAGAATCACGCAGCCCAGAAGGGGCCATGTTGACAATGACCGTGGGTGGCCAGGGCACTGCTCTATAAAATGTTTTTCCATCTGGAAAAAAAGAATTGAGGAGTTAGTCGAGTCTCCAGATCTGTGCTTATTGTCTTTGAGTAGCCACAAGAGGAAAAGGAATAGTAGGAATATTGGTCTAAAACTCAAGAAGGTCCCTTCCTTTTACCATTCCCTTCCTTTTTTCCTTCCTTCTTTCCTGGCCATGTGAAAAATGATGAGTCAGGAACCCACAGAGATGACTGGTGTCTTTTAGGTGTCTCAGACAGTATAGGGTCTGTGATATTTTCAGAAGAGGAGCTTATAGCTAGAAATATACGCAGAGATGCTGATTGGAGACAAGGGAGATTTATCTGATAGCATTTTTTAAAGAAATAAAACCACAGAAAGCTCAATGAAATATGACATTCTTTTCCAACTTCAGAGAGCTGAATTTGTTGGACTTGGATCAGGTTCCTTGATCCTTTTTTAAAAATGTAAGTTCACAAGTATTTTTAGGTGTACTTGTCCTTACACATTGGCATACCCACTCTCTGTTTTCAGAGTAAAAATTCAGATGGTATTTTGGTTAAGAGAGAGAGACAGGCGGAGGGAGAGAGAATAAAATATATTTGTTCCATATAGATATCCTGAAACAATCATCGGAACCACATTTGGGGACACCAGCTCTGTCCCCAGCAGTGGCCACAGCACTGGGTCTCTACTTGTGGGTGTAACAGTGCACTTGTGCATCTCAGCACCTCCTCAGTGTTTGATTACTCTGAACTTCCTCCTTTGCATGTTATGGGAGGAACAAAATGTGCAGGTGAGAGATGGGGCTTTTCCTTACCTTAGACTGAGGCTGAAGACCTGGTTGGGCATTAGGGTATTTATTTTCCTCCATTTATTTCAGTTCAACTCAGCCAGTTCGTATCTGCATCTAGGACTGAAAAAAAAAAGGCTTGGAAAGCACCAGTCTTGATATTGTGTGAAAAGATGCTTTTAGATTAAAGTATCATAGTTGGCTCTCTCGTAGACTTAACAAACCATAGAATTCTCAGCTCTACTGGTTCCCTATTCTTTGGGCTCCAACGACAGGTGATTCGTTTATTCTAAAAAGTTGTTTATAATGACCTTCAGCCAAATGGTAGCTAAATCTCACCCTGTGCAGTTAGAAGAGACTTCTGCAAGGTATTCTCTTGCATCCTGCCTTCGTGAGAAATTATTTTTCTCAGGGCTGCTCTGCAAAATAGCTGAGGGACGGTGGGGACCATACCAGTTGTGCGGTTTCTCAGCAGCTCTGGGAGGTGGCAGAGTTGAAGGCCCACCTCGGGATGACTGCAGATGCCTACACTGGGAACTGTGGCAGCATACTGCCTTCATGGGACAGGGTGAAGAAATAGGAGGGAAATCTCACATCAGAGAAGAGACAAGAGGGCAGCAAGAACATGTGACAGAGGTGGGAGAAACTATCTTACCATGCTGCCACCTGAGCGAAAGGGATGACAGTGAATTTTTCTTAGTCCTTCAAAATACATCTCTAATTGAGCCATTTTGTGCTCTGATTTTCTCAGGCAACCTAGGTACCCAACCCCTACCCTAAATACTGATTGGGTTAGCATCTTTCAGCTACTGAGCATCTTGCAATAAAAATAGTCCTTCACCTCAGGAAGGGGATACCCCCAAATGTATTGTTTGGGTGGTGGGATTACCTGTGTGTATTTTTCTCTTTTTTTCTACACCTTATATACTGTTGGTATGTTTCTCTTCTTTTCTTTTTTAACTTTATTGTTGAGAGCACTAAGGATTGCCCCCTTTTTTCCTCACATTGCCCTCTCCACCCAGTTCCCACCCTGTCCTAGTCCTGAACCACCCTATTGTCTGTGTCCATAGATAGTACACATATGCATATAAGATTTTTGGTTAATCTCTTTCTGCTCCCTCCTCCCCACTTCCCTCTGAGATTCATTAGTCTGTTCCATGTTTCCATGCTTCCGGTTCTATTTTATTCATCAGCTTACTTTGTTCATTAGATTTCTTATTTATTTTCATTTTTAGATGAAATTGTTGTAGATATGTATTTAATACCATTTTGTTATTAATATTTTTTACATTTTAAAAATTATTATTATTATTATTCCTCTTCTTAAAGAATACCCTTCAACATTTCATGTAATACTGGTTTGGTGATGATGAACTCCTTTACCTTTTTATTATCTGTGAACCTCTTTATTTGACCAATTCTAAACGATAGATTTGCTGGGTAGAGTAATCTTGGTTGTAGGTCCTTGTTATTCATCACTTTAAATATTTCTTGCCATACCCATCTGGCCTGTAAAGTTTCTATTGAGGAATCAGCTGACAGTCATATAGGTGTTTCTTTATAACTAACCACTTTTTTCTTGTTGCTTTTAAGATTCTCCCTTTGTCTTTAACATTTAGCATTTTAATTATGATGTGTCTTGGTGTGGCCCTCTTCTTTGGGACTTCCTGTGCTTCTTGGACTTGTAAGCCTATTTAATTCACCAGGTAGGGGAAGTGTTCTATCATTATTTCTTTAAATAGGTTTTCAATATCTTATTCTATCTGTTCTCCTCCTGGTACCCCCATAATTTGAATGTTTATATGCTTGAAGTTGTCCCAGAGGCTCCTTACACTACCTTCATATTTTTTATTCTTTTTTCTTTTTACTCTTCTGATTGGGTTTTTTTTTTTTTTGCTTCCTCATATTTCAAATGTTGATTTGATTCTCAGAATCCTTTACTCTATTATTGAATTCCTATAAATTATTCTTTATTTCAGGTAGTTGTATGCTTAATTTCTGACTGGTCTCTTTCCATGTCTTTGACATTCTCACTAAGTCCTTTGAAATGCTCATTAAAATTCTTAAGCATCCTTATAACCATTGTTTTGTACTCTATATCTAATTGTTTGCTTCTATTTCATTTAGTTCTTTTTCTGGATATTTCTTTTCTTTCATTTGTGACATGTTTCTTTTTCTTCATATTTTGGCTGCTTCTTTGTGTTTGTTTTTATGTATTGGGTAGAGTGGCTATGTGCCCTAGAATTGGGAGAGTGGCCTTGTGTATTAAGTTTCCTGTAGGGCCCAGTGGTTCAACCTCCCCAGTCACTAAGCTGGGCACTCTAGGTGAGCTCCTAGGTGGGCTGTGTGCACAGTCTTATTGTAGTTGAGCCTTGATTGCTGTTGGCGTCACTGGGAGGAATTGACCTCTGGGCCAATTGGCTGTGAAGACCAGCTGCAACTACAATGGAAGAGCTACTGTGCAGGAGACATTTCTATGGAGCAGGACATGCTTCAGTGGGGCTTTGGTGCTCACTGAGTCTACCCCCTTGAGTGTGTCACTTGTGGATGTGTAGAGTTGTAATTTGGTATGGTTTGAAGCTGCCCACCAGGTGCACTGGCTCTGGGGCTTCCTGGGAGGTACAAAGTCAGCCACTGCCTGGGGCCACCTGGAAGGAGCTACAGAGTGATCTGTAGATGACTGCTACTTGTGTTGGGCTTGGAAGTGCCCAGGTGAGGCCAAGCTGTGAATCAAAGCAGGCTACTGTTAATACTGGGTCTTTTAAAAAATATATATATTTTATTGATTTTTTATAGAGAGAAAGGGAGAGGGACAGAAAGTCAGAAACACTGATGAGAGAGAAACATTGATGAGCTGCCTCTTGCACACCCCCTACTGGGGATGGGCACGCAACCAAGGTACGTGCCCTTGACCGGAATCTAACCTGGGACCCTTCAGTCCACAGGCCGACGCTCTATCCACCGAGCCAAACCAGTTCCGGCAATGCTGGGTCTTGTGCCTCTATTTGTAGGTATAGAGCATGCTGATGCCAGCTGCTACTTATTTGAGAGATTTTTGGAAAGTCTGAAGCCTGAGCCAGGACAGGCCATTTATATGGAAAAGCACCTGCAAATAGTTTAGGTAGGGCTAAAATTGGATAGGGAGAATCTCAGGGAAAAACCATAGTGCAGCACACAGTGTGTGCCAGGCTGATGGAAACTCAGATATGACCTGCAGTCAGCTCAGGGGAGGTCTCAGCATAGGAACAATGACCCATGGGAGAAAGCTGCCCCCTAGTTCTTGCTCCCAAGTCAGATAATCTAGTTCCTCCCTATATATTCCAGCACTAGAGCTCAAAGGGAGTCCATGTAAGTTCATGCTTGGGTCTCCAGTAGTCTCCATGTCACTCAGACACAATCCCTACAGTTTTGGGTTTTTTATAGCCCAAAGTTATGGAGACTTCTCTTTCCAGCTCTGGAACCCTGGGTTGGGGGACTGGTGTGTGGCCAGGACCTCACAGGAGGCCTCTGCAGCTGAGAAATTCCTATGCCATATGTGGATGTCAGATCAGTCCATTCCACACCTCTCCCATCCTCCCAGTATCAATATGTTTCTTCTTTACTTCTCTAGTTGTAGGATTTTCATTCAGCCAGATTCAGGTAGTTCTGAATGATGGTTATTCTACATTTTAGTTGTAATTTGATGTGGTTGTGGGAGGCGGCGAGTATAGGCATTTACCCTATGCTGCCATCTTGGTTCTCTCAATATGTTTCCTTAAAATAGAAATTACTGTATTAAAAAACAAAAACCAAAAAAACCCTTCAGTTTTCCAAAAGCTCATTAAAGCTAAATAATCTCATATTCATCAAAAGATTGTTTAAAAATACTGTTTGGCGATTAAGTTGTTAATGAAGTAAAAACACATACATTAATTTTTCTACTAGGGAAGTGATTACAAATTCATCTTATATTTTGTTGAAAATATTTGTAGAAATGATGTTCTAACATTTTTTTTAAAGAGCTTTTAAAATGAGTGCTGAAAGACCTGGGGCTTGGAAAGAAATCCACATAAACTGGAGTTTATACTTAGACTTGCCATGTGCTTGGACTTTGCAATTATTTTCCCCTGAAAAAAAAGCAGAGGTGTGACAGTTCATGGTTCTGGAACATATATGTCAAATGGTACAACCTCATTGAGGTAGCACAGTCTGTGGGTGAAGATAGAAATCAGGTGCCATGTAGACTATTGATTCACTGTAATCCCGAACAGGTAGCACCTGTCCTCCCAGATCAGGGATGCTTCTGCTAGTAAACAATGCTCCTACCACACAGAATGACCTGGTTCAAAATGCCAACAGTCCGAGGTTGAGAAACTCTACCTTAGAAGGGTATGGGCTGGGTTCCTTGTTGGCTATGAGTTTTGGTGGAAGACAGAGCTGTGAGTTGGATGATTTTTTTTTTTTAGGATTGTTATAAGAGTTTATTTGAGCCAAAATTAACAACATATGCCTGGGAGCAAGACCTCAAATGCTCTTGAGAATAATAGTTTTCATTTTCTTTTCTTTTTATGAATTAAATCTTTATTGTTGAAAGTATTACATATGTCTCCTTTTCCCCCCATTGTCCCCTTCTAGTCCCCCGATCCCTGTCCCAGGCCTTCACCACCCTATTGTCTGTATCCATGGGTTATGCATATATGCATACAAGTTCTTTGGTTGATCTCTACCCACCCACTCACTCCCCTTCCCCACCTACCCTCTGACTTTCTGCAGTCCCTGCTATGCTTCTGTGTCTCTGGATCAATTTTATTAATCAGTTAATTTTTCATTAGATTCCACATATGAGTGAGATTATATAATATTTTCTTTCTCTGACCAGCTTACTTCACTTAGCATAATACTTTCCAGGTTCCTCCGTGCTTTCTCAAAAGATAAGAGACCCTTCTTTTTTTTTTTTTTACCGCTGCATAGTATTCCCGGGTGTAAATGTACCACAGCTTTTTATTTTTTATTTTTAAGCTCCTTCATAGCTCTTTGATTTTTTCCTTAAAAAACAAAAACAAAAACCTACAGGCAGAGAGTTGGAAAATGGGAGACATGAAAGAATTTGGGAAATTAGGATTAGTTTAATTTGAAAAAGTAAAAGTTGAATGCTCACTATTAGCCTTCAAGTATGGAAATTTTTTATTACATAAAGGATGCTAATAAATTATTCTCTTTTGGAAGCATTAGAAAAAGAAAGGGTTTACATTGAGGAGGAAAGATTTGGGTTCCATCCAAAAAGGTGTTTCTCTGTGTGTGACAATGATAAATTAGGCTAAATTGCTGAGCAAAGTTTTTAAATCACCTTTCACAGACATCCTTTAGGAAGTGAATGAAGTAGTGCTCATCTGTCTGGGGTGGTGGGGACAGCCTTGAGCCCAGAGCAGGGTCCCTTTGATTCTGGGAAGCCTGTGGTTCTCTTGTCTTATTATTTATATGAAAAATGTCACTATTGCTATTATTTTTGCTTAAGAGACAACCTTTCCTTTTCATCTGCTCACCTCATCCATTGTCTACCCACACTTGTATTAGACATTTCAGTGGTTGCCGATCCTCTACTTGCTTCTTTCTGCTCATCTCTAGTTTTATCTCTTGGCCTCCTAGATCACTGTCTGTCCTCCTAGATCATTGTCTGTTGGTTGAGAGTTTTTCAGGACTGGGATTCACATCAAATGCTGCCCTGTAATTGTGACCCACCAGGGTATACACAAGAAGCTCATCACTGTTCCAGCCCACGATGTGACTGATACTTTGGCTCAGGAAACTTTGAGTCGCATTAGCATTGAATTTTGCTTTCTTATTGGATTGCAATCCGGTATCTAATTTGCTGACCAATATTGTTATCCTTCGATCTTTCTTGATGTTCCTCCAAATCTCTCCTGCCTGCCAAAGTTCTGTGATGGAGGTGATTATTTCCCTTGGAAAGTATTTTCCGGATGGATTTGATTTTGTGGTCTCTGCCCCACATTTGTTAAAGAGGAGGGTGGAAGTGATTCAATGCCATTTTCCTGCAAAGTTTTAATGAGAAGAAAGGATATATAGGATCTTTTTCTCTCTACAACCTTATGTCTTCCAATTCCAATCAAGGGTTTATTTCCAAGCATCTGGGGCACAGTACTTATGTACCTGTGTGGCCCACTTATCTTCATTTAGAGAAAATTCTGTGTCATGACCAAAGACTGTACCTTTCCCCAGGCCAGCCATCTTACAATGTTTTTGCCTGGCCAACGTTGGAGACTTTGAATACATTTGTGTAAGTTCGCTTCTGAGAGTACCTGTCTTTCACACAGACAGTAGCTCATTTGTGCCATATTTCCTGGTGGGCTGTTTTTCCTAATCCTACTATTCAGAGTGCAGTCTTTGAAGTCACTCTGGCCTTGTCCTCATCCTTATTCTAACAGTCACTGTGTGACCTCAGGTGACTTACCTAACTCATCTATGCATCATTTTTAAAATGAGGTCAATGATAATAATGACCATAGAGAGTGCTCATGAAGATCAAATGAGATAAATTACTTAAAACAAAGCCTAGCACCAGTAATCACTTGGTAAATGCAAAATAGTTACCCAAAGAGCTCTGAAGTAACACATCGGAAGAGCTCTGAGAAACACATTGGAAGCTGAGATGTCAAAGAACCTCTAGGTTCCTACATGTCATTACAGTGAGATCAACTTCTCACCCATTAATTCATCTAGACAGGCCCAACTGTGAACACAGTTGTGATCTTGAACAGCTACGCATCCATGCGCCCTGTAGAAGAGTACAAACAGCAGAGTGAGGGTCACAGTCCTGGGACAGTGTGCCGGTCTGACTCACTGTATAACTCTCCCTGCCCTGTTCTTTGTCACTCTTTCCAGGTTGGCATTCTGACAGTGTGCCACTCTTCCCTCCTAGTCCCTGTTGATTAATCAAGTCCAATTTGGTGGGCTCTGCTTTCAGATGTGGTCTAGAAACCATCTCTTTGTCCCTTTTTAGACCATGGCACTTAGTGTTGCTTGGCCTCTTGGAAGTTAGGAGTATTCCACTTGTCTAGATAGTAGAGAAACTGGTCCTCTGTTTCCTGGGTCCCAGATGCTGTACTTGCTTACCATCTGCCAGCTTGGGACCCAGTCCTTAAAGCAACATCAGCAGTTTCTTAGAATGTCATTGTGGAGGTGACCTGTGCCTTTGTTCCTTCCTTACACCCCGGCCCTTTTCTTGTCTGCACCATATATGGGAGGAGATTCTCCAAGTAGCATATATGAGGACATTTTTGTGAATTAGGAATATTTATTGTAGTTTTTAAAATTTTTATTTAGATATATGTGTATGAGAGCTTGGATCTGTCTATGTGAGGCTGGGTTCTCAATACACTGCACAGCTACTTTGATTCACAACCAATGATATACGGGTTGTCCTTTAATGTTAGTAGGAGAATTCAAGGGTATCATACCCCAAAATAAAACTAGGATATGAAGAAGGGCTGAGGGGGCTCGATAGTCCCAATTACTGCAACAGTCCAGGAAGCAAAAGCCAAATAAAGACAAGGAGTGCTGGGACAAAGCCACAGAGACTCAGCGGCACTCCGTAGACCCTCTCCTGCTGCACAGCACCCCAGCTCCTGATCTCATCCCAAACTTGCAAAACCTCTACTGGCCCAAAAAAGCTCTACCAACCTAAGAATCCCCAGGATATGTCAAATTTGAGCTGAAATCAGCATCGACTCTCATGTGCTTATCCATAGCAGGTCAGTCTCAGCATCTATAGCTCATAGACCACCAGAAGCAGAAAAGATGAGCTGCAAGCCTGAGTCAGGTGCTGTATGTTCCTGTCAGGACTTGCTGACTCCCATTTTTTTGAATTTTGCACTAGCTAAGGTATTTTTATTGTAGTCCTTAGACCAGCAGAAAATCCAGCTCTGTTGACTTCTGGGTATATCAGTTCCACTTTAACTCCAGTCAGGAAATTCTTCACTGATTGTCAATGACCATGGAGGATCCTAGGACTTTATAGATGGAAAGTGCAGTTTCTGGTCTCAGAAAGGTCTACATGAGGAAAGAGTACAAATAAAACACCTCTGGTTCCACTTGCTCGGTGCCTGCGGGGAGCGAAAGGAAGGAATCATGCTATCTGCCTGGGCTGGTGCCAGGTGAGATGGAAGGGGGAGGATGGAAAGAGAATCAAGAAGGCTTCTTGGAGGAGGCGAAAAGCTGAAACACAAGTAGGAGATACTCTGGCAAACATCCTGGGAAGAGGGGAGAGCAAAGGGCATGCATGAAGGCCGGAAGTTGAGGGTCCGTGGTACGTTTTCAGAGCTGCTGAGAATTCTGTGTGGGTAAAGTGAAGGGCTGGAGAAGGGTCTGGCAGGGAGAGGAAGGGAGTGACAGGGGTGAGGTTGGAGAGGCAGGCACTATCAGGCAACCCTGGATGGATCTCCTGGGCCAGGGAGATGATATGGAGCTTTTTATGATTTTGCAAAACCTCCTTTTGGCCATAGTGTGAAGAAGGGATTGGCATCTGGGAGCAAAGCCAGGTCCATTGAGACCCTTCATTCTAAGATGGTCAAAGATGTTCACCAAAGAGAACCAAGGCTCCCATTTCCCACAGGGATGGAAACGCATTTAGCGTGTCAAAGAGGACAGTTAATGATGGTCTGGGACACCAAGCCAAGTTTGCTCCATGCCCATGGTTGGGAGCTCACTGTTCCTGCACTCTTTCTGGTTAACAAAGTAAAAAAGGAAACACAGCTTCAGCTATGGGATATGTGAAAATATCTTGTGAAAGAAAGCAGCCAGAAAATCTCAGGCAGAGAGCAGAAAAAGGAAAAATTTGCAGCTAACAATGGATTATAACAAAAATTCGAACCCTTGTCAGAGAGGATGTGTCTGACTCGCTGTGCAACAGGGAGTTAAGCAGAAGGGGGGCATGCAGCTACCTGCTGACAAGAAAGGGACAGGGGAACTTCAATAACCTCCATTTAACTCGTTTCAGTTTGTATTTAAGGATAACTCAAAGAATCTAACCAGCGTAGAAGTGGATGTTACTAGATCAGTTGTCACCATCAGTGGTGATTCACTTGGAGGCTTGGTTATAAAACAAAGTTGAGGCTAAGAAATGTCTTTGATGGTATTGTCTTGGAGTACAAAGAGTGTCAGAATTTATTGAGGGCTGACATTTATGAAGCACTTAGCATGTGACAAACACCATTCTCAGAGCTTCACATGTCACTTATTTAATCCTCAGAGGAGCCCAAGAGGTAGGTTGTATTACTAGTGTCCCCATTTTACAGATGATGAAATCAAGACACAGAGCTTATGCAGCTTGTCCAAGGCCACACAACTAGTGAACTGGAGAGCAAGGGCTGAAATCCAGGGGGTCTAGTGGTGGGTCCACTGTTGACCATCCAACTGAGCATTCTCTGAGAATGGTCCAATTGCCGGTGAGCCAATTCGATTTAATGGAAAAGGATGAGCATGCTGGTTAGAGCTGCTCATGGGCCACATTTGACAAATTTGAATGCATTTGGGATAACAGGGTTGTAGGGAAAAGCCACACAGCAAACACTGAAAACAAGAAATCTCAAAGCAAAACAATGGACTCCGTGCAGCTTTGCTGGAGGCAGGGAGCCTGCGCCTCCTGCGGAGGATGTGTGGGCGGGAGCGCTGGGTGGGAGGAGGGTCAGCTGCCAGGAAGAGCTCATGGAGGAGAGCAGGTGCCAGCACAGCAGGGGATGCGGAGCAGGCGCTCTGCCATGTTGTCTCCCCAAAGCCTGTCTTCAGGACCCCGCCCTGAGGTGGGAGCCCAGCCATGTGGGACCAGTTTAGCCCTGGCCCCGGACAGTCAGGAAGGTGTGGTCACAGAGCCACAGAGCTGTGGCTCAGCAGAGCCCCCAGAGTCACCTGCTGCACTCCCTGTCCAGTTGTGACCGCATCACCCAGCTCAGAGCAAACACACCAGTTTTCTGTCCTTACAAACCCTGAGAATATCTTGGAGAAGAAGTGCTGCGTCTTTTGGTAGGCAGGGTTTTGTGAAGTGGCCCGTGTTTCTTTACATGCTGAGGCCTCTGGTCCCCTTGCTTGTTCATGGTCTCCTAGACAATGAGAACTGGAAGGAACCCTCTACTTTCAACTCCCTTACTTTACAGAGGTAGACACAGTCTTGGGGCAAGAGGCGCTCAGCAGGGCCATCCACTGGTTGGTGGCAGGGACAGAAGTGGGTCCGGTTCTGCGTCCAGCCCAGCACCCTTGACCGAGCCAGTGGTACTGACGCTCTGCTTTCAGGAAGTGCTCAGTACAGATGAATTGGCCAGTGACGGGTAATTAGCAGCATCTCTTTTTATTTGTTTTCCGGTCTGTTTGCTGGTTTTCTGTTTCCCCTTTTCTCTCCCCACTCACCCTCCCATGTCTGACATCTTCATGTTGTCCTCCTTGTCCTCAAGTTCCTTATACTCTCCTCTCCTGAGTTGTTGCTGCTTCTTTTCTTCACTTTCATAGTTTTTATTCCTCTCCTCCTCTCCCTCACCTCCCTCTACACCAAACTCCCTCCCCTCCCCCTCTCTCTCTCACACACACACACACACACACACACACACACACACACACACACGAACGTACACACTCCCCCTAGCTCACGGTCCTTCTCTGGATTTATAGAGAGACAGAGACAGACTGGCTCTGTCCTCCCCCTCAGGAGTGCTGAAACCAGTCCATCTGCTGTGAATCTTGTTACTATTTGAAATTTGGTCTTATGGAGAAAGAAAGAGGCTAGGATTCCTATATTTTCTTACTCTTCTCTTTAAACACAGGGAAGTAGATGTTTCTCACCTAATAAGCAATTCATAAAAACTTGGCAGGGAATAGGAACGCCATATTGACATCCCCTTTTAGGGAAATTAGTGTAGTGCCTTTGCAGACAGGCACATCATGAATTTTTGATGACTGAAGTGATGCATGCTAGTTGTGGCTTAAGCACTAGCTCATGAATCTCCATGGAAATCCGTCTTCCTTCTTTGAGTTATTTTGCCATGTCAGATTGTAGCAGTTTTGTCAGTAGGAAGGCTGAGGCTAGAGCAATCCGTCATTAACCTCGGGGCTAACGGCTGAGTGTAAGGGAGGCTTGGGCCCCCAGCCCCAGACTTTCAGAGAGGGGCTGTAACTGCTGAGGCCTGCAAGAGGGGGGAAAGGGCAGTGACCAGAGCTTCTTCTAAGAATACATTCTGTACTAATGGCCCTAGAGGGGAATTGCCCAGCCAGGACTTCTCAGCAGTACCTTCCCTTCCAACCTGGACACATTGGGGTGACTTGCTTCAATGCAGGTGCTATCTTTCTTCCTTTTCAGTCCTCACATGCAGGACTGATGTCACTCAGCATCCTCAGCACCCCAGGAGCACCTGTACACAGCTCATGGTCTGCTGTCTCTATGCCCACTCACAGGCTCACCCACCCACTCCCCTTCAAGTCTCACTTTCCGGATCCACTGGCCTTTTTCCCTAGGGCACACGCAGGGTTAGACTTCTGCAGGGCAGTCTTGTCTCTGTCCCATCCAGTATGCTGCAGAGGCCAGAGATGAAGGGGACTTTTATTCCATCTCAGTTTGGGTGGGATGGCCTCCCTCAACCCCCGCCCCTTCTCTCCCCACCCCTCCTCCTCTGCAGACCCTGCTGCTCTCCTCCCTCTGACCCAGGAAGACTGTAAGGCTGCCCCATCCTACTTCGCAGCAAGGCTTTTTTTTTTTTTTTGAAAATGCACAATGTCATTTTGAAAAGCATGGGGTCCTGGAGAAAGGCAGTGTCTTTTTGTTTTAGTCTTTTAGATCTTTGCCTTTGTGTTTTTATAGTTGGTGAGGAATGTCCTATGTCAATCCCCTCAGGAGGCAGAGCCATAGCTGTTGGCTAGCATAGGTTGGCAATGCTGTCAGAGCTGGGGAATCCACTCTTCTTTTCCCCAGGCATCGATTTCAAACTGCAGACCTATTCCCCTCTGGCTCTAACTTCACAGGACTGAATTATTGGGCCTTTTTCTGGAGATACATAAAGACATCTTAAGACTTCTTGAAGGAGGGCCAGGGGGTTGTGGAGAAGAGCACCGCTTTCTTCTGCCTCTCAGCTCTTTCTGCCCAGTCTTCCCGGAGCAGGACGGACCTCTGGATGCATGTGGAGAAGTGGAAGGGGTGGGTTGTCACCATGACATTTTGGAGTCAGGAATGCTGAACACTCTGCTATGCTGCTGCAAGCTGCACTGTAAAAAGCTGCCCCACCCCAAAGGCTAGGTCGCCACACAATCCCACAGGCATAAAGATAGAATCCCTGTGGAGGCCAGGATTCCAGCCCCGCCATTTGAAGGAGAAAGCCAGCCATGGCCTAGAAAGAAAATGGTTTGCTTAAGGTCACAGAGCTGGAGGCAGAGCTGGGGCAGAGCTGGGACAGGAGTCCAGCCCTGGGTTCTGAGCCCAGGTGTCGGGCTGTGGAGGGATGGGGATAAGAGGACCCCCGGCTGCAGGAGCAGGCCTCCCAGAGCAGGACCTGGGCAAGCCATGGCGGCGGGCTACTTGGTGCCTGTATCTGTGATTCTGAAGTTGAGCTAACGTGTCCCTGGGCTCAGTGCTGTCGGCTGATTTGGCGCTGCTGCTGTCCTTGCAGGGAGTGGGTTTGCTTGCTTTGTTCAGATTTTCTTCCTCCCTCCAGGAATCATGCAAACAAGCCTTGTGTTTAGGAGCAACATGAGTTAGCTTATGAAACACCTTCCCTTGGGCTGCAGGAAGGGCTCTCTTGGCGAGGGCCCATGTGGTGGGATGAAGGGAGGATGGAGGAGAGGCGCTGGGTGGGTGGGCAGCAGGGGGCTGGGCATCTCTCCTTAGCTCCTGCTCTGTGGTGCTAGGGCTACCATTGAGACTTCTTGCTCAGCCAGCGCCTGTCCTCTGCCTCCAGTGTTGTTGCAGTCACGGCCTCTCCCAGTGAGGAGCCAGAGCTGCTGGGGGAGTCTAGATGTATCAGTCAGTGTCCAGGTAGGAAACAAACAGCACACTAAAATGAGGCTGAGGAGACTTTAATAAAGGGATGCTTTGCTTGGTAGCCATCAGGGTGAGGGTACCCATGGTCTCTCCCGTGTAGGGCTCTTGTTTTTGCTAGGGAGAATCTCCAGTGGTTGGGTATTCCTCCTCTAGATTCACTCTCCGTGCTTCTCACCTGCGTGCCACTTCCAGCTGGTCAGCAATGCACTGCCTGAGCCACCCGCTCTGCCCCAACTGAGGGCAGCAGGAGAGCAGGGCTGGGTTCTTGTCCCCTGAGGGTCTTACTGGTTGGTCTCTTCCTCCCCTGAGGTTGTAGCTCCTATTGGGGGCCCTCTCCACACAGCTGTGCCTCTGGGTTTCAGGAACTCTTCTTTCCCCTCATCGTTCAGGATGGAGGACATGAGGAAGAGAACCCTGTGTTCTCAGGGAACCCACAGGCCTGTGCTGTGCAGGGGTGACTGCACACCGAAGGCCTGTAGTGCTTGGAGTGTGGTGCAGCCTCCCAGCTGTCTGCAGAGAGGCGGGCAGGCTTCTCAGGAACAGGGACACTAGACTGTCTTGACTAGATCCGCTCACAAGGTTGGTGCCAAGCCATAGGCAGCAGGAGCAGCACACGCACAGGCCCCACTGCGAGGGGCAATGACGAGGCACAGTAACAACCCCAAGTTCTTTTTTGATGGCAAATGGTAGAAACCAAACTTCACTAAAATGTCCAGGGGCTGCAGGCAGAACAGGCTTCCGGCGCTGAACACACTCACCAGGCCTGTCCTGCTGCCTGCTCTGCTGTCCTCAAGGTTAGCTTGATTTCAGACAGGCTCTTTCCGCTGCAGAAGGTGGGCAGCAGGAGGAGGAAGGCAGGTAGTTTCCAAACCACTAGGCTCACGTATTTTGTTTAACTTGTGAATCTAGAGAAAGACATGTGTACACTTTTCTCCCAGTCTTTGTATGACAAGTATTATGAGATGTCATCCCTGCTTACTGAGACTTTAATAAAGGGATGCCTTACCCTCAGTAAGGTCGGGGTCAGGCCTATTCTTGGGCAGGTTGCAGCCCCAGAGGCAGACACCTGGACCGCATAGAGAAGGTTCCCACAGGAAAAAGGCTTTTTACCTGAAGAAAAGGGAATGGCAAAGCATCTGGGAAAACAACAACAACAAAAAAATGTAGCTCCTGCAGCCCATTGTATTGGATATAATTGGGGAGCAGGGTGTGTAGGTGGGTGTGTGAGAGCAGGGGTTTTGGGTGCTAGGAGCTAAATAGGGTCCAGATGATGACAGTTTTCCCCATGAGCAGTGGGGGCCCCTAAAGTGTTTTAAACAGAGGAAGTACTTAGTCTGAACTGTATTTTTGAGGCTAATTTTTTTAAAGCAAAGCTACCCTCCCCTAAAAGGTAACATCTTTTAAAAGCATATACTACTTTCCAAAGCCGAAAAGAAATTCAATTGGCAATCTCTGCTATTTAAGTCTCTCTGCTTTGCTTCCTTCCCAAACCATTGTCTGACATGCATATTTTCAGTTTGCACTGGAATCCTTACCTATGCAGGGCCTGATCCTTTTAGTTCAGGGCTGGAGGGCCAGGGCTAATGTGCCTGATTGCTGGGCCGGGCTCCAGTTCAGCCGTCTCTATGGAGCCAGAAGCACTTGCAGGCTGGGACCCTGACAGGCAGCCTCCTGGTGGGCCTGTGAGTCACACTAGGCGCTGTCACACTTGGAGCTGGCGCTAAGCCACACGCTCGCTACCCCCCCAGCAGGCAATCGCTACTGACACTGTCTAATTGCACAATCACTTTTCATTTGTCAAGACCCACCTGTCTCCATGCAAAATAGAGACTGACAGTCGGTGGGGTGGGCGTGGATCACTGCGGAGGAAGCAGAGACATTTTGCTGAGAGTGACTGCTGGAGCATTGGCAGCAGAGGCTTCTGGGAGAGTGATGGCAGGGAGAACAGCTTACAGACCTGGACTGCTTGGGTTCAACTCGAGGCACTGGCCCTTACTAACACTGTGACTCAGGCAGTTGCTCTGACTTCCTTATCTGTGCGGTGAGCTAAGAATCCCTAATCACAGGCGGCAGGCAGATTCGGAAGGTGCCTGGCCAGGGGGTGCTACCTGTTACCAGTGTTACGCTTTTCTGGCCTTTTCATTAGACAGATCCCTGCTTGTGATTGGATCGGGTGCTGGACCATCTGTGGGTCAGGTTAGGGGACCAAGCCTGGGCAGTGTTGGCAAGAAGGTTTCACCATGGCCATGGGCTCTGCGGGCGCCTTCTCACAAAGGACTTCCCTCTCACCGCAAGTGCCCTGCCAGCCTGGAAGAAGTAGAGAGAATCCCAGAGCTGGAAGGAGTGGACCATTGATTCGGTTTTCAGAAATACTTGGTGGACAGATATTTTCACAAGGTCCTTGATTGTTAAGTTGGGCTCAGATTGGAAACCTGCGCATCCTAATATATCACTTCTCCTGGGGTCCTATACGTGGAAAATGATCCTTATTAACCCAACAGAGGTTTTTTTTTTCAGGTTGCTTCTTTTTATTCTAGTGTTGTGACTTTAGGGAACTTTTAAGTGATCAGTCTCTTCTACTTTAGACCAACTGAGAACTAGAGCTTTACAGTTGGAAAGACGAGGGTCCCATGATTAGCGTTTTTAGTGATAAAGCAGAATGGGAGGATAAGCCTGGTCTTGGGGTCATGATGGGGCTCCTGATATTTTCACCCTGAATTAAACTTGCTGGTGTGGTCACAGGCAGAGTCATACACACTCAGCCTCGCTGCAGGGTCAAGTCTCTCAGCACGTGACAGAGGAGGGAGGAAGAGAGGCAGATGTGCTCTCATCCCATATCAATATGTCCTCATCAACACACCTGTTCTTCCCAGCATTCCCACCTCAGCATGTGGCACCACTGAACCCTCAGCCACTCAGGCCAGAAGCCTTCAGTTCTCCCAGATTCCTCTTTTCCCCTCTCACCTTACACCTAACTCTGTAGAAGCTATGGTGAATGTATCCCAGTAAAATATCTCTCACTTCCAACCTTACCTTAGCTCTAGCATCACCTTCACCTGATCCAAGCCACCCTCATTGTTTTTGCTTGCTTGGTCAACCTAAATATATCCTCTCGGCTGCTCTCTTTGCCTGGGCTCTCACAACACAGCAGCCAGAGTGATGGTTTAATACTATATATAAATCAGATTGTGCTGCTCTTCTGGTCCAAACTCATAGTTTCCAATTAGAATCAAAATCTAAGCTCTATCTTTTTTCTCTGAGGCTCTTCCCTGACCTTACCTGCTCCCACCACCCCTGCTCATACTGCTTCAGCCACTCTGCCCTTCTACTTGAGCACTGTAAGCTCAGTCCTGCCTCAGGACCTTTGCACGTTCTATTTCCTCCCCTTACACTCTCCCCCGTGATCTTCCATCGTCATTTTATTCAGGCCACTGCTCAGCTGTTATTCAGAGGGGCTTCCCCTGACTACTCTTTCTAAAATAGCTACCCTCTCTGTTACTCTCTTTGCCTTCATCTTTTTAAAATTCACTTATCACTGCTTGACATTATATTATGCATTTGTAAATGCTTGTTTAGAACTGTGTTTTATCTACTGCTGCTTTCCCGTGCCTAGCACAGGGTCTGACATAGGGTAGGAGCTCGGCAGATGGGCGAGTCTGAAAGACACAACCCAGAATGGGCTTCTCCCGGGCGCACTCATCGGTGCAGCCATTCCTCCCTGTGGTGCCAAGGTAGGAGGCAGCTCCTGGCCTGAGGTTCAGAGCGTGCAGTTTAGCCCTGTGAGCCTTGTTGCGGGCCCCTTTTTACAGATGAGAGAACCCCTAATGCCAACTTGGGTCTCTGTGCTCTTAACTTCTCCGCTCTATTGCCTTTTGGTTCATGTACTTATCATAGCTTTTCTTTTCTAAGCTCCTCACAGTCCTATGAGTGTGCATTTTACAGTTCAAACAGATGGTGTTCAGGGGGTTAAGTGACTTTCCCAGGATCACGCAGCCTGGAGGAGCAGAGTGGAACTTGGATGAAGGCGCTTGACTGGAAGCCTTTGTACTCCACCCCTGCTCCCCAGCTATGGCCACTCCTTGGGGAGCAGAGGCCACCAAGGGCTCAGTGTGGTCACGAGTATTGCTGAGATGGGTGCAGGTGTTAGCTCTTTGTGCAGGCTCTGTGTGGCTCACTTGCATTTATTGGGCACTTGCTATGAGCCAGATCCCTGCTAGATTGTGGGGATGTAGAGTTGAAGATATGCCCTAGAGTCAGTGCAGTGGGGGAAACAGCAATTTCTGTAATTACTGCAGTGTGGTAGGTATTGCAACATGGACTGCCTAGAATGCCATGGCATGTGGGAGGGACGGTTAACGTGGCCTGTGAGGTTAAGGAAGGCTTCCAGGAAAGCTTGGGATTGAGAGGATGGGTGGACATTATCCTGTTGAAGGGGAGAGAAGGGTGAGCTGTTTGTCTGAGAGTCACGTGCAGTTCGCTATTTCTAGATGAGATTGTTGAGTGAAGGAGTGGGATCGGATGAGGCTAGAGAGACAGACACATATTGAAGGGCTGTGAGTGACAAGTAAGACAGCTGAGACCAAGTCCTGCGGGCAACGAGAAGTCTGACTGACTTGAAGAAAGCAGGCAATGTGATCAGACGTGCCTGGGAGACTGATCACTCTAATTTAATGAGGAAAGTAAATTTGGGAAGGAGCCAGAAAGGAGACAGGACAACCACCAGTATGGGATCGCTGCCACAAGTGAGGCTCAAACATTTTCAGGCAAAATGAGCTGGTCACAGTGTAAAGAAAATATGGACCCCAGGCACCAGATCAGCCATGAGCATGATGCAAGCCCATCACAGATGCTTCAAAGGTGCGATGACTTCACCTCTGAGCTGGTGGTCTCTGAGGAGGAGCTTAGCAGCTGCAGCCCTGCAGCCCTTGCTCAATGCATAGCCTCCTGCTGGTCTGCAGCCGTGGGTCTGCCCTCCATTCTCTCCTTGTGACTGCAGAACTCAGGGGTGCTGGTTCTTTCTGCACACCTTCACCCAGAGTGTCCCTCCCCAGCTCTCTGACCATCGTGACTGGTATTGACTCCTCCACCTTCCTGCTAGGTTTCTACTGATACCACCAGGAACCTCAGGGAATCCAGGCTTCTGAGCAGAAGTGGCTGACAGAATCTGCAGGAACTCCAGAACGACAGCAGCATTTCAGGTTTTCTTCTGGGCTGCAGCAGACTCTTTGGGTGGAACCTGAACAGGATGTACTGTCTCTTCAAACTTTGTTTATCTGACCACTAACAAAGTTGCATGGATGAGCTCATTAATGATAACAAATCCTTAGAAACACAGCCTAAGTTGCTGTTTGTTTTGTCAAATTGAATTGAACCACCATAAAACTTTCATTTTTTAGGGATATAGTGTAAAATAAAATAATCATATATAATAAAAGCCTAATATGCTAAGTGTCAGTCATCCGTTCAACCAATCAAAGCACGATATGCTAATGATATGCTAAGGCTGCTTAATCGCTCACTATGACATACATTGACAACCAGGGGACAGACAGTTGACCTGTCAACCAGTTGCTGTGACGTGCACTGATCACGGGGGAGGGAGGGACAGACATTCCAACCAGTAGGTTATCTTGTTGCTATGGTCCAGCCCATCGGGACTGAGCTAGTTGGGTTGGACATGCCATGGAGCCCTCCCATGATCCCTCCCCAGCCCCGATCATGTGCCAGTGGGGTCCCTTGGCCTGGCCTGCACCCTCTCGAAATTCTGGACCCCTCAGAGGATGTCAGAGAGCTGTTTTTGACCTGATCCCGTAGGCCAGGCTGAGGGACCCGACTGGTGCACAAATTTGTGATTAAAGCAACCAAAAATGTGTTTAATTTATTTACTTCCTCAACTACATAAGTGAACTTCCTCAGAACCTCTGTTGTAAAGCGTCCATCAGAAAAGTGGTGTGGCCAGTATGACAGTGCATGCCCTTTTCCACCCCACACCAGACACTGCAGGGAGGCACCTTCCCTGGTACCCTAGCATCTCCTCACTGCCTAAGGAAAAGCTAAAGTGTAAACATATACTGTTAGTCATTTATTTTGCATCATTCTCCATAATGCAAAAACAAGCTTGGTTTCTAACACTTTGGCAAAAGATATAATATATGCCTGGTCGTGAAAGATCTGGAGTCTGAGTCCTGGCTCTTTTGATTAAGACCCTACCAGCTACTTAGTCTCTCTGAGCCTTAATTATTCATCTCTAGTCAGGAATCGTAAGAGTCCCTGCCCAAAGTATTATAAAGATGAAATAAAATAATGTGACTAAAACTACCCTGTGTGGTACACAGGAAAGGCATAAATGTCATTAATAATGATAATAGAAATCATCATAATAAAACATAATAAAAACTTCAAAACATTTTACTTTGAGGTTAAGACATAAGATGTTAGTTCCATTTTAGAGTTTGAAAAATCAAGGCTTCTGGCCACAAGTCAGAGGTGACTCCTAAAATGAGAAACAGGACCCAAATCTCCAGGAAAGGGACACTTGCACTTTCAGCTCCATGTGCCCCATCTGGGGGCTCCTTCACAGTGCCACACCATTGAGGGGAGGGCTGTGGACTTGCCCCAGGTCAGGAGAGGCGGAGGACTTGGCAATCGGAGAGGAACCCTAATGAATCAAGAAGGTATGGATTTTTGCAATGAGATATATGCTATCTAGAATCAACATGGAACAAAACAAGGTGTGTGTCTTCTCCTCGCTAAAGTCTTGAGCCCATCCTGGGCTGAACAGAGTTACAAGGCACTTTTATCAGCCCCCTTGACCTGTGACACTGCTGCCATAGTCGTCTGAGGGCACATTTCCATAACCTCGCTGTCATTAGCCATTCCCTCTCCAGCTAGTCATTGCCTACCCGATTCCCTCTGATTTACTTTCTTAAACCCTTTGATTTCATGTCCAGTGTCCTTTCTAGGACCCCATGCTACCTGGTGTTGCAGAAACATGTACTTGCTCAAGATCATGAATGGCCTAGTCTATTGCTCCTACCATCAGGATATCATTCAGCTCCCACATTCAACTTCTTTAGAGCCATTTCTCTGAAATAATCAACTGTTCTTTACACTGGGCCCCCTTTATTTGCCATATCTCAGAGGAGAAAGAAATCTACAGAAGCTTATCACCTTGTCTATATGTGGTTTGACCTTCAGTGACCTTCAGATGGAAGCCTATGAATGGGAAACAGTGCGTCCAGTTTTCTGTAACTGACTCTTCCATTTAATGACCCAGAAATATCAACCCAGTCCTTTTGTGCTACATGTTACAACCATTGTTTCCTGCAGGGTTCTCATAAGAGAATTGTGGCTATCAAATTCCATCTGAAACTCCTGGGTGTTCAATAGGAACCTCCATAGCCATCCATTCTCTAATTATCTCAGTTCTTTCCGCTCATCCTCATAGAAGTCACTTCACAAACTTTTTTCCCTTTCTTTGTTGATTACAGTATTCCATATGTATCCTTATCCCCCTATTGTTCCCCCTCCAACCCTTCACCCCGCCCCCCCCCCCAGTGTCTGAGTCCATTGGTTATGCTTATATGCATGCATACAAGTTGATCTCTCCCCCTTACCTTCTTCCCCTTTCCTACCTTCCCTCTGAGGTTTGAGCATCTGATCAATGTTTCTCTGTCTCTGGATCTGTTTTTGTCCATCAGTTTATGTTGTTCATTATAATCTACAAATGACTGAGATCATGGGATATTTATCTTTCTCTGACTGACTTATTTCGCTTAGCATAATGCTCTCCAGTTCCAACCTCTTCACAAATTCTTACTCATTTTCTTTCACTTCTTTAGACACTGGGTGAGCAGCCCCCTCAGATGCATTTTTAGAGCATGAGCACTGTAAATGCTCAGATCTAGAGCCTTAGTTCTTAAATTTTAACGTGCTTAAGACTCGTGAAGGGGGGTGGTTAAAACAAAGATTACAGGCACCAGCCCTCAAGATTGATTCAGGAATTCTGGAGCTGGCCAGCAGCCTGGGCTTTGGATCAGCTCCCTCGGATTCTGGTGCAGGGAAGGCTTGAAATCTGAGCAGTGTTTTAATGGCTGCAGAGGAAGGTATGGCTTCTGTCACATAGCAGGGAGCAATAAATCCTTTTTGGATAAGTAGGCATGTTGTCACTGCAGAGTGAATTGGTCCTAAGAGATTTTGAGAAAGTGACTTTTCCGTTCCTACCTCACACAGAGGATATCGGTTTTTACCTGCTTCTAAAAGACAGTGGGTAGAGGGCTTTCCAGAATGCAGGTACACTGTTGTGGAACTGAGACTTGGTTACCCAAAGCATAAGTTCTATAAAGTATGGTGTGTGACCTGGTCTCAGCTTCCACATAATAATAAGCTATGCAACGCATTCCAAAATGGAATTCAAGGCGCATAAAAACCAGCTGCCACCCTCAAGAATTTTGTCACACACATTGGAAAGGTCACTGACAATAATGTTGTGGCATTTCAGCATAAAGGGGTACTCACGTTCAGCTGGGGATCTTAAAATACTTTGCAGAGTTAGAAGGTATGAGCTAAGGCTTATGGAATGAGTTTAATTTGAACAAGTGGGAAAAGGTGTGTTCCAGATGATAGTAAATGGTAGGGCAAAGTATGTGTGTGAGAAAGTAACTCTTCTAACGATCATGAGAACTGGCATGGATAGTGCTTAGGAAAGTAGGGAGCGGGAAAACAGCTAATGTAGACTATACACACACACACACACACACACACACACACACTAGAGGCCTGGTGCACAAAATTTGTGCACAGAGGGGTGGGGGTGTCCCTCAGACTAGCCTGCACTCTCTCTAATCTAGGACCCCTAGAAGGATTCCCAACTGCCCTTTTAAGCCTGATCCTACCAGACAGTCAGACATCCCTCTCACAATCCAGGACTGCTGGCTCCCAACTGTTCACCTGCCTGCCTTCCTGATTGCCCCTAACCACTTCTGCCTGCCAGCCTGATCACCCCCTAACCACTCCCCTGCCAGCCTGATTGATGCCTAACTCCTCACCTGAAGGCCTGGTCACCCCTAATTGCACTCCCCTACAGGCCTGGGTCCCCAACAACTGCCCTTCCCTGCAGACCTGGTCACCCCCAACTTCCCTCCTCTGCTGGCCTGGTCATCTCTAACTACCCTCCCCTGTGGGCTTGATCATACCAAACTGCCCTCCCTTGCAGGCCTGGTCCCTCCCAACTGCCCTCCCCTGCTGGCCATCTTGTGACAGCCATCTTGTGTCCACATGGGGGCATCCATCTTTGACCATATGGGAGCAGCCATCTTGTATGTTGAAGTAACAGTCAATTTGAATATTAGTTTTTTGTTAGATAGGAGGATAGAGGCCTGGTGCATAGGTGGGGGCCAGCTGGTTTGCCCTGATGGGTATCCTGGATGAGGGTGGGGATTGCCTTGGGACATAGGGTGGCCTGGGTGAGGAGTCTTTCATAGTTTGCAGGCCAGCCACGCCCCCTGGTGACCCAAAGCAGAGGCCCTGGTATCTGGGATTTATTTTCTATGATTGAAACTTTGTAGCCTTGAGCTGAGGCCTAAGCTGGCTAGGGTGTGCGGAAAGTTTGGCTTCCTCCATTGCTGGGGAAACCCAAGCCTCCTGCTCACTCTGTGGCCACAGCCATCTTGGTTGGGTTAATTTACATGCTTGCTCCTGATTGGCTGGTGGTTGTGTCTTGTGGGTATAGTGGAGTGATGGTTAATTTGCATATCACTCTTTTATTTATGTGTGTGTGTAATTTATTTAATTTTCACCACAGTACTAGAGAAAAGGTAATAATCCCACTCTATGGAAAAATGTTCAGAAGACTAAACTAAATAATTCCATCACATAGCTAGCATAGGGCAGGCCTGGGGTTTGAACCCAGTTCATGTGAATGCCCAGCCTAATGCCAAGAGGCTCACTCATTTTTCCAATAAAACTGCTGGAAAGCCCTGAATGTTGAGCTTAGAGGTTTGTGTTCAACCTTGGCTAATAGGTGCCTTGACAGGAAGGGTCTAGAGGCTGACTCCTGCAGCTCCAGTGTTTCTTCTGGAACTGCCAACCTGGAGGAAACTACAGCCATGCCATCATGACCTGTCAGGCCATGTTGGCTGCTTACTGTATAAAGAGTATTATGGGAAAGCAGGTGGAGAGTTTTACAGATTCCTCCTTCAGCAGCAAATTGTTAAATTAATATTGTCACAACATGGCCCGGTTATCTTGTCAGGAACAGGCAAGTGTCAGTCGTGCCTGCTTGGGTGAGTGTGTGTGTGAAAGTTGTGATAAATCAGCAGCTTTGCCATGTGAACCAAGTCTGCATCTCCAGCTGACATCCTAATTCTAAGGCTCAGGAAACCCTGGATAGGGATAATGAAGCTTCCTGCTTGCAAGTAGCAGATGAAGAAACTCCTGGGCTCTGTGTGGCAAGAATGGCCATGGTTATTGCTCTTCGCCAGGAATTTTGTTACTGCTCTCTGGTATAGGTATTAGTGATGAGGGCACATTTTCTCGCAGTAATGGATTTGGTGGAACAGTTCCCAGATGGGGCAAATAGGACAAAGATGGCTTGAAGGTGACTATCTGATTCTCCAATAAAGTGTATTCCTTCATTGTATAGATGCAATACCAATTTAGAACGGATGTTTTTTAGTGCTTTCCAAGTTTATAAAGTATTTTCCCATGCCATTTAATTTTCACAACAGTCTGGGAGATCTCCATAATCATCTCCATTTTGCAGATGAGGGAACTGGGTCTCAGAGGCATTGAATGTCTTGACCAAAATATAATAAGTATTAGTGAGTGTGGGTGGGACCACTAGAACCCACATTATACATTCTTACAGGTGTTTACTCATTTGCTTATTCATTTATGCTTCCATTCATTCATTCAACATTTATCAAACACCTACTATGTTCTTAGCATTGAGTTAGTTGTTGGAATCTAGAGATAAAAATGTGAAATATTTTGAGTTCCTTAAATATAGGGCTAATAAAAGAAGGAGCAGGTCAATTATTGGCTCATTCTTTGGAACTCTAATTAGTGTTATTTCCACTCACACTTAAATACAAATAAACAATATTAGGAATCTATGAGTCTTCTGTCCAGTACTTCTGGCTGGTTCTAATGATATTTTTGGGGGGTTCTATTACCTTCCCTGGGTCAATACTTGACTCAGTTCAATATTAATTACTTCTTGGATGCACACATTTCCTTTCTCTTGGTTCCTAAAAAAATTGTGACTGCATTTGTACATTGAATCAACATCAGATAACTTTTCAACCTGAGTCACAGTCACAAAAGTTATTCCCCATTTCCTTTTTCCAAGGCTTCTTGGCAAAGATTACTTAATTCCAGATGGTTATAATTCAAACTTTATAGAACAAAACCTGCTTTTCTTCCTTGTGCCCTGTCTGCAATCCAGGGCAGATGCTGCCTGGGAATGTAGGGTGGCTAAGTACTTGATTTGGTTAAGCAGGGTCAGGTGTTTACTACTGAAGTCGTGGGGTGCTCGGAAGGCAAAATTAAAAAGTCACTCGCATGTCTCAAAAATGGTTTACTTTGATATATGGACATGCTGGATCATCTCCTTATCCTCCATGAATATGCCAAAGCAGATAGGAGGTGCCCATTCAGGGACAGTGCTATTCTGCAAAGACTCTTCCCCTTTGGGAAAGGTTGCTATTGATGTTACTGTGGCTCACCAGGTATCAAGAATCTATGTGCATCTTAAGCTGTGTGAAGGGAAGCAGGTCTAGGAAAGACAAGCTTGTTACAACCTTTGTACACTATTGGCCTATAGCTGAATACCACAAAGCAATCTTCAGTGATAAAAAAAATGGAAGTTTAGATGAGGGCTATACTATCAAGGGCTTCTTGGAAGAGTATTATGTTGTAACAAACCACTTAAGCCCACTATCTTTCTGTTTCCCCATCTGTTAAAGAGGAGACATAGTTTCTAAATAATCATATACCTCAGGGATTTGGTGGGTTATGTCTTTGGGAGAAGTTGGCCCAGAGTATGCCAATAAGGAGTGAAAAGAAATAGAAGGTGCAGTACCTGCATTAAGGCTCTCAAATTAAAAAAATTTTCAAGTCACCAATTTGCAACCTTCGTTCTAATGTGTTTGGGCTTCTTCTAGAAAGGTAATATACAAGTCCAAGTTATTACTATCATCAATCACTTAGTCAATAGCATTACTGCATTTAAATGCTCTCAATGGTTAGGATCCCATATTATGTGCTCAAGAAGAATACAAATATTTTACCATGTTATCACAATTTTTAAATTGATTTTAGAGAGAGAGGGAGGAAGGGAAGAGAGAGAGAGAGAGAGAGAGAGAGAGAGAGAGAGAGAGAACAACATCAACCCATTGCTCTACCCACTTATGTATTTATGTATTTGCTGGCTGACTCTTTTATGTGCCCTGACCAGGGATCAAACCCAAAATTTTGGTGCATCAGAATGATATTCTAACCAACTGAGCTATGTGGCCAGGGTGGGATTTCAATTTTTAAGGATTAAAATATTTGGTCTATTTGTATAGATAGAAGTTCATTCATCCATTCATCCATTCATCTTTCCATCCATCCATTCATTCATTTATTCATTTAAGAAATATTAATCAAATATTCGCTATGCTTACCTCAGGGCACCATAGTGATAAAAATACACAGGATCCCTGTTTTAATGGGAGTTATATTTATTAAACTGAAGTTAACTCCTATAAACAATCTCAAGAGACACACGAAGACTAAGATGTGGGCCTGGCTCTCCAGTGGCACATGTGCTTATGGAAGAGGCAGAGACCCTTATGACTCCCATTTCAAGCCGGAGATGGTTAGTGGCTGGAGTGGAGGCATCAACCAAGCTCTGTGGCAGTAAAGAGGGTGGGGATTGTTCCCTTAGGAAGGATCAAGATGGACTTTCTAGACCAGGTGGTGTTTTGTGGATCTGGATTTTGATAGGTAATACAATGCAGAGGTGAGTGGATAGGGGTGGAATTTAGGGGAAGAAATATATAGAGGGAAGCAGAGGTGGAAGGGGCAAGGAGGAGGTTGTAGCACCATGAGACTGTAGGGTGCGTTATGGGAAGTAGGGCTTGGAGATGGAGCAGGTCATGAACAATTGTACATGTATGTTAAGGAGTTTGGGTTTTATTCCCTTGTTATTGAAGAGTGGTGGAAGATTTGGGGTGTGATCAGACTCTGTCAGCAGCTCTCCTCCTTTTCCACTTGAAAGGGACCTTCCATCCCCACCTCCCTTTTCTCTCCTGCCTCAAGGAACAAGTGTCCCTACTTCCTGCCCAGACAGCCAAAGGCCAACTGCTCTGTGGGAACTCCTGACCTCCAGTTAGTAGGCTTCTGGCACATTCTTCATCAGTTCTCTCCAACCTGCATTTTTAAATTTCCCTGTGTGGCTGGATCCCTCCCCTCTTTCTATTTTTTAAAAAAATACATTTTATTGATTTTTCACAGAGAGGAAGGGAGAGGGATAGAAAGTCAGAAACATCGATCAGCTGCCTCCTGCACACCCCCCACTGAGGATGTGCCCACAACCAAGGCACATGCCCTTGACTGGAATTGAACCTGGGACCCTTTAGTCCGCAGACCGACACTCTATCCGCTAAGCCAAACCGGTTTCGGCACCTATAAACATGCCCAGTTCCCCCTCCTAAAATCAAAACAAAATCTCTTAGCCAGGCACATGGTAGGTACTTAATTATCACAATATGCCTATGATCACTACTTTTTCAAGCTACTGCCTTATCTTTTTCCTTTGAAAGTGTAACCTTTGGTCTAGTCATTGCCATCTGCTTCCCCTTTCTCCCCACTTACTGAATTTTTTTTAAATTATTACAGAGAGGAAAGTCAGAAACATCAATGAGAGAGAAACGTGGATCAGCTGCTTTTTGCACACCCCCTACTGGGATGTGCCCAAAACCAAGGTTCATGCCCTTGGCCAGAATCAAACCTGGGACCCTTCAGTCCACAGGCCTACGCTCTATATACTGAGTCAAACCAGTTCCAGCCCACTTACTGATTCTTAACCCCTGCAGTCTGGCATGTGCCTTCCCCTCCCACCTTCCCACCCCCTGCAACTCTCCCCCACACCCAGGAGTTGACCTTTCTCCCCATTGCCATATGCTGTGGCCTAATCTCAAACAGTTGTTTCCCCAGCCTCTCTGATTTTCAAATGTGCTTGATCTGGGAGCTTTCCAGAGCCCCCAGAGTGGGCTACATTAGTTGTCCCTCACATGTGCCCAGAGCACCGATAGGCACCTCAGTCTCACTCTTCCTGCTGCATTTGGTTGGAATTGTTTGTGTGTCCTTTTTCAAAGGCCAGGACCACACTTCTCTCGTTTGGGATCCCCAATAAAGAAGCAATACTTAGGGCTGCCCAATATGGTGGCCACTAGTCACATGTGGCTATTTAGCACTTGACATGGGGCTTGTCTGAATTCAGAAGTGCAGGAAGTATAAAATATGCATGAATTTCAAAGATTTACTATAAAAAATGACTTACTAATAATTTTATATTGAATATGTATCAAAGTGATTGTATTTTAGATATCCTGGGTTAACTAAAGTATATTATTAAAATGAATTTACTTATTTCTTTTGAATTTTTAATGTGACTATGAAGGTATTTTAAATTACTTTGTGGCTCCTGTTAGATTTCTATTAGACAGTGCTGACCTGGAACATGGTGAGGAAGAACAGGCCCTGAAACCAGGGTTATCGAACTGAATTGAGTTAGGTGGTGCCCTTTATTTGGAACCTTCTTCCCTAATTTCAGTGGTGAGCCTGCCCAAGATCCTCCTCCTCCACTCTGTGGTTTCTCTCTCTTGGGCTTTGCCATCTCCCACTCCGAGTACTGGCCACCCTGGATCTGAGCTGTACCCAGCCCCTGAGGGCCCAGCATGTGGAGGTGGACCTGAAAGGATGAGCAAACACACAAAGCCATGTTGATTTTTATAAATCGAATGAATGAAATTAGAAATAGAGGAAGCCTCTAGCGAATGGCAAGAGTTAGCCACTGCAGGCTGATGAAGTGACCTTTAGAAGAGGCTTTGAAGGTGAGGAGACTTTGAAAGTAGGTGGCTGGCAGGCACAGCCTCCTCCCCTGGCTCACTTGGACCCTGTGAAATGCAGAGCAGGTCATGGATTGAAACTGAGAGACCTTGAGATGGAGAAGTGTTTGCTTTAGTAACCAAGGGCATTGTCCCTCAGAGTGGGCCCTCAGGGCTCAGGGGCACTTCCATCCAGTGTTAGGAGAAAGTGACCTGCCTGCCATCATTTCAGCTCAGGCCTGGGCCATGCTGTCTATTTTGAGTTCTGGCCAGATTTAAGAAACTTGGATTTTCTTATTGTTGCTTCAACTTGCTCTGGAACCTTAATTAGGCCCCTTAACCTCTCTGTGCCTTGCCTTCCAAGCCCTGTCCTCAGCTTTCTCACAGCTTGGGAAGGAGGATGAGTGATATAATAATGAAAAGGATCCTGAGTTTCTCCAGGTCAATATGTGCTCCCAGGTGGAGTTTATTACCAAGCAAGCTGGGAAATACTTAACACCTTGGGGTAACCTCCAGCTCAATTTGACCCAGTCAGTGACATGGTGAAGATGAGGTGAATAATAACTATCCCTTGTTGGGTCTGCCCTTGCCAGCCACACATGCCTCTGAGCTGGATGTTGACATCAGCATCGTATGGATGAGAGGCTGATACTTCAAGGTCCTGCTGAGAGAAGCAGAGCGGATCTGAACCCAGGTCTTGGCCTCTTTTCACTGTCATTCCATGCAGCTCCCAGAAGAGCCGGGAGCCCCAAGGCCGGTTAAGTATTCTGTTCTCATTTAGCAGTTAAACAGCCCGATTTTATCTGGCCCACCAACTATTATAATTGGATAGGTAGATAGTAAATGTTAATCCCTAACATTGACTGTTCAGTTACATTCCTGACTTTCTGCAAAAGTGAGCTAGACAGAGGTTATTCAGCCATTTCTGAAATGGCTCACCCGAGGCTCAGCATAGTCAAGTGATATGCTCAGAGCCTTGCAAGGAGTGCCTGTCCAGGCTGGGTCTGGATTCTGAGCAGTGACCACTGGAAGGAGCTGACCCTTCCCTCTGCAGAGAATTGAAATTCAAACGGACACCAGACACAAGTTCCCAGAACAGAGGCCTGGAGGCTGGGGAAGCGAGAGAGTTTCTTTGTGAGCTGGCATCCCTCCCTCCTCAACAAGGCCCATCTGTGCCTGCAAGCATCCTGTGGAGGTGGTGCCCTGCTCTCCTTGCTTGAGCCTCAGCATGGGTCTCTCCACAGTTTGAGGATCCTGAGGATCATGGTGGTTTAAGAGAAAACACCAGAGCCTTCCTAGTGGCTGAATATGCTTACCTTGAAAACTGCCTGGAGACAGATGACTCATCGTGCCCTCTACTTCTAGGCAAAATTACACCTACAGCCTCCCCAACAGTGTGTGGGGTGGGACAGTGTGTCACTATTCTTAATGGCCTGTGTGAGGATGACATAACTCAGTGCCTCATGGGCAGGGAGTTCTTCTTTACATCAAGCCTGAAACTAAGGAGATGGAGAGGATTCAGGACTCCTTCCTCGGGTCTTCGAGAACACGGTGGAAGGGCCTGCCCCTTGTGGCTGACCAGGCACTGTGGCATGCTAAGCAAGCACCAAGGGGCTGTTGTAGGGACCAGAGACATGGTCCCTGGGGTGAAGGAGCAGATAGAATGGCCGGGGTCAAGGACTGATCTGGAAGCCTTTTGTGAAAGTTCTTCATTTTATAGGTGGAACAACTGGGCACCCAGGTAGTGGTCCCACTGATCCACACCAGGTAAAATGGCAGAGTGATCACCCCTTCTCCTTTCTTGGAAGGTGCAGAGGTTCTTGACCAGCCATTGGGAGCCCCAGAGCCCCCTACCCCCTGAGATTCTGAGTCTGTTGTTCTGTGGCAGTGCCAGAGATTTTATTTATAATCTTCAGGGGTGATTCCAATGTGTGACCTGGATGAATACAAAGGCCAGAGTGAAACCAAATAGAATGCATACCATGTAGTGAATATCAGCTGTGGGCACAGGAAGGTCTTCGGTACGTAGGCACGTCCTAAGGATGCACAGATGTATAAGACACTGTTCCTGCCTTCAAGGAGCTTGAATATCCTGATTATTCGGGAAGGAGAGAGACACACCTGGGAAACAAGAATTACACAAGAACTATGCTGTGGTGAACTTACAGGTGCTACCCATGTCACTGATTATGTCACTTCAAGGTGATGCTCATGCTACACGCGAGACAAGGTAGAGCAGGATCCTGAGCACAATGGCAGCAACATTTCTGTTTTGAGGTCTTTACACATGGTGTTCCCTCCGCTCAGATGTTCTCTGCTCAGCCTTGGCTCGACTGACTCCTTGTCATCCAGGTCCCAACTCAAATGTCATCTCCTCAGAGAGGCTTTCTAGTGTTGTCTCCTCCCCTGTCACTCTCTGGCACAGACCGCTTGTAGCACTTCTCTCTGACTAGAATCTTATTTCTTTGCTTACTTGTTAATTTTCTGTGTTTTTCCCCACTGGAAGTGAAATTCCATCAGAACAGGGATCCTGTAGTTTCTATCCCCACTGTGTTTCAGCAACCAGAACAGTGCCTGGCACATAGTAGGTACTTTATAAACATAAGCTGAGTGAATTGTTAGAGGAGGAAGCTGGAGGTGAAGATAGCATTTCAGCTGGTCCTTCAAGAATGGGTAAGACATTGAGGAGACAGCAAAAACATGCAGGCATGGCAGGTGGGAAATGTGGCCTAAGCAAACTTGTCTGTATGAGGCCCTCTCCTTGGGAGCTGTTTCCACTGCAGCAGCATCAGTTGTGTGAGAGGAGTGCCCACACAGGAGATGGCGGTGGCAAGCTGAGGGGGAGGGGCGAGAGGCCATGTGGATGGGCTGGCGCTGTGCTCTCGCTGCTGCAGAGAGTGACTCAGATCCCGTCCTGGCACCAGCCTGCTCCGGCAGTGCAAGCTGTTCCCAGGCTCCTGGAGACTAGGCTGGCTCTCACTTCTCCCCAGGACTGAAGCCAGGCAAGGGTGCGGGGGGCTGGTGGCTGTGTTATCACCCCTCCCTTTTTCCCAGCAAAGGGGTAGGAGGAGAGGATGTGGAGGCTGAGTGCTGGGTGCACTCCCTGTAGTACCTCCAGGCTCTCCCAAGCTCTGCCCAGCACGTGCACAGCAGGACACCAGGCATGCTGGACAGATGACAGGTGATGTGCTGCTCGCATAGAAGGCTTTCCTGAAAAGTTACCATCGGAAACTGGGTCAGGTGGATAAGTGCTGCTGGAACCTCGGCTGTGACGACCTGGGAATAATGACGTGACCTAAGGTTGCTCAGCACTGAATATTTGAATAACACTTTATAACTTGCAAAATCTTTTTATAATCCTTAATGTCAATGTCTTCACAACCATCCTAGAAGCCAGGTGGTATTCCTCTTTTTCCATTTGAAGCTCAGAGAGGTTAAGTAACTTGCTGAAGGTCACATAGTTGTTGAAAGCAGAGCTGAGAATTCTGACCTGGGTCTTGGGGTTATAAGAGTTTTAATAAACCATACACTTTGCTAGTTTTCCTGGATTCTGAGACCTATGCACCTGTTATAGTTTAACCTTTCCTTGGTATGTCACATGCTCACAAGGAGAACTCCAGTGACTGGCGATTGGTGCCTCAGGACCCATCAACACTTTTGAAGGGATAATATGCAGATACGTAAACACTGGGTGCCCATAAATTGAGGGTCACTCATTGGTCAAACATTTCATGTTTATCCTGTTCCTCAACTGTTATTATTCATACTTAGCTTGAACCATATGAAATTGCCAGGAAAACTAGCGCAAGTGCATCGGTTTATTAAACTCTTATATTTCTGTTGGTCAGGAGTGATAATATCAGCATAATGATATGTCAAAGGTGCCAAATAAACATGTGTTATTTGATTTGAGAGGCTCTAGAACATTTGGGAGTCCTATTTTCAAAGTTGGCTCAGTTTCCTCGATCTGTATGACAGAGAAGTACTATCTCGATTGTTGTTGAAGGATCAGTCAGATATCCTGCACAGAAGAGCTTCAATGCCTATGAGATAATTTCTAAATAAGTTTTATATGAATGTGCATAAGCTTTTGCCCTAAAGAGGCTCACAGTTTGACAAAGGCAACTCAGACTTACCCAATAAAGAAGATGCCAGACACCTGGAGCCTAGTGGTTGGACATGGGATGTTAAGAGCAAGACCCGGAGTCACAGTGACTTGGCTGGAACCTCGGGTCTGGCATAGGCCTGCTATGTCACCTTGGGCAAGTTACGAATCTCTCTGCTGCTCGATTTTCTCATCAGTAGAATAGGAATAACAACATGCTTACTTCACAAAGCTGTGAAGATAAAAGCAATGAATGCAGAGGACTTAGAATTATTCCTGGCACATAGAAAATGCTCAGTCTATTATAGCTGCTATTGTGACTTTTTATATTTATCCTATATAATAAAAGGCTAATATGTAAATTGTCCCCCATGGGCTGGAGTTCCACGTACCTGGAGTTAGACATGCACTGACCACCAGGGGGCATCACAGAACATGGCATGCATCCGTGAAGTGGCACTGGCAGCAGGCAGCAGTGGAGATGCTGCTAGCCCCAATGGGCCCCTATGAGAGCAGGACTGCATCAGGATGGCAGAGCAGGTGAGCAGTCGGTGGCAATCAGCCAGGGGAAGGGGTGCCCCAACCAGTAGCCAGCAGCTGCTAGGGACCCTACCTGTACATGAATTTCATGCACTGGGCCTCTAGTTCTTAAAAAAAAAAGAATTGGTCTAATAGGGTCGGTTATATATACACACACACACACACACACACACACACACACACACTATTGATTCTTTACAGAGAGGAAGGGAGAGGGATAGAGAGCTAGAAACAATGATGAGAGAGAAATATCAATCATCTGCCTTCTGCTGGGGATGTGCCCACAACCAAGGTACATGCCCTTGACTGGATCTGGTATCTTTCAGTCCACAGGCCGATGCTCTATCTACTGAGCCAAACTGGTTTGGGCTGGGCCTCTAGTTCTTAATATGATTATCCTTTGGACAGGAGGAAGCATTAGGTTACTCTTGGCACCAGATGGAAGATTCTACTGCCTACAACCTCAATGTTAGGTTCACAGTTTCTAAGAATGCTATTATCTGTGATCTCTGGATTTTCCTTGACTAGGCTCTATGACTAGTCTCCCCTATCGTCCTCCAAGGGAGATATTCTGACAGGAATCTGGGGAAGGGATGATGGGGTGGTGGACACCAGCAGCATTATCCTTGGTTTCCCAGAGCATCTGTTGTCCAACTTCCCTGGATTGAGTGAAGCTTCTCATATTGCACACCTCTGGTCACATGAAAGGCTCTGCAACAGCTGAGGGAGCACAGTCCTCATTTCTGACATCAGCTGTACATTCAGGGGTCCCGAGACCACATGCAGATTTGATCATTTGCATAGCCCTCATAGAAGCTGTTATGCTTATTATGGTTATAGTTTATCACAGGGAAAGGATACAGCTTTAATCAGCCAAGGGAAGAAGTGCATAGGGCAGAGACCAAGAAAAGTTCTGAATGGGGAACTTACAATTGTCCTCTCTCCATGGAGTGAACACAACATTGCTTTCCTGACATTGATGTGGTACAGTATGCATGGAGTACTGCCAAACAGGAAACTCCTTCAAGCCTTGGTGTTCTGAGTTTTTATTGGAACTCCATCACCTAGGCGTGATTCCTTCCCATGTGACAAATCTCAGTCTCCAGCTTCTCAGGAGGTTGGGCTGATACTGAAACCTCACATTGTTGCTGTGGCTCAAAACCCACACTTTAAATCCAATTATTACTATCTGGCTGGCCCAAGGTCCCCAGGCAAACAGAAACACTCCCATCAACCATGACACTCCAAGAGCTTAGGGATTGGCCTCCCAAAGCCAAGGGCAAAAACAGACCTCATTTTGGGCAAGGTTAAATTATTTACTACAAAGGTCTATGTAGATCTAGAAATACCAAGATATGGGGCTCCCATCTCAGGGAGTCCATAGTCTTCAGGGAGAGACAAGGTAGGTAACCTGTGTAAGTCAGCTGGTATGTGGTTGTACAACTGCCCATGACCACTTGGGGGAGCTAGCATGGTCTGGCACCATGAGAATGAGACTGGCCTGATGGGTGAAGTTTGTGTCCCGAGGTCAGGCTCACGAAGCGTTTCTAGATGAGAAATTATTGACTGACTTTGGCATGCTGATCCATTCAGCTGGCTCAGATGCTCTCCATATCAGCCTACCTCAATCACTCATGGACTCTGGGTGCCAGAGGGCAGGGAAAGTGTTGAACCTCGTAGAACAAATGGGAAGCTCAGCATGTCAGTAAAGGTTGAGATAGACATGAGGCTGAGTAGAAGTAAATGAGCGATTGACTGGGGACAAAGATGTGTAAACTATGTAAACTATCAGAGACCTCTCCACAAACAGCCCTCATTTGGAAACTGCTCCATCTAATGATTATAGCTGCAACACAGGACACCCCTGGGATCTATGAGAGGGCACAGCCATTCTTCCTTCATTTGTCTTTTTAGTAGTTGTCGTGGCTCCTTCTGGGTGGGGGACCCTCCTTGAATGTTCTTTGGCATGGTTGCCTGATGGCCAGGGTCATGATTTCTCTTTCACCACATTCTCAGGAATTTTCTTATTCTGCCATTGACCTCACTGTCAGCAACTTGATGGAAAGCTAAGCTCATTGTCTCTTTTCCTTCTATTTCTTATTCTCTTTTTGGCCCTGGGGATTGGAGGGGACCGACCCTATTAGACCAATTCAGAGGGATGGTCAGACTTGTCAGCCTGCAGAGAAGTGGCCTCATCAGAAAGACTGCCATGTGTCCATGGGGACCATAACAACCACATCTGGGCACAGAACTCTGCCGGGTTGGGGGGGGGGCACCATGATCCTGGGAAGTTTTACCGCTTGACTGAATTTAGGCCTCTTTTAGGGGCTTGGGCAGCACATTGCTTGTAACAGTCCTTTATTTGTTCAAGAAGAGCCACAGTTTCCTGCTTTCATCTGAAAGTTCCAATATCAAAACTCAGTAATCAATGATGTTTTTCAAGGGGCAGGGATCTCTCAGTAGTTTTACATTTTTAGATTTATTTTTTCAAAATCACATTTTGGCATCCTTTATAATAAAAGGCTAATATCCAAATAGACCAAATGGTGGAACAACCAAACAATTGAACAACAGAATAAACGGTCGCTATGACATGCGCTGACCACTAGGGGACTTGCAGAACATGGTGGGCATCAGCAGCAGGTGGCAGAGCATAGAACACGGTGGGCATTGGCCATGGCATGATGGTGGAACAGGTGAGGGGGGTCACAAGACCAAGGAGGGGTGCCAGTAGCCGTCATCAGGGCTACTGAAAATTCTTTGCTCCCGCATGCCCAACACCGATTGCTCAGCACTGTCAGTGGCTGCTGGCCCCTATTGCCCCTGAGGGCTTCTTCACCTCCTCTTGCTCCTGAGGGGCGATTGAGGCAGCAATGCTGCTTGCACCAGTGCCACTTGCACCTGCTGCTGGTGCTGGCTCCAGTCGCTCTGTGCCATCAGCAGGTGTGAGTGGGGCTGGCACCATCAACACATGGGAGCCATGGCTGCCAGCAGACAGGAGACCAGAAGCTGAGGCAGGAGGGGCTAGACAGGGGTGCAGAGGATGAGCCAAGACCAGCCCCTGTGCCCACCACAGCCTCGTGGCCCACAATTCCTTTCAAGGTGTGCAAATTTGTGCACTGAGCCCCTAGTCTGTATAATAAAAGCCTAAGCGACTGTTATGGAGGAATGACCAGAAGAACCAGTTGCTATGATATGCACTGACAACCAGGGGGCAGATGCTCAATGCAGGAGCCGCCCTCTTGTGGTTAGTGTGCTCCCACAAGGGTGCACCACTCAGCTAGAAGTTGGGCTCACCTCTGGCGAGGGCAGCAGTGGTGGCAGGAGCCTCTCCCGCCTTCGTGGCAATGCTAAGGAGCAGTGAGCTGCGTGATCAGGAGTAGTGAGCAGGCAGGCAGTAAGGAGCGAGGGCTCCTGGACTGCAAGAGGGATGTCTGACTGCCAGCTTAGGTTCACTCCCCATGGGGAGTGGGCCTAGGCCAGCAGGCAGACATCCCCTGAAGAGTCCTGGACTGTGAGAGGGTGCAAGCTGGGCTGAGGAAACCACCTGCTCCAGTACACAAATTTTGTGCACCAGGCCTCTAGTCTCTACATATGACCCCAGGGAAGCAAGAAAAGGGAAACTTGGTTCAGTCAATTCACAAACATTCATTAACAAGTTACCAATGCCTGGCACTGTTGGGTTGCTGGGAATTCAAAAAACAAACAAACAAGCAAACAAAAAACAAAGACAGGGTCATGGTACTTGAGGAACCATAGTCCAGTGGGGGAGACAGGTGTTTACATAATAAGCCAGGCAGCCAAGTGATTGATTCTATCAAGGAGGGACAAACAATTAATTATTCTGCAAGGAGTGATGATGAGGGACGGATTTCCTGAGGAAAGGGCATTTCAAGCTGGCCTGCACAGATGAAGAATAGACAGGTTATTTCAGGAGCCACAAAAGACAAAAGTAAGAAGGTTGAAATGCAATGTTCATTGAAAACCCAGAAGAACCAACACCACCACCCACACGGCTACAGCATCTGGGCACTACACAACTCCAGGAAAGGCCAGTTATCTAAACGGTGATTCGCATGGTGAAGTCAAGGGTCGTGCAATATGTTGGCTGGATAGCGAGCACATGGGAGGGGTGAGAAAGGCATAGCAAGGAATCATGGGAACTTTCACTTTCATGTCATCTGTTGTCTCAGTCATCAATATGGAAACATTCGGCAAACACTGGTCGAGCAACTATTGAGTACTTAGGATTTTACCATATCTTGCCATTTTTGTCCACTTCATAAGCAGGGGCTATTGAGGACTACCTCAAATAATATCTGGCAGACCTGTCTAGCAGAGATTAGCACTCTTCAGACCTGAGTCATGCCATTAGTCCACATTTCAGTGACATGTGGATGTTAGCCAGTGAGACTGAGCCCCTGTTGTTTAGCATCATAAACATTATATAAGCAAGGAACTGAGGGCTAGCGGAGAAAATAACACCTTCAAAATCACAGTTTTATGGTCTTAGAGCCTGGACTGAAACTAGGTTTCCTCCTTGAATCTCAGTAGTATTTCCATCAAAAATCTAAAGAATTATAATTGAGTACCATTTATTTGTCCTTCTCAGAATGAAGGACTGCCTGTACCTGTTAGAGTAAGTAACCCCAGCTATGATAGCTAACCCTTCAAATCTCAGTGACCCTCATCACAACCCAGTGTGGGTGGGGCAGCTCTCCCAACTGTTACAGGGTAAAGAGGGTTCCATTTTGTGGTGGAAAGAATGGAAAATGATAATATGGAAAGTCCATGTCATAGTTCTTATTCCTAATGCTAGTAACACAATGGCAGTCAGCTTAATGGTCATCGGGTCTTTACCTGAGAGCCATCACTACCTTCTTCTGTGACAGTCCTCATGTCCCGTTTCTCAAGGTGGGATCTGTGACCCAGAGGATGCAGTGACCTGTCGGCATCATGCCCAACTTCCCAGGTCCAGGACTTAAACACAAGAGACATTTCAGGGAGCTCTCCTCTCTTCAGGTATACGTGACATCATCTTCAGGTGGCAGATACTTTACCTCAGGGAACACCTCTGCACTGGCTGTGTGCCTGGGAGGTGGGGGAATGGGAGTAGAGGTGAGGCCCTGGGAAGGGAGAGGGGAAAGAAGAGAGGGGAGCAACTGTTTTCTCTCAGAGCTGTTGTCCTTGCCAGCCTCGCTTTTCTCTTGCTCTGTCATGGAACTGTTTAGTGTTCCTGAGAGCAAGTACCACAGCTCAGAACATTGGTCTCAGGAGCGAGCAGCAGGGACTGACTGAGTCCTGGGCTGGATGTGGTATGTGAGTGCAGGCTGGCAGGCTCCCCTGCCCGGCTCTCAGTTTAGCTCCCAAAGTACAGAGCTGAAAGCAGCCTCTGGTACCTGGGGAAGGGTATTTTAGGGCAGAAGCAAAGAGTTGGAAAGAGATGTGGAATTCAGTTTCTCCCTGTGCCTCATTTCCTGAGGCTCTTGGAATGACATCCAAAGCCCCTTCACCTGGCTTTGGGGCTCTTCCTCTAGGGTTCTGGGGCCCTTCCTGGGTACCCTGGACACATGCCTCCCAAGCCCGCTAATGCTGCCACTGTTTCCACCATCCCCACCTCCTGACGGCTTGACAGACTCATCGCGCCAGACTCTTTGCTCCTCTCCCTTTGGCATCCATGCAGGTGACGCAAGGGCAAGCCCAGAGCACAGGAGATCTGATGTGAATCCATTCTGAAGACACACAGCGGATATTACCTCAACCTATGAATCATGTAGAGCTACAGAGTTATGGTCTCTAGAAATCACTTTTCAGTTCCTGGGGTTGCCACCCCCTGATTTTAAGCTTTGCTTATTAGCACCTTAATCCAGGCTGTTGAAGCTTCAATACAAAAAAAAACTGGTTGTTTTTGAGAAAAGGAATATTAAAATTCTTTGGCCCCTTTAGTGACAGGTACTGTGCTATTTGCTGCTATTTAACTTAATTATATCATTTTTATCCCCAAAGCGAGATGTGGCCAGTTCCTGAAAGGTACTGTTTAGACACTGCATGGGTCCAAAGTGATTTTACTGGTACACCGTCTCCCTCCCTCCAGCAGCTCAGGCTGGAGGACCTAATGGTTTACCGCCACATGATCGCTGTCATCTTTGGCCACACGACAGCAGGTCCCGGTCACTGACTGAGCTCAAGTTTCCTGCCAGGCAGCGCACAAGGAATGACATGTATTACCTCATGCATTCAGCACACCACTCCTGGGGGGTGGGGAGTGTGCAATTATCACTCCCCCTTTACAGTCTCAGAGATGAGGCTGCCTCCCCAGGCACCGAGCTAGTATGTGATTATGCTGGTAGTCAACACACTGCCTAGTGTCAGGACAATGACTGTCACAAATAATGCAAAGAGACACCGGGACCAGGAACCACGGAAAAGGCGACAGCAGAGTGATACTCGGAGGGAGAGGTTAATTAATTCTCACTGGGGAGCCTGGGAAGGTGACCTAGATGAGCTTGAATTTGAGCTGGTCCTTAAAACCCTGGCAGGGCTCCCAGAGGCAGTTATATGGAAGGAAGTCCAGTGGGAAAGAACACCACAAAGATAGATGTGCATCATGGGAGCCCACGGGAGAGGGAGAGGGGCCTATTCGGTTTCCCCAATTTCTCTTTCCAGCTCTCTCAGGTAGGATCATTACAGAATATTTATATAATCATGGCCATGAGGACATTATTATAAAGACCAAGGTTAGTACCTTCTACTTTGCAAATGAGCTCTACTCAGAATGGCTGAGGCCCAAAGAAAGCTCCCAGGCCTCTGCACTGGAGGGCTCAGCCACGATTTCACAGGGAGCTCTGCCTGCCCTGCCACGGGGACCTGGCAAACCCTGGAGCCGCAAGGCAGCAGCTCCAGGAGGAAGATGCAGAGCCTTCTCCTGCTGGCTCGCCTACCTCCCCCATTTTCTTCCCTGAGCTCACCTTCCCCACATGACAAAACCACTCTGTGCTGCAACCCAGGGCACAGTGTGAGCCATTGTTCCTGGAGATTTCCAGGCCTTCTTTCTTCTGGAAGCAGAGGCTGCAGGACCAAATGCCTGGAGTTACACTCCTTCTGGCTCCCCCTGGCCAAACTGGTTCCCTGTGTGTTCTGTGCCAGGCTCTGTGACCTGCACACACGCTACTGCCCCTACAGGTAAAAGCCTCGGTTTCTTCTCTAAAAACAACCAAAAAATTAGCCAGAAAACTGGCAGTGACTCACTGTCATTGAGCAAGTCGAGTGTGGTGAAGCAGTGACGCCCAGGATGGGTGAGCCTAATTCAGCCACAGTCACAGCAGAAGCAGTGACAGGCCAAGGACCTTCCTGGGTGTTGGGAGGCACTGATCATGCAGCGGAGCCCTATAGCCTCTTCAGTAGACATCAATTAGGACAGCGTGGGACAGTCAATCCTGCAGGGGACACACCATGACCAGGCGCCTGGGACAGTGTCCTCCGCTTTGGGGGTAAGACAGCGTTTGTCAGGTTTTCCTGTCCCCAGACCACCTGGGGATCTTGTCCCAATGCAGACTGGACTCAGGTGCTCTGGGTGGGGCCCAAGAATGCATTTCTGACCAGCTCCCAGGAATGGCTGCCGCTGCAGGGAGAGAGCCACACATCCAGAGCAGGGGCAGAGGAGGAGGCAATGGGGCTTTGCATGAAGCAGTGGATGGATGAAGGAGGTGAGGACGAGGTGTAGGAGGAGAGTAGATTCCCCAGGGCAGGAAGAGCCATGGGCTACCTCAGACCCCGTTTCAGCAGGTGAACGCAAGTAGTCACCCAGGACCCAGTCCCCAGCAGACCCTGCTGCAGCCTGGCCTCCAGGGAACAGAGGGGGCCTCACTGGGCATAGCTTCCAGCCTCACATATTAAAGTCAGCACAGGCAGGAACAGTAAGATATTCTGATTCATGACCAATCCAGATCACAGGCTTTGTCAAGAGCCGTCCCTCAGTGACAGTCTGCAATGTGAGCACCTGGAGGACCTGGAGGTCCGCTCTCCTGAGGAGACTGTCAGCCAAAAAACGCCAACATCTAAAGAAAGGGTTAAGGAGTTCATTCGAGCCAAGTTCTGGGGACCAATCTGGAAGCAACATCTCAAAGGATTGAGAAAATGATCCAGAGAATAGCAGTTTTTATACATTTAGAATTAAAGGAGAAAATGTAAGGAAAGTGTATAAAATTCACTGTGGTTGATTAGGAAGCAGGAGAAAGCAAAGCAAGGAAATCCCTAGGATTGAAATAGAGGAACACAGAGAGACTCCTCCTTTTACATTGGCGGGCACAGGGTGGGTAACATCTAACCACTACAGCAAGTGGAGATGGTGTGCGGCAACAAGGTGGCAATGAGGAGCTGTGGTGCGTTGTGCTCCGTGAGGGTGGTCACGACTCCCACGGGTCTGGAAAAGATGACGCTGGCATTTCGAGGTATGTTACTTTACAGGCTGGGAACAATGGATGGGGCTCACTTTAGGTAAAGATTAACCTTTTGCTAAGCACACTATAGGCCTGGGATGTGACTACCCACCAGGACCTGCCCAGTTAGGAATTTATGATCAGACCATCTGTGTGACTACTTTTGGTCACTGAGTTGCAGATCTGCTCTGTATCCCTGAGTTGCCAGGTCTGCTCTGTGACCCCTTTTCATTCATTAGACCATCTGTTTGCAGCCCGCACCACCATGCTCCTGGGAGGTGTGTGTAGTTCAGGGACTCAGTTTGGCTCCTTTGTGTCTCATTTAAACCATTAATAGCCCAGCTAGTCCTCCCTTCAGCTGAAGAATAAGGTAAACTTCAGCCCTGGTTGGCCTATTTGTCACAAATTCCAAGTCTCATGGACCTGCCTTTGTCATCTGCGTTTCACACGGGCTGGATCTGTAAACCACCCAGAAAATGCAATGCATCCATACCATGTTATTCTACGGCTTAAGACAAGAGATTGGGGGGCTTATCATGGAGAGCTTGGGCTGAGGGGCCAGGCAGTGGTCAGTGACTCAGACGCTTACCTCCCCTTCAGTCTGGGCTTCCTTGACCAGATTGCTTTGTCTGCCTTAGCAGTCTAACACCCTCCATCTGGCCCTTATAGCCTCCACTGATTAGCAGCCCTGATTCTCCGCAGCTGTGCTCAGGTGTCCCTGGGGACATTTGGCAACTTCTGGAGTTTTTTTGGTTGTCACAGCTAAGGGCAGGTCCTCCAGGTGGGTAGAGGCCAAGGATGCTACTAAACAGGCAACAGTGTACAGGACAGCTCTCCACCGCACACAAGAAAAGATTACCTGGCCCACTGTGTCACTAGCGCTGAGACTGAGAAACTCCACCTAGACAAGTGTCCAGAGGACTAGGGCTGCCCTGGGAAAGCTGGATGCACAGGGTGCCCAGCTGGGACTTTGCCAGATACTCGGCTAAGGATGTTTAAGGATATTGTTTTCTTTTCTTAAAAGGTGGGTCCCTATAAATTGCTCTCTCATCCACCTGCCTTTGTCATTCGTGTTTCACACTGTTGTCAGGTCTTTGGTGTGCCCAACATTGAAGAGGTTGTAATAGGTGGCTGTGATCTAGCAGGTGAGCAGGTGGGAGAATTAAGGTCTTTTTTCATATTCTATTCCATCCTGGTCTTCCTTAGCATCAGCCCAGAGTTAGAGCCAGTTAGTGGCAGGCACAGGCTGAAGAATCCAGATATTGGCTGTGTGCCCTTCACTACACAAGGAACCTCAGTGTCCCCTCTTGCAAGATGCATGTAACAATGCATCTAACCATACGATGGTTTGAACACAGTGGGTGTTCAGGAAATTATTGTCGCATAGTTACAAGCTATGAAATGAGTGCTTGTGTTTGCCACCTGACTCTGGGTGACAGGGAAGAGGAACCAAGTTCCTAAAGTCCAGGAGTAACCTCCTAGAGGATGCAGTAATCACATGCAGAGGGGGTCGGGATGCTGGCCAAACAGTGGTCCTGTGACTCTGAGCAAGCAATGGGGCCGCTCCTCTATCCATGTGCTGAGAGTTGGATCTTGCCAAACCTCAGGTCTGTGGCAGAGTGTGAGGTGGGGCAGTGAGTGTGCATGTGCCTCTGTGGCTCTTCAGGGGTGCCCTCTGAGGTTATATATCAGTGGCTGGGTGTGCAAGACTGTGTGTAGTCACGTGGATTTGATTCCTAGGCCATACATAGTGTTTGGGAGATTAGTCTTGTTTCGTGTTTTTGTTTTTCTCAGCCTCCATAAGAGGTAAGCATGCTGGCATTATATAAATACTGTGCTGTTAGTCATTTATTTTTGCTTATCTATGCATATTTCCCCAAAAAGGATCTGAGATAGTTCATGACTAAGGACACAGACAGTATTGGTAAAAGTATACATAAAGGTAGTCGGCAGGAATATGTCTGTAGATTAGGATAAAAATTTATGATAATTCTGTAGTCCATTCTGGTCATGATGACTGATAGGTTTGTTTCTTAGCTTCTCTGCCAACTGAGGCAAAAGGCAAAGAGGATAAAATTACCTAACACAACATTTTTATGTGTGACCTTAAGTGACAAAGTGGACAGTTCTCCCAACCATAGTTTTACAACACACACACACACGAGTGGTTTTCACAGCCAATCTCAGTGAAAGCTGAGAGCATCATATTAAACTGCAGGTGATGGGGTCAGCTCCACACGGCTCCTGAGGGACCGGTCCTCTCAGTGTTCAGCTGACATGGAGGATAACTTAAAAAAATGCCCAAGGAAGTCAACGTGTCACCATTCTTCATAGTCTCTTTCATAAATAGACCTCTCTGGGTCAGCTTCTTACCAGGAGTTGTTTTCAAATGATTTTTTACTTCCTTAGCATCACCTGGCTGCTGCTTTTCTATGTAGAGCAGATAGGAAACAGAGAAGTGCCCATCCCTGTTCTTGGCATCAGGTGGACATGCTGTATGCATCCCTTTATTTGTTCATTTGTTTCTATTTATTCTTCCATCCATCCACTCTTCCATCTATCTTCCCCCTGCCCCAATTTTGGAAAACAGAGTGGAGGGTGTAGTGGGTAACGTGTTGTTTATTTAGATGAGCTCAGATATCTGTGAGATGGAGGCTGCCATTTTCCATGCCCCGTAAACGCCTTTGTCCTCGCCTGGAGTTGAAAGGCTTATGGGACAGAATGGCGATGAACAAGCTTGTGTGTTTCCCAGGGAAGCTGTTGATGATGTATGGCCAGGACAAGCTGCATATGGGAGAGAAATCTGAAAGGCCATCCCTGGAGTGTCTAAGTAATTAAATGGGTTCACCAACAGAGAGCCATGCTGCAAAAACATGTCCCTTTAGTGAGCAGAAAACAATTCACAGCTTGTTTCATGCTCAGCTATATATTTGTAATTGAGGCCATGCTTGTTTGCCTAACTAATTCTACGGGTACAAGTCAATTTAGTTTTTTTTGTTTTAGCTCTATGCTACTCAGTTGCTAAGAAACACATCAATTGCTTAATGGCTTGTTTAATTCATCCTGTTGATCCTTTGCAGAATGACCCATTACTTTGTTCTTGGTTAAGCCAATCATATGACTATGCCTAAAATTCTGCTCTTATCATCACTACCCTCCATCTTCTGAACAGGTGTCCACACGCCTATGCACACACACTTACTCAAATGCACACACATGTGTGTATGAAAAGCTTCAGAAAGATAGAAAACAGATTAGAGTAGGTTCAAGCATCTGCAAACTCTGAAATCCCCATGTGACAACCCAAAGAACTGTCACATCTTGAGGACCTGAATTTGAGTTCTTCAGGAACTGTTCTATTCTGGCTAAGGAACTTGCCAGATTTTCTGAACATTAACCAGAACATCTTTTTTTTTTTTTTAGTTGCATCATGCTACTGGAAATATTTCCTTAATGCACTAGCCCCTTTGTTCAACTTGGTGAATTTCACAACTAATTAAGCCCACCTTTGAACTTTGACTCAGTCTCATCATAGTTGAGGATAGATGCTAATTGAGGCATAAAGGAAATGTACTTGGGAATGAGACAAATCTGGAGTTGGATTTTGGCTTTGAATGCCATTCATAGGCCATGCAATGTTCGAGAACCTGACAGCTTTTATTAACCTTGGTTTTACTTACTGGTCTGCCGAAAAAGAGATCACATTTACCATGTAGGGCTATTAGGATAATTAGAAATAATGTAGGTAAATTTCCTGGTGCTTAGTAGTAGTCGTCTTCATATGGAAACAATGGTTGTTTTGGCTTTTATTACTCCAGAAAATACTAGAGAGACATATAGTTATAAAAGGTGCTGGGAATTAAAATTGAGTCAAATGTGGACTGCCCTTAGGACAGCCTCTGTCAAGCTGAATTCCGATGCTCAAACTCATGTCCGCCTTATTAATAAAAGTGGGTATAGTGGGGGAAGGTCCACACCCGTGTCTATTCAGTTTCTTGCTGCAGAGCTGCTGTGTGTTACATGCAGGTGAGTGGAGCCTGCACGGTGAGAGATCTGTCTAGCTAACACCTGGCTCTGCTGGACCCTGGAAGAGATGCAACTCCGGGACTGGGGACTTCCATCCTGGCCACACAGGGGAGTGGCGAGAGGTAGCTGAATTGGACTTCCCGCCCCAGATCTTACAGCTGCTGCCTGGTCCCCAAGCCACGCTGTTTCCATTCTTTACTCAGAGTGACAGGGTCACTTATGTCCAGCAGAATGCCATGTTATTGACCAGAGAGAAACTTGGAGAAGCAAATTAAAGAAATGTTCCTTGAGCATCTTGGGTCTCTAGTAGCTTTTAAGGCAAAGAACAGTTTGATGAATTATCAGCCAGTCACAAGTATAGATAGCAGTTCTTGGCCTCAAAGACATCTAGATACAAACTTAAGGAGGAGGGAGGGTTGGCAAATGTGTCATTGGGAAGCTGCCTTCTCCACCCCAGGCAGTTGAAAACCCACGAGGGAAAGATCCAGATGGTGGTGGCAGGAAAGACAGTGGCTCCCAAGAAATCACAGCCCTCCTACACTCCTATGAACAGAATTGTATTCATTTAGCGCTGCATTAGCCAAGCCACCATATGCAACCAGAACCTCCAAGGGTGCACTTGATAAGAAAAAGTGAAGCCACACAAATGCCCTTCCTCTCCTTTCTCTTGTTCAAACATCATGAAAGCGAGCCCTGCCAGGGTGAGCGAATGAGGTAAATGAGGGACTAGGGTAGAATACAGAGAACTAAGAAATCCCCGCCCATTCCCCATCTCCCAGGCCTATTGTTTTCCAAGGCAGGATTTTCAATTATTAATTAATCACGAATTAATAAAAAACAATAAATGTTAGGAAAGTGCTGTGATGTCTTCCAGTGCTTCTAGAAATGCTAAATGGCTATCCCCGTAATAGACTCTCAATAATATAATTAAATGCCTACTAATGTCAAGGGCTCTGCTGGGCACATTGGGAAGCACAAAGGAGCCCTGTGACTGCAGTTCCTCAAGGGAACTCAGCGTGGAGCAGAGCGCAGGGCACTCCATGAAAAGGCCACTGGCTCCCCAGCAGTAAGTGGCCAGGGATGGGCACCTGGAAGCAAGTTCCTTGGGAATCTGTTTCCTTCTTGTGGGCTTCATGGCATCAGTTTCAGTGGGAGGATTCCAGTTGGATATGCTGTCTCTTACAGACTGTAGCAGTTTTTAAAGCCCAAGGCAACAACTTTCATAGGGTCAGGAGAGATGTGGGGGGAGGGGGATAGCAGAGGGATCATTCTCTGCCTGGAATCTGATCCAACAGACCTGTACTAGTTGGGGGCAAGGACCGTGGCCTTTGTCCCTCACCTTCACATTTGTGACACGAACTAGCTACCTGAACTGAGAGTGGAGACCTCACACTCGTGTGCCCAGTGAGAGCTGGACCACTGCCACCCTCCATTTCCCCCCGGACCCTCTGCCCTGCCCGGTCCTGGCCACTGGAATCTGTGACACCGGAGAGCCCTCCTGGGCACAGCCAGTCCCTATTAGCGTCTTTTCCCGATCACCTGCCAGACACAGCGCCCGTGTGTGGCCTCTGTTTCTTTGTGAATCATGCTTTGCTCGGCCTCCTCTCTGCGGGTGTGCCCCCCATTTCTAAACGGTATCCCTCGGCTGCCTTGCAGGTATCCCTTGTTCATCCCTTTGAGCCTCCCACCGTCTTCTTTAAAACCTTATTTGAAAGAAGAAATGACCTCTTCCCCCTTCAATTCCCCGAGGGTTTGAAGCTCTGTTTTTACAGGAATGAGCTGTGGCTCTGGGCATAAATGAGAGCCCATTCATAGCAGGACTTGGCCACTTGCTAACGGTGTGGTTTGGGGTAGATAAATCGACCTCTCCGAGCCTCGGCTTTTTTCCTTTGTAAAATACCAGAAGAGTTGTTAGGAGCATCGGACGGTGATAGGGGAAAAGAACCTATTATGACGCTTGGCACATAGTAGGTGGCTGTTACTTTTAATGCACCCCCACCCAGCCTTCATGTCTTTTTACATGCACAGCTTGCACTAGCATTAGTTCCCAAGCTGCCAGTTTATGAATGTGTTTTATGAGCTGGCACTTAGACACTTTCATGGGCTGTTTTTGTGATGTCGACACTGTTTCCACCACTTTCTAGATAGATCACTGAGGCCAGAGATTAGGAGTGTGACTCTGGACCCTCCAAGGACTCTTATAGTCCCTTCCCATTGCCTCTCATCGGCTTGGCAAGTATTTGCTTATCTCCTTACAACTGGTTATACATATTACACATCAGCACCAGCCAGGGGTGGGGAGGGTGGATACAAAGGAAGCCTGCGACCCTATCCTCAGATTGCTTGTAGGCTGGTTGGTGAGAAGGGGAACTACTGAGAGGGAAAGAGGGGAGTGGGGGAGGGGTGAGAGAGAGAGAGAGGAGACAGAAGATGCTCATGCTGAGGGCAGGGGTGTGCTTTCTGTTGCTGCTAGAGCCCCTTCCTGCAGCACACCGCCCAGGGCTTATGCCACCCACACTGCTCAGGTGGCTCCCCTCATGAAGAGCAGGATGCAGCCAAGACTTGCAGGGAAGGGGCAGGCCATGGACAGAGGTGGCCTCTGCCTCTCAAGACGGGGCACACAGGTCTACGCGAATCTATGTGGTTTTCCCCTTTTCATGGCTGATTAAGTGTAATGCTTTAGTCTAAGTTGTGAGAGAGGCAAACAGACGAAGAGACACAATTCTGGCCCTCAGGGACCCAGGCCTGGGAAGGCAAAGATGTCAGAGAGAAGCCCTACTAAGCTCTGGAGAGGCAGCCTCCAGCACAGGTGCTGCGGACGAGGTGGGAGCACAGAGCGAGCCCTGGCCGGGCGGCGAAGGCGGCGTGGCCGAGGGTCGGGAAGACCAGCTCTGTGTGGCCATAGAAATGACATGGTCACTAGAAACTAGAATTCAGAAAACAGCCCAAGAATTGAGGGGGATTTTCATACTGAGAACCAAAAAAATGCCTTTTGAAAATTAGGGCCCTGGTGCATAGGAGAGAGAGGGAGAGGAGATGGGTGAGGGAGAAATGGATATCCTGCGTATATTGGCAAGAGCCTGGCAGGCCTGTTAAGTGACTCAGAAGGTCCTGGTGCAAATGAAGTGGTGGTTTGAAGAAGTGAAAGGAACTGCACAGGCTCTGGGGCTGAGTTCAGGTCCTGACTGTCGATGCTGCCACCACACGTGGGCGGGTTCCATGAAGCTCAGCCCCTGCTCCTCCCTCTCAGTGGGGAGATGGCAGTGAGAGAGAAGGGCAGATGAAGCAGCCTGGCCAGGAGTCCACTCATGCCTCGTCCTCCCCCTCCTGCTGCTTGCGCTGCCTGTCGCTGCCATCTCTGCTGTCACCTCTGCCCAGGGCCCAGGGCATCTTGCCCATGTGTCCCCAGAGAGGTTTGGAGGAGCAAGTCCTCTGACCTTCCAGAAGGAGGCACCCTCCTCCCTGAGGGGAAATAGCCCTAGCTAGCAGGACAGGCACCACATGGACAGAGGGAAGGGTGGCCCCACATCCCAGCCTGTGAGTGCCAACCAGCCACACTCGGCTCTAGGACACCAGCCCCTTGGAGTTGATATCTGGAAGCCCTTTGCCAGGCCTGGAGCTGCAGGATCCAGCCAGGCACCGTTTTCCTGTCCTGTGACCTGACCCAGTTCTGGTTAAGAGGTATTTCTTCATGGAGATGAAGGGAAACAATGAACTGAATTTATATTTCTTTCCTGCAGGTTTTTAAAGTATTAAAACAGTCCGTTTTTTTGAGGCACAGAGAACAGTAGCCACACACTTTACCCCACAGTGAATCAGACCCGGGGCACAGGGTGCTGAGCTCCAGCTCCTGACTGAGAGTTTGGAACCTTAATGTGCATGTGAGTCTCGGTCCCATTACAATTAGAACCTTTGGACCTGCCCATCACAGCCAGTGGAGGAGGCCTGGAGTGGGTCCTAGGGCTGCCCTATCACAGCTCCCAGGGTCTGCTGACATGGTAGCCAGGAGCCGCACTGGAGAGCTTTTGCCCTAGATCCCAGAGAGCCCTGCCCCCTCTGTTCCTGCTCCTCTCAGGACACAGATTGGCTGCCTCAGGTGTCCTCTTTCTCTGCTGTTCTTGGCTCCTGGCCCCACCATGGTCTGGTGGCACCCCTGCTCTGGCCACTGTTGCTGCCACAGTAGCCCATGGATGGGGCCCAGGCCGGTGACCTGCCTGTGAAGCTGAGAAGGGACCACTTGGAAAGCTCCTGGATGCGTGAGCCAGGCCGCAGGTGTGGCATCTAAACCAGGTGCTCAGAGCTCATGCCCTCTCCTCTCCCTCCTGCAGCAGCTGGCTGCTGGGGCGAGCCGGAGCCGGTGTCCCGCAGCCCTGAAACCTCTCTGCTGGGCACGACGTGGCCACCCTCTTTCTCTGGGCTTCCTGCTTCGGGCCTCATCTCTCTGCTCGCCCTGACTCTCAGCTCCTGAGCTCTCTTGCTCTGTCTCCCAATCTCCCGTCTGATCTCACCCCACTGAGATCCCCAGCAGCCATCCTGCCAGAACAGAACTGGGAGGCTGTGAGCAATGTGCTTGAAGATGAGTCATCTGCTAAATATAAAAACCTACTCACTCCCTGGATGCAAAAGCTACCAAGAGGCTTCGTGTCCTACCCCCTCCCCACCATCCTTCCTAGGGGGCCCTACATCCCCCCTGAAATTTATGCATGAACAGCAAACAAATAAACACCAAAGAGCAGCATCGGCAGCCTTGTTCCACTGCCCTGTGGCTCTCCTGCAGATCCCCGATCTCCCTAGTCTTCCAGGATTATCCAGGAGGAAGCATCAAGTTAGGAAGGTGGTGGCCCACGTCCTCTGTGGAATTGCGAAGTGGGCAACATTTGTCATCAGGACTTCCCCTCTTCTCTCTGCCTCATCCCCACTAAGGAGACCCATCTGTCCACCCTTCTGCAAAGGCAAAGCTGAGCCTTTCCTTGCAGTCCCCACCTGTCTGTAAGCACAGCTGCATATTGCAGAATCTGGTGATGCTTAACCATACATGACTGAGTAGCTCAGGGAAGAAGGAGTTCAGGTAACAGGACCTCCTGTGGACAAGAGCCCTTCCATAGTGTTAATTCCCTCCATACAGATTGCTTTCTGCTTGGCCTGATGCTATGGGTCTTTATTGCCCTGGGAATATGGGCCCTTATAGTGATACTAGAGGCCCGGTGCATGAAATTCATGCACTTGAAGGGGTTCCTCAGCCTGGCTTGCACCCTCTCACAGTCCAGGAGCCCTCAGGGATGTCTGACTGATGGCTTAGGCCCACTTCCCGTGGGCAGTCGGACATTCTTAGCATAGCTGTGGAGGTGGGACAGGCTCTTGCCACTACTGCTACACTCACCAACTTAGCTGTGAGCCCAGTTTCTAGCTGAACGGCACTCCCCCTATGGGAGTGCAATGACCTTCAGGGGGTAGCTCCTGCATTGAGTATCTTCCCCCTGGTGGTCATTTCACCATTCAGTCTATTTGCATATTAGCCTTTTATTATATAGGATTACATAACAATAGAGGCCCAGTGCACAGATTTGTGCACTGGTGGGGTCCCTCAGCCTGGCCTGCAGAAATCGGGCCAAAACCAGCCCAGTGCACAGATTCGTTTAAAGTGAGTCTGACCCATCTCGCTCAGTCTCAATTGGCTATACCCCACCAGCAAGCAAGTTGGAGTGTCTACCCTCTGGTGGGTTAGTGAGCATCATAGCGACTGGTTGGACAATCAAATGAATGGTTGGACACTTAGCATATTAGACTTTTATTATGGAAGATAATATAGTTACATAATATCATCTGCCTATAATACTTGGCACTTTGTGTCAGGTACTACGCTCAACATTTTACATGGATTATTTCAATTAAATTCTCAAAATTTAACTTAATTATATAATATAGGTCTATTGTTATTTTCAATTTAAAACAAGAAAAAAACAAAGTTGAGAAGATGAAAACAAATTTTCAAAAGCACAGCATGGAATATTTAGAGCTGTGATTTAAATCAGTATCTTATTCTTCACATCTAAGTTAAACCAATAACTTCAAACTTTCTTTGATGCTGGCCTGGCCCATAGTAAAAAAATATTTCAAGTCACAGTGCAGTGAACACACACATGCATATATGTATATGTATGTACCCACAGACCTACATGTAAAACAAATGTTTGGGGAAACAACACTTACTTTTACTGCCTTCTAATTCTATTCTATTTCATTCTGTTTCTTTCTGATCTAGTCTAATGTTATTATTATTTTTTTTATATTTTTATTTTTTTAATTGTTCAGTTTATTAATTAAATTGTTTCCCCTTTTTTATCCCCCTATATCTTCCCTCCACCCTGTACCTATCCCACCCTCCGCCCTCACCTCCCCCTCCCCCAATGTCCTCTCCCATTGTTGCAAGATTTTTGTCCAATCTCTTGCTGTACTTCCAACAACACTTTTCTCCCCAAGAATTGTCAGTCCATTCCCTCTCTATGTCCATGTTTCTGTTATAGTCACCAGTTTATCTTGTTCATCAGCCTATCAGTTCACTTGATTTTTATGTTCATTTGTTGATAGATGTGTATTTGTTGTTCATAATTTATATTTTTACCTTTTTCTTCTTCCTCTTCTTAAAGAATATCTTTCAGCATTTCATATAATACTGGTTTGGTGGTGATGAACTCCTTTAGCTTTTTCTTATCTGCGAAGCACTTTATCTGATCCTCAATTCTGAATGATAGCTTTGCTGGATAGAGTAATCTTGGTTGTAGATTCTTGCTCTTCATTATTTTGAATATTTCTTGCCACTCGAGTCTGGCCTGCATCGTTTCTGTTGAGAAATCCGCTGACAATCGTATGGGTGCTCCCCTGTAGGCAACCAACTGTTTTTCTCTTGCTGCTTTTAATATTCTCTCTTTATCTTTTGCTCTTGGCATTTTAATTATGATATGTCTTGGTGTGGTCCTCTTTAGATTCCTATATTTTGGGGTTCTGTGTATTTCTTGGGCTTTTAAGTCAGTTTCTTTCACCAGGTGGGGAAAGTTTTCAGTCACTATTTCTTCAAGTAGGTTTTCATTAACTTGCTCTCTCTCTTTTTCTGGCACCCCAATAATTCGGATGTTGGCTTGCTTGAGGTTGTCCCAGAGGCCCCTTACACTATCTTCAATTATCTGAATTCTTTTTGTTTCTTGCTTTTCCAGCTGAGTGGATTTTGCTTCTTTGTATTTCAAATCTTTGACTTGGTTCTTGTGGCCCTCTGGACTGCTTTTAGGACTTTGTGTAATATTTTTTATTTCAGTCTGTGTATGCTTGATTTCTAGTTGGTCCTTTTTTTTTATCTGTGAGGGTCTGGTTCGTATCCTCAGAGGTCTTGTACATTTCCCTGAGGGTCTCATTCATTTCTTTGTAAGTAGCATTCATCTCCTTGTAAGTCTCATTCATTTGCTGGTTGGTCTTGTTTATTTCCTGGTTGGTCTTGTTTATTTCCTGGTAATTCTCATTAAGTTGATCGGCCTTTTGTAGGAGCCTCTTGAAAAGCCTTATAACCGTGGTTTTGAACTCTATGTCTTGTCGTCTTTTCTCCTCCATTTCTTTCACATCTGATTTCTTTCCATGTCTCTGCATGGTGGCTGCTTTATGTGGTGGCTATCCTCAAAGGGACAGTGGCTCAGCCTCCCCAGTTACCTGAGGTGGGTACTCTTACTGCAATCCTTTATGGGTTGTATTCAGTGTTTTTGAATTTAAAACCAGCTTTTTGTTGTTAGCCCTAGGAGGGTTTGACCTCCAGGCCAATTGTCTGTGAAGCTCAGCTGTGCTCAGGTTGGATGGGCGGAGTCTCCGGGCCAAGCAGACAGCGTTAGCTCCGCACTATGCAGCCCCAGGGACTCTGTGCCGGTGGCAATGGCCGCCAGCACCTCTGAGAGAGAGCCGCTGTGGAGCTCCACCGGCTGCCGGGGAATTCAGACTGTCCCCAAATGACTTTGCATGCGCAATGTCTCACCCAGGGTTGTAAAACAAAGCAGACTGACGGTTTTCCAAATGAGAGACAAGTCGCAGAGCGCTCTCTGCGCCTTCACGCAGCTGAGCTGTTCGAGCGAGAGCTGCCTTCTCCACAAGCCGGCAGACTCGGCAGCACCCGAGCTTCGGCGTGCCCTCCCACTGTCCAGTTTTCACCCCATGTGATAGTGGGTTCTCTGGACTTCGCCCAGAGCTGGAGAATCTGTCCAGTGGGACGCCCCTGTCTCCCCGTTCGAGAAAACTGGCCGGTTTTCAGCTGCCCGCCCTCTCCGCGGCACGCACTCCAAACCTCTCTCTGCGCGCGAATCTTTCAACGCTGTCCGCCGCCGCTCCTCCGGGTCACAGTGTCTTATCTTCACTTTTATTTGTGGAATTTTCACTCGGCGAGCGTTCTGGTGATTCTGGAAGGTGTTTGTTCCTTCGTTAAGTTGTAGTATTAAAATTGCTGATTATGACGGCAAGATAGGTGTTTCACCTTTGCCGCCATCTTAGTTCTCCTGGTCTAATGTTATTTTAAAAAGTTATTTCTTTCATGACCTTTGGTAGGTCATTAGCTGCAGTTTGAAAACACTAGGATAAACGTACTTCAATTATATTAACTGTTCCCCTGGACCGTATCTGGAAGCCGAATTCTAGTTCTATGGCAGGAGGTAACTGCTATGACTTTAGACAAGAGTCTTCGCTTCCCAGCCCCATCTTCCTAACGCCTTTCGTGTAACGGAGTCTGACTAAATGACCCTGTCCCCCTCCATCTCTGGGAAGAGGAGTAGGCGCCGCCCAAGCCAGGGGCCTCACGTGCGTGCACCTGTGCACATTGGGATGTGGGGAGAAGGACTGACTGATGGCCTGGCAAGTCTCCACTCCCGCTTTGGTGGTGTGCTCAATCATGGCAGTAGGGACCGGAGGGAAAATGCAGTTCTCACCTGCCTGGCATTGGTAATCTCCTGAAAAGGCACATTTTCTCATGTGCCATGTAACTTGATTCCCCCACCTCCGTCTTTTCATTTGTCTGCCTCTTTATCTTCCTCATTGGGTAGTTTGGAAAGCAGAGGGAAGGCCACCTCAGTGGAGATGAGGTGTGAGTGGTGGTAGAGAGAGATAGAGACAGAGGGGCCACTGGGGTAAATCCAGGACTGGGTCCTGGCCTCCCCTGGGCCGCTGAGTGGTTGTGTGGACTTGGGCGTGGCGGCTGCTCTCTGTAGCATGTACAGGGCCTAAGGGATACAGACAAGGGCTCATTTAGCACAGACATTCCAGAATTATGAGTTCACGCAATGCAGAAGGGAGAGAGAGAAAACAACCTGAGTGGTGCTTACCATGAATGACCAAAGCAAGAATGCCCTGAGGATGTGAACCACTGAGTTTTTAATAATGAAAATAGCTGGTCACTTCTCTATTGGCCTCTCTCAAAGGGTGTTTATCTGGTTCCAGTGAATCCAAAGTTCCAAACTGGCTGCCTGAGGCAGGTGAGCTCTTGTCACAGGGGTCTTACGTGAGTGCATAAACCCAGGTCACATGCTGGGTTTATGCCACTGCAGCAGATCCTTGGTCAGGCAGTTTCCATCCCATTAGATGCAGGTTTAGAGGAGATGTGCTTTGCTGAGGTCCCAGGCTAATTGGTGGCTGGATCCTGAGGGTGATGATCATTGTATCTGTCCCTGAGGCAGGCCTGACCGAGCCCTGGGCATTGGTGGCAGGCCTTCCTGCTCTCAGACTTGGGATGAGGATTGTGCCTTCCCCACCTCTGTGCATCCCAGGTAAACCCATGGCAGGCAAAACGTGCCTTCTCTGGAACCTGGCTCTGCAGACACAGCTCCCAGGAGGTGGTATCAGCAGGAGCATCCCCCAGCTCTCCAGGCCATGCCACCTCGAGGCTCTGCTTGACTGGCATGCACCCTGGCATGCTCGTGCTCACCCTTCACTTCTCTGATAAAGACACTGAGGCCATAAGCCTATGCCCTTTGGCCCTCCCCACCCTTCTTGGAGTGGGAGTGTCCTGCCTGGTCTGGAGGGCCGGGACACACAGGAAGCAGAATTCCTTTTACCTGCAGCTGGGCTTCTCCTTCCTCCCTTCCTGGCAGCCCCACCAGAAGCCACATGGAAGTTGGCTCTCTAAATGACTCCCGCAGACTAGAAAAGACTCGAAAGGCCTACTCAGAGAGAAGACGTAGACCTCAATGACCACGGCCTCTGAAGGTGGAGGAGGATAAGCTGCCGCCAGGAGAGGCCTGACTCCCCTCCCCTGCAGTCCAATCGCATTTGTATTCCCTTCTTCTCTTCCCCTGGCAGGGATGCTGCCAGGCCTGCCTCTCTCGGGGCCTCAGTCCTCTGGCTCCCCTTGAAGAGGCTAGAGGAGGGTCACAGCATGGCTCCGGGCAGCAATGGCCTGCATTTCTAGTACCCCTCACAACTCCCTTGTCAAGACTGAGCCAGTATGCCTCCAGTTCCTTTTTCCAGCCAACACTTATGAGAACCTACTGTGTGCTAGGCCCTTCTCCCCAGCCCCCTCCCCCTTAAAACAAAGTTTACTCACAGCAGCAGGCCTGTGTTTACCATCAGCTTAGGAAAGACATGAAGCCCCAGGGTGGGGGTAGGGCTGCGGGTGTGTGTGCTCCTGCCCACCAATCATGATAGAACTCAAGGTGCAGCCTCCCTTCCTTCCTCTTACACCCCAGTTAACCAGGGAGAGTAGGGCTGTGCCCCACTCAGGGGTGAGCAGACATTTTGGGAACTTCCAGAGCCTTGAGAAAGGGAGCATCTGCCTGCAAAAGTCTCCTGCAATTGCAGCAGGAGGAGGAGGCACAATTATGTCGGCATGAGCCGGGTTCAGAGCGGACACTGTAAATAGAAAAAATGGAGTGGTGTCTTCTCAAGGAGAGAAGCCTGTCCCTCGGCAGGCGAGAGAGGTGAGTTGGCTGCACTCTGGCGGGCCCCAGTGTGGGTCCTGAGTAGGGAGGATTGTGCTGACATGTGGAGCCCCTTCCCCACCTTGTGTCCTGGGAACATAAACCTCCCTGCCAGCACTCGAGGCAGAGACAGAGAAGTGGGAACTAGGGGTCAGCCTCTCCAAGGAGCCCCGGCTCTATGGCCATGGGGCCTTCACCTCGCAGAGCCTCACCCGAAGGGGGAGATCATCTCAGAGCTACTGAGCGGAAGGAGTGGGCCAGACACAAGCCTCCTTGTGGCACCTGAATTCTGTGCTTGCACAGTTCTTCCGGCAGATGCCAGCTGCTATGGCCCAGGGATGCGCCTTTGGCAGCTCCCAGTGTGTCTGGAATGCAGAGCAGGGTTAGTTCCTATGGCCTTGAATCAAAAGGACTGATGGGCTGAAAAGGGAACAAAAAAAAAAAAAAAAAAAAAGGGAAGACTTAGGATCTGTCCCATAGACGCATATGTTAGTCCTCACAAAAACCTTTGAAAAGGAATAGACTTTACTTAATATATTTTGGCCTGCAGTCTTTTTTTTTTTGTTCTTTCTCTGACTTTTTCTCTCAGGCCCGAGTGGAGCAGGCTAATTCACCTCCCAGAAAGCTGGGTGGGGGGTAGCGGAGGTCACTGCTTCCCATAATATTGGGGAGGCAACATAGGTACCTGCACCTGTGGCGGCCCCCAGGAATCGGGAGACATATGGAGGTGCAGCTCCCACTTCCCAGCCTCCGGTGATGAAACCCAGTAGCTCCCGGCTCTGCCCGGACAGCCTGGAGGCAGAGGGCCTGTGTGTGGTCAGCCTGGGCAGGCATCCCCCTGCCCAGCCTTCCTCCTTGTCTGTATGTTGGGGAGTACGCCAGGCACCTTTGTTCTGAGGATTAAATGAGGTGTGTCTGGTAGTCAGGAAAGTTCTTTACACGGGTTTATCTGCCCTGCCCGAGTCTGCTTCCTCTCCAGAGCCCTGGTCGCCTCGTACAAGGTGATCCCGTGGGGAAAGTGGCAGAAACTTAGAGTTGAAGCACCTGTGTTTGAATCCCAGCCAGGTCACAGGCCAGCCATGTGACTGGGCAAGCCAGCCACTCTGGCCCTCAGTCCCCTGTCTGCAAACTCCGAAAAATAATGCCCGCCTCTCCTAAGGGCTTGAGGACCAACTGAGATGAGGCATATTTACAGGCACCCAGGACACCCCGGCCCTGACCAGCCTTCGCCCCCCAAACACCCATGAGCACGTATGTGATCTTTCTCCTCTCTCCACTCAGACCTGCTTCTACTCAGCAGCAGTTTCCCGGTTTGGAACATTTGCCTTCTTTCCTTCCCTTTGGAAAGTGGGGTGCAGGAAGCAGATGCTAAGCCTGTCTCCCCAAAAGGTGACATTGCGTGGGATCATAATGAAGAGGGGCTCAGAGCCCCTTCATTTGGGGGATGCCCACCGCCGAAGCAGCAGGGGAAGGGGGGCTGACTCCAGTTTCACCCTGGCACCTAGGGTGAGGCCTCAGGACTTGAGTTTATGCCTTTCTTGGCCTCTGAAGTGCCTTCTGAGATAGATGTGTCTTGGCAGAGCCAGTTAGCATTCTGTTCAGCAGGGAGGCCCAAGGTGCCTTTGGAGCCTGGGCACAGAGCTGACTGGCATTGGCTGAGTCCACAAGATGCACCTGCCCTCTAGTGGCAAGAGAGGGAAAGGCATGGCAGCCCGGGGCTAAACTCGCCTGCTGATGATGCTGTCAGCCTTGAGTTATTGAGGAGACTGTGTGGGGAGTCACCTGGAGATTAAGCAGTAGCACGCAGCAGAAAACTAAACTAGACCAACATGTGAAGGCCATTCCCTGAACACACTCCAAGCCTCAGATTTGGTATTTCACTCACCCATTCATTCATTCACTTATTCAAAAATTATGGAGTGTCTGTCTATAAGAGGGGGGTCGGGGTAAGAGCAGGTGGTTCTGGGCAGTAGGAACACAGCAGTGATCAAGACAGGTAAGTTCACCCATTCCCAGAGCTTTAATTCCAGTGAATGTGGTGTCTGTTGGGCAAAGATGAAGGTTTTCTCAACCTCTCCTTGCCTCAGAGTCAAGAAATCAGCAGGCACCCAACCAGGCACCTAATTCGTGCTGGAATCTCTCATGCCTGTTTTTTAATGGTCCCAGAAGATAAATGACACAATTTAATAGAGGGAGCACTGAACAGACAGTTGAAGTGGGTCTGAATCCGGGTTCCTCCGCTTACTAGCCCTGTGACCTGGGCTCACCATTTGAACTCCCAGCCTAGACTGTTACCCTCCAGCAGCAGCCAGGGCTCACGAACTGGTGGTGGACGAGGGCGCATGGTCCCCTGGGCTGTCCCATGCAGTGTGGGCACAGTCACACCCACCTGACCTGCGGCCACGGATGCCCAAGTGCCTTTCACCTGGCATTTGGAGAAGCAATCAGACACTTTTTGCTTTATCATTAAAAAAAAACTCAAAAAATTATTTGATGCAATTTATTCTGCTTCATTGTGTGCCAGGGTCTCAACTAGCTGTGGCTCTATAAGAAACCACCCCAAAACATAGTGACTCAAAGCAACAATGTCTTATATTTCTCGTGATCTCTGCGGGTTGACTGGGTTCTACTGGACAGCTTTTCTGTTTTACATTTTTCTCCTGGGGCTAAGTGGTATACCACGCGGCTTCCTCACGCACATGTCTGGCACCTCTGCTGGAATGGCTGAGTCAGCCAAGGGTTGGGGTGACCAAGCATCTCTCCATGGTGAGTCCAGCAGGGTAAGCAAGGTGCCTGGGCCTCTTTTGTCGGGGGGGCTCAGGGCTCCGAGAGCTCCAAGAGGCTGAGCATGACGAGCAAGTGCTGGTTAAATCTCTGCCTCACATTTATCAAAGGAAGTCACATGACCAAGCCCAGTGTCAGTGTGGGCTGGAACCAGATGTGAATTCTGAGAGGCATGTCCACTGGAGACCACCAGTGTAACGGTATCTGGCAGCCAGTCATGGTGCGGATGTGAGGAGCCCTTCCCTAAGCGGTGGCTGTGTCCCAGGGGGTTTGGGAGTCAGAATGCATTTGCTGTTGTCGTCCTACGATGGAATGACTTCTACTTGGGACATTCTAATGCTTCATAGTATGGTGTGGCAGAGAAGAACAACACAAGGTCTGGGGAGCCTTTCTTGGTCTTGAGTACAGGTTCTAAAAGCTGGCCAAACCTCCCTTCCCACCAGCTGGAGGGGTGACACCCCCTCAACAGGCACTGCTTCCTGTTTCTGAGTTGGAGCAGTTCCAGCAGAGAGGCTGTCTGCACACCAAAGAGACTCCATAAAACCCCTTGCTTATTCTTCCTTTCCTATTTGTCATCAGTGACAGAATGGAGGCAGTGCAGGAGTAACACACAATGGCACTGGGTTTTTGTCACTGGGCTCTAGACACAAACTGTGCCCATGAAATAATTCCCAGCTGTCAAGTCTGAGCTTTTTCTTCTTCTTTATTTCTGGTGTAGATGTTTGGGCTAATCACAGTCCTCTGGTCATTAAACTGCTTGTCTCATTGTACTTATTGATGTATGTATGTATGTATGTATTCTCTTTGATGCTCTTCCCATGCCCCACCCCGCAGGCAAATGTTTTAACATGTTAATGTATGTCCTTTTATGGGTGTGCATCCTTCCAAGCTGTACTTTACCCTTGGGTGCATATAAGTTTAACTTGCATTATAAATCTAGTTCTGCTTTTTATTCTTCCCCTTGGAACTGCGGCTTTGAAGTCCCTCCATGTCGCTCCATGTTGTTTGTTGTTTTCTGGGGTGCACTCACCCAGTGCCCAGTGGCTCTTCCAAGGGTAGACTCCCCAGACACCCAGGCTCCCACCCACAAATGTCACTGCGGGGAACATGGTCAGCCAGCCTGTGAGCATTTGTCTGGGCATAATCGCAGGCACAGGTGTGTGTCTAACCAAGGTGACGAGGCACTACAGCATGTTTTCCCCAGGGGGTGCCCGGACCCTCCTCCCAGCAGCCCTGCCACAGGGCAGACCCTGTCCTCCCACCCAGCCCTGGCATTGGTTGAAGTAAGAAAATGCAGATACAGTCCCTGCTCACAAAGATCCTGTCACATTATTCCTTCCACAGCCCTGACACAGGTCCTCATGACTGGGTCTGAGGACTTTGCCCCAGCCAGGCAGCCGGTGCCGTGTCCACCTGTCCCTCTCAGATCTGTGTCAAGGCAAATGCGCCACAGCACCTGGGGGCTGAGATGCGCAAAGAGAGGAGCTCCAAGATGAGTGGTCTTTCCCCAGCATCACCCAGCATGTCGCCAGATAAGCCAGGGGTGCTCGACACAACAGGCCCTGGAGCTCAGTCATTGGCAACAAAGGCTTCTTTTTAGCCGTGACAGTGACTCCGCCTAGCTGGCTGGCATGGAGTAAACAATGTCACCAAGATGAAATGAAACAGACTGAAGTCAGGAGACCCTGGCGACCTAGGCCAGGTCACATGGTCCAGACACTTCTTCACAGGAAAAGACACTAAGGCCCTGAAATAGAACTTCCCAAGGCCACTGGGTGATTGAGAGGCAACGCTGAAGCCAGACCTCAAGGGTCCCGTCACCAGGCCTGACCTCCCTCCATTCCACTGCCCTAGTTCCTTTACCACTGCAGGGACCCCGAATCCAAGCACAACCCCAGGGTTGATCCATGAGGTTGAACTCCTTCCTTTCCAGCTCAGGCTTGAGAAAGACTCAGAAATATTAAACTGGCTTTATTGGCGGCTTTCCTTCCCTCTCCAGTCCAGTACAGTGAACAGTAAAATAAAACAAAAATAAGTACAATAAAGAGGGAAAAGAGGATAACAGAAGCGTTTTTCAATTGTGAAAAGTCAGGAATGGAGTGAGGACACCATGTCCCTTAAGAATTCTAGGCCAGCACTCTTTCCCCACCCCCGATGGAGGACAGAAACTGAGAAAAACCCAGGGAATGCCATGAAGTAATATGACCAACTACGTAGCAAATTCATCTAAAACTATACATATAGCTCTGTGTTACTATGGGTTTCATTCCTTTGTAAATATCTCTCCCTTATAGCTCAGAGCAACAGTCCTAGGAGCTTCTTTATTCTTTTATCTGACAAATTATAGTAATAGTATTGATTATAGAAATACTCAAATAGCAATGATATTATCTTTACATATAAAACCCTAATATGCAAACAGACCAAATAGAACAACTGAAAAACTGAACAACTGTACAACTGGTTGCTATGACACGCACTGATGACCAGGGGGCATGTGTAGAACATGGTGGGCCTTGGCCGAGGCAGGATGGTGGAGCAGTGAGTGGGGGGTGCCAGACCAAGGCGGGATGCCGATCACTGTTATTGGGACGAGCCTCTAGTGGTTACTGAAAACTCTCGCTCCCCGCATGCTACAGTCCCATCCAGTGCTGGCACCTGCTGCTGGAGCCAGAGCCACCACTCACACCCGCTGCCTGCACCTGGCACTGGCCCCAATCGCTTGGTGCCATTAGCAGATGTGAGTGGCAGTGGCTGCTGGCCTGGATTGCCCCTCAGGGATTCACCATCTCCCCCTGCTCCTGAGCGGCCATCAAGGCCAGCAGCCACCTCTCACATCTGCAGCCTGTGCTGGAACCACCACTCGCATCCACTGTCAGAGCTGGTCCCATTCAGACCCGCAGCCAGCAATGGAACTGCCCACCACTCATACCTGCTGCTGGCACCCAGTACAGGCCCGGATTGCCCCTGAGGGCTTTTCTACTCCCCACCCCCCACTCCTGAAGGGCAATCAGGGCAGCAGCTGCCACTCACACCCAATGCTGACACACGTCCCAATCGCTCCGTGCCATCAGCAGATGTGAGTCAGGCCAGTGCCATCAGCATATGGGACTGGGGATAGCAGGCAGGCAGGGGACTGCATCAGGAGGGGCCAGGCTGGGGTGCAGAAGATGGGCTGAGATCCCCCCACATACCCACTGCAGCCCCAAGACACACAAATTCATGCACTAGACCCTAATCTGGAAATAAAATGCAAACATTTTCAAAGTTGGGCAAAGTAAAACATGCTTGAGAAAAATATTAGTTCTGGGAAAGCACTTAATCACATAGGAGGGTAGGGTTTCTAGATGAGAGAGGGAGATCTGGTAATAAGTGAATATCTGTTTGGACAAATTTGAAGTTCTGCTCCTGGGGAAGGTCTGCCACTCTGCATTGCAAAACCCTGGAATGTGCTAGAACCCCCTTTTGTGAATTAGAATAGGCCAGGGGAGAAGCACTCTTCTGCATTTTGAGCTAATTTGCTTACCCACCCAATGGGAGAAATGTTAGAGGAATGGGTGATTCTTATTAACTGTAACTCACACCAAACACTGGTGTTGTGAATGGAGAGCCCAGGACCTCTTGGAGGGAGCAGGACATAGACATCCTGAATCATCTGGCCCACTTCCTGGCACTGCACCAGGGAACAGTGTCCCTGGCCTGCAAGTCAGGCACTTGGCAGCCCACACCCTACCCCAAGCCTTGGGTTCCAGGAATATTTCTTAAGTTTTGAATTCATTAAATTCACCCCTTTGAAATGTACAATTCAATGGTGCTTAGTGTATTCATAGAGCTATGTGACCATCATCACTATCTAATTCCGGAACATTTTCATCACTCCCCAAAGAGACCTCATGCCTATTACCAGTTACCCCCGATTTCCTCTCTTCTGCTCCCCAACACCTGGCAACCACTTGTCTACTTCCTGTCTCTCTAGATCAGCCCATTCTGGAAATTTCATAATACCTGAACTCAGGCACATTTCTGTGACTGACTTTTTGACTGGGCATAAGTTTTTTAGGGTTTACCCATGTTGAAGGCTGAATCGGTACTTTATTTTTAAGGCTGAATAATATGTCATTATAAAGATATGGCACATTCTATTTATCTGTTTATCAATTGATGCACTCAGGGAGGCTTTTGCTACTAATCTGAGCTGCACTTGAGAACTATAGACAATGAATAACATTTGCCATTTCCTGATCAGATGGCTAATACGACAAAATTAGCATTTTAGGGATATTGCTGTGCCGGACCTGTGAGCATCAGCTGTGTAGTGAGCAGAGAGGGGTGCTGATGAACCGGAGCTTCCTCCTGATAAAGAGGAGCAAGAGGTTAAGGGCACCTGGGGGATCTGTGCAAGAAGCAAGCCTGACTCTCTGTCCCAACTCCAACCAGAAAGCCAGAAAGCCTCAGGCTTAAAAGAGCAGCTCCTTCTGGAGGGGAGAGACCCCTGGTGGTTTCAAACTGGTGTCATATTTCTCCTGGAAACACCATTGAAAATCAGCCTCCTGCACTCTTTCCTGGAATGGGCATAACTGCTAATTGCCTCTTGCACAATTATCTGCCCAAAATGAAGGATTTAGTTATCCTCGTTAGTGACAGCCACAACGTGCAAAGATGCATTACTGCATCAGCAAGGCTGGCAGGAGTGTCTGCCCAGGCTGTGAGTGATTCTTACAGCGAGCTCTCGGCTCAGCTGGGTGGGGAGGGGAAGGCTGCCTGAGGCCAGAGGGGTGCACACATCCCATGATGTGTCAGAGCTGGGAGGGTCTAGAGGCAACGCAAGTGGGAAATGAGGCCAAGCCTCAGTCATACCTCAGCTCTCAGTTTGCCAATTTAAAAACATATATTTTACTTATGTCTTATTTTTTATTGAATGGATTGGGGTGACATTGGTCAATATGATCATATAGGTTTCAGATGTGGGTTTCTGTGTTACAAGATCTGGATATTGCACCACATGCCCACCACCCAAAGTCAAGTCTCTTCCTGATATTATGACGCCCTTCTCCCTCTCCTCCTTCCTCTGGCAACTGCCACACTGCTGTTTGTGTCCACAAGTTTCTGCTTTATATCCCACTAATGAGTGAAAGCATATGATTCTTAGCTTTCCCTGACTGACTGACTTATTTCACTTTGCGTAGTGTTCTCAACCCATCCATGTTGTTGCAAATGGCCCTATTTTATCCTTCTGGCTGAGTAGTATTCCATTGTGTAGATATGCCCATCTTCTTTACCCAGCCCTCTGTCACAGGGCACTGGTTGTTTCTCAGTTTGCCAATTTTGACCTGCACAGCTTGGAGCTCTTCCTGTCTAGCATGGGGGAAGGGGCACATTGAAGGACCATGGTGATAGGCAAGGTTTACTGAGGCTCAGGGAGACGCTGGCTGACCGGCAGACAGGGGCCTCTCTGTCCTTACAGGGGCCCCCTCCCCATGGCACACACCGCACTGCTTTTCTTCTGTTACCTCACTCCCTTCCTTTGCCTACAATGTCAGGCTTTCAGTCTGTCCCTCTGTCCCTCCCAGTGAGGCTGCCCAGCACTGCACCTGTTTCATCTGGTCTGGTCTTTATTGCTCATGCTTGCTGCTTCTCAAGGAAGAGAAAGAAAGATGGCAGGAATTGCTATGGGTGAGTCAAGGAGGGCTGATCAAGGCAAAGCAGACAAAAAGATGGAAGTTACATGGAGAGCATTGTGTCCAGTACACACTTGTGGGCATATGCGCGCGCGCGCACACACACACACACACACACACACACACGCGCGCGCGCGCGCACAGCCTTGCACACACGTTTTCTCCTCAGCTCGTCTTCAGGAATATTCTGTTTAGGAATAAGGCCCTCAGGTTTGTAGCTAATTGTCCAGAGTTGTATTGAAAAATACACCTCAACTTGTAAGAGATTAGATTTATGTGCAGTTGACGGGCTTCTGAGAAGTTAGGGGAACCAAGGTTTCATCCCGCTCTTAGCCAGAGAGCCAGGTGCTGGAGGCTGTGTGGGTGATGGGGCGCATGCAGACCTGAGTCTAGGCAGCCACTTCCTCCACAGCAGTGGGGAACGAGTGTGTGAAAGGTGCCTGTAATGGAGTTATTCCAACAGCCTCCTGCTGGCCACCCTAAAAGTGCTGCAGCAGCCTACAACACTGGTAATGACCGAGGATGATACATACATATGCAAACACAAAGTGCGAAGAATATACTAAAGTCAGAGATGAGACTGGCCCCTGTTGTGAGTAGTGAGGCTACCAGTGGCCCTGAGAGGTGCAGCCCCTCCCATTTGTGAGTGAGAGAGGGACCTCCTGGTCCTAAAAGGAGGGCCTGTGGGAGCAGAAAGAGGGCCTTTGATAGCTTCCCTGCGGCGGGGAAGGAAAAGGTGCCTCTGATGCCTCCAGGGGTGTCCCTCATGGAAGATGGGTGCCGGGTGCCAGCATGACCATCAGCAAAAGCAAGAGACGAAGCATGGCAGCCAAATAACCAGGTCCGGCCGTGGGAGAACTCCCATCACCTGGTGCAGTCATTGCCAGTGTTTGGAAAAGCAGTGGTCCTCTTCTATTCCCATAAAACCTTGTGCGAGAATGGGGTGGGGGGGAGAAGGAAGAGATGGAACCTTCTCTGGCTCAAAAGCGGGCAGGGATCTGGTCATTTCCTGGGGCCTCTCCTTCCCTCACAGAGATGGCTGAGCCCTTCTGCTCTGGGTCCCCAAGGTCTGAAAAGAAAACCCCTCAGTAGCAGGGCCATGCTTCAAACCCAGGGGTAGACTCCCCAGACACCCAGGTGAATGGCGGACAGCAGGGAAGAGGGGCAGCAGGGAGGAAGGCAGGCTGCCTTGCATTGCTATTTGCACAAAGCTGCTGTGAGACCCAACAGGAAAATTATTCAGGGTGGGGTAGAATTAGGCTTACAGTTGCTCATATAGAAAATAATTCAATAACTAATAACTAATAATACATAACTAACCCTGTGTTTTGCACACTCACACCTGTAGCCCTACTTTTGCCCCTCCCTGCATTCCTTTGCTTGCTGGGGAAGCAACACTTTGATTTTTTTCCACCCCAATGAAACGAACCGTGGTACTACAGCAAGAGGCTGAAGGGACGGTCAGTGCTTGAGCTCCGGAGCCATACTGCCTGGGTTTGAATCATGGCCCTGGTACTGAGGAACTGTGTGATGTTGGAAGGGTCACTTACCCTCTCTGTGCCTCCGTTTCCTCATCTGTAAAAGGGGATGTTGGTGGTACCCGCCTCGTGGGGTTGTGAGGATTCCGTCGGTTCGAGGGTCGGTGGTGTTTAGAGCAGTGTTGGGCATGGGGTGCTGACTCAACAAGGCCAGCTGTTGTCATGTTACAGTATGTATGTGTGCCATTCGAACAGTGCCGGGGTTCGCCCGGGGGATTTCCGGCCTCGCCCTCAGGTAGGCATCCCGGAGCCTCACCTCACAGGCCCAGAAGTGGCTTAGCTCCCGGCTGAGGGCAGCTAGGGCTCTGTGAACATGGTGGGTAACGGAGGAAGACGTTAGGTTTTCATGCCTTTCCTTGTTTCGCCTGGGGCAGAAGGAACCGGTAGTGGCCCCATCGTCGCCATCTCATTTGAGAGTTGCGGGACACTGAGAGACAAGCTTTGACCTCATCCCTACGATTCAAAACCCAAGGGGCATTTAACGAGGGGGAGCACTGAGGGCGATAAGCAGACTTCTCCCTCACAGCAGATATGAGAAAGAACACGAGGCTGTGGTGTGTCTTCCCTAAAATTCATTCTGTTCATCCCACCTGCTTCCCACGCTGGCCTCTCGAGGTCTCGGGACCTCTCAGGGGACTGGCCAAGGTTCTCCCATTACAAGGGAAGCCTCTCGGCGGGTCAGGGGCTACGCTGTGCAGGCACAGGTGACAGAGCCAGCAGGGTGACCCCAATTGTACTCCTTCTTGATGTTGCTCAGGGCTCCAACAGCCTGAGACAGGCCCCCACGTGGGGCCATTTTCCACAGGCCTTTACCATGCACTCTGGACGACCAAGCGCACAGGCTCACCTCTGTGGTCAGACGTGCCTGTGGAGGGGAGGAGGGCAAGTGGGAAGCTCTGAGGGGGAGGGGCTTGTATTAATAAGAAAGGTGGAGGGTGCCAAAGGGAATGTGGCCGCATCAGGGGAGTGGGCACAACAGACTGATGGCAGCCGACGTTTTGACTTGATTTCTAGGAAATGGCATGTGGTGGATGTCGGTGGCCACGGGGCTTGTTTTCTAGCTAGGACCCATCGAGGACACTTTCCTGGATGGACAAAGGGCAGGGGTCCCTGAGGGTCTGTGGCAGCTCCTGCAAGCGTAGGCATGTGACCAGGTGTGTGTGGCCAGCGTGTCACTAAGCCACTTCCTCATGGCGGGATATTCTCACTCTTTCTAGTTTCTCAAGCCTCTTGGCTGTGAGCACAGAGAACCCAGGGCTCGCATAGGCGTGGATTTTCACAGGCCTTCACAAGACCACCGTGTACTGTCTTGACGGAGCAGAGACTGATGCAGTGTTTTCCACAGAGCTGGTTTTGGAAGCCTCCCTGTGATCTCTGTGGAGCGAGCATTGGGGCAGGGCTGCCAGGCCTTTCAGCTAGCAATCTGGCTTATAAACCTGGTCCTCTCCCTATTTCACTAACGAGAGAAAGGGTGTGCCTGAGGTCATTTGGCCAAACAGCCAGTCTCCTTGGGCACAGGTGGATGGAGGTGGGTGGAATTCCACCTCCCAGTGCTCTCTTGGTGAGCAGAGGGCTAGGGAGTGAGAGGATCCAGCAGGCTCAACGGATATGCTTATCCTTAGCCATGTGGGGAGGGGCACAGAGGGAGGAAGACTTGAACCTGAGAGGAGAGCAGTGGCCTGCCCTGGTGGAGGCATGAGGTGTGGTGCCCCCAGGCATACCTGCTTCTCGGAGAGGGCCACCTTTGCTGAGGATGACAAGTGGGGGCTACAGGTCAGAGGACGCTAGGGGGGGGCAGTCTGCCTCCCCCTGGGCACTGACCATCCCTGACTTTCTACCCACACTCTCTGGAGCCACCACCATTATCCTTTGCCCTCTGTGTTTTCTCCACCCACCGGGGCTGCCTCTGGGCCCTCCCTCCTGGGGGCTATGAGGATGGCAGGGTGCCCACAGCCATGGATGGCAGCCCCAGTTCCAGGTTCCCAGTGTGTAAATGTGAGCGTGTGTAAGTGTGTGTGCAGGGCTAGGGCTGGAGGTCATTCAAGGATCAGAGCACAGGAGTAGGAAGCTTCGAGAGGGCGGGGCCGCCTGGAGTCACACCAACACCCAGGAGCCCGGAGGACCTGGCGCTGGGACGCACCACCAGCCTCACCACACCAAGCAGCCAGAGCAGGAGGAGCACAGGAGGAGCAGGGGGTAAGTTCCGCTCTGGGGGACTGGGTGTGGCGGGGCTCAGTGAGAAGTGGGGAAGCCAGGGCCCCAGAGAGCCAGGGAGAGGAAACCAGGAGCTCTGTGCTCTCTGCACCCCCCTCCCCTTTTGTACAATATCTATGGCCCTGGGCCCTGTATGGCAGGGGAGGGGGAGAGGCAATCACAATATCCACATCCTGGGCCCTGCAAATGGGGACACTGTAAAGGCTGAGAGCCCAGTTGGAACAGCAGCAGGAGTGAAGATGGAGCAGAGTCATGGCCAGTGGAGTCTCCCCAAAGGTGCCCAGCAGGCAGTCATCCAGTGTCCAAAGGCAGGGGCAGTGGGAGGCCCGAAGCTGGTGGTAATGGGCAGGGGTACTGGAGACCCTCAGCTGGTTACGTTGGGAGGAAGGAGAGAGTAGGGAGTTTGGATGAGACAGGAGCCCTGCTTTTACTCATGGTGCCCACAGGGCTAGTAACCAACCTGGCAAAGCTCTGCACCCAGCACTCCTGGGCCCTAGAAAACGCAAGAGCTGTTGGTCTGACTGTCGGGAGCCCTGGCTTGCTTATGTGGCCTCGTGGCAGCCACTCTGAGGAACAAAGCTGGAGCTGCCAGGGCAGGCTGGGGCAGGGCATGGTGACCAGCCCCACTGACGGCTCTTGCCCTTTGCTCTTCTAGACCCGAGGACCGATTCCTGGTTTCTAGTGCACTCGCTCCTCCCTGCCACCCTCCTCCTCGTCTTCCATCTTCTTCTGGTCGTGGAAGGATCCCTCGCCGCCTATGACCGACTCTGGCCCGGTGGTTCTCTCAGGGGACATACTCTATGAGGCAAGGCTAGTAGGCATCCTGCAGACTTCTAGGGTCTCTTTCTTTCTGGGGTGCCCAAGGGATACATAAAACTATGACCCTGCTCTGCAGAAAGCCTTGATGGGGACACACGCAGGAGGCCCGCTGTCTCGGGTAGAGAATCCCTGTTACTAACTCCCACTTCCTTTTCTTTAAATGGAGAAGTGCAGGCCAGTGACCAGCAAGACCAGAATTCATCAGTCCTCTCACACCTAAAGGAAGCACCCCACCTCCTGTTTCTGAAAGATGAAACAGAAGGATCAGAGAGAGAGAGAGAGAGACCAGGGTACCAGGACACAGACTTTATTGAGAAGACCCTTCCCAAGAGAGAAAGAGCTTACGTGTGGTGTGGGGTGAAGGCAGAGAAGCCAGGGGAGGGGAGAAGAGGGGACCCAGCTGGACGCCTCCCGGACTGCCTGGGAGAACAGTCCAGGAGAAAAGGTGCCACGTGGCGCACTGAGACACCCTCTAAGAGCTGGAACAGGCAGGGATTGGGCCCAGGGCGGAATGGGAAGGGGTGGGACACAGGGCACTCTGGTATGCACTTGATTGGTGGCTCAATGTCTCTGTGGCAGATGTCAATTACATCATAACTCCGCCCACCAGTTGGGGGGGGCGGGGGAGGGCACCTATCAGTTTCTGCCTGGGCTCTGTTCACCTCTGTCCCTTCGTCAGTGTTCCCCCACACGCCTTGCTCTCCTCTTTGAGCTCCTGAGCACGGAGCAGCGCTTTGGGCCGGGCTGTACTAGGATGCGCAGAACCCCCGCTGGACAAGGTGCTCCTGCTCTGGGGGGGCTGGGGCCTAGGAGGGGAGGCAGGTAAGGAGATGGGCAATTATTACAAGGCAGAGTGGGCAGGGCGATGAGGTGTGCTCCAGGGACACGCAGGAGGGCAGCGTGCCAGGCTGCGGGCCCAGGATTGTGGTGCTAGTGCCGGGAAAAGCTTTTCAGAGAACGTGCTCATCTCACGGACGTTTTGGAGTATTTTTTTTTTTAATGGCGAGGCACTGCTCACAGCTTGTTCGAGCATCTACTCCCCTAATCCTCACAGCAGCACTGTCAGGAGGCGCCCTGGACTCGCACTCCTGCCTGCATTCCCTCCTGCCTCTGTGAGGGGTCCGGCCTGACCATGCACGTCTTTCCTCTTCTCTCCCTCATGGGCTGGACTGCCTTCCTTCCTGTAACCCATCCTCAGTCCCCCCTCCACACTGCTGACAGAACCGTCCTCCCCAAAGCGATCGTCCTCCGCCTGTGGACCTCCTGGCTGGCAGGGGCTAAGGTGAGCGCCTCTGATGGGCCTGTGAGGCCTTCTGCAGTCCTTCTGGGCTCAGCTGTCTTTGCCAGCCTTGTCTCCCTCCACTCCCCCAGCAGCCATGCCCACCTGCCTCACAGCCCAGCTGCTCACCGCTGGGCTTTGGCAAATGACTGTTTTCTGCCACGCCTGCTCTTCTCCCCTGGTGCTCTGACAAATTCATGCAGACTCAGGCCATTGTCACCTCTCATGAAACTTCCCTGACTCTCAAGTCCAGGTTATTTCTTTCCTTCTTGGGTTTGTTTTCACCTCTATCCTCAGAGGTGGACTGGGCGTGCTCCACCATCTGGTGAGCGCTTGACTACATCTCCCAGCTCCATCTCCATCTCCAACTTCAGTAACTTCCCCTCAGTAGCTTGAAATCGGCCACAGAGGGAGGATTTACACCACAGGAATTAGCAAACAATACAAAATCAGCCCCTCTCCTACCCTGAAAGCCTGTTCAGCAACAACCAGCATTCCCCTATCTTATGATTTGCATATTTGTCTGTCTGCCCTCCAAACTACAAGTACTTTGAAGGCAGGGCCATGTCTTACTTATATTTTTAAAGATAAGCCCAGCATATGGGTGGTACCATGCGGTAGGTACTTTGGAGACATGCCCTTAGAGTATTTGTCACTTAATTCTGGTGATAAATTGCTCTGAAAATCTGCCGGTGCCTAGGTCAGCTTGCTCAGAAGTCCTTTGTAGCTCCCTTTGCCTACAGGACTGGAACGTAGTTTCTGAAGGTAAGGACTTTTGTCTGTTTTGCTTTATTGAGGTGGCTTGTGCTCAGAATAGTATCTAGCATGAGTGTTTAGTAACCCTTTGACACATCATTGTCAAATGAATAAATAAGTGATAAAATTCAAGCTCCTTAAGATAGCCTTCAAGGCTCCTTGTTACTCATTCTTCTCTCTGTTCTTCTGCGGGTGCCCCTCCCCTAGGAGGAGGCCTGATTATAGGCCCACTGTTACCTTGCTGGCCCCTGGTGAGTTGTGGGGGGCGGAGGGAGGAGGTCCAGGCACTGTGCACTTTTCTCCTGGCAGGAGGCTTCCTCCCCTCTCCTTGGTTTGCCCAAGGCCTCCTCATCTCTAGTCGTATAACAGCTTCTGGAATTCCTGTTTCCTACTGCTCTTCTAGCCCCAACATTAAAGGGGAGGTATGTTCCCCACACCCTCAGTGAGGCTGTGAGCTCCCTGGGGGCAGGGCTGATGTGTGTACAGCTCTGTGTCCCCTCCAGCACTTCAATATTCAGCTTAGAGTCTTGCACACAGCGGGTACCTAGTGTGGGTTTGCAGCCCAGATTTGCTCACACTAAAAGAAATTTGGAACCCAGCAAGATGTATGCAAGTCCTAGCTAGCCTCTGATCTGGCTGCTCCATGGAGTTGATCTGCTGAGCAGTCACTCACCAAGTATCAGTGAGGCGGAGGAGGGATGGTGGTGTCCAGACCAGGAGTGGGGGAGGTACTAGCCCCCCAGTCCTGACCAGTCAGTTCTCACTGCATTGGGAGCAGGCTTTAAAACCTGGTCTTTTCCTTTCCTCTTCCTCCCAGTTTGTGGCCACCTTGCTCCTGGCTAACTAAAGCTGCTTCTCCCAGCGGGTGGACTGCGCTTGGCCTGAGAGTATGACTGCAAGTGGGAGGGAACCAACTGCATCAGTGCAGGCTCAGAAGACCTCAGCTTGAATGTCAGTCAGTCCACCAGTTACAGCTGTGTGACCTTGAGTCGCCTATTTACATGTTATGGCCTCAATATTTTTATCTATAAAACATTGCCACCTATGTGCCACCTCAAAAGTGGGGATAATAATACCTACTCTGTAAAAGGAAATAATTGAAGGAAGATCGAATTAGATAATGTATGAGAGTGTTTAGTCCTGGGCCTGGCACACACTGAGTACTGGCTAAATGGTAGATATTTCATTATTTTTAGCTGTTCTCTGTTTGAAATGGAAGTAGAACAAAAGATTTCCTAAAAGAAAAAAGAAGAAGAAAAAAAATCTAGCTGAGGCTTGAAAAGTGGAAACAGGGTTGCTGAGCGATAAGCTAAAGTCTAATCCACAGACCAGCAGCATCAGCATCACCTGGGCTTGTTGAAATGCAGACTCTCATGTCCCAGCCCCAGCACTCTGATTAAGAATGTGCTTTTCAACAAACAAAATCCCAGGTGATCCTTGTACTCCTTAGATGACATGTCTGTGGCCCAGGACACACTTGGAGAGGCCTTATGTTATCACTCCATCTCCCTCTTTCCTGTGCTAACAGGTGTCTTCCTGCGGACAGGTGGGCACTGTGCGAGCAGGGAGCACAGAGGAACAGTGAGGATTGGGGCTGAAGCCAGGAGGAAGCTGCGCCCCCAGGTGGATAGAGGTCTGGCTGCACTTCCCACTTCTAACCAGCAGATGGCAAGCGTGTGCTGGTAGTGTTTCTTCTCAAAGGCCTTTGAATTGCTTGATTTGGTAAGTGCCTGGTCCCTTAGGCTTGTACTGAGTTATCTCTGTCGCTGGGTCTGGGGAGTGTACATGGAGTGTCCTGCGTGGATAGTGGAGGAAAGTGTTGGGTGGTCTCAGAGTTTGCTCAGGTGGCTGTCCTGAGGCTGATGTCAAAGCAAACTGTGGACCCATTACTCCCTGGCAGAGGAAGCCCCATCGCCCCATCACAGACTCCCACTGGGCCCACTCTTCATGCACCTGCAGAAGTAGGCATTTGCCCCCATTAGCAACTGGGCCCCAGATTAAATGAAAACAAATTTTTAAAAATTGGTATTATGTGGCAAGGATCATCAAACAGCAAAAACCATCCTTAAGTGTTAAAGAGAAGAAACCCTGCTTGTGAGTCCAGAAGGCTCACAGGATTCAGTGGTGTGGGGCAAGGCCATGAGTAGTGAGGAAAGGAGGGGGCTCTTATCAATCTCTCACCAAAATGGAGTCTGAGCAGAGAAACTGGGAATTTGTCTTATGGCTGCCTGGGTATTCAACACCTAGTTCCCTAGTCACGTAGTTCCCCAATCTCCCTAGTATCTGGGACATGGGATAGGATACTGGAAGGATCCCAGTCTCTCAAGACAGACTGTGTTCAAATCCCAGCTTGGACTATTAGTTGTATAACTTTGGGCAAGTTTCTTAATCACTCTCTGCCTCATTTTCCCATCTGTAAAATAGAGGTAAGTAGAAATCATATAGTAATATTATGTGTTTTTGTGACTTTTATGCACACAAAGTACCTTGCACATAGTAAGTGCTGTGCAGGTGTTTCTTCCCTTGAGTCTTAGTCTCCCTTTCAATAAAATAGGCAGATCCTTGGTAGTTGAGGCCCCCGAGGAAAGTCAGGAGAGAAAAGGCTCCCATAGTTGACACCAGCTTTTTCTTCCTCTCCAGGTCTTCCTTCTTTTCTGAAAGAAGCCAAAACAGATCACCATCCTGCATGTCTACCACCACTGCGCCATGCTAATCAACTGGGGGGCCAGAATCAAATACATGCTAGGTGATGCAGCTGAGGCACCCTGCACAGGCCCTTGTGAGGCAGCCTCTCTCTGTTGGGCTGAGTCTTCCATGTGAGAGGTGTGCATCCTCCAAAGTTCCCCTTTCCTGTGGCCATGAGCCCAGGCCTGTGCTCTTCTTTTATCCCTGTTGCTCCCCAAGCCTCCTGGCTACTCCTTCCTGGTGCAGAGGAGGAGGCTGTGGGAGGTGCTCAAAGCCATCAGAGAGTGCAGAGGGGTTACATGCCCTCTCATGTAGCATCCTGTTAGCCCGCCCTCCCCCCCCAGGGTCATGACATCAGACTGCTTATGCCAGACTTCAGGATAGGCTTCCCCAAGGATTTTCTCTGTATGACATGCAGAGGTGCTCTCTGCAGGGTGGAGGACTGAAACACAAAAGAGAAAGCACAGCTCCACTCAGCTCCACTTACTCCCCTTGATCTCTCACCCAACTCTGTGGCCTCCTCTTGTTGGGAAGCTGACTTCATTGGTCCATGCCTACATGTGCCTGTGCTATGGACTGGCCGGTTGGGCCCAGCATGCAGCTCTACCTGCGGTGGAAGTGACGTCTTACCCTCCTACAGCTGCGGAGAAGACCCCTTTGGCTCCAGGGCCCTTGGCTGAGCCCTGGTCCTCCTCTTGGCTGCACCAGTAACTTGGTGTCAGATCATGAACAAGCCCTTCTCATCACTGGGTCTTAGTCTCCCAATTTGCAAGGGACTCAGTAAACATCTCATCAAATTCTATAATCAACCCTAACTCCCTGACAGAATGTGAAACCTGGAGCAAATGCTTTCCATGCTTGAGACCTTAGACCCATCATCCGTAAAACGAGGGGCTGAGCTCGATGGCCTTGGAGCACTTGTATCCTGTGAGCCTGTGATCACTGATCCACCATCCAGGTGGCTGAGTGTCTTGCAATTTGGGGGCCATCCTAGCCAGATGATAGTGACATCCGAGATGTCCCTCAGGGGCCTGGGATGGATTAAGACTTCATCAATGTCAACATAACATGCCTGGATAAGGGGGCAATGGGGCCAGAACCAGGAGAGGGGGGCAGGAGGATCTTGGCTTAGGGGAAAATGGGAGCAGGCTTCATCATGCTTACTTTCTGAAGAGGAAGACTGAACTGTAGGAGGCCTACTCCCTGCTGGTAGACAGAGGATTAGCGACTGATTCTCACCTCTCCCATTTCTGTCCTTATGCTTTCTTTTCCCCAGGGTCAGTTTGTGGGCATAGCTGCTCACTTCTCCCACCTCTTCACTGAGTGCTCCTTCCCAGATGGGTTCAGCATGGCTGTGCTGTTCCTCCTCAGCCTCACCACCCGCTTCCTCAACACCTACCACCAGACATACCTGAGGAGAAGCCGACTTGAAGGGCAGGTTCCGAGGACTGAAACGAGCAGAGCCGTCCCCACAGAGACTGCGTGGCTCACCCCCACCTGCGCTGAGCAGGTACCTGAGCCTGCACTGTGTCTTTGGATGGAAGGAGGAGAATTGCCCCCTTCCAGAGTTCAGGAGGACAAAAGCAGAGCCAGCTCCTGACCTCATGTCTACAGCAGCACCCCTCACACAGATCTGTGACTGTGTGCATCTCCACCCACTATCAGATGTGAACCTCTCCCGAGTGGGACTGACTTATTCCCCGTGTCCCACACTTGGCACAGCACTGCCGCCATCAATGTGCGTTTGGAGTCCTGAATTCCACAGTCATGACTCTGGTGAAGGTTAGGTTGGATATGGAACCTCGCCGTGGGAAATGATGACAGAGTATCCACGAATAAGCGTGGGTCTGTGTGACTCCTAGTCTGACTATGGAAATAGTCCTCCCGTCTGATCATGTATTTATATGGTTGTACAAGTCCGTGAATGTGAGTGGGGTGGTGGAGAGGGCTGTGTGTATTGGTCTACAGACTTGTTTTCCAGTCTGCATGCACGTTTCCATTTGAGTCTCTTCTGTATGTCTCTGAGAGTGCCACTGTGCAAATAAAAGCCACTAGGATAACACTGCTCCTGTCCCAGACAGGAGCCACTGATGCCCAGAGGGATCTCTGCAAACATGGTCCTGGGGCGCCTCCATCAGTGTGTGAGAAAGGAGACACAGGGTAGGACAAATGCAGCCATCCACTTCACAGACAGAGAAACTGAGGACCAGCAAAAGGGACTGTATGACCAGATCACCTCCCTAGGCAGAAGCAAACATCTGCAGAGCCATTAGAGCCAGAACTGAATGGTCTCTGCAAAGCAGCTGCCTGGGGCTGTCTCCATGCCTACAGTGTTCTTATTTGTGTTTACTAGAGGTCTGGTGCACAAAATTCATGCACTGGTGGGGGAGGGAGGGTGCCCCTCGGCCTAGCCTGCACCCTCTCCAATCTGGGACCCCTTAGAGGATATTTAAACAGGCAGTTGGATATCCCTCTCACAATCTGGGACTGCTGGCTCCTAACCACTTACCTGCCCGGCTGCCTGATTGTCCCTAACCATTTTGCCTGCCAGCCTGATAGCCCCCTAACCACTCTCCTGCCAGCCTGATTGACACCTAACCACTTCCCTGCTGGCATGATGACACTTAACTGCTCCCCTGCTGGTCTGATCACCCCCAACTGCCCTCCCCTGCAGGCCTGGTCACCCCCAACTGCCCTCCCCTGCTGGCCATCTTGTGACAATGTGGGGGCAGTGGCCATCTTGTGATGACATGGGGGTGGCCAACTTGTGACAACATGGGGCAGCTATCTTGTGACAACGTGGGGGTAGCCATCTTATGTGAGGATGTGAGGGTCAATTTGCATATTACCTCTTTATTATATAGGAATATCTCTCCCTGTTGCTGTTTCCTCTGTAAGTTCTTATTTTGCAATGCCTCAACAGTCATGATCATTACAGAACAGTCGAAGTTTATGAAGTGCTATTTGGGAGCTATTTATTCACCAGGAGCCCTAGTTAATTAACTCTGGCAGGCGGGCTGCATCCTGTGGGCAATCCTCTGAGAAGTTATGCAGAATGTGAATGCACCCCACGCACTTCTGCATACTCAGCCGCTGCCTTCGGAAGGTGGGTGCCTATTTTAAGGCAGATGTTTTTTTAAACACATAGGCATGAAGTCTGTTCGTTTGCTGAGCAGTCAGGATAAAGGAAAAGGGAGTCATTCCATCATTCAGAGCTCAAATGGGTCTGGTTCTTTGTGGCTGTCTCTGTCCGATTCAGCATTGGGGAAGGTAGTGTGGGAAGGGACTTGGGGGGAAATTCTCAATGAGCTGAAGGTGCGCCTCCTTTCCACAACTGCCCCACACTGTGTTGTAAGACTTCCTTCCACCTGGTTTGGGAGTGCTGTGCAAGCCTTGTTTCCTGTGAGTGTAGAAAGACTGTGTGAGTATTAGGAACACAAAGTTCTTCATACTTGTCAAAACCCAGCCAAATTCCTAATAATGTTGTGGAAGTTTGCGTCTGTGAACTTTTAAAGATAATGATAAGCAAGAGTGGTGGTTAGATTTTTAAATATATAGTGGGAATGATCTGCTGCCCAGAGAGGATCCATTTGCCAAGACAGGGCGGTCCAGAGGACCCAGTGGGAAGGACCTATAGACAGAAGTGAGGGAGCAACCCCAACCCCCATTTTCCATGAGGGTCCAAGAGCTAAAGGTCTGGATCCCTGGCCATTGCCTCTTAAATCAGGGTATATCTAATTAAATAAAAGGCATCTGAAATGGAAGAGCTCCGCAGTTCTCCTGTAGCTCTGAATTCAGTGAAGACTCCTGCCTGCCCCATACACACTCCTCTGTCCATTCGGCTGACCATGCCCCGGGCTGCAGGAGCAGACTCCTGAGCCAGGAATCAGAAGAAAAGTCCAGGTTCCTTCCCTCTTCCTTCCTCTCGCTCTTGCAGGTCTCCGTGTCAATGGAGAAACTCCTCCAAAAAACACAGCCTCTGCCTTCTGATCTTTGTCCCTGGTCAGTCTCAGGGCAAGACTCCCCGTTGCAAAGGAGGACTTTAATGCAGGTTTTTGAAACTCAAACCCTCCCAATCCCTATCTAGATCCCAGGGATATATGAGCTCCAAGAAGAGGCAGAAGCCTCTGTTGGGATGAGTGGGTGGAGGAGGTAACCACTACCAACAAGACAAGATGGGACTGCAAGGGCCTGCATTTCAGTGCACAAGGCGACACTAAAATGGGGAAAGTTTGGTTTAAAGCAGCCTGCACAGAGCATTATGAAGGTGAAGCCCGTGCTGGTCTGCACTCACAGGGAGGCAGCCCTGGATTCTCAGACGAGGCAGAGCCCACCTGTGCTCTCCTGCTGTTGGGAGGACATGGGCAGTTCTCCACGTCTTCTAGTGTCTTTTTCATGTATTGGTGCTCTCAGCTCTAAAAAATATACTCTGATAGCATATTGTCCTTACAAACTCTTCTTAAGACACAATTTAACAATGCACTATTCCATATCAGAGAATCCCAATTCTGCTGAGTTACATATAAAATATAAACACAAAAATGTGAATAATAATCATCTCTAGATGGTGAGATTGTGGGTGCTTTTCAATTCTTTCTATTTTCTTATTTTCTGCAATGCCTATTCTTTTTTTAGTCATAAAAATATATTATTATAACGTGATGAATTCAGGATATCTTGGCTGTTCTTTCTTCTGACAATTATTAAAGTCTGTATTTGATCTGCTCATCAAGTGGTCATTACTAATACAATTGGCACATTTCACCCCCCTGTTGGCCCCTCAGTCATTCAACACACAGACATTGAGGGCTCACTACCTTCTAGGCACTGAGCTCACTATTAGGGATCTGACACAAACCAGGCTTGTCTTGCACTCTGATGGCCATGTAAATGCTTAAGAAGCCCAAATGCAGCCACTTCCACTAGTTCGGGGGACATTAGGACAAGCCAGTCTTGTCCCAGTGCAACAGTGAAAGAGGATTTTGATCAAACACTTACCCACAGTGGCAGATGTGAAAATGAGGCTGCCCCACAGCTGCCCAAATCCAGTCTCCCTGTGACTCATTCCCTGTGGGGAGCTGGCACTGCCATGGTATATTCAGCCCCAGGGCACCTTATGTGCCACACCAGCTCAGCCAGGTTCAGTGACCCTAAGTGGGGGTGGTGAAAGATTGAGAAAAGGCAGACAAGAGAATAAAAGCTGGGTCTGGGTGGGACGCTGCTCCTGGTTGGAGAGGCAGCGCCACAAACTACAAGCCGTATCTCTATTTTATAGCAGATGCCATGAGGCAAAATAAGGGCATGTTCAAGATATTTACAACGTTCTCATGGGTTTTGGTCCTACTCAATTACATGCACCCAATCAAGCTTTGTTTACTTGCAGCCTATATCACTTAGGCATGTGGGGTCACATGTTTGAACCATGGGTTCAAGCCCACAACCATAGCTGTTGGCTATAATTGTCCTGGGAGGACTCTGCCCTCCAAGCTGGAACTTGCATGTGGCAATGAGAGGACTGTGCCCTCTCATTAGTCCAAAGTTTGAACCTGTCCAAATACTGTAGCCACTCTCCACATATCCCTGTTTTTTCTGTTTTTAAACACTTCTATTTACATCATCAAAAGCTCTAAGCAAGTTATTCAGCATTACCAAAGCATAACTTCTGGTTATTTAACAAAACAAACACAATAATATTAATGTAATATAGCAAAAAGAGAAAAACCAAACTACAGACATGTTACTATTTCTTCAAAAGTTCCTTCTGCTGCTGAAGTACATCTTACTCAGAGTCCTCAAATTTGGTTGTGCAAGACTTTAAGAGAGTAACTTCCACTCCACTTTTTTTTACCATCTGTTTGGCCTCAGTCGTCATCCTCTTCAGCTGACTCCATGTTGATACCTCGGTCCCTTACGTAGTAAAATGCCGCCAATGGGAAGATGTCATCGATGCTAAGCTGGTCCCTTGGGTCAGGCTGCTTGGACAGTTGGCTTTGGGACTGACCCAGCACTAGTCCCAGTCAAATCAGCCTTGTCTGTTCTGTTGGAAGTCTGGTCCCTTCCTCAGCTTCTTTCTCCAGCCGCTGCTGCATGGAAATGAACAGCCCTCGGTCCTGCAGTACCGAAAACTGGCAGCTCACCAGATCCAAAGTCCCAGGGAGCCATCAGGTCACACAAGCAAAAATAACCAAAGCCCAGAACAATGCAACTGCCACAAGAGCTTACAATCTAGGTCAGAAATAAAAGTTACTTTATCAAACAACGTCAACCACAGACATTTTTTGCTATACAGTAGCTTAACAAAACCTAAGAGATTTCTACCTTTTTTATCTCCTATTTTCTCTCTCCAATTTTCTATCTCCTATTTATTATCTTCTATCTTATAATTTGCATCCTATTTTCTATCTTATCTATCTTTAGCTTACTTTATTTTCTACCTATTTCTACCTCCTATTTCTACCTTCTATTCCTACTGCTTATTTTCTACTGCTAATTTCTACCACTTTATTTCTACCTTATTTCTTATCTATTTTCTCCTTAAGAAATTTAAAAATGCTTTCACTTAGAATTGTCTCATGCTTTACCCCCAGTAATTAACCTCGCTCTCTACCCTACTTTTGCTTTCAGCTTTTTTACTTTTGCTTTCTGCATGCGCCTCAAGGGAGCCTCCTTTCACCTGACCACTGCAGTTCCCCCAAACTCAGGGCCCTGTTCGGGTGCCAATTACTTGCTTTGAAATGAGCTCTCCACACATCAGAAGAATGGCATTTAAGTGTAAGTCTAAGTCTAGAACCCCTTCTTAGAAATCAATAAAATGGTGTACAGCCAGAAGAACTAACTTTTTCCCAGAGTCCATTCTGGGCTCCTAGGAAAGATTCCTTGGAGGGAACATCTAAGGGGGAGACTTGATAGCAGTCTTCACTTCTACAACAGTCCGTTGATAGTTATGAATGTTGGTGATCATTGAATTACATCTCTGTCAAGTTTGACATCTCTAAAAGTTTTACTTGGGAAGAGAAGGAAATGCCTTCCAGAGATAAAAAGGTGTGGTTCAGTTGTTTGGGCATCAACCCATGCACCAAAAGGTTTGACTCCTGTTCAGGGCACGTGCCCAGGTTTCAGGCTCAACATGTGTAGAGGGCATGCAGGAGGCAGCCAATGACTGTTTTTGCTCTCACATCAGTGTTTTTCTCTCTCTCATCCTCTCTCTCCCTTTCTAAAAAATTTAATAAAAATATTAAAATTTTAAAAAGAGAGTGAGAGACTTTCCCTGAATCAATATACTGACAGAGTTAGCATTGGGACCTCAGCCTCTTGACACTCTGCCGGGGACTCTGTGTCCTTTAGGACTTGTCATGAAAGGAATTCGTTTCCAAAAGTAGGGCAGTTTTGGTATCCCAGATCCTGGGTCTTAGCTTGTAGCTCATCGTACTGGAAAAATATGGATGTGAATCTTCTACATGCACTGTTTCCCGCCAGCCCGTTTCATCTGCCTTCTCCCCTTCTCTCTCACATAGAGATCTGTGGTACTTAGATTCGCCTTTAGTTCACTGGTTACAAATATCAAGAAAGGATCCATATGAAACAGAGAAAAATATTAAACACAGCCTACTTTTTAGAAGAAGGAAAAATGGTACCTGTCAGTCTTCAGATTCTCCAGAAGCAAAAAAGGGAAAGCCAGGTGTGACTACAGGAGCTCCTGCATCAGATCTAAAGACAACAACCCTACAGAGACTGTATAACCAGCCCCCCCCCCACAATGTGGGATCCAGTCCCTGTGTCCAGTTCCTCATCACATGTACATCCTAGCATCTCTGCCTCGGGTAGCAGTGGCTCTTAGCCCCAGTGGAGACACACACTTTCTACCTGTTCTCTCTCTCTCTCTCTCTCTCTCTCTCTCTCTCTCTCTCTCTCTCTCTCTCATTTATCACACACACACAAACAGTCACAGTTGCACTTTAATTAAACACCTAAGTGTGTGTGAGCAGTACCTCAGTATACACTTTTTTAAAACATTTATGTTTAACAAGAATTAGGTTTTTAACATTTGAGTTTGTGAACCTTGTGGCCTATGAAAATGTGCGTTCACTGTAAGGGGCTCATCTAGCATTTCAAGAGATGGCTATGGCAGCTTCTTTAACCAGTCAGGAGGGCCAGGCTGAGCTGTTTCCAGGAATACCCTCTCATGCGTGTTTCAGGTCTGAGTGAGGAGAAGAGACGTTTTTGCATGAGATTTGAGGGGCAGGAGTGAAGCAGCAGCTGCATTATTTTTTTCCTCTCAGAAGGTTGGGGCATGAGCTTTTGTAGCTCACACATCATTATTCATCTGCCGAGTGCTTGGCATGGGCAGCAGGTGGGCCTACAAGCGGCCCACCTTCCCCGGCCTTCACTTCTCCTGGGCCAGGTGTGTGTTTAGCACCAGGATGGAGGGCACCAGCTTATCCTGCAGGACCAGCTGGAGGTGCTGAGAACTGATATGGATTCCGGTCTGTCTGGAGGGGTGCAGCTAATTCTCACCCACTGTACCCCCATCTTCCCTTCCTAGCTACCTGAGGGCCCAAGCTCCAGCATCAGACAGGATGACAGCAGCCTTGCGGTTTCACAGCTCCCACAGCTGCGTAGGAGTCCTGTAGAAGAGACACTGAATGGACAAATGGACCTGTGGCTTCCCCACACCAGGAGACTCCCAACAGGACACCCCAAAGCCCTCCCTTTTTCTACTGTTAGGTTTCCAACTTCCATGTGCTTTTGAGTCTCCCCAAAACACGTGGCAGTGGTTCCCTCCACTGAATAAATAGCCTTTGTCTGCTCCCATCTGGTTGGGCTTCCTTATTTCCGGCAAGGGCATGTACCTTGGCTGCGGGCACATCCCCGGTAGGGGGCGTGCAAGAGGCGGCCGATCGATGTTTCTCTCTCATCGATGTTTCTGGCTTTCTATCCCTCTCCCTTCTGCTCTGGGCTTCCTTATTTCCACACGGAGGAGCCCTGTTCTAGCACGGTGCAGCAGCCTATGGTGCTGTGGCCCGTCCACACTGGGAGAAGCTGAGAAAGCTCCTGGAGTTTACCATGGCTTTATACCAGCCCAGGAATTTCAGAAAAGCAATGAATAATTTTTAACATAAATATGACTCATACACTATTTGGGATGTATTCACACTAAAAATATATTGGTTATCTGAAATTCAAATACGGGGTGGGCAAAAGTGGGTTTGCAGTTGTGAGTACATGAAACAGAGTTTATTTTTATATTAATTTTTGTTAACTAGAGGCCCAGTGTGCAAAAATTCGGGCACTGAGGGGGGGAGGTCCCTCAGCCTGACCTGCCTCCTTGCCCAGTCCAGGAGCCCTCTGGGGATGTTCTACTGATGTCCTGCAGGAGGCAACCAGGGAAGGCACCACCTCCATCGCCCCATTGCTGCCCCTGCCTCCTGCCACAGCTGTCAGCTCTCCTCAGCCCTCGCAGCCGCTGCGGCTTTGTCTGGAAAGACATCCAGAAGACATCCAGTCTAGCTGGTCTAATTAGCATATTACTCTTTTATTAGTATAGACTACAGACCCGTTGCAGGAAGATTCCTGCAAGAATAGGGCTTCCTGTGGCCTGAGCAAAGCTTCTTCCCATCTCCTCTGCTTCGCTCCCTCCTGTCGTCACCTCTGTCTTACTCCCTCCCTTCTCCCCTGCCCCGCTTGCTTGCTTCTCAGCAGCTTTGCTTTCTTCTGCAGTGCTTGGCTTCCTTCTTGGCCATCTTCTGCGCCTGGATATGCAAATTAACCATCATCTTGGTTGGGTTAATTTGCATACTCCCTCTGATTGTGGGTGTGGCTGGTGGGTATAGCAGAGGTATGGTCAGTTTGCATATTACGCTTTTATTAGATAGGATTATTGCATTTTTTCCATACAAATAACTGTAAACCTACTTTTGCCCACTCCTCTATAATTGGGTGTCTGTCCTATATTTTTATTTGCTAAATCTGATAATCCTATAAGTGAAACAGCGAAAAGCTTCCAGGCCCTACCCCCACAAGTGGAAGCAGAAAGTTAAGGAAGAAAAGGAACGAGAGCCCTGATGGGGCCACAGGGATTTCAGAGCTAGGAGGAGGGGAAACACAACAGAAGTGATGTGGGTCACTTCCCAGGTACAGACGAGGATCCAACCACATCTCCATGGATGCTCAGGATGGAGGGCACATGCCCAATAACAAGGAGAGAAAGGACTGTTCAGGTGCAAGACTATGAGAGCAAGATGCAGCCAAGTCTGGAAGTGGATGCCTACTTCTCATGAATGCTGCAGCTACTTTTGTGTAAACATCCTACTCTTCTTCACCCCAAGCTGAACACCAACCCCAGGAAGAAGGAAAGAGGATGGGAGGAATTTCCTGAATATGACTGATATGAACCTAAAATGACCTTTTTAAAGGAACTTCCAGGAACTTCCAGGTCCACATTGCTAAATTTGACTGACTTAACCTTGGAGTGACTGGATTGATTTTAGAATGGAACAATTATCAGAGAATTTTAGAAAAATCAATATTTTGCACATATAAATTTATTGAGGCTTTCAAAAATTAATACTGACCACAAATAAGAGCTTCTGGTCATCTTAAGCACCAGCTAGACATGAAACCTTTTCTGAAAAATAAAATCTCCATATTCCATCCCCTGAACCCCATTCTTCACTCTGGCATTTTCCCTGGGAAGCCATTCTCTCCAGAGAGACATGCTAAATCTCACTTTATTTGGTCTGATTATGGAAAAAAGTAGTTTTACTTTTCATTTTCAAAATATTATTCTATTGATTGTACTTTTCAGCCTTCATATTCACCTCCCACCTCTTTAAATATTGACAGCTTCCTAGACACTCCACACTTAGAATTGATGACTTAAAGGCCACTTCATTTTCTTGATTGTGCCTACAATTCAAATTTATGGTGATGATGATGATGGTGATGATGATGATGATGATGGTGATGATGGCCATGGTGACATTAGAGCCACTGGCTGAGGAACTGTTGGATACTACTTTCCATATATCATGGTTCCAGGTGATAACCCTCACCCTCATTTTATAATTTAGAAAAGTTCAGTGACCTGATCAAGGTACAGACAAAGTAAGTTTTGAAGTAGGATTTAAATCCAGAATTGTCTTATTCCAAAGGCTTTGATTTTCCCATAGTGCCTCACTGCCCAGCCACCAGTTCCCTAATTGGCAGGAAATTCCTGATTCCTTTGGTTGGCTCTACCTAGAGTAGATGAATGTGTTTGGACCTCTTCCTGGCATTGACTGCACCTGATAGGGAATGCTGGGCATATTTAAAATTTCATTTATTTCCCTGGCCGGTTTGGCTCAGTGAATAGAGTGTCAAACGATGGACCAAAGGATCCCAGATTCAGTTCCAGTCAAGAACATGTACTTTAGTTGCAGACTTCCCCCAGCCCAGGCCCTGGTCAGGGTGCATGCATGAGGCAACCAATTGATGTGTTTCTCTCATATTGGTGTTTCTCTCTGTCTTCCTCTCTCTTCCACTTTCCCTAAAAATCAATGGGAAAATATTCTCAGTAAGGATTAACAAAAAAAATTAAATTAAATTAATACTTATTGAATGCTTGCTGTGTGCCAGACATGGGTCTAAGCAGTTTACAAATAATAACTCATTAATCATTATATTTCCATGAGGTTAAGCACCATTATTATTATTATTATTACTCTCATCTTACAGACAAAGAAAATAAAGCACAGAGAAGTTAAGTGACTAACCCAAGACCACACAGCCGGTTAGTTTTGCAGAGCCAGATTTCACATCTATTGTCATGCAGTGTGGTCCCCCTTTTGACAGAGCTTTGCACATCTCATCTTAAACTTTCTCCTAACTATTTTATGTGGGTGCTGAGAGGAGATAGGGTTAAGGGCATAAAATTCCCCAAAGAAAGATCCGGATAAGCCAGAACCTTTAAAAATATCCATCATAAGGTAAAATCCGGCATAGCTCAGCTATAGTTCTTGGCAATTGCCATTTCTGTTAAAACAAACAAACAAACAAATAAACAAAAACAGGCCCTTCTTTACATACAGTGTTTGCTAAGTGCTAATAATGACCTCCAAGAAGTCACCTTTTTTGAAACTGAAAAACAAATCTCTGGTCTTAGTGGTCTTAACTTTCCTCTTCATAGCTTCCTTCTGTTCCTCACTCCCTCTCATCTCAGCCAAACTGCACAGGTCTGCCTTGTGCAGGAGAAGGGAGGAGCCAACAGGGAGAGCTATATCTTCTGAGTCACCAATCAGCTGCCCAAACCTGGGAAGTCACACACCAGGTATAAAATCTCTGCCTTTGTTAGTCACTTGATTTGGAACAATGTATTAGATATCCCACATTTTAGAGATTCTTGTGCATAACCTGGGACTTTTCAGGGTATCAGTCGCTCACAACTTTGTCCCTGGCTTTTCCCCAAGGGGCATTAACAGGGACTTGATGTCCCCATGAACATAATGGGAGTCCTACATAGTAAGTTAGGAAAAGAAACCCAGTGAAAAACTCCCTGTACTTTGCACTTGTTCAGAAGGCATGCCTTCTTAGTGGACAATGACCAGCAGTTGCTAAGGACTCTATCATTCACTTCTCAAATAACCTTTGATGATTTGCTTAACTGCATTAATTTTCAGTGATCATGTCCAAAACCTAAGATTCATAATAGCTGCGACCTTTATGGCTGCTTTTGAAGACTAAATGTCATGATGTGGGTAAAAGGCATAGTTAGAGGTTGGGCACATAATAAGAGCTCAAGAAATGTTAACTATTATGATTACACTAGTGGCCCAGTGCATGAAATTTGTGCATGGAGGGGGAGGATTCCCTCAGCCCAGCCTGAACCCTTGTGGGATCAGGCCTAAACCAGCAGTTGGACATCTCTCCCACAATCTAGGACCAATGGCTCCTAACCACCTACCTGCCTGCCTGCCTGATCATCCCTAACTGCCCTCCCCTGCTGGCCTGATCTTGCCCCCAACTGCTCTCCCCTGCCAGCCTGATCTCGCTCCCAATTGCTTCTGCCTGCCTGATCACCCTAATTGCTTCTGCCTGCCTGATCACCCCAACTGACATCCTATGCTGGCCAATTTGGTTCTAACTGGTCTGTTTCTATGCCAGCATCAAAAGCTCTGCCTCCTAGACAGCCATTGGCTCCTCACACTTCACCCAGATTTGGTTCTGATTGGTCAGTTTCTATGCCAGTCAGTGTCTCTGGGCCTATCAATGGGGCCTGATCAGATAGGCAGGGCTGATCAGCAGCCTTGATGGAGGCCTGGAAAGAAATGAAGGCGCAGCTGCTGGCCTGGCCTGGAGAGAAAGAGAGAGTCAAGTGCTGATCAACAGCTTCTATGGATCAGACCCTGCTTCTCTCTTCAGGCCTCTCTCTGGGCCTGATTCACAGCCCCCTCAGCAGTCAGTGCTGGGCCAACACAGCAACCTAACACTGACTACAGGACTGACCTTCAGTTGGTCAGGCCTCTGGTCATGATGGACCCAGAGTTTTTATATATTAGGATAACAGATGTCTGTTTAAATTAAGTTGTTATTTTATTTGAACCCCTTAATGCCCATACACTCAATATTGTATTTCCCATTTTACATATTAAAAAATTAGAACAGCTAAGTTATTCACCCAAGCCACATAACTAATAGTCAAGAGGTATAGCATGAGACTTAAAGCCTTGGTTCTCTGACTTTGATTGTCATGCTCATTACATTGCCTAAACACAATGTTTTCAGTCATCTTTTTCCACTGCTTTAGCCAAAACACACACACACACACACACACAAGCAACACACACACACACACACACACACACAAGCACACACACACACACACACACACACACACACACACACACACACACACTGCAACTTTGCCTTGTTCCTGAGCTCTAGAAAAGCAGCCCTTGTAACTTGGTAGCTAGTTTTTGATACCCTCCAGTCTAGTAGAATTCTACAAGGAGTTGAGAGTAGCAGGAGGCAGCTGACAAAGTCAGCTGTGGGAGTGTTTGCCAGTCATTTCTTTCTTGCAGAGACAAAGGCTCTGCAGCTTAGTTTAAAAATCCCATGGGCAGTGGCTGGGCATTAGCTGAAAGAGTGAAAGTCCTTATTATGATCCTGAATAGCATATTTCTACTATGGCATCAGCCTGCTAAAAATAAGGAACTTATTTTTCAAGATTAATAAGAAGTAAGGAAGAGGCTGGGAGAGTGGGGGTTTTATCATTGGAGTGAGAAAGGGAAAAAGAAGACGACATTAAAATAGCAGCAAATGAATACTGTGTAATTTCAAACAGTTGGTAATGTCACCCTGCAGGTTAGTAGATCTGCTGAGATAATTGTCTTTCTCCAGATCACTGTCTTCACCAAAGAAAGAAATGATTTCTGTGTGTGCGAAATCACGCTGCCTCTTACTTCTGGAAAAGTAGCAGTGATTGATAGAAACCAGGCTTTACGTTCACAAAGATTTCATCCATACAAGGGACTTTCAGCAGCAGAGACAGCACTTAGAGAAGAAGAAAGCACAATAGACTCTTCTTCTACAGACAGACAGACTGAGATACTCATGCTATGACTCAGCCTTTAGAGCAATGGTTCTCAACCTTTCTAGTGCCGCGACCCTTTAATGCAGTTCCTCATGTTGTGGTGACCCGCAAACATAAAATTATTTTCATTGCTACTTCATAACTGTAATTTAGCTACTGTTATGAATCATAATGTAAATATCTGTGTTTTTCCAATAGTCTTAGGTGATCCTGCTAGCGGTTCTCAACGTCTCTCGCCGAGGGAGGCGGTGGTCAATCAGATGTCCCAGGCTAGTCTCTGACCCTGCATTAGACTGTTTGGGTTGACCAGTTGTCTGTGCACAGGAGATGGGAAGGTTGAGAACCGCTGCTGTAGAGCCCGAGACCATAAAAAAACACAGATATTTACATTACAATTCATTAACAGTAACAAAATTACAGTTATGAAGTAGCAATGAAAGTAATTTTATGGTTGGGGGTCACCACAACATGAGGAACTGTATTAAAGGGTCATGGCATTGGAAACGTTGAGAACCACTGCTTTAAAGTCAATCTTTATCTTCCAGTAAGTCCAGGTCTGAAAAGGGTGACACAATTGACCACTTGTGGGCTTCCCCTGCTTCAGAGAGATTATCTGCTGGTGAAATCAATGAACCAGGACTCTGCAGATCTGGGCCCCATTTCCAGGTATTCTGACTCAGTAGGCCTAGGGAGAGAGTTGGGAATTTATCCTATACAAGAGGCCCAGTGCATGGCATTTGTGCACTGGAGGGGGAGGAGGGAAGGTAGTTCCTCATCCCGACCTGAACCCTTTTGCAGTCCAGAACCCCTCATGGGATGTCCGCAGGCCTAACTTGGCATGTGGACATCCCCTGAGGGGTTCTTAGAGCTGCTGCAGAGCTGGTAGAAGCTCCCACCAACACCACTGCATTCGCCAGCCATGAGCCCAGCTTCTGGAAGCACACTGACCACTATGGGGCAGCTCCTACATTGAGCATCTGCCCCTTGGTGGTCAGTGTGCATCATAGTGACTGATTCTGCTGTTCTGTCAATTTACATATCAGGGTTTTATTAATAATACCCTATTTATTTATTTTGTTAATAAAACCCTGATATGTAAATAGACTGAACGGCAGAACAACCAGTGCAACGACCTGTCATTATGATGCACACTGACCACCAGGGGGCAGATGCTTAACGCAGGCTGCCCCCAGCCTGCAGGCCCCAACCAGCAGTGGCAGCAGAGGCCGGGGACAGCAAGTGGGCAGTGCCAGGCCAGCTAAGGAGGGTTCCAGCAGGGGCCCCTTGATTGCCTCACTGGTTGCCCCACAGATCAGCTCTGATTGCCAACCAGGCCTAAGACCCTACTGGTGCACAAATTTCATGCAACAGGCCTCTAGTCTCTCTCTCTTTCTCTCTGTCTCTCTCTCTCTATATATAGATATAGATATAGATATAGATATAGATATAGATATAGATATAGATAAAGGCCGAGTGACCAGTACAACTGGAATGACCAGTCACTATGACGTGCATAGCAGCAGCTAATCAGCCCAATCAGGGCCCAAATAGCCTCACTCCAACCGCCTGTGGCCCCTACCTATGACCAGCCCCACCCCTGATTGCCACCCCCTCCTATTGGGGGCCAGCCAACCTCCTACAGCCCCTAAACCAGCCAGCCCAGCCCCAGTCAGGCCCTAATCAGGGGTAGCACCAGTAGCCAACTTCCCGTGGCACCTCCCCCTCAGTTGGCCTGGCCCCAATCAGTCCTCCAAAATCCAGTCATGGATGGGGTCAGTTGGTCAACCTCCCACGTTCCCTCTCCCCAACTGGTCTGGCCCCAGTTGGCCTCTATTGAGGCAGTTGGCCAGACCCCACCATGCACGAATTCGTGCACCAGGCTTCTAGTATCCTATCTGATAAAAGATTAAGATGCAAATTGACCATACCTCTGATCAAGCCACACCCACAGCCATGCCCATCAGCCAATCAGGAGCAAATTATGCAAATAAACCCTAACCAAGATGGCTGCAGTCACTGAGAGCAGGAGGGAGGCTTGGGTTTCCCCGGTAATGGAGAAAGCCAAGCTTTCTGCCTGCCCTTGCCAGCTTAGGCCTCCACTCAATGCTACAAAATTTCAATTATAGAAGATCATAATCCCAACAGAAATGGTGGCAGCCCCGAGCTGGAGAGAGCAGAGGCTAGGGTTGCCAGGGGGATGGAGAAGCCAAGCTTCTGCATCTGCAGTTCTGGCCAACCTAGGCCTCCACTCTAGGCTACAATGTTTCAATTTTTCAATGTTTCAGAGTGACCAGAAGGCTTGGCTCCCCTCCAGGATACAAAGTTTCAATTGTAGAACATAAATTAATCCCAGATCCCAGGGCCTCCACTTGGATTGCTGGGGGGCATGGCCAGCCTGCAAACCACAATAAGCCTCTCGCCCAGGTTGTGCTCTCTCCCTGTATAACCCCCACCTGATCTGGGACACTCTTCAAGGCAAACCAGCTGGCTCCCACCCATGCACCAGGCCTCTATCCTATCTAATAAAAGAATAATTTGCAGATTGACCATCACTCCAACACACAAGAGGGCTGCCCCCATGTGGTCAAAGATCTTGCCCCCACGTGAACACAAGATGGCCACCACAAGATGGCCACTAGGAGAGGGCCATTGGGAAGTTCCAGGCCTGCAAGGGAGGGCAGTTGTGGGCAATCAGGCCATCAGGGGAGGGCAGTTGGAGGCAAACAGGTTGGCAGAGGAGCAGTTAGTCATCAATTAAGCTGGCAGGGTAGTGGTTAGGGGGTGATCAGGCTGGCAGGCAGAAACGGTTAGGGGCAATCAGGGAGGCAGGCAGGTGAGCAGTTTGGAGCCAGCAGTCCTGGATTGTGAGAAGGATGTCCGACTTCCTGTTTAGGCCCGATCCTACCCAGATCAGGCCTAAACAGGTGGTTGGACATTCCTCGTGGGACCCCAGATTTGAGAGGGTGCAGGCTGGGCTGAGAGACATTCCCCTGCCCCCTTGCACAAATTTCATGCACCGGACCTCTAGTTTCTAATAGGCTTCCAAGTGAACTTGACACTGCTGGTTCACAGATTGTGCTTTGAGTAGCATGCCTCTGGAAGCCATCCCACCTCAGCTCCTACCTCAAAGTCCAGGGACATTGATACTGGGTGCACCCTAACCCTGTTCCATGAGTAAACAATATTTTTGTCAAATCAGAATAAGGAGGATTATTTCAATAGGGACAATGAGAAAAAGTGAGTACAAAGGCTAATATTATTCTTCTGGAATTGGATCTCATTTCAATGTTAATTAAATCAAAGTGAAGGAAGAGAGGGCCGGCCTTGGGGGTCCCCAGAGTTTCCTTGGTGCTCTAATTGATGCTGTGCTTTTTTATGTACTCACTTATGCATGCATGCATGCATTTCTTTCCTGGTCTTATTCCACAGAGGACTTGTGGCTTCTTACAAGAATACCAACATGTTTAAAGAATAAAATGTAAGTAAAATTAAAGATTTACCATGTGATTGGTATAATTTTTTAATTGAAAATAGTTCTGTTATATTGTTCTGACTATAAAAGCAATAAATATTGTAGAAAAGTTGGAAATAATAAACAAGAAAAAAAGCAAAAAAGAATATTTATGATCTCACACCCAGAGAAAAACAGTGGAAACACCTTAAAGTATATCTTCTCATTCATTTTGTACCAAAATGTAATAATTTTAGTATTTTATAAAAGTTTGTTTATAGAATTCATGTTATTTTTCTAACCTTCTTCTTTTACTCAAACAATATATTGCGAACATCATACAAAGTTAATACATTCTCACCTACAGCGTCATTTTAAATAAATGAATAGAGTTATATTGTAGGAATATGACATAATTTATTTAAACAAAATAACCTCATTCCAGGCAAGACTTTGAAATCTACTGCTATAATTTAACATAGTTGCTGGAGAATCCATTTCAGATAAATATATTGGCTTCCTCAGTCTCACAGGCCTCAGGCATGAATCAAGCCCAAGAGAAAAAGAAATTTTTATTGAAAAATTTTCATGCCACTGAATGCATTTTACTATTCTCTTATAAGCACAAAAGAATAGCTGTTCTCATTATTCTCTGTCTTCTATGTTTCTAACTGGACTATTCTGACATTATTAATTATATCTCTTTTTCAACTTGGAAAATTCTTCAGTGAATGAATAGTGATTCATCTTCTTATGGCTTCTGTGAACCAAAGTAACATGCAGAATATTAAGATGATGCTGGGTTTTAGGAAGAAATGATCCTTGTAAGTAAATAAAGCAGGAACTTAGCAGAACATTAACTCACTCTTTGGGATATGTCCCGAGAGTTCTTCCAAAATATTGAGTAAAGTGTATGTATCAAGATTCCTAGATTATTCATTGAGCTCTCTCTGTGTGTCTCATTCCATTTGGTGGAGCATCTGCTAGCCTGCTGAGCAGAGCCACTATTGTTCCATGGGAGGCTTCTCTTCCAGTCAGTACTTTTCTTTTTGTAAAGCTAAAGTCACTTCCAGGAGCCTTTCACTCTTTACCTTTATCTTTGCGTTAGAATGTCTATTCCATTCATTCCACCTCCTCCCGTTCATCTGATTCCAGGAGACCTGTCCAGCCTCTCTTCCCTGTCCTTCACAATAACAATATCATTTGTGCTCTAGGAAACCAACACTCCATCGTTCTCAGCCATGCAGAATTTATGTGTCAACTCCATCATTACTTCCAACTAGAACCTCATTTCCCTCCTCCTGGACACAGTGACTGGGTCAGAGATCATCTCAAGACCTAAGATAGACCAAGCAGAGATTCCTTGTCAGGGATTTTGGGACAGACACTTTTCTCCTTTATTTGAGACTTATAACTAAATGATAGCTAACCTATATTATAGCTTTTGTAAAGAAAGTGTAGCTGACTTCCAGCTTTCTTTTCTTTTTATTTACAAACTAGAGGCTCAGTACATGAAATTCACACATGGATGGGGTCCTAGGCCTGGCCAGCAATCAGGGCCGATTGGGGCCAGACCAGTCAGGGTCAGGCTAGAGTGAAGGTGACGGTCGCCGGGCCGGGTGTGGAAGGAACGGACGCCAGATGCTGACGCCACCATGGTTGGCAACCCGCCACTGCATGGTTCCCCACTTCCCCCTCCTTCTTCCTTTGCCACCACATTGCCATTGCAGCAGGCAGGCAGCAGGCTTATCAACCTGCTGGCTGAGGGTAGGTGGGGGGGGGGATAGGGCACGGGAGGGTGGCAGCTAGTCTGAGGAGAGAGCCAGTCTTTGGCCCCCCTGGGATCACATCTGCCACCATCCACCCCTGGTTCCCCATCCCAGCTCAGGGGCCAGCGCCGTTCAGGTGATTGAGGCCTGCTAGCCAGGAGAAGGGACCACAGGAGATTGGCTGGCCGGGGGTGGTTGGCTGTGGGAGTGCACTGACCACAGGGGGCCAGCTCCTATGTTGAGCATCTTCCCCTTGGTGGTCAGTGCATGCCATAGCACTGGTCATTCTGGTCATTCTGGTTGATTAGGATTATATATATACTAGGGGCCCGCTGCACAAAATTCATGCACTGGTGAGGAAGAGACCCCTCAACCCAGCTTTCCCCCTCTCACATACTGGGAGCCCTCAGGGGATGTCCTACTGACAGGTTAGGCCTGTTCCCCACAGGGCGCAGGCCTAAGCTGCAGTCTGGCCTCCCTTTGTGGGAGGCGACCAGGCTGATCAGGGGAAGGCACCAACCCCATCACCCCACCGCTGCAGCCACTGCCAGTCACTGCAGCCACCAAGATGTTTTCATCAACCCAGACTTGATCCCTTCACCATGAAAAAATGACAACTTTACTTAGGCATTTTCTTTTTTCTTTTTAATATATTTTGTTGATTTTTTACAGAGAGGAAGAGAGAGGAATAGAAAGTCAGAAACATCGATGAGAGAGAAACATCGATCAGCTGCCTCCTACTTGCCCCCTACTGGGGATGGGCCTGCAACCAACGTACGTGCCCTTGACTGGAATCAAACCTGGGACATTTCGGTCTGCAGGCTGACGCTCTATCCACTGAGCCAAACCGGTTTTGGCTATTTAGGAATTTTCAAGATGTGTCTTTCATAGAATATGACATTTTTTTAATTTTTCTTTTCTTATCCTCATCTGAGGATATGTTTCCATTGATTTTTAGAGAGTGTGGAAGAGAAAGGGAAAGGCAGAGAGAAACATCAAAGTGAGAGGAACACTTTGATTGGTTGCCTCCTACATGAGTCCTGACCTGGGCCCTAGCCAGGGAGAAGCCTGCAACCTAGGTACATGCCCTTGATCAGAATTTAACCCAGTCCCTACGGTTGGCAAACCCAGGCATTATCCACTGAGCCAAACCAGCTAGAGCAGGATATGACATTTCTTAGCCCTCCAAAGTGGACCTTCACTTTTTTCTCTCCAGGAGCATGGTGGAAAAACCCTAGATTACATTTTTAGATTCTCATACCCAAGTTACTAAGAATATTACCAGTGGAATACAGGGAGTTTAGCCAATGAGCAGTCAGAAAAGGTGTTTCCTCTACAGTTCACACCTATACTCTCTGATCTCTGGCTCCAACCCTGCCAAGACCTAAAGCCTCTGGCCCTGGGTGATGGACTCCCAGTGCCCACAATTGCCCTGCTCCAACCCTGGCCAAGGCCGCAAGCCTCTGGCTGAGACTCTGGCCCTGGGCAGGGGACCCCAGTGCATGCAATCACCCTGCTCTGCCCCCAGCCAAGGCCGAAAGCCTCTGGCTAAGGCTCGGGCCCTGGGCAGGGGACCCCTAGCTAGCCCTGGCCAAGGCTTGCAAGGGCAGGTGGAAAGCTTGGCTTCCTTTATTGCCAGGGAAACTTAAGTCTCCCTCCTGCTCTCAGTGGCCACAGCCATTTCCGTTGGGTTTATTTGCATATTGCTCCTGATTGGGTAGTGGGCGTGGTTTGTGGGTGTAGCAGAGGCATGGTCAATTTGCATATTACTCTTTTATTAGATAAGATACATATGTAGGTTCTTCCTCCTCTGTAACCCACGTGTTTCCTGCTCTTTAAGCCCACGCATCTGCCTCTCTTCAATGCCTTCATGTGCCTTTCCTCTATTCCAAGGTCCCAAGAACCCACACTCCCTTTCTTTTCAAAGCTGCCATCTCTCCCTCCATTCCCTAGAGGTTTCCTATGTCCAGGCCAGCACTTGGGACCTTTCTGACTTCAGGAGTTTCCTGCTGACCGTTGTGAGGAAACATTCAGGCAAGCCAAATTACAAAGGAAGACCTCCCTTCTTTTCTTGCCACGATCTCTGTCCTCCTCAATGTGCCCCTAGTGCTTTCTCCAGACAGATGTTAATGCAGATTCTATTCTAACTAATGTTTGATTCCTTTACCTCTTTTTCTAAACCAAGGATAGGAAATGAGTTTTATCTTACTGGTGAACTCTGATCAATAAGTATTAGGTCTGAGATCTGTGCTGAGAATAACTCTGGCTTCAGCAATAAAGTCGGTGGTTATTACTTAGTAATGTCTGTCTTGAGCATAGGAGGAAGAGTGACTATGCATTTCATGTTTTTATTTTGATTTTTTCAGTTTTTTTTTTCTGTATTGATTAAGGTATTACTTATGTGGCACCTCATGTTTTTATATCACCGTTCTATATCAAGGTTTGCACCTAGATTCCAGAGCAGTCACATGGCCTCCCAGCTGTCACCCTACAGTTCATGGTTGAGTGTATCTTTCCCTTGTTCATGACTCTAATGGGTTACCCAGTAGCTTCTGCTCCTTGTCTAATGAACACAGTGAATTCACAGTTCCTTGCCCTCTGAAATTATTGACATATCCTAAGACGAATTACTTGCTTGGCACCCTTTCTGGCTTATATTGTTTCCTCCTCCATCAGCTCAAGTTTCTGTGGTTCATTCAGATGTCCCAGTAGGATTCCCTCCTCCTTCCCCCAGCTGTAAAAATCATTTTAGGATTATAGATTTATGATATAAAAATAACGAACTTGAAAAGATATGGTTTTCACCAGGAGAGTAGGTGGACTGTTGGTAACACACCAACCCCAATCCATAACTAATAAAGTTTCATTCTTTTATAGTCATGGAAACCAAGCTTTATTCATGACTCTTTCCTTGAAACCACAGCAGTCTTTGGCACTCCAGAATTTCTGATTCCTGAACAAAATCCATTTATATTGGCGTTTGAGCCCTCCAAATGTCTTAGTGTATTTATCCTGTTTTTAACCGGAGAACTTTCTATTTTGTGAATACAGACCATTCTTACATGGGCATCCAATGTAGTGTGCAACCAGTGCCAGCTTTCACTTAACATCCCAGCTTAGAGGTGCAGCTGCTTGAGGTCACTCACCTTTGTCAACAGGTTCTTGCCAGTGACTGTGGACTTCCAGTAGTATTGGCAGAGGGGTATCTACCTTTAGCCCCTTACCTCTTGGTCTGAGCTGTGGAAGTGCACCAGGGCCAGAGCCTCCTATAAAGACTAGGGAATCTCCATCTCAAGAACCTTAATTTAATTACAGCTTCAGACTCCCTTTCACCATGTAAGATCACAGGTTGTGGGGAATGAGGCAGAACAACCTCAGGTGACCTTCATTCAGACTGCAGGGAAAAGTCTGCTAAAGAGGAAAAAGCATGGCATTATGTCACCTGATTGTACCATGTTGTACCTGTTTTGATCAAACAGGGTGCAGTCAACACAATTTAATAAAAATTTTGGAACACCAGTCATGGCTGCCCCACACAGTATCCTTACCCCCTCTCAATACAGCCAGACTGTCTGGGTTCATGTTCAGCTCTGCCCCCTGCTGGCTCTGTGACCTTGGGGTATTTACCTAGACTCTCCTTATCTTGGGTTCCTTACATATAAAATAAAATGATAATTGTACTTCCAGCCCACACTTGTGAAAAATGAGTTAGTGGGTATAAAGTGTTTTGAACACTGCTTGGCACATAGTTTATGTAGGAGCTGTTATTACTAATATCCCAATATTACTCTGGGGAAACCACTCTTTCCTTCCTTCAGTCCACATGTTTCAGAGAAAGCTGAGTCCACCATCACCTCTACTTGTGGTCCAGGATGTGCTGGTCTGGTCCATCTAGAAAGGAAATTTCTTGGCCAGTGATGGTGAGTGGTTCTGGGGTAACAGCCAACTTGCCCCTGGTTAGCTTCCCCTATTTAGTAAATGAAAGCTCTTCATTTTATAACTTTAAGTGATCCATGTTATCAAAGAAAATAACCCCACATACATAAATTCCCAGTTACTCTGTGGAAGCTGACTGCTCAGGCCTAAAAGTGAGCAGGGCAGAGGGAGCATTTCTGCTGCAGCTCTCTCTGTCCTGCTGAGTCCTACATCTCAGCTTCAAATATTTTGTTGAATCTCTAGTCTGCTGTCATCTTCTCTCTCATTCTTGTTGTTCTTGTGGATTTATACCTATTTTATTCCTTTACAGTTAGGTTATTGGGACTTCAGAAGGGAGAAAAGATAAAAACCTGTGTTCAACCCACTTTATGTAACTATAAAGTCTTTCTTTAATGTCTTTGAGGAGTCAAAGGAGCTTTACTGAGAAAATGGATGGGCAACATGGCCGTGAAAAGCCCATCTTTTACAAGTCCCTGAACTATACCAACTGAGGTAGACGTTACATCTGCAAATCCCAAGAACTATTTTTGAGGAAATGTGAGCATTCAGAAACTCAATACACTTGAGGGTAAAATGCCTTCATTTAAAAATAATAATAATAACTTAAATGGAATTAATCCCTGTGCTTTGTTCAGTGAGAAGAGTCCTGGCTTAGCAACCTATAATCTCACAATGAAACCAGCTTGCTGTGGCTGACATAATTTATACCCCATCCCCGCTTTGTCTGCTTCAGGGGTTGTCCTTGGGGCTCCCAAATGAATACCACCTCTCTGTTTTCCGGGTTGTTTTTGTTTGTTGCTTGTTTTTATCGTTGTCTTTCTCTGCACTCTGCCATGTGAACGGACATGGAGTCACAGCTAAACAGTCATCTGCCCCTTGTTCAGTTCCTTCTCCTATTATCAGCTGCAACCATGACTACAGAACAAAAAAAAAAAAACAAAAAAAAGGAGAAATGAGGACATAATTCAGTCATCTGAAAATGGCCTTCGGGAAGTGACAGTTGCTGACTCATTCACCTTGAAATAATACATCTTGTCATCTTGAAGATCAGGATGAGCTGCCCATTCAGACAATTTTCTATGCATTTCCCCAGACATACCCCCCAAACACCTCTCACTTCATCTCTCCAACCCAATCAGCTCACATAATAAGTTATGATGCCACAGAAAGATCCAGGTTTTATGAAAACTAAAGCTTATTCAATTTGTGGGTAGATGGCCTCCTTCCTTAGGAAAAAGAATGTAAAATTATGAACATAAAGTTAGTATGAAAATTTACTTAAAATGGGAAAAGAAATTACAGCAAATTACAAAATTTAAAAGGCTGACAAATACAATGAAAACCTACAAAAATAATACATTTATTTTTTTACTACTTGACACATTTCTTTAGTACTTTTATCTCTATATTTTTGGGGGACAACACCACTATGTACTTCTATATATTATAACAATTTTATAATATTATTTATAAGATAATTCAGTCTTTCAGCATGATTGAATACATTATTTTTCTTTTAAATAAATATATAAAATAAATAGATATAATCCAAAAAAGATATGTGTTTATTATTGATAGACTAAAAAGGCTTTCCAACCTCAGAACTGGTTATTGGTAAGTCATATACATTTTTTAATTGTCAAAATTTCTGTTATATATAAGCTATAAGAGCTCATGCATATTTCCAGCTTTTTTTGCACAGTTTTTCTTAAAACCTTTTTGAATTGATGACTTTCATTAACCAGTTTGTCCTTGGTAGCCCCATTGTACTGGTGGATCATGATGTCAGCATTTCATGTTAGATTAAGAAGAACTAGATTGTCAAACAATATAAAATCTTATTCTTCACTTCTATTTAAAACTTATTTATTTCTCTTTATAAATTACTACTTTAGGAATAATTTTTTAAAAATGTTTTTTGGCTTACAATTTGCTTCTCAATCTCAGAATAATTTCTATTTACTTAATTGCTTATTTATGACCTCATTCTCTTCCCATCTCTAACTCCATTCCATACTGTGAGGGGCCTCTTTCAAACATATGTGGACACATCCAGGCTTTAACCATAACTTCCAACAATCAACCATGCCTTGGCCACCCCTTGGGCCTAGGGGCGTGCACTACAGCATGGTCCACTCAGTAGATTGGACTCAGGGAGAAGCCCATGTAGATCCTGGAAGCAAGTCCAGGGCCATTTGAGTAGGGAATTCTATAGTCTTAGGAGCAAAATAGGGCAAGAAGCAGAGAAGCCATAAATTCCAGGTGGGCATAACCCCTAGCCTCTTGTGTACTTGTCTTGAGGGGATGGGTGCAGTAGGAGGAGAGTCAGAATAAGTTCTTCTTAAGCAGAAGCCTTCGTTGCCCAGGTCCAAAGACAGTGCTGATACCTCCCTCGCCTTTTCTTTAACCAATCCAATTTCACACAACATGAGGGGAAATCTGGTGCAGACTTTACTGAAACGTGAGACTAAGTTGAACACATTACCAAGGCCCTTCCAGGATCTTGGAAGGGGCCCATGCAAGTGAGGGGTTTCTTTAGTTTCTCAGTAGGTTGGCTCTGTATTATATGTAACAATAGTCTGGTGATATGATATATTGAATGAGCACCAGTTTCAAAATTGGACCTCAGATTTAAAGTTTTGTTCTCATTCAGGTTTTAAGGGAACCCTGTGCTGATCCTGGGCCTACATTTCAAGACCATTCCTACCTTTGCCTTGCTCTCTTCTGTGTGTCAGGTGGCCAACACCAGCCTGCAGGAGATGCAGGAGGCAGTTGAGAAGCCAGTGTATTTCTTCCTTTCCCTCACTTTAGTACTTTTAACCTCTTCTTCATGTGCTAAACTCTCACTGGACAGACCTCTCTGCTTCATGTTTCAAGCTTTTTTTAGGGGACACTGGGTTCTGATGCCATCTTCTCCTTTTGTCTCTCCAGCTCAGTGCTTCTCAACCTGGACATTTCTCTCTACTGCCCCAACCCCTTCCCAACCCAAAATAATAACTCAAAGGTTATTTAGCAATGTCTGGAAACATTTTTTTTATGTTATAACTTGGGGGGAGGGTGCCACTGACAACTAGTAAGTAAAAGCCAGAGGTAAAAGCTAAACATCCTATGATTTACAAGAGAGTCCCCCACAACAAAGGATTATCTAACTGCAGATACCACCAGTCTCCCGTTGAGAAGCTTGCCCAGCCTCAGGCAGTAATGGTTCCATTAGTTTTTAATCTCAGATTTGTCCTGTTTGGTGCTTAGCACTTCCATTATGTGTAACCAATTCCCTGTATTAAATTCTCTCTGTTGAAAGACTTAAAGTAGCTTCTGTTGTCTTGGTTAGACTGATGAATACTTCCCCACAGTATCAGCTTCTTTTCTTTTTTCTTCTCTATTCAAATCAGATAATTTCTTTGCCACCTCCACATGGATTCTGGAAATTTTTACCTCCCCATTTATACTACTTGGGGTTTTCCAGAGAAAGAGAACTGATAGGTGAAGATAGTTAGATAGATAGATAGATAGATAGATAGATAGATAGATAGATAGATAGAGGATATTTATTATAGGCATTGGTTCAAGAGGGATGGAGGATGAGAAGTTCCAATCTGTCATCTGCAAACTGGAGAACCAGGAAAGCTGGTAATGTAATTCAATCTAAGTCTGAGGGCTTAAGAACAAAAGAATGAGGGCAAGAGAAGATGAATATCTCAGATCAAGCAAAGAACAAATTTGCTCTTCTGATGTTTTTAGATTATTCAGGTCCTCAATGAACTGTATAATGCTCATCTGCATCAGTGAAGACCCCCTGCTTTATTCAGCCTGCCAATTCAAATGCTAAGCTCTTCCAGAAGCATCTGAATACACCCATAAATATGTTTTACCATCTATCCTTTAGTCCAGTCAAGTTGACACATAAAATCAAACATCAGACCATCCTACTCTTTTAGTTTGGAACTTTATAGTTTTCATAGAATACTTTTTAACTAATAGACTATTTTATTTTATAATGAGGCTCATCCAGAGTTATAAATAAAGAGAAGAAGCTACATAACTTTCTTAAAAATAGAGCACTCAAATTAAAATAATTCAGTTTCCACCTTTTGGAATACAATATTATTATAAAAATGCATTTGGGTAATTTAATAACACTATAAATACAAAATGTAGATTAATTGAAACCTGATTAAAATGAGGTTTTGAGGGATTCTTTTTAATTCTCAGGCAAAATTTAAGAGAGTGCTATTGTTTTTTTCCTGTATTTTTTCATTCTTCTGCATAATGAGTTGAATTAAATTTATGAGTGCCACAGTGACAAAGCAAATACATTTTGAGCTTCTTATAGTACATGTAGAGGATGTATTGGTTTCCTAGGCAGCCATAACAAAAACTGGGTGGCTTAAAATGACAGAAATTTATTGTCTCATTACTGGAAGCTAAATCTACATAATCAAAGTGTCAGCAGAACCATGTACTTTTTGAAGGTGCTAAGGAAGGAACCATTCTTTGCCTCTGTCCCAGCTTCTGATAGCCTCCCAGAATTCCTGGATTTGTAGACACATCACTCCAATTTTCTGTCTTCACAAGGAATTTCCCTTGTGTTTGCACATGGTTTTCCTTCTGTGCGTATCTATTTGTATGTACATATTTTTCCTTTTTATAAGGACATCAATTATATTGAAATAGGACCCACCCTATTGGCTTCATTTTAAACTGGTAACCCCTGTAAATGTTTTGTTTTCAAATACTTCCTATGCAGTATTGAGAATTAAGACTTCAACATATCTTATTGGGGAGGGGAGGAAACACACAATTCAACCCATAACAGGGAGTGTCAACTTTTTTGTACACTCTAAGATGATTTTTTTGAGTGAGGAGAACTCATATGTATTTTCACAATCAAAATATATATTTTAAGTTTTAAGAATAGTTAGAACTATTTGAAATAATAGAATTCACAGAACTCTAGTAGGCATATCTCCTACTGGGCATCTACTTATGGATTTGGTGTTGTACTGGTGGGACATTAGAGATGCATCAAACACAGTCTCAACCATTAAGGTGTTCAGAGTCTAGTGGGTGAAATGAATAGAAAAACAACTTTAATACAACCTGAGAAGTGCTATATCAGTGATCCAAGGAGGGGACTTGTGAAATGCTAGAGAATAGCTCAAACAACACTGTTTAGAAAGGGAATCAGGGCTGGTTGACTGGCGTAACATCTACCAGGAACAAGGGAAGGGTAGTGCAGATGGAAGAAACTGCACAGACCTGGAGAGCGGATACCAGAGAGGCAGGACCATCAGCAGTTGCTATTCATAGGAAGCATGGGCAAAGATGGGTGAGTGGAAAGAAAGCAGATGGAGGCCAAACTGGAAAGAAGAGGGACACCAGGCCCTGCTAGTGAGCCGCTGAATTTCATAATCAAGGAAGTAATATTATCAGATTTGTTTTAGAAACATTAGGCTGAGAGTATGTCGCAAAGAGTGGATTTTTAAAAATATATATTTTATTGATTTTTTACAGAGCAGAAGGGAGAAGGATAGAAAGTCAGAAACATCGATGAGAAACATCGATTGGCTGCCTCTTGCATGCCCCCTACTGGGGATGTGCCCGCAGCCAAGGTACATGCCCTTGACCAAATTGAACCCAGGACCTTTCAGTCCTCAGTCCAACGCTCTATCCACTGAGCCAAACCGGTTTTGGCAAAGAGTGGATTTTTTCTTTCTAAATTTAAAGCTCATTTTCTTATTCTCATTTTACTAATCTCTCAACAGCTTTCAAGCAGAATTGGCCACTTCCTTCTTTCTAAAATAGCTTTTTCTCTTGGTCTCTATCACCTCAATTCTCTGGGTTCCCTGCTAGGTCACGGCTTCTCTGCCTTGCTGACTCCTCCTCTTTGGGTCTAAAGGCTCATGGAAAAGAGCCTCAAGGCTGGCCCCTTCTCCCTTCTTTTCTCTTATCTCCCCTCTTTCTTGAATGATTTCATCCAGTCCTATCACTTCCAATTTGTACTCCAGCTCTGGCCTCTCCCTAATGACCCAGACTTGTTCGTCTAACTGTGCATACATACTGCCACAGGGGTCCCTCAGGCACCCCAAACTCAACATCTTCTATCTGTTTTTTCCTAAGACTTCATCTCAGTAAGTGACCCCACATTTACTCAAGTAGTTGCTCAAACCCCAGAGTTAAAATCTATCTTTAATTAATTAATTCCTTTTCCTTTTCTCCCACATATAAATCCACCTACAACTAGGTTTCTGGTCCTACAACTAAAATATGTCTTTGATCCATCCATTTCTCTCCATCTCTGCTGCCTGGATGATTGAATGGCCTGCTCACGAGCCTCCCTACACATACATGCCTTTATGTATTCTATTCCCCATCCAACAACTCTAATTATCTTATTAGTTTTTAAAAGATTTATTATTCAATGTAGAACTTGAACTTCTTACTCTGGCCTGAGAGGTCTTCTTGATCTGCCTCCTACCTACCTCTTTAATCACACCATTCCAACCACTGGCTTTCCTTCTGTTCCTTGAACAGACCCATCCTTTTTCCACTTCAGGCTCTTTGCATCTGCTGCTCCCTCTATCTAGAACTCTCTTCCTATACTCTATGAGTAGCAATCTCTTCCTTATCTTCAGGACTCAGTTCACATATCACCTTCTTAGGGAGGCCTTATTGGTCTGTTCTATATAAAGGAGACCTCCACCCTTATTACTCTATCAAATTTGTCTTTTGTTGTTTTTATTTATTTTTATCAGAACACTTTACAGAATATTAACTTATCCTTATTTATTTGTTTCTATATTTTTTTCTTTCTCTTGAGTCCCGACACCACTTCCTCCTTCCAATGGTACTTTAGAGAGGTACCTAAACCAGTGTTCATCAAACACTGATAATTTTCCTTGCACTGTACTTTGTTTATGTTATTTCATTTTGTTTCTCCAAAAATCCTGTGGTGATAAAATTATTATTCCCATGCTATAAGTGAAGATACTGTCTTTGATGACTTGTCCAAGGCCACATCAGTTCTGAAAGCCTTTCTGCCATGTTGGCATGTCTCAGAGAAACATAGATAAAGCATTACTTTACCAATGCTCTTTCTATGCTACTTCTTTGCTTCTTATATTTGATTAACTTTAAATACCAACCTTCAGCACTTTGGTGGACATTCATTGGCCACCGTCCTTTATTGGGGAAACTACTCTTACCTGCCCCATAGGAATTCTGTTAGCCATAGAGTACTGGAGAGATTAATACATCCTCACCTTACCCCATCCTGAGAGTGCACATATGACCTAGGCTGGCCAATCAGAGAAGTCCTTCCTCAAGTCTCCATGCCAGAACAGGAACCAACATGTGATCTGAACCAGGCCAATCAGCATCTTCTCTGGGACTTTGCTGAAGCTCTAGGGACAATTGATGAACTTCTGGCTTATCATTCATTAGCACCATAGTACTCAGGAGCTGCAAGTGGTCATCCTAGTCATATAGAGAGAGGATGCTGGAAGAGAAAGCCAAATAGAAAACAATAGAGTTAAGAGATGGATGGAGAAAAAGACAGACCAGAGACCTAATAACATAATTTCAGCATTCAAACCCACCCATTTATTTATATGATTATTCATTTAACACAGTGGTCGGCAAACTCATTAGTCAACAGAGCCAAATATCAACAGTACAATGATTGAAAATTCTTTTGAGAACCAAATTTTTTAAACTTAAACTTCTTCTAATGCCACTTCTTCAAAATAGACTCACCCAGGGCATGGTATTTTGTGGAAGAGCCACACTCAAGGAGCCAAAGAGCTGCAGGTGGCTCACGAGCCATAGTTTGCCGACCACGGGGTTAACATATCTGCTCACTAAGCTAGTTCCACAGGGATAAGAATTATGTCTTGTTTTTGATCACTAGTGTCTTCCCAGTATCCAAGGCAGTGCCTGTCAGGAGTAGGTGCTCCATATATATTTGAATGATTGTGTTTCTATGAGCAGTGCCTGAGCTCACAGCATAATGATAATATTCCAGAGAAATCTGTTCTAGCTCCAGCTTTTAGAATGAGCTGCCTGGGTAAAGGAGGCTTGATTAAAATTAGAAGAAACCATAGCTAATCTTAGAGTTGTATTCAACTTTATGATACTTAATGGGTCCTTTTATTAAAAATTCAGGTTGCAATGGATATGATTAAACTGGGCAGGGATGATGCATTCTGGCTCTGTTCTTTATAAATATATGTGATGTCTAAGACACCATAACTTAATTTAATTCTAATACGTCTTTAAGCACCCTGTCAGATTATAATCAGATTCATTAGTCACTCAGAGGCTAAAAATAGACGATAATACAAGAGGCTAACATTACCTAACAAGGAGCATTTACTCAAAGGAATGGACATAAATCATAGGAAGCACATCACCTACTCCTATCTAAAGCCACAGGCTGGGCGCACCGGGTGCTTGGCAACTGTTTCAGAATGAAATGACTCTTGAGCTGTAACTGCCATCTTTCAGGAAGGCCGTTTTAAAGGGTTTCAAAAGGTGTGACAACTGAAAATCTATCCCCAGCCAGCCCCTGCTAAGCATTCCTTGTGCAGAGTGGTCCCTGATTGCCAACTATTTTCATCTGGTTTCCAGGGCAGCCATTCAAACAGTGGGATGGGCTGTGGGAAAGGAAAAGAAAATGGAATTTTCCTTAATGTTTTCTGGGAAAACCATTGATTGTTGCATTGCGCCCCAGCTTTCATCTTGGTAAAATAAAAATGGTTTATGTTTCCCCCCTTGAGCCTGCACAGTCCTTAGAAATCCTCACAGGAGGAGGAGCAGCAGCAGAATAATAGGAGATACATTTATAACAGTGCTAGCAAAAGGAAGCAAGGGTGCTGACCTCTGAAACTCAGCAGTTTTTGCTTTCTTGGGGATAAGCAGAGTGCAGGACTCAGTGGAAACAAGCATCAATGGACATGTGCTGGACATGAAGTATTACCATAATAGGTATTACCCTATGCTTACCTAGTAGGTATTGCATACCATGTAGTGTTACCTAAATAAGTTGCTATGAACCTATTCTGTAGATGAGGATTGACTCACGGGGAAGGTAAGTATTTAAAGAGGCAGCATTGCCGAAATTGGTTTGGCTCAGTGGATAGAGCGTTGGCCTGTGGACTGAAAGATCCCAGGTTTGATTCCAGTCAAGGGCATGTACCTTGGCTGTGGGCAAATCTCCAGTAGGGGGTATGCAAGAGGCAGCTGATCGATGTTTCTCTCTCATCGATGTTTTTTTACTTTATATCCCTCTCCCTTACTCTCAGTAAAAAAATCAATAAAATATATTTAAAAAAATAAAGAGGCAGCATTGATTTCCACAACTCACTCTAAAGCCCTGTCTTTCCTCTTACCATTATATCATGCTGCCTGTATGCATCTGTGAGATATACATCTGTTTTGACTTTTAATGAAAGAGAACCACTTCCATTGCACAGGAATCATGCTTTCTTGAGGCCCCCTATTGCCATATTATTTACCTATTAATTTACTCAACAAATACTTATCAAATACATACAGGGTGATAGACATTTTACTAAGCACGAGGCCTTAGTGGATAAACTAGACACGGGTTCTGTCCTCATAGTGTTTCACTTAAAGAGACAAGAAAGAAAACAAAACATTCAGCATTGCAAATTATGATATATTTTCTGAAGAAATGAACAGGGCAGTGATGAGAATGATTACAGCAGTGCGGAATTTTATTACTTGTTGTTTCATGAAGTAATATAATGCAAGGGATTAAATGCCTGACAAAATTAATGTTAACTCTGCCATTTCTAAATCATTTGACCTTGAACAAGTCACTTAAATCTGTCTGTGCCTCAGTTCCTGAACTAGAAAATGGAGATAACAGCACTGACCTTAAAGGATTATTGTGAAGATTAGATGATAAAATCCATGTAAATCCATGCAAAGTGTTTGGAACTCTGCCTGACACCAGTAAGTGCTATGGAGATGTAATAATTTCATATCTACTCCTTGGAGGCTACCCATTATACTTATAGCATTCCATGCTTGGAATCTTCATCCAGTTAGTCATGGTCTGAGTCATTGACAACACACAGTGGCCAAGCTTCTGCTCCTGATGCTCTTGACCATAAAAACTACTTTTTGAGGTCCATAGCCCAGTGGCCCCCTTTTCTGGCCAGCCTCTAGTTTTCCATCAAAATCTCTGCTCCATGCCCTTCCTTCTCCTCACCAGGAGGCTATGCTTTGAGCTTATGGCTTGTCAGTTGGACGATCTTAGCTAAATTACCTTCCTCAGCCTCAACTTCCTCCTCCATAAAGCACTAAGGAGTTTTTGTGATGATTGGAGATAATGTATCTAAAGCATTTTGTTCAGCATCTTGACTGCAGTGGCCACTCAATCAATTAGTGACTTAACATAACTGTCTTTAGAAATATCTGACATAAAAGTGATATGAGTGTTTACAATGTTGTCCTGTTAAATTGACATTTATTTTGGAAAGCTTTAACCTGGGAAGTTAAAGAGTCAATAATTGATTAAATATGATGCCCATCATTTTAGGCTCTTGATTAGGAATGTCAACCCATTATAATGTAGCTTCTGAAGAAAATCAGGTGCAACATAAGGCTGCCATTAAGATATAAAAAAATGTAATCTTTTACAATTTGGGTTACTGCCTATGTTTATATTTAAATGAGACTTTGCAAGGTATAGGCCAAACAAATGATTCAAAAGCATTGGGAACTCCAGGGATCCTTATAGACCAGGGGTCAGCAAACTATGGCCTGCAGACTAAATATGGCCTCTGTCCTGTTTTTGTAGGCAAGAACTTATTGGAACACAGCCATGCGCATTCATTTAATTACTATCTAATTAATTACTGTCACCTTTGTGTTGTAAAGTGGCAGAGTTGAATAGTTATCACAGAGACTGTATAGCCCACAAAGTCATCTACAATATCTACTTTCTATACTTTTTCAGAAAAGTTTGCCAAGCTTATTGTAGCCAAAGAGGGGAAATATTCTGAGCCATACCCCTTTTGGAAACAGTCTTCATATTGTATGTGCAGCCTTCAGCATATGTGTGTCTCCTGCTGTTTGTTTGGAGGGACACAGTTCTGGAGTGCATTGGATATTCTATAGGAAATGTTTCCTGCCATTTTATCTATCAGCGGGCTTAGCTCAACATTGCTGCATTAGGGTGAGTTAAATTTTTTAACAAGACACAGTAACTCAGTGGCACAAATAAGGAAGTTTATTTCTTCCTTATAAAACTGTAGTGCAGGTGTTTCTGGGTGGTTGTCAGCTCTGCTCCACAGAGTCCTTCTGGGACTCAAGCTCTTTCCATGTAGTGGCTCTGCTCTATCATAGGATCTTCTATTATTCACATGGTTCTAACTAGCAGGTTAATTTGCATAAAATGTAATTGCTAAAGCAAGGAAGATAATGATAACAGATAGTACCTGCCAGGTACTTTCCATATGTATTAACTCATTTAATTTTTATAATAATCCTACTAAGAACCGTCATTTTACAAACGGGAAAATTAGGCCAAAGAGAAGTAAGAAACTTACCTGAAGTTTTCAGCAGTAAATCTTGGGATTTTAACCCATGTAGTATAGTCCCTCAAGGATCGCAGAATATGCCATCTATAGTGTGACTCTTTGGCATGAGGATTATCTTGAAAAAAAAAAGGCAGACACAGGAAAAGCTCTGAAAGCAGAGAAGTTACTCTTTTGTAAGGTAATTTTATATTAGAGCGCCCTGCCCTCACCACACACACATACAAATAACCAAGAAGAGGACTATTACCAGAGATCACTTTTTCATCTGACAGAACAAACTTTGCTTACTCTGCATTTTCTCTTCTCACCGTCCTGTGAATTGCCTTCTCCACTTTGAAATTCAGAATGGTACATAAGCCTCAATTGGTTGGCTGCCTTTGGAGTCTCATCTTTGTGAGACACCAATGTTTAATTAAATTGGTATTTTCCCTCCTGTTAATCTGTCCTTTTATTACAGAGGGAGTCTCAGCTGAGAACCAAGAAGGGCAGAAGGAAAATTATCTTTCCTCCCCTGCAGCACTTAACCCATTTCACTATATTCATCACTATGAATAGCTACTACAATCTTTGTTTCTACAACATTCACAAAGGCGCCATTGGTATTTATAACATTCTTTTCCCACCACACATTTCCTTTTGCCTGAAGCAAGCATCTCAGCTGCCTAGGAATCTTCACTTGCTACATGGACTCTAGAGTCTGCTTGGGTTTGAATTCACTCTTGCTAGTTATGTCAATGTAGAAAATTGATTAACTTCTCTGTGCCTCAGTTTTCTCATATATAAGTGGATCAAAGTTGTGTGGATTAAGTGAATTAAGAGAAACAAAGCATTTTGGTTTATTTTTTGAGTATGGAGGGACAGTTCCAGAGATTCCGCTTAGCTCTTCCTGCCATAACATTCACATCCCAAACCAAGGAGCCATGTAACTATTCTGCCAGTACTTCTACAACTAAGTATTTAAGAACTAAGGAAATATAGAATGAGTTCAAGGATCCGTTAGGATCAATATGAATGATCTTACTCTTTTCCATGGACTTGCATCACCAACCAGAGAATTATAGGTGCCATTTGGACCTTCAGGAATTAGCTAGCAGATAATACTAGTAATCCTGAAAGCCCCGTAGAAACCCGTTTTTCCAGGTTCCAATTGTCCTGGAAATGGCTCCAAGTGCCTTGATTAAAGGAGAGGAGGAGACATCCATGCACACTTGTGGTGGCACTGCCTGGGGGCTCACCTGGTCTCCCCTTAATCCTCTACTCAGGGGCCTCTGGGTCTGGAAAGTAACTCCAGTCTGGGAACTGGTAAAAGAATGATGCTCCATCATTGTGACTGAAGTCAGTGCTCTGTTCCCCAGACTTCGAATTTTCGGTTGGCGTTAAACAAATCAACACATTAATCTCCACATATCTTAGCCCTAAAGACAGTAGTATCTATTAGGCAGCCTTAAACGGGCTCTATGTCAAATTCTTCTGATAATCACATCTAAGCCTTCTGCTTATTTCAGAAATGAGGACCCGCTTGTCCCTCCGGGAAGCTGTTCTCCACAGAAGTGTCTCCCCAATCTTCCGTGGAGTACAGAGGACGAGTACTTTTCAAGAGTGCTAATCCTGCTCTTCTCAGTGTGGATCTTTTTCTAGGCAAGTAGATCAGCTACTATAAATCCTCTCTAATATTCCCGTCTCCTTAAGTCTTTGGGTTCCCTTCTCGAAATTACATCAAGGAATGGGTGGCATCCAAAGTCTGTGTGCACAGGCCACTATGAAAACTCATTTTCAAACAACCAAGAGAGTTTAATCTCTTCTAGTTGTGTTGAATGCAGAATTTTTTGGTGAGGGCCCCTCTAAGATAAATTTGATCCAATCTAAAATTATATGTTTCTCTTCCTAACGCTCTCAGAAAGTTTTCCCTTAATCTTGTGATGCTTAGGGTGCACAGCCCTTCTCTTCCCAGGTTTGATTCTAATTGTAGATCTGGGGTCAATGAGCTGAGGTAGGTGTAGGCTATGAAGACCCTCCTTACAAGGTGACCCTGAGAAAGCTGTTGTCTTTGAACAAGACAGGACCAGCCTCATCAGAATGGGAGGAGGGCTGCTATTATTAGCCCAGGATGCTCTGTGAGTTCTGAGGCTTTGATTTTGGGGGGTTATCTGACTCTTCCAAAATATCTCCACTTCAGTACATGGAAAGAACCAATTTTCCCAATAAATACCCTAAAAGACCTGATGAAACTGCGAACTCAATCTATTTTGTAATTCTTCTAACTTTAGGATCCATCTCTGCCTCTGATTCTCAGCTTCATTAGCCCTCTGCATGCATGAGATAAAATATTTTTAGGGAAGTCACAGAAACTTCCTATTCACTGACCATGCTCCGAAATGAGAATCTGAATCCTTATGCCTGTGGTCGTTTTTTTAAATGTCATCACACCCCTAGGTCTAGAGTTTCTTCTACCAAACTATACTTCTCTTCCAATCTAGCATTGAATTCACCTGCATATTACAGACAGCTGAAAATAAGAGTGGCCTAAGCTAGAAAGCATTGTCACAGCGTGTCAGGTTGATATGGTGGCTCTGGAAAGGCAAGCATCCTAGTTCCTTCAGCCTTTCCCTCCCACAGTCCCTAAGAAGTAGCCTTCTCTGGTCTGAGGCAGCTCCAGTCTTCATGTCATGTTCCAAGCAGCGGGGTAGAGGCAGGAGGGCAGAGAGACGGCCAATGACAGGATCAGCTGTCTTTTCAGGTCTCCCAGAAGCTGCATTTTACTTCTGCTTACATCTTACTGGGCAGAATCAAGCCATAGCTAATTTCAAAGAAGGCTGGAGGGGGAAAAAAGATCTTTATTAAGGATAGCCCTGCTAAAAATGAAGTATCCAGCTAAAAATGAAAATTTGCCTTTATTTGAAAAGATGGAAATGGATATTGGGGTAGGCAGAGAGCAAGCTCTCCCAATCCCCTTTTGGCATGGATATGTAAAGGATAGTGGAGCTGTCAGGTCCTTTCAGAATCAGATGGCACACAGAGAAGAAGTGAACTAAAAATAAATTAATGGAAAAATTATTTTCAAAGGTTTGGGACAGATTAAGGAAACTGTAAAGGGGTTCTGAGACATCCGGATGCTAGCAACAGAAGGAAGCTGCTCCCACCCCTAGACCCAAAAGGAGAGAGAGGGGCCAAGATTAAAGACCCCAACCTCTCTATCCACCTGCCCTCCTATCTTCCACATGCAACCCCCTGAGTCCCAACTGAGGGCAAGGGAACCTGGGAGATGCAGCCCCAGAGACCACACTCTGAAGGCCCAGAGCCAGTAGAAGAGGGCAGAGGATGGTGTGACACAAATGGAGAATATCCAGCACAGTCGCCTCTGTAGATCCCACCAAACCTCATGTCTCCTCATCTCTTAGATGATTTGCTACAGAAGCATTATTCCCTGGAGATGGTTTTCTGACCAGACCTTCCTGGGAGTGGTCATAACATTACCCTTTGTTTGTAGAAAGGTATTGGCCACAGCACTAAGTAATCCAGAGGCAGTTTTCTTATCTTGTGGAAAGAGAGATAAAGTTATCATAGTTTATCTCCCTTTCCACAGGTTTCTTGTGGGTTTGTGTCTCTGCTGCCCCAACCCACACTTCTCAGCAATCCAAGTGCCTCCACCTCAGGCCTTGAGGCTGCTGAGTGCCAGGTCTGCAGGTTTTTGTCTCCAATCCACCCCGTCACCCCTAGCCCCAGGTTTGCCATGGCAGTGCTGCGGGGCTGGCCTCCCTGCTGGGTCTGTGTGGCTGCAATCGGGGACCCCTGCTACCCCAAGCACCACCATGGCAGGGCTTGGGGCAGTGGGAGCCGCCCACCATCTTGGTTGGATTAATTTGCATACTCACTCCTATTGGCTGGTAGCATAGCAAAGGTATGGTCAATTTGCATGTTTCTCTTTTATTAGAATGCTCATTAAATATCTGTCATCTGATTCCTACATTTTAAAAATCAAAGTGGAATCACCATAAAGCTGAATGTTAAAGCAGAAAGGGTGCTTGGAAATCAATCTAGTTCTACTCTTTCATTCTGAAAATTAGCAATTAGTGACAAATCTAGAAAATCACCACTGAAAAAAGAGGATCAAAGAGCCTATGAGAGTGAGTGAGTGAGTGAGCGAGTGCATGAGTGGATTCGATCCTAGATGACAGGCATTTTGCCACACTACTTATTCATGTGCACTCTGCTGAGGAAGCAATACCCAACACTGAGCCTGGCTTGGCCCTTTGCAAAGAGTGTGGAGAAGAGCTTCAATATTTATTTACATGTTAGAGAATGCATGCCTGCTCATTAGAGTCTAAATGGAAGTGACTTTAGACAGTTGATAATTGTTTTAATTCTATTAAGATTCCCTAGGTAGATTTTAAAAAACAATATCATAGTATTTTCCTTAATCTTAGAAATGGTGAAAATGTTAAATATTAAAGCTGCTCCAAACCACTTACATGAATTTTAAAAATTATATCATTCTCTTTTTTCCTGCACATACACACACACACACACACACACACACACACACACACACGTGCAGGTGCATAAATAAAAGATGCATAATTTTTTACAACTTAACATCTCTGATCAGGATACAGTATATAATTAATTGCTCTAATTTAATTGACAGCATCATTCTCTTTCATAACAAATTGAAGTATGGTGTACATATGCATATATATACATATATATATTACATATATTAATATTATATATATACTAGAGGCCTGGTGCACAAAATTCCTGCACAGGGGATGGGGAGTACAGAGGAGGGGTGCACCAGCTGGGCCTGCAAAGACGCCAGCATCCTTTACCCTGGCCTCTAGCCAGAGGTTCCTCTCCTCCTTCCACACAGCCTCTGGAGAGATGCTTGTCCCGGGGCCTCCTCAGGGCTCCAGCACACGACACCCTGTCAGGTACTTGGGGGCTTGGACTTTCAGGTCTGTCTTCCCCGCCTGGCATGATGTCTCAGGAGTCACCCCCTTGGACCATACTACTTGCGAGTGTGTGTGGGGGGGACGGCTTTGGCAGCAGTGATTTGATGCCTGTAATATGCCTGCTGGACACCTCCCTGTCTCAGGCCATTCTGGTCACATCTGGACTGTGGGCAGGGGTCTGTTGGGCTGTGACTGGGGGCTGCAGGTGGAGGAGCCCAGCACCCATAAAGCTCCATCAGCATTAGGAACTGGAAAGACTCATTTTTCTGGTTCTTCTCCTTCCTCCGCACAGCTGGCCCGGTCCCTCTCTTCGGGCACAGGCGGCTGGGCCAGTGGGGCACCGATGCTGCACTCCTGGGTCACTGCTGGCTGCAGCCATCTTGGTTGGGATTTATTTGCTCCTGATTGGCTTGTGGATGTGGCTTGTGGGAGTGGCTTGATCAAAGGTACATTCAATTTGTATATTACTCTTTTATTAGATAGGATATATACAGTAGGTCCTCAGGTTATGTCAGAGGTGCATTCCTACAGCACAAGGTAACAAGATTTTCACTGTAAGACAGAACCCACCTACATAAGCACCTGTGTCACTCACATGGAGCACATACACAGCAGTAATGAAATGAAACAGTGAAAAAAAATTTTAAAGAAAGATAACAATTCCTGACCTTTATTTTTGGTAAATAAATAATATAAAACACAAAGCACCTGTGTACATATGTCGAAATGATGGAACTTTTTTTTTTATAGATAAATGGGAGATGGTGATGTAATCACAAAAGGACTGCCTGTGTATGCATGTGTGTGTGTGTATATATATATATATATAATGAACTAGAAATGTGTGCTGGTTGAATGCTCAGAATACTAAAGGGGTCATGACTGATTTGAGTTTCAGGAAAAAAAAAAAGCGAAGCTCAAGCATGTCCATAGGGGCACAGTCCCCTACGTGTCTAGAATGTGCATCCGTGGAACCCATTAATAGACAGTCTGGCCTCATTGATACTTTTGTTCATCTAACTAGAGAAACAGTTAATCAGCACAACTATTGGGTGCCTGGATCCTTTCAGGAGAAGACACCAGGAACATGCAGATGTCACATGTTTGAATGCTCAGTCCTTGCAATGTCCCATGTTCAGCCCAGGCTCCTGCAGGCAACACCTCAGCTGTTTGGAGATCGCAAAAGGCAGAGGATTGGATGAGTCTCCCACCTGAATCAGCAATGTCTTCTTGTAATTGTCTTGCTTATTTCAGGGGCAATGGGATTTCTGCAGCTCAAAGGCATGGTTCGAGGATGCATAATGGATGTGCCAAAGGGTCTGACTGGCAAACACCTCATAAAATAATAATTGTTCACATGCTGCTGGAGATAATTAATTGGGGCTTTGGAAATCTTTCTCCTTAGTGCATTCAATTCATGAGGCCTCCTGCTCTTAGCACAAGCTGCAAATACAATCCCTAGGACAACAAGACACGGCAATCAGAGACTAATGTGTTGCCAGCACTGGCCTTCTGAATGCATTTGAAGTGTCCTTGAAGGTGTGCTCATGGTGCATGGCTTCGTTTTCTTCTCTACTTGAGAAGAAAAGGTTGCTGTCATTTGTCTGTCATATAGAATTATGTCCCCTTCCAAAGCACATGGGGATCTAGAGACACACAGGGGCACTTGCACATGCCTTTGCCCACCAGCCTCTTCTGCCAAAGCAAAGCAAACAAAAACACACAACATAAAGTCAAGTCAGCTGTAAAAGATTTGTAGGATCATCCTGGGTTTTTCATGTCTAAGATAGAAAGGGTGCAGAAGGGAGAGAGTCTTATTGAAGCCCATATTTAGGGTAGGAAAGCTGATCAGTCAGGGGTGTGTTCTAGTCAGCTGGCACAAGAATGTCTGGAAGGGCTCCATTCACTCAATCACCAAATATTTATTGCCCACCTACTGTGAGTACATATTCTGCTAGGCACTGAGAATACGGAAATAGTCAATGGAACATACAATCTCTAGCCACCTGTATGTTCTCTTCCAAAAGATGGAGACAATAAGCAAATCAATGAATAGATTACATCAGGAGGTGGTCAGTAATCAATAAGGCAAGTTAAGAAGAGTCTCCAGGTGAGGGTGGCACGTTTCTGTTGTATGTGGGCAGACAGGGCACTCCTCCCTGAAAGGGTGAGCTTGAGCAGGGAGGGAATCATGAAAACATTGTTGTTGAGTCACCCAGTAGAGAGAAGAGCAGGTACTAGTACAAAGGCCCTGATGAAGGAGTCCGCTCGGCATATCCAAGGACTGTGTGGAGGCCTTGTGGCTGGAGCAGGTAGATCTGGGTGGTGGTAGGAGGTGAGATCCAAGAGGGCTGGGGTGGGATAAAGATCCCAGTGTGCTTTTCAGGCCATTGTAAGTACTTGGACTTTCCTGTGAAATGAGAGGGTTTGGAGAGTTTGAGCAGAAGGGTGATGTGCCCTGATCACATTTAACAAGATCGATGACTGCTATGTGAAGAGCACACCATGGCAGGAGGCAAGGGCAGAATCCAGGTGAAGAGGAAATGGCATGGACCAGGATGGTCACAGTGGAGTGTGGGGATGGTCTGATTCTAGATGTATTTTGAAGGTAGATGGGATAAGGATGAGCTGATGGACTGCATATCCGAGGTACAAGAGAGGGGACTGCAACCTTTCAAGTTTGCACAGCTGGAAAAATGGAGTTGTTTATTGAGCCAGGAGCACTGGAGGTGAAGTCAGTATCTCAGGTAAAATTCTGTTTCTCACTTCTTAAGTCTGAGGTATTTATTAGCTCTCCAAGTGGAATACTGAGTAGGCAGCTGTGAGTCTAAGTTCAGGGAAGGGGTCTGGGCTGGGGAGTCCTCCGCACACAGATGGTATCCAATGGACTGAATGAAATGACCTGAGCCGGTGGGAATACAGAAAAGAGTGGAAGATAGAGTCCTGGGCAGCTAGAACACACTCCACGCTGGTAGCTCAGCCTGGCTTCGCACTGTCTTAATGATGGAGACAGCAGAGTCCAGGAGCAGGACTTTCTATCTCCTAGGGATTTGCTGGGAGAGATTGAAAAAAAAAAGTAAGGTCCTAACCTGGTTGGCAAATATTTGGGTGAGGCCTGCACCTACACAAAGGGTACTGTCCTCTCTACCAAGTGTACTAGTCCAAACCTCTCCTGACACCCCCACCCCCACTCCACAGAGGCAATGCCCAGGGTAGCAATCCTGTCCCCTCCCTGCTGTTCTCATCTTAGCGTGGGTAACCAACAGAATAGTGACTCTGTTTTGAGTCGGATGGTCTTTAAGCCTTGGTTTAACTTCATGCTAGCTGAGTGATATCGGGCAAGTCTCAGAGCCTCAGTTTCCTCATGTCCACATACCTCACAGGCTTATTTTGACAATTAAATGGGATTATATTTGTAAAGACACTACCCTTGTGTCTGGAAAATAAGAGGTAATTATAATAGTAAATAGTATGTGCCAGGTACTATTTTATACATCCTATATAATAAAAGAGAAACATGCTAATTTGATCATACCTTAGCTCCTGATTGGCTATGCTACCAGCCAATCAGGAGCAGGGGCAGGGCCAAGTGGTGTGAGTGCCGGCCCAGCGGTGGCGGTGAGCGCCCAGCGCCCAGGTGCTGTGAGGGGGAAGCGGCGGCCGCGGTGGTGGTGGTGGTGGTGGTGGTGGTGGTGGTGGTGGTAGTGGTGGTGGAGTCAGGGAGCACCCGGCCCCAGGGCAATGTAAGCGGAAGTGACGGTGAGTGCCCAGCCCCCAGGGCTGGGTGGTCACAGGCAGGCGGGGCTGAGCTGAGCAAGGCGATGGCTGGTGGTGAGCCATCAGTTGGACATCCCCTGAGGGCTCCCAGTATGTGAGAGAGGGCAGGTTGGGTTGAGGGACCACCCACCCCCAGTGCATGAATTTTCATGCACCGGACCTCTAGTTTTTTATATATTCACTTAATTGTCACAACAACCCCATGAGAAAGATACTGTTGTTATTTCCACTTTACAGACAAGTTTAAGTAACTTGGCCCGCTGGTAACTCTAGTGACCTTGCTCTAGGAATGATTCATTTAGCCATTATGTTATACTGCTTCTTGAGAATACTTCAGAATTTTTCTACACTTTTTTTGTGTGAAAAATCTATAAATATGTGGCTCAAGTTTTCAACACGCAGTTTTGTGGTTTTCCTTGCTATTAAATTGCATTCATTATCTGATCATAGACAACTGTCATCATCTTTATACTGAAAGAGTCAGTTTGATGCAACGGCAAGAGAAGAAAAATTCAAATGTTCTGAAACACAAGAGATAAGGTCTTATCACCAACCTTCTCTGTGGAAGCACGGTCTGAGTAGCTGCCCATACAAAGCAAGCTGGAGATATGGCTTTCTTCTCCAACAGATAAGAACTGACCGAAAAGGAAAACTGATTTTTAGAAAGCTATGAAAGGGGGCACAGATAGAGACGGATTTGCCTGTTAGAATGTCAGCAGAACCTGAAGTACATTTGTACCTGCACACATGCATCTGTACCCCTGTATGTTAAAGTGTGTGCATGAGTGTGTTGGAAGGGGTGGGAGTACATGTGGATGCTTGTGCATAGAGTGTGCACGCAGTGTGCATTTGGAATGTGTGACACTGACTAACAAAGGAGTTGGTCCTGTGGGTATTGGCACAAAAAGATGGGCTGGTATTAATGATCTGGTTTATGGTCCTTCAAATCATTGAACTGATGACACTGAGAAAGGCAAACAGCTACCAGGGAGAAAATAAATTTTCCATTTTTTCATAAAACAGGACTGCCCTGTTTAGCAAATAAAAGCAAAGGACTCCCAGTTAAATTTGCATTTCAGATAAACAATGAATAATTCTTAGTATAAATATGTCCCATGCAATATTTGGGGTATTCTTTATCAAAAAATTATTTGTTATCAGAAATTCAGATTGAAACTAAACTGCTATATTTTACCTGGCAACATTACCATAAATGAGAATGACTTTAACACTTGTCTGATTATAAAAAATCCTCAAAATTGACAAATTAGCAGAGACCTTTGGTTCTGGTTGGGGAGTCATTCCTTTTCTCTTTCAGAAAGTCCTTTAGTGACTACACCACCAGCAGGGAGATAATCTGGTGAGCACTCTGCCCTCTCCCTGGAAAACCCTGCAGAATTTCACATCCTCATCCTCAGAAACAATGGCCAGAGCACTTCACAGACTCATTCTACAATTCAACATCAACAACAACAACAACAACAACAACAATAATAAACCAAGACTTTCCAACAGAATTTTAATTAAAGTCCTTTCATTATAGACTTGTAACAAGTATTATTATGCCATGTCTTAAAATCCAGTCAGTATCCTGTAATGTTCAATTTCTTTTACCTCTTTCTAGTTTTCATGGAAACAGAATTCTTCCCTTCCGGTGAATAGCAAACTCTGGGAAGCCTGAGGAAGGAACAGCACTCTGATGGAAATGCAGAGAGGAAACTTCCCATGAGCCCTGGGAGCTCAATACAGGCACAGGTGAGGTCCGGAGCAGGAGCAGGTACGGAGAGGACCTGTAATGATGTGATTGGAGGGGAGCCCTGAATGCTTGGATGGGAGTCTGTACCACATAGGACTTCTTGCCTTCATCCTTTTCTTGGAATGAAGTAGCGTGTGTGGATAAGCCTGGGGGAGAGTGGGTAACAGCCCCTGAATCTTCACTTTCTTGCTGTGTGAGCTATAAGCTCTTGGGCCTCTGCTGTCCTCATCTGCAAATGGCTGAAATGTTAGTGCCCACATCACATCCCAGAACTCCTGTGAGGACCAAATGGCAACATTAAGAAAGCCGTGCCTGGCTCGCAGAAGACACTTTATAAATGCCAGACATTATTATTATTGTCGTTGCTTGGTCGTTTTCCTAAGTTCAGTTATAAGTTTTAGTAATAACCTATTCTGATGGTAGATATAATGCATAGTCATAGAATAATATGCAAAAGTGTAGAAAAACCACAGGGATCGAGCTACAGGGGGAAGGCTGGAGTGGAGGGGAGGCAGATGCTGGGGGAGATCAACCGAAGGACTTGTATGCATACATATGAGCATAACCAATGAATGAAAGACCCTGGGGCGGGGAGGGGGGTAGGTGGGGACATGTGCTGGGGGGTAAGGGAGGCTGGGGCAGGATATCGGTGGGGGGAGGAAAACATATGTACTACTATTAAATATAAGTTATATTGTAAATAAAATTTAAAAAAAAGAAAAAAAGAAAAACCACAGGGAAAAATTAATTCAGAAACACCCATAAAGCTATCTGTGTGTGTATTTGTTCTTTCTTCTCTGGATGTACTCCTGGTTCTCAAAGCTGTTGGTGCATCAGAACCACCTGGGGAGCTTTTAGAAATACAGACACCTGGACCCCTGCCCACATCTCATAAATTAGGACCTTTAGGGGCAAGTGGCAATGGATCTGTGTTTAAAAGACAACAACAAGCCTTCCAGAATATTCTATTGCAAAATCAGGCTTAAGAACCCTGACACTCACTCATCTGTGTGCTTTCTTTCTCTCATATCGTTTTCAAAAGCTGTACATTCCGTTTTAGAACCTGTTTTGTTTTTTTTTTTCAAATTGCCTCATCTCTCATCATCATTCTTCCACAATATCTGGTGGCTTTTTTTTTTTTAAGGCTTTAGCTGTAGTTTCTAATCAGCCCGATCCACTGCTTTTCGCTCAGAAGTCCTCTCATAAAACGAATCCATTTAAAAATGTCATCACTCTTGCCTTCTCTGGTCCAGCGAGGCTGCCGTGGCTGATGAATAGAGGAGACCTGTTATTCCCCATTACTCTTTCCTCCTCTCTTGAATTCCAGCCCCTACCTGATGGCCATGCGTGGCTCTGGCCTTTGGGTCGTCTCTGTGGCTTTGTGACTAAAGCTTGAGGTCATGCCGGCAGACACCTCAGTGCAGGTTGGCACATTTTCTTCCCTAAAATATTACTTTGGTATATAACACTATTTTTCATTGAGTGCTTAGCTGACCATGGTGACAGTTTATTTCAGCTCAAAACAACCTCCAGAGACTTTGAAGGGCAATTTCCTTGGCTGTTCAACTGACATTTTAGGAAAATAAAATGACATTGAAATTCCATACAAAGCCTCTCGGAGACAGCTGTCTCCAATTACTGATTAATAAGAATGGGAATGGGGTGAACAAGGGCCTTAAACCAATTAAGAGCAGACACCCAGCCACGCCCACCCATCCTGCTGCCGGTGTCAGAGATTGCTGCAAACGGTGCAGCTGTCACCGGACAACAGGCATCTCCTGTCTGTCCTCCCTGTTGACACTGCAACTGCTGAAGGGAAGTGCAAATGGTGGTCATTTGAAAACCTTTCAAAACCTTGACAACCAGGGGTTTCTCAAGAAATGCCATGATGAAATGTGCAATTGGATGTAGTTCATTGGAAATAACAAGCAGCTTGGGGTCTGGCAGGTTACTCTCTGGTATTTGAGCAGATCGGCCCTCAGAAATGGAACATTTGCTTCAGTGTCTCTGGCCAGGCCAACTGAGGAATAATAATAAGGGCACAGGTCACTCTGAGGATAGCAGGGCTTCCATCAAAAAGCCAGAGGGGCTTCCATCAAAAAGCCAGAGCTGCCGAGACCGGTTTGGCTCAGTGGATAGAGCATCAGACTGTGGATTGAGGGGTCACGGGTTTGATTCCGGTCAAGGGCATGTACGGTGGCTGCGGGCACATCTCCAGTAGGGGGCGTGCAAGAGGCAACTGATCGATGTTTCTCTCTCATCGATGTTTCTGACTTTCTATCCCTCTCCCTTCCGCTCTGTAAAAAATCAATAAAAATAAAAATAAAAAAAAAGCCAGAGCTGTTCAGTAAATGAAGAGATAAGGAATGGTGTGTCAGGCACTCTGGAGGTTGATTGAGGAAGCATCGGCTGGAGAGCCTCTCTCTCCTGGAGGACTAAATATTTTGAATGGTGCTGGCTGGATCGCTTTCTCTTTAAGAGTGAAAGAGATGAGGATTCTTAGAGAGTGGAGCCCATGAAATGAGCTGTGGTGTGCTGGCCTGTTCCCCTCATTGCAGGCTTAGAGACAGGAGTCTTAGACATGTGAAAATGTTTGTGCAGTGGAAAATAATGTGGGTGTTGTAGTCACACAGAGGTGCAGTTCCTCCTCTTCCAACTGGTTTTGTAGTATCTTCAAGGCTCAATTTCTTCCTCTATGTAATGGGGATAGGTACGCACTTCAGAGTATGGAGCCCAAGCAAGGTCAGTGCATGCACGGTCTGGTGTATGTAGAGCTGGTTTCCAGTAGTCATCAGAGGCAGAGAGAGGGGAAGTAAAAGTCTCAGCACCAGGCAGGGGTGGGGGGTGTTGCTTAGGGTGACAGAAGCTTTGCCTGAGGGGTAATATGACTCAGACCTCTTTCCCTGCCAAGGCCCTGACTGAGGCCAGCCTCTGAGTGTGATGGTTCAATGGTTTGCCACGCCAGTGTGAGCATTGCCCTCCTCTGGTTGGTGGGTGAGCAAAGCCTGACTGCTAGCAGAAATCCTCCTCAGGCCTGCCAAAGCTTAGACTGATTCTTCTCTGTGGGGCTATTTATACCATGATTCTTTTTGATCCCAAATAATGGAAATTGCAGGATCCCAGGAGGCCAAGATCAGTCAGAAGGCTTGTGCACTTATCCCTGATGCTCCACAGCTCCTGTCTGCAGCCTGCACATGGGCATCTTCAGTTTTCCAGACCAGCCTCATCCCAGGGATGGCATCTCCCATCTGGTAGTGACTGTGACAGTGACGGTGGATGGCAGAGGAGATGTCCAGAACCCAATTAGGTCTTTGTAAGCCCATCTGGTGACCAAGCCAGGGAATGAAGCCTTGCTAACCCTCTTCATTAGTTTCTTCAGAGCAGAAACTGAGCGCCCATGATGGCATTGCATGTCATCTCTCCCTCCTGGACACTGAAGGGATGGTTTCTTCTTGTTCTTTAATTGAAACAAGAAAGTAGGCAAGAATAATGTATAAACAATGCATGATTTTAAATACAAGATTTATGTACATCTGTTCTCCCCCCTTATGCAGATAGGCAACCTTTCTGTTATTGTAAAAACAATAGATGTTGATCTCAATCTGCTCATTGCTCTTGCTTTTCATGAGGGAAGGGAAAAGATAGCTGCATGAGGTGGTCTTTGAGCCCCATATAGAGAATTTTTCATGATAGAAGCCAACATCCCCAAGCACCTACTACTGCCAAGCAGTGTGTTACATACTCTACAAAATTACTTTACACTACCTTTGCTTGTTTTAAAGGTAACAAAACTGAGGTTTTAGCTGGGAAACCTCAGAGGAGAAATAAGGAGCATCATGGGAACTGGGTGGTAACTGCCCTTCCCCTTGTTTGCAGAGAAAAGGATCAGCAAGGTCCCTGTCAGAGGACCATGAAAGGAACTCGGGGCCTGGGTTCCAGCCAAATACAGTCAGCAAAGGACACAAAGTGACTTATGGACCTCTTGTATGAGTCAAGATTCTTGGGTGCAAGTGACAGAAAACAAAACTCAGGCTAAGTTTAAGCTAAAAGAGAAGAAATCTACTGGCTCACCTAACAGTGAGGCATGGCTGGGACCAGACATGTAGATAACATTTGCTCTCTGTTTCATTTCTCTCCTCTGTGTCAGCCTCCTCCTCCCCCATCACAGACAGGCACCTTGCACTCCGCCAGGCCCTTAAGCCCCTAGCTCAGCAAGACTAGCAGAAACAGCAAGTCCTTTCAATGAATATTAAAGCTAGACAACGATACTAAATATAAATGGAGAGCAGGGATCTGATAAGTCCTGTTTGTCTGCTGTGCCCATCGCTGTACCAGTTATAATCCCATGTCAGGGGTAATAGGGTATGAGGACAAGCATGGCCAGGTAGGGCAGTAAACTGTGGTTGACAATTCCATGTGAATGATATGGACTTGGTATGAAGGAGCTCCCCAGAGGAAGTCAGGGGAGCTGAGCAGACAAAATAACAGATGCCCATTAGGCCCCTGAACTGATGAGAGGAACTTAAGCCATTTGAAGGTTGATTCTTTTATGCCCCTACTTACTCTGAACATGACAATATGATGTACACCATCATATTGCCAGGACTGCCATAACCAAGCACCACAGACTGGGTGGCTTATCCAGAACTTTATTTTCTCACAGCTCTGGAGACTGGAAGCCTGAGCTCAGAGTGCCAGGAGCTCAGAGGTCCTGGCTTGCAGGTGGCTGTCTGCTTGTCGGGGCCCACAGTGTGTGAACACAGAGAGAGGGCTTTGGTGCCTTTTCCTCCTTTGATAAGAGCACTGGTTCTATTGGATTAGGACCCATTCCATCTCGTTCCTCCTTACAGGCCCTAACGCAAGGGCAGTCACATGGGGGTCAGGGTTTCAACATAAGAATTTTGAGGGGATATAATTCAGTCTAGAGCACCCTTGATCTGGATATTTCTAGAAGATACAGTTTATCTCTGTCCCACAAAAATCTGAATGTTCTAAAAAACACTCTGTACTTGAAAATGATTGTCAGAAATATTTGAAATTCAGGGTAAGTAGAATTCAAAGGAAAGAACTTGCCTCTAGATTCTATGCTCCAAGTGGGGACTGTACCTCAGTATTTCAGTGTAAAGTGTGGGGTACAGCTGTAAGTCCTGGTAACATGTGAATGAAGAAGGATGATTCTTCCTAAAGACATGACAAGGCCAGGAGTTTGTCTTGTCTTGTCTCACCCACATTGGGTCACTGGTAGGAACACAGCAAGGGAAGGAGGGCCCCTTATGCCACTGAGGGTTGACTAGCTTGGAATTTTAAGAAGCAGCCAGTCTCTTGCTGTCTGGTCTGGTTCTGGTTCTAGTTCTGATTCTAAAGACACTGCTGCTTATGATAAGCTCTGGTGCTCCATCTGCACTGTTCCCAGAGAAAGAAAATTTATATTTGGGATTTGGTATAATATAAGCATTTTTAAAAAGTGTATATACCCATGCACATGAGATCAGTTCATTTAAAGATAGCCTCAGGAAAACTCACGTTCTCCTGTTTGTTTGTTTGTTTGTTTGTTTGTTTGTTTCTTTTTAAGGATTTCATCCTAAAATCTAGGGATTTTTGTCGTGGGGCCTGTCTGCTCATTTTCTTTTCTGGTTTCAGATTTCAGAACCAGTTTATCGTTTGCTGCTGTGTTAAAGCCTCTGTCATTATTTCCTTAACTTTTTAGGAATGAAGAGGACTAGGTGTAACTGCTTCCGAATAGCATGTGTTTTCCCTGAGTGTGGTGGAGGCTTACTCTGCAGAAACCCGCCTGGGTACCAGGCCTGGCTCCACGCCTCACCAACTCTGGGATCTGGGCTAGTTCATCTTTCTTAGGCTCATGAAGTTGTTGGATATATGAAATAACTTATGGAAAGTGCATAGAGCACAGTGCCTACCCATAGTAAATGCCTCCAGTAATCCTATCTAATAAAAGAGTAATATTCAAATTGACCATACCTCCAATCAAGCCACACCCACAAGCCAATCAGGAGCAAATAAACCCCAACCAAGATGGCTACAGCCACTGAGAGCAGGAGGGAGGCTTGGGTTTCCCTGGCAATGGAGGAAGCCAAGCTTTCCGCCTGCCATTGCTGGCCTAGGCCTCCACTCAAGCTCAAAAGTTTCAATTATAGAAGATATATCCCAACAGAAATGGCGGCAGCCAAAGAGCTGGAGAGAGCAAAGGTCAGGGTTGCCTGGGCAATGGAGGAAGCCAAGCTTCTGCAGCCCTAGCACCTAGGCCTCCTCTCTAGGTTACAAAGTTTCAATTATAGATTTGAATAAACACCAGCAGAAATGGCTGTTGCCACAGAGTGAGCAGAAGGTTTGGCTCCACTCCAGGCTACAAAGTTTCAATTGTAGAACATAAATTAATGACAGATCCCAGGGCCTCCACTTGGGTCACTGGGGGGCATGGCCAGCCTACAAACCACCACAGGCCCCTCACCCAGGTCGCACATGCCCCAGGGGAACCCCTACCCTGATCCGGGATACCCTTCAGGGCAAACCAGCTGGCCCCCACCCATACAACAGGCCTCTATCTTATCTAATAAAAGAGTAATACACAGATTGACCATCACTCCAATGCACAAGAGGGCTGCCCCCATAGGTCAAAGATCCTGCCCCCATGTGGACACAAGATGGCCACCACAAGATGGCCAGCAGAGGTGGGCTGTTGGGAGGTTCCAGGCCTGCAAGGGAGGTCAGTTGGGGGTGATTATGCCTGCAGGGGAGGGCAGTTAGGGGTGACCAGGCCAGCAGAGGAGGGAAATTGGGGGTAAACAGGCTGGTAGTGGAGCAGTTAGACATCAATTAGGCTGGCAGGGTAGTGGTTAAGGGGTGATCAGGCTGGCAAGCAGAAGCAGTTATGGGCAATCAGGGTGGCAAGCAGGGGAGCAGTTTAGAGCCAGCAGTCCTGGATTGTGAGAAGGATGTCTGACTGCCCGTTTAGGCTCCATCCTACTGGGATTGGACCTAAATGGGCAGTCTGTCATCCCTTGAGGGGTTCCAGATTGGAGAGGGTGCAGGCTGGGCTGAGGGACATCCCCCCACCCCACCGCCCTGTGTGCACAAATTTTGTACACCGGGCCTCTAGTAGCTATTATAATTATCCCTCCCTTTTACAAATTGTTCAATGTCCCAACTATAGGGGTCTAAAACTCAAATGCCTTCAAGGGGCCAGAAAAGTAATTTAAATGTGTAAAGCTACTTGAAGCAGGGTAACCGGGAAAGGAGGAAGCTAGGATAAATGGGGGAGTACAGGTTCCACTAAAAAAAAGTCAATCTTATAACAAAAAGGAAAGGAAGAAAGGGAGGAAGAGAGAAATGAAGAAAAGACAACATTGTACTAGTCTGTAAGCTGTATTTGGCCCTGAAGCCATCAGTTTGCAGCCTTTGGTCTGATTTTTAAAAATATAGTTTTTTGTATTTGTTTGTTTGATAATTTGTTTTTTAGAGAAAGAGGAAGAGAGAGAGAAATGAAAACATCGATGAGAGAGAAACACCAATTGGCTGCCTCCTGCACACTCCCTACTCAGAATTGAGCCAGAAACTATGGCTCACACTCTGACCAAGAACCAACCAGTGACCTCTTGGTGCATGGGTCGAAGCTCAACCCCTGAACAATGCCATCTCGTACCTTGTTTTGATTTAAACATAAATATACAGGGTGGGGCAAAAAGTAAGCTTACAGTTGTGAGTAAGCAAAACACAGTTTATTCTTATATTATTATTTATTAATTATTGTAGTATTTTCCATATGAACAACAGCCACCATACTTTTGCCCCATCTTGTGTTTGAAGGAGCAGAGTGAGCTATGTTTGGTAAACATCCCAGATAGCCCATAGTTTTCAACTGTTAGTGGCAAAGGAAACTACTTATCAAATTTATAATCAAAGGGAATTCAATTAACTAAGTAATTCAGGGTAAAGGACTGATCTAGCCCACAACTAGTGTCAATGATATATTCACTAATTTTTAATAGTTTATCATCAATAGCAACAGCCTAACATCAGTTCTGTCTTTGTTTATTTGCAGGATGAGACAATTTCCAGTCATTTTTTGGTAATTGAACAGCATAATATTGGTTTCACAGATGAGAGAGAAGTAATTTTTGAAGAAGGAAAGAAGTTAAGGGAGATGCACACATTCATTCACTCTGCCAACATTTATTGAGCACTGACTGGGATGGAGTGCATAGCCAGTTGGGGAGATACAATCACAGAGCTGGGGACAGAGCTCTGATAGAAGTATGTGCAGGGATACATGGGCCATATTCAAAGGGCATTGTGGTGATGGCTAATTTTATTCATTAACTTGTGGGATCCAGGGAAGGTCAGTTGTTTAGTTAAACATTATTGGTACACGTGTGTGTGTGTGGGGGGGGGGGCTGTCTGTGAGTGTTTTTAGATGAGATTAGCATTTGAATCAGTCAAGTAAGTCAAATCCCACCCCCCACCCCCAGTGTGAGTTAGCATTATCCAGCTACTGAAGGTCTAAGGGAGAAAAGGCAAATAAAACATATTCTCTCTCTTTCTCTCTCTCTCTCTCTCTCTCTCTCTCTCTCTCTCTCTCTCTCTCTCTCTCTCTCTCTCTCACCCTCCTTCCCTTCCATCTTTGAATTGGGTGCCTTCTGCCTTTGGACTTGAATTGGATTTACATCATCAGCTGTCCTGGGTCTCTGGCTTATCAAGTACAGTCTTGGACTTCTTAGCTTGATTATTCACATGAGCCAATTCCTTATAGCAAGTATCTTTAGATAGATAGATGCCTTATTAGTTCTGCTTCTCTGGGGAATGCAGACTAATATAGGCCTCCTGCTAGTCTGGCCAGGAAGGCTAGGAAAGGAAGGCCATTATAAGGATGGCCTCCTGGAAGCTGACACTGGGCTGGATCCTGAAGAACAGAGGAAGGTTGCTTCTTGCATGCCGCGAGGCTCTGTCCCCAGTCCTTTCCAGTTCAAAATGGTAATCAGTTACTTGGATGAATATATAAAAGGCATATTCTGCACTGGAAGATGGCAAACAGAGAGAGATGGGAGTTACTTTGGATAGCAAAATGATCTTGGCAGGGAAGAGGATGGGCTAAGCCCAGCAAAATAAAGCTGAACGGAAGTCAATGAAAGGCCTTGCACTTGTGTTAAAGAAACAAAACAACAACCAGCTGCACAAGCTGAGCAGGGGGTCAGGGGTTGGGGGAAAGGACATTTTAAACAACATTTTTATTGAGTTATTATTGACATATAACATTTTATTAATTTTATGTGTGCAACATAGTGATTTGACATATGTGTATAGTGAGACATGATCACAACAGTGAGTTAACATCATCACCACACAGAGTTGGTGATGAGAGCTTCTAAGACTATTTCCCTAGCAGCTTTCAAATATACAGTACAGTATTGTTAATATTGCCACCATGCTGTACATTACATCCCAGGATGTATTCATCTTGTAACTGGAAGCTTGTACCTCTGACCCCCTCTCCCAATTTTCCCAATCCCTACCTCTGGCAGCCACCAATCTGTTCTCTGCTCTATGTTAATATGAGCTCTTGGGGGGTATTTGATTGCTTGTTTTTCTTTTCCTTGGATTCCACATATAAGTGATATGTGTGTTTTATATAGTTCTTGTGTGTTTTTCTAACTTATTTTATTTAGCATAACACCCTCAAGTTCCATCATGTTGTTGCAAATGACAAGATTTATTTCATGCCCTAGCTGGTTTGGTTTAATGCATAGAGCATTACCCTGGGGATCAAAGGTTCCCATGTTCAGTTCAGGTCAAGGGCACTTATCTCAGATACAGACTCCTGCCCTGCAGCCCAGGCTCTGGTTGGGGCATGCGCAGGAGGTCTTCAATTGATGTGTTTCTCTCACATGGATGTTTCTCTGTCTTTCCCTCTCTAAAATCAATGGAAAAAAATCCTTGGAGAGAATTTAAAATAAAATATTTATTTCATTTTTAAGGTTAAATAATGTTCAATGTGTGTGTGTGTGTGACATTTTGTTTATCCACTGACAGACACTTAGGTTGTTTCCATATCTTAGCTATTGAAAATAATGCTGCAATTAACATGACAGTGCAGATAACTTTTTGAGATAGTGATTTCATTTTTTAAAATAAAGACCCAGAAGTGTAATCGATGGATTACATGGTAAAAATACTTCTTCATATGATATGCTATAGTTCAGATGTTGGCAAACCATGGCTCATCAGCCAAATGAAGTCAGTTGCCTCCTTTTGTAAATAAGAATTTGCATGTTGTCTGCAGCTGCTTTCCTGCTACAGCGGCAGAGTAGCTGCAATAGAGACTGAATTGACTGAAAAGTGGAAACTACAGAATGGGGTTTACAATTGTCCATATGGAAAATAATACAACGATTAATAAATAATAGTGCAGAATAAACTCTGTGTTTTGCATACTCACAACTGTAAAGCTACTACTGCCCCAACCTGTATTTATCATCTGGGTCTTCACTAAAAAGTAAGTGGACCCCTGGTCCAGTCCCCTGGGAGTTCACTGGACTCCAAAGTGGGATGGGTACACTAAAAGGCCAGTTCTCTCCTGGGACCCATTTATAAAAATACAGTTGCTTAAGTCATTTGTGAATGAATCAGCAAATGAACCAATGCCCACACAAGAGAGAGGAGGGCCCACCCTGGTCTTTGTGGACCAGAACCCATAGGAGACCGAACTCCAGCCTGGAGATACAGGAAAGAGGAATTCAGGAACTGGAGTCCTGGGAAGGAATGCCGGTGGCTGGCACATACTCAGAGGAAAGGGCTGAGGTGCACTGGCAAATGTTGCATCAAAGAAGGAAATAGGGATGTTTAGCCTGAAGAAGCAAATTCCCAAGGGTGATTTCAACAGCATCAGCATCATTGAAAACATTTATTGAGTCTTATATACTAGGCTCTTTAAACATATCTTCTCATTCAATCCTCACAACAACCCACTTAGAATGGTAATATAAGTCTGACCATTTTGGAAATTGAGGAATCAGAGGCATAAAAAGTTTAAACTTCCCAAGATCACACAACCAATAAATGGGGAAGCTGATATTCAATCCATGCAATCTGTCTCTAGAGCCCATGTGCTTAATTGTATACTATTAGCTGCCCTCCATGATTTAAAAGGATATGAATAACCTTGTTATCTCCAATTCCAACAGACAGAGAAAAGAGACTCTGGTTCAGTACAAGGAAGACCTTTCCAATGTGATGGGACAGGCTTTTTATTGGGGAGAAAACCTTGTCATTTGGGGTGTGCTCAAGTAGGAGCGAGGTGACTTGGCCTAGATTTCAGAGAGAGGGTTCCAGAATAAATAAGAGCAGATATCTTCCAAGATCCCCTCTCCCTCTTGATTCTACCATGGTCTGGACCTTGGGACACTCCCTAGGATGGTTGATTAGGTTAGCAAGAGGCAGCAGTGGAGGAGGACCTAAGGAGAGGCATTTTTTCTCACTGATTTATATATATTAACTCAGTTAATCTTCAAAACAGCTGAATGAACAGATACCTTGAATATCATTGTTCCTATTTCACAGATGCAAAACTGAAATATAGTGACTGCATAATTTATCCCGACTCATATAACTAGTAATTATTAGAGCTAGTAGTTTAATTTAGGTCAGCTGACTACAGAGCCCATGCTTTTAAGCAGTTCTCTTACTAAGAGGGGACGTGTCATTTGAAAAATGCTCCTTTTACTCCCTCTGCCTCCAAAACAAGATTTTTGATACAGCCTTTTCCCGTGTTGCACACCATTGTATTTCTAGAAGTTAATGGTAACAGCCGCCACCGTACCATTCTCATTTTGTCAGGTGATAATTTGTAGGGTCTGATTCTTCTGCTTCAGAAGCAGACTCAGAGGTAGGAGGTTTCCAAATGCATCATAAGCTCTACAGACTAATCAAGCTGCTACGACTGTGTTCATTCTCTCAGAAGTCCCACCTGAGCGTATTAACAATAATGTCCTACTTACAATGTGTCTGGCTCCTGTTAAAGCATTACTTCTACTGTGGAAACCACTGGATTTCTAAACCTCTTGACACTAGTGATTCCTGCATATTAGTTTCCTTGAAAATATAATTTGATAATAGCTTGATGCATGGTAGGTGCTTAATAAATATTTGTTAAATACTTGAATCTTTAGGGGAATGAAGGTGATAAAAACATTATTTTCCCTTCCGGTGCTTTTTGGGCTCTGAAAATGAGCAGCTAGTATGAATTTGTTTTCTTCCCTGAGATTTGTGCTTCCCATCATTGAGCAAACAAAAATTAGAGCAGCTTTTCAATTGCTTTGCATTGCTGAGGATAAAAAATATTTCTCAAAAAAAAAACAAACTGTTGTAGTTGTTATGAAGACAAGCACCATGTTTCCAACCTGCTTTTCTTGCAGATCTCTTTCTCCTCCATATTCAAGGAAAGCATTGCCAGTCTAATCAGGACATTGAACATGAATAGTTAAATAACTGATTCACTCTATAGATAAGAATCCAGTCTCTCGTGTCTAAGGAGACCCACTTGATTCATTGTGTACAAGGACAGAGCGTTCCTTGCCTGGATTAGTGCTTTAATTAACTGTCCAGCCTTTCAGGGCAATCACTGTTCCAAAGCTACAGAGATGTGAGCCTTATGCTAAGGTGATTGCTTAAACAAGAGCTTTCTTATTAGGTCTGCACTTTCCTTCTTCCTCTTATGTCTACTCAGGGCCTGAGCTTTATAACCCAATATGGCAAAACTGGCATCCTCTCCCTGAATAAGTGGCCCCAGAGACAGGGCAGTACATTGCAGGCTCCTCAATGGCAAGAACTGTCTTATTGTCCTTGTGCCTCTCAGCTTTGCACAGTGCCTAGCACCACAGGAAGTGCCTAAGAAATCTTGGTTGAACTATTCAACTGAGGTCCTTTCAGAAGGCACACATTCTGATCATCTTCTCTTCTACCCCCAATTATTGTATCACCAGTCTGCAAGTATGATAGAATCTATAATGTTCAAAACATTTAACCATCAAGCAGCAAGGGCACTGACTAATGAACCATGGGTTTAGAACAGGATCCCAAAGGACCCCTCCTGCGATAGACACTACTCATATTTCCTGTTTCACTTGGGGATGTAGGGAAGGGACATTTAAAGGAAGGGCACCACGATTGGCTACTTACTAGCTGAAAGGGAAGTATTTAAATATTTTACACCTAGCCTGTTGGCTCAGTGGATAGAGCGTTGGCCTGCAGACTGAAAGGTCCCAGGTTTGATTCTGATCAAAGGCACATGGTCTGGCTGGGAGCTCAGTCTCCGGTAGGGGGTGTGCAGGTGGCAGCCGATCAATTATTCTCTCTCATCATTGTTGTTTCTACCCCTCGCTCCCCCTCCCTTTTTCTCTAAAATCAATAAAAATATATTTTTAAAAATAAATATTTTAACAAGGGTTCAGCTGTATTAGTGCATGCATACCAGTTGGTTGTATCTGTTTAATTCCCTCAAAGCCATCCATTACATTGCAGCCAGACTTATCTTATTTTTTTTTCCAAAATAGAAAAATCATTGCTTTTCTTCCTGCATAAACTTAGTTGTTGTAAATATATAATAAAATGAGTTGGGAAGATGATATGGGTAGCATCGTTTTTTAAATTTCTCTGAATCTCCAAATGAAGACACAGAGAGCGACTAGATGGCTGATCCAAAAATCCATAAACACATGGGAGGGAAAAAAAACAAATGACAAGATAGTCTCCAAATCCACAAATGCACAAAGACCTACATGGTATTAACATCTGTGCAGAAGAAAGCAGAGGGAGCAGTGGGGCATCTGACGGATCTGGGAAAAGGAAAATCCCCAGTCAACAGGCATCCCCTGGAAAGCATGACTGGCCAATCAGAGAACAGCAGCTGTAACTGAGAGGAGCTATGCCAACCCAGCAGCAGGAGAGTGGAACGGGTTTGCTGTAAAAACAGAAGGAGCTGGTTTAATCCAGCCCCTATGAACTCTCAGAACTGACCAGCCTGGGTAATCACCAGCGAAACTGTTATCACATTCCAGAACCAATCCTTATTGTTCACAGGATTTTATTTGAGAACAGGCTTCAGACAGGAGAGACATGTGAGAATTAAAAATAAGGTTTTTTAAAAATTAAAATGAAATGGTTGTAAAAGGAAGAGAGTATGTTATATAATGACTATATGATGCAAATATAGCACAGCTATTAAAAAATTAGGGGGCAGGGTAGGAAGAGTAAATGCAAAAATGTTCTCAAATGTCTTCACCAATAATATTTAGTAGTATTAGTATTGCTATTCTGAGTCGGCTTGAGAATAAATTAAATGAGCAAATATAGGATATCCTAATTCTATCATCCCTGTGTTCTGAAGAACCAGGATTCTCACTTGGAAGAAAAAAAATAGATATAATACATGAGGTTAAGTAAAAACAAATACATTTATATTATAAGGATTGGTATACCCACTAATATATATTTATATTACACAAAACTCTCTCATGCATAATTAATATATATACATATATTCTGTAGTCTCTAGAATGTGTGTGTGCAGTCTTATAGTCTTAGCGCTGTCCACGGAAAGGCCTAAACATTTTGTGATCAAGGCAGCAACATAGAGCATTCTTAGTACCAAAATAGTGAACTTGAGATAAATAAAGTTAAGACTTCTTGAAGAGAGGGGTGATTTCCAGAGAAATAGCTTATTCCTGTCTTGGACTGAAAACATACAACACAAGCCCAGAGCACTTTGTCATTCTGATAGCAAGGAAAGTACCAAACATGCCCGGGACCTGGCAGGAAAACCCCAGAAGCTGGGCTGAAGAAGCTCTCACTGGGCAAAGACCAGCCAATGTATTTCAGGAAGGAAAATCATTGCAATTAAGTGAAATCCATCAAATATGTTTAAATCCATGAATTCATACAAAAATGTTTTTAAATTGATTACTTTAAAAGGATGATAGGGAAGCAATTAATTATCTTGAACACTGGTAAGTAAAGAAATGCAATCAAACATTTACCTTGCCTTTTCTGCATAGACTGTTCACACCAGGTAACCAGTAAGAGTGAATTCTCTCTTTATGAAAGCATTTCAATTAACAAATGAAAAAAATGCAGAATTAGAAATCTTTTAAAATTCTTATTGTTTTTACCAAGATATATAGAAATATTTACTTTGTAATCCTTAAAAAGTCAATTGGAGAATTGATCAACAGCTACTAACATCACCAAAAGAGGGACAACCAGACATGATATGCCTCTTGATGGAGACGCAATACCACCTGTGGTCTTGCCAAGGAGCATCTGGATCCAGCTGCTATTTTTGTAGGAAAGACAGCGTACAGAGGAACAAACTGAAGTGGACCAAAACTGTGCAAACAGCAAAATCCAGACTGTGGAAACAACAAGACAAATACCCAGGGTTCTTCACCAGATTCAGGAAAAGAGAGGTATGAAGGGGAACCCTATAGATGAAAGAGACTTAAACAACATATCAAATTTTAAAAAATGGGTAAGACATACAGAAATGCATGCATACCTGAGTGATAAACTACAAAAAAATGTAAGAAAATTAGTACTTAAAAATTCAGGATATTTATTCTTATGGGGAGGAGGAGGGGTGAGGCACAAGTGGGGTTTCTATGATAAACATTTTGCAATATATACAGATATGAAATCCATGTGTTGTACACCTTAAATGAATACAATATTACATGTTAGTAATATTTCAATAAAATTGGGGGGAGGGGCATCTCACCACCCTAAATAATGTGTTAATATAATTCAAAAAGTATCTCTATCCTAATAAAAGAGTAATATGAAAATTGACCATACCTCTGCTACACCCACAAGCCACATCCACTAGCCAATCAGGAGCAAGTATGCAAATTAACCCAACCAAGATGGCTGAGGCCACAGAGAGAGCAGGAGGCTTGGGTTTCCCAGCAATGAAGGAAGCCAAGCTTTCCATCTTCCCTGGCCAGCCCAGGCCTCCGCTTAAGTTTACAAAGTTTCAATTATAGAAGATAAATAAATCCCAGATACCAGGGCTTCCGCTTGGGTTGCCAGGGGGCGTGGCCAGCCTGTAAACCACCATAGGCCCTTCACCCAGGCTGCCCCATACCCCAAGGGAACCCCCATCCTTATCCAGGACACCCTTCAGGGCAAACCAGCCAGCCTCAACCTGAGCACCAAGTCTCTATCCTATCTAATCCTCTATAATAAAAGAATAATATGCAAATTGACCATGACTCCAACACATAAGATGGCTGCTCACATGTGGTCAAAGATGGCTGCCCCCGTTGTGGACACAAGATGGCCACCACAAGATGGCCAGCAGGGGAGGGCAGTTGAGAGGGACCAACTGCAAGGGAGGGCAGTTGGGGGTGATCATGCCTGCAGGGGAGGACAGTTAGGGGTGACCAGGCCAGCAGAAGAGAGAAGTTGAAGGCAACTGGGCCTGCAGGGAAGGGCAGTTACGGGGGACCTAGGGCTGTAGGGGAGGGCAGTTGGGGGTGACAAGGCCAGCAGGGTAAGACAGTTAGGGGCAAATAGGCTGGCAGGGGAGCACTTAGGCATCCATCAGGCTGGCAGGGAAATGTTTAGGGGTGATTAGGCTGGCAGGCAGAAGCAGTTAGGGGCAATCAGGAAGGCAGGCAGACGAGCAGTTGAGAGCTAGCAGTCCTGGGTTGTGAGAGGGATGTCCCAGATTGGAGAGGGTGCAGGCTGGGCTGAGGGACACACACACCCATGCACGAATTTCATGCACCAGGCCTCTGGTTACATATAAAGATAAGAGATGAAAGAGAGAGCATTTTGTGATAATTTACCCATGTCATTTTAATTAAAATATTGAATTTAAGTTTTACTTTTACAGAAGAAAATACTAAAAGTAAACTAAATTCAGTTTCAGGTAACTTTTTTTCCCACCATGGAAGAAGTGTTTTTCAAGACATTCTTCAAGTAAAAAAAAAAATTAGAAAATAATTAAAAAGTTGAAGTTATGACATTTCTTTTTATTTATGATTAAATTTTAGATCATTACAATTGGTTCCCTGAAGGTGAAAGATGAGGTAATTTTACTTTCTCCCTTTCTCATTCTCCCACCTCATTATTTAAGAAATCTTTCCTTTATTTTTACTGTATAAGGATTTGTAACATTTACATTTTGTAGAATTTAGTTGTTTGCTTTTAGTTCTATATTTAAATAGCTCACCAGCTTATCACCAGTAATCTTACCTCTTCCCTTGGTGTTTTCTGTTCCTGAATCCCTTTAATTGAACTCATCTTGTCCTGAAGTAGTTGAATTTTTTTTTATCATGAAAGACTTGAGTGTTTTACTCTCTGAGTTCTTTCATGCTTGAGACATCTACCTGTGGTGAGATGAAAATATCCCTAGGTCATACTTTTTTTCCTCTTAACTCTGTTGACATGGCTTCCTTTTCTTCTGGCATTGAGATGGTCTGAAAATATTTGTATGCATCCTACCCACCACCATAGAAAATTTGCCTTTTCTGCCCAGGTGTCTAAATAAACATTCCCCTTTGAAAATGGTTCATGTTTGTTCAATGTAGGTTTTTTTGGTGGGTTGTTTTTGTTTTTTGTTTTTTTTTGGTCATACTGTAAAAAATTTCCTCTGCAGTTTCAATTCTTCCTTTATTTTAGAAAAAAAAACATTCTTGTATTGTGTTTCTGAAAGCCTATTTTCTTGCATTTATTGGATTTTCTACCCTAATTAGGGACACCAATTATCCTTAGGTTTGATTATCTCCTGCTTCTCTTATTATCTTCTCAATAATTACTTTACTCCCTCTGTATTTTCCCTCTGTATTTGTCATAATTATCTCAAGTCTTTTATCCATGCCATTAATTCAATTTTCAATCATGTCTTTCCTGTTATTTGGCATTTCTGATTTATGTGTTAGGTATATGATGGTGTTTCAGTACTTGATTCATTGCCTTAGCTCCAAAATATCCTTTTTATTCTTCCTGTTACTTTATCATATCAATTTAGAGGTCTTCTCTCATGTTCATATTCTTATTAAGGTCTTTTTAGTTCAAGGCAACCCTTGGGGATCTCCTGTATCTTGGAGCTATGTTTTCTTCCAAACTAGCTCTTCATAATCACCCATTATTTTCCTTCATCTCCTCCCCTCCTTTTTTTTTTTAACTGTCACCATGTAATTTGTTTTCATCTCATTCTTGTTTAGTAAGGGCAGCTCCAATAAGATCTTTTTGTAACTGTTATATCACATGGAGGAAGTCTCCTTGCCCCACTTCCCACCTTATCCAGGGTGAGTTTGTTGCCCTATCTCTGAGCTTGTTTTGATTTTTTACATTAGGTATTAGAAAAAAGAAGAATCTATGATCTTTTATTCTGCTACATTTACCCTGAAATATTAGAAAGCCTTTTCTAAATGCAAGCTTTATCTTGCCACACCTTGCTTAAAATTCTCTGGTGGCTTATCATAGCTTTTAGGGGAGAGTGTCTAAACTTCTTAACCTGTATCCAAGATCCTTGATTACTTGGCCCATCTATCTCCCCAATGTCATGCCTACCATCATTCCCTACCCCATTTGTTAATTGATCTTGGAAGGCTTTTCAATGCATAACCCTTCTCAATGCAGGTAGTCTATTGGACATCTGCTCTAATTAAATCCCATTCATCCTTGAAAGCTCAGTTCCAGTGTGTTTTCCTCTGGGAAGTTTTCCCAGAATTCTCCTCCTTTCTTTGTCTTCCTTTGTGTACACTGCCCCTCTTTCGTACTTTTGCTGTAGAATTTATCATACTTAATTGTAATTGTGTTTTTTTAAGTATTTTTAATTGATTTCTGAGAGGAAGGGAAAGAAAGATAGAAGCATTAATGATGAAAGAGAATCATTGATCAGCTGCCTTTTGCATGCCCTACACTGGGGATTGAACCAGCAATCCAGGCATGTGCTCTGACTAGGAATCAACCACTGAGCAACACCGGTCAGGCCATTGTAATTGGTTTTCACAGAATAGTATACTGGGTTTGGAACCATACTATCTGGGTTCAGAAATTAGCTCTGCTATTTGTGTGACTTTTGAGGGACATTCTAGAACCTTTCTGTGCTTGTTTCCTGATGAGAATCAATAGCTTAACACATGTGAAGCTTTTGTTGATAACATGCTCAATAAATGTTATTTATTTTCTTATTAAAGGGAGCCATCACTGACAGCAGTAGTGGTCTTGTAAGACCCAGAGCCTCTACCTGACAATCCAGGAGCTGTCCGAGGTGCTAAAATAATGCTCTTCATCACAGGACAACGTCCCTACTTTCTGTCATACATTTAGCTCCTTAAAGGACAAATCCATGGTTATATCTTTTGGCTTTAGTAGTGGATGAAGAAACTGCTTCTACCTTTATATTTCCACAAGCACCACCCTATTCCTGGGCTTGGTAACCTCATCAGCTTCTTTTTGTGTGGCTGAGGTCAGCCTCCTAACTGGTCTCTCTACCTTTGGACCATTTGATTGAGCAAAATTCACATTTATTCACATTATCCTTCTCCAAATATATCTTTATATCAAGTCATGAACCTACAAGAGACATTTCAAAATAATAGAAGCACCTCAAGTGGCAACAGGAGGGGATAGATAAATGATAATATACCTATGAGAAATGTACATTAAGGAGCCAATAAAAATAATTATTAAGGTTATGTAAAATATAGAAAATAATCTGTTGAGTGGAAAATAGCAGACTACAAGTTGGATTTTTTTAAAAAAAAAACAAGCTTAATTCTCTTTAATTCTTCTTGTATAAAACTATGTGTGGCTCTAGCTGGTTTGGCTCAGTGGATAGAGCATTGGCCTGCAGACTCAAGGGTCCCAGGTTTGATTCCGGTCAAGGGCATGTACCTTGGTTGCAGGCACATACCCAATGGCGGTGTGCAGGAGGCAGCTGATCGATGTTTCTTTCTCATTGATGTTTCTAACTCTCTATCTCTTTCCTTTCCTCTCTGTAAAAAATCAATAAAATATATATTTAAAAAAATATGTGTGGCCACAGCTGGATATAGGTCCTCTGCATGAAGATTCTGATGTGGGCCTTTACAGGATGGTCAGTGAATTCCTGATAGAGGAACTTGGTGGGCACGGCCTTTTTCCAGAGGTCAGGGGTGAGGCAGCAGAAAGTCTTGAAGATGGCGTCAAAGGAGGATGTGGCAAAGTTTCCTGGAGTGGTAGTGCAGCCCCTGTCCAAGGTGCAGTCATCCTCAATGCCATTTTTCAGCAGCAGCTTCAGTGGATAGAGCATTGGCCTACAGACTCAAGGGTCCCAGGTTTGATTCCGGTCAAGGGCATGTACCTTGGTTGCAGGCACATACCCAATGGGCTATGGGCTATGACAATGCCAATGCCCCTGGCGGTGGGGACAAAGCCACCAGCACAGAGCAACATTTCCCAGTCACTCTACAAGTGGGGCTTGCTGATCTTGTTCCCTCAGTCACCTATCCACACAAGAACTCGGTCAGCATGGTGGCCCCACAGATGACAGTAGCTACTTCCCTGTGGCATTAACACCCTGACTTTTATGTCCATTGTCTTTCCCAATGGTGACAAATGTTTTGAACCTGGTCTGCTGGCCAGCCCAAATCTGCTTTTAGATGGACATAATCTTCAAAACTTAATCCTTAAGAATGCTCCCAGAGAAAGAAAAATAAACCATCTCAGATTCCTTGATGGGCAGGCAGAAGAGAGAGATCTCCCCCAAGGACTTGATCTTCATGTCCTTGACCAGGAGGTCTAGCTTGATGACAGGGATCCATTCCTTCTCCTTGGCCTTGCCTCTGCCAGTTCTGTGGCCTCAGCCCTGGCCCTGACCTAAGCCAGAACCTTGGCCCTGAATGCCACTGCTAAATCTCCCACAGATGTCACCGTGGCTCCCATGCCAGGGCTCCTGTGGTCCTGTGGGCTCTCCCGCTGCACTAGCATCAGCTGCCATTTGGTGTTTCCTCAGAGAAGAAGCTACAATATGGTCTTAACAACATTCATTCTATTGCTAAACATGCATTGAGTACCTATTTTGTGATGAGCCTTAGAGATGTAAGAATTATTAAGACAGTCCCTTCTTTAAAGGTCAGAGTCTAACAGGATAGACAGCCATGTAAACAGATTTCATACAGAAGTGCATTTGGACAAAGAGTAGGAAGAAATATGGAAATAACATTAAGGGTAATAGTGTGGGTAAATTTTGTTTTTTAAATATCTGTTAGGAAGTGAACCCTACAGAGAGCTTCAGAGGAGAGAGCAGAATCAAATTCCTCTGACACAGGCAACAAGTAAACTCTTCTGTACTCCATCCCTGCATCTTCAGGCCACCTACCGAAAAAAGAAAAAAAAAAGGCCAGGGTGTGCTCAATCCCAGGTGTGGCTCAGAGAAGGCAAATAGGCCTTGCTGAGGGCAAGAGGGGGAAAAAATGGCATAGCAATCACACAGGTTTTCTACAGCAAAATAAGTGAATATATTTCAGGTGACTGTGATAATGCAATAAAAACATGGGAGGAAATGTGTATAAGGGTACCCTGAGGAGTAGCCAGCTCCTCGTTAACTGTCCACCAGTCATGTGCCCCAGGATTCCCTCGGACCATGGTCGGCAAACTGAGGCTCACGAGCCACATGCGGCTCTTTGGCCCCTTGAGTGTGGCTCTTCCACAAAATACCACAGCTTGAGTGAGTCTATTTTGAAGAAGTGGCATTAGAAGTAGTTTAAGTTTAAAAAATTTGGCTCTCAAAAGAAATTTCAATCGTTGTACTGTTGATACTTGGCTCTGTGGACTGAGTTTGCCAAACACTGAGCTAGGAGATCTGGTCTTTTTGTTACCGAACAAGGGTTTGTTGCCCACAAGCAAAGAAACCAATACTGTGAAGTTTTCAATACTTTTGAGAAAAGAAAGAGCAATTTATTTAATCCTGAGTCTGTTTGCAGGATACAGAAGGCAACTCTCACATCTGGGTTTTGCGGTGGGTTTTGAGGGGTTAGGTGAAACAGCTATGTGGAAGCACTGGGGGCAAGTTTTACTGGAGAAACTTGGAGCTTGGCCATTCATGGTGAGACTTCAGCACCAGATCTTCCTGGACAATAGACCCTTCACTTCTAAAAGAGTTCTGGTGTTCAAGTTCCAGTTATACCCTCATTCCCTGGTTCTGTGTGTGCGTGGGGGGAGAATGAGAGGAAAGGAGGGATGAGACTTTGCTTATGGATTAAGCTGCAGGTGAAAGCTTTGTCTTCTGTGCATGCTTTGAATGCATGGCTTGTGATTTTGGTCTGTTGTCTGTAAAAAGCAATAGTATCTTGTTAGCACCATTTGAACTAGTTCTGCGGTCATGTTTTTACTGTCACTACTCTATATTATTGTTCATTCTGATGTCCCTTATTGGGAATATTCTTTAGCCCAGCCAGCTGGTGTGGCTCAGTGGTTGAGCATCGACTGATTCCTGATCAGGGCATATGCCCAAGTTCGGTTCAAGGCCTAGTGAGAGGCATACAGGAGGCAGCCAATCAATGATTCTCCCTCATCATTGATATTTCAATCTCTCTCTCTCTCTCTCCCTTTCCCTTCCTCTCTGAAATCAATAAAAATATATTTTAAAAATTCTTTATTCTTTTAATTCAAATCTTGTATTCTTTTTAAGCTAATTAGTCATCTTCTTGGAGAACAATTTCTTAGTTAACTCCATCCTATTCTAGTATAAATGTTAGAAAGTAGTTTTACTGGATATAAAATTCTTGGCTCACATTGCCACTACTCTGAAGAAGTTCCAGAGTACAGACTATGATACATTAGCATCCACCTGTCATTAGTTAATCTCATAGACTCTGGAGTCAGACAAATTTGGGTTAGAGCTGCTTCACTTATTAGCCATGCAATTCCTGGAAAGTGTTTAATCTAGATAAATCTTAGTTTCTTAATTTATTACATGGAGGTAATAACTATCTGGTAAAGGTGTAATAGTTTTGTAAGGATGAAACAGATTGACACATATAAAAGAGTTTGTCACAGTGCCCAGGACATATAAAGTGCTCAATACATGTAGTGAAGACCATTTTGTTTCCTTGATATTATTCTTAATCTGCTCCAGGGAAATATAAATTTATTCAACCAATAACACATGCCCCCACAGTAGGTATTTAACAGATGCCTTGTTAAGGGCTATAATTTAAGAACAGGATAAAGAAAACCAGTATTTTATTACTAATGCATTTCCAAATGGAAGATGACAGGCTGGTGAGAAATTATGCTAGTTGGTAACATTTCTTATCTACAAAAGGCAAACTAAATTATTCATTTCTCTTTTACTATTTATGTCAAATTATAAATTGGTTTGGTCTTGTTCAGTTTTATCAAATGTCTATGTTAATAATTAGTGAAAGAAGTTAGTTTGGCCTTCTGATCCCAGTGTATTTAAGATGGAAACCTACAAATCTGGCCTGAAGATCAAGAGGGTTAAATATAACTGTTGTTTGTAACTGGTGGAGAGGTTGTTATACAATTAAGAAAGAAGGAAAAAAGCATACTATGTTCTCAACTACTATGAGGGTTTCAAGGAAACAGAAATAACATGTGTGAGTTTAGATAGCTAATGGCGGTCTGATAATATGAAACAGAGATATCACTCATCATTAAACAATTTGAAGATCCTTTAAACATAGGAAAGAAATAAGGACCCTCCTTCTCATTGCCCTCCCTAAAAACAGAGGAAATCTGATTCAATCTAGTTTCACTTTTACATTGGCTCTTCAAGTTAGTTAATGGTAGCATTGAAAACATGGGGATTTCCATAGATGAGCATATGACTGTCTTCCATTACATCTGATGTGTTGTCATTTATTTGGTACAATTCAATAATTGTCTTGGTTTCTGAGGGGAGTTTAAAAATTATTCTGGCTAATACTTGAAGATCACTCTAACAATTTCTTAACTGAAACTCTCCCCTTCACCCTAGGGGTCTTATTCAAGTTTAGCAAAAACAAACAACAAACAAAAAACAAAAACAACAAAAACAGTAGTTGAATTAGATACTGTGTTCACAAAGCAAAAAATGTTAATTAGGAGGTAATGTTCTAGAAACAGCATAAGTAGCATAAAACAAGAGGCTGTGGTAAAGATATTACATAAACCAATGAAGTACTAAGATTTCCTGCAATGCTGAACACAAAATATTCACATGGTAATACTCTAAAACAAGGATTTTACTTCTGTACAGGTCTTTCACATACCGTTTTAGACCAAGTTTTCATTTTATAGATAAAGATGCTAAGCAAAGGCCTAGGGATGGGAAGCTACTAATTTGATCTATGATAAGAGCTCAAAATTTTACTTTCAGTAACATCTTTACACAGTTGTACCTTTTATATGAATCAGAGCACAGGAGGGCAGTAAAGCATAGGCATGAAGCCAGTGGACCCTGGAGTCGAACTGCCTGAGTTCAAATTCTGGCTGTGCCACTAACAAGCTGTGTGACCTTGGGCAAATTACTTACCATCTCTGAGCTTTAGTATCGACTTCTGAAAAACCATAGAATTATACTACTCACTTCATAGGATTTGTGAATTTAAAGTGATAACAGGTAAAGCCCATGATGCATAAGTAAGTACATTTAATAAAATTATTTCCCCAAAAGCAAAACATTGAAGACCAATCTGAAGAGCTTTCTATCAGGGAAAAACAAAACAAAACAAAACAAAAAGACACCACTGTATGCATATCTTAAGTTAAAGTAAAAAGGAGTTAGCAGACTTCATTAATTTCCTTCCTTTACCTTTTCTCCTAATATATATGTCACCTCTCCTTTTATGCATGCTGGTAGGGACCAAGAGAAATTCAGAGACAATGTTTTTATTCATGAGATCATAAACGTAGTCTGTTTGATATTTGGTCTCCATAGTGCTACTGACACTCTACCACTGTTAGAAAATTATAACAGTATTTCTTTGCTAGTGGTGATCTGGCATGCAGGCAATGTAAAAGCCAAAACCGTCCTCAGAAGTGTTTGCCTTTGCATACCACTGCTGACTGCCTGCTTACCTGTCACAGCCCGGTTTGAAAACGCAAGCGTCCTCGTATGCTTTTCAAAAGATCCTTTGGTAAACAAGGAATATATATATTTTTTCTACATCAAAATTCAGGCTGCCTTGAATTCTGTGCTCTTTCATTAGCTTTGTTCTGCCCCAGAAGCCAAATAGAGAAAGGTCAGATTTCTGACCTCATGCCATCCTACTCTTGTTCTTGAGGGTTTGGATCCTGCATTCCCCTTGCTCAAGGATGCCCAGTGTTTTCATGGTCACGAGGAATAAATATATCCTCCCCCCCCCCCCCCCTCATCTACTCAGAAGCATTTGCTTTTGGGGATGGGCTCTCCCCATGGTTTGGAGAAGCTGGGTTGGGGGAGGGGAGGCTGTTTGCGAAGAGGAAGCCCTGCAAGCAGGGGTTTGCCAGGAAGACCTGTGGGTTCCGCACGCAGTTCGGGAGGTGCAGACCCCTCCCCGCGCTGAGCCGCTGCATCTGGAGAAAACTAGACCATCTCTGCTCAGTGAGGCTGTCTGTCCTCCAGCCCTGAGCTGATCTGCTGTTTGCCCTCTGAGCTCTCTCTCCATCCCACCCTGCCCCTCCCCTCTGATGAGTGCTCAGGATTGGAATAAGACAGTCGCGGAGTCTACAAAGTAGGGATGGGACAGCAGCTGGCCCTCCTCCCATATAATGGGAGAACGGAGGTACTTTTGAGGTGGTGAGATCTCCCACCCCAGTTCCTCACCAATCCTCTCTTGCTCCTGAAACTTGGTTACCCTAAAGGTGGGCCGAAACGCTCAACTCCTACATTCTCCGGTTCAGAGCTGGGGACGACCGCAGGCACCTGGATCCCGCTCCTCTCCGGGGCGGGAGAGGAGGGGAGAAGCGGCCTGGGGAGGTGGGGACGCTCCCATTCGAGAAGGTCCCGGGGCGGGGAGGTCCCCTTTGCCCGTGCCCCGCCCCCGCGGAGGCCGCAGCTCGCTCGCCCGCCGAGGCGCACGCGTGTGCGGGCGGGGGCAGCGCGGCTCCCCAGCGGCCCTCCGCCAAGCCCGCCCTGTCCACCTCTCGCCCGAGCCCAGTCCGGACAGTCCCGGCACCATGCGGAGGGTGAGTGCGCGGTGGCCCCGGAGGCGGGAGGGAGCCGCGGCCACTGTGCGGACGGGCGGGAGAGCGCGCCCTCCGGCTCCGGGCCGCGGCGGGCAGGGGAGCCTCGCTGGGAAACTGGGCGGGAAGGGCTTGGGGCTGGGGCGAGGGGTCTCGAAGGCCGCGGCTGTAGCGTAGGCGGAGGAGGGGCGCGCTTCGGCGACACGAGGATTCAGGGGGTTACGGGGCCTCTCCCTGCCTCAGCGCTCTGGGTACCGCGCTCCCTTTAGTGGCTCAGCCACGTCGGGGCTCCCTGCCCGCGCACCCTTGGGGGCTATTCCCAGCGCCCCCGCCCTCCCCCCCCCGCCACGGCTTTTAGGGGAGCCCCATCCTGGGAGCCCCGCACGCGCGCTCGGCTCATTTCTCCGCGGCGGTCTGCTGCTCAGCCCCTCGCTCCATCCCTGGGAGCCTCGGAACTGTGCCGCCGGGCGTCGGCGGGGCTCCCTGGGCGCACACTCCGGGGAGGTGGGGCCCACTCCCACGCCAGTGAGAGGCAGAGGGGGTGTGTGCGTGCGTGCGCTCTCGTGTGTGTGTGTGTGTGTGTGTGTGTGTGTGTGTGTGTGTGTGTCGGGGAGGGGAGGGGATCCTAAGCCCTCGCCTCCAGAAATGCCCTGGCTTCTGGCATTTGGAAGACGCCAGGGAGTGTGAACTCAAGTTCCCTCCCTCCCCGCAGCGAGCTAGGGGCTGCCCATCGACGGGCGTCGCGCAGGGTCCTGGAGGCCGCGCCCTCCGCCCAGGCTGCTTCCTGAAGCAGGTGCGGGGGGGGAGGAGTGGGGGGTCCCTGCGCGCACCCCGCCTCCTCCAGCAGCGCGCTGAGTGGAAAAATTCCATTCTGCAGGCCGAACTGCAGGGTTTATTCCACCTCAAGGAACAGCCTGGGGATTGGAGCTCCTTACTGCCAGCCACGCAGAGCAGGCACACAGGCCCTGCGCAGCTCACCTTACCTGTCTGGCGGAGCTCACCTACTGGAAAGTGTTGGCGATTTCCTAAGCTACCAGTCCCAGCGTGCTGCTTGCTTCCGAACCTTGGGGACAGAGGCAGTTTTTTAATCAATCGCAGGATCTCGGCGCTTGCAGGGGAGAAGGGAAGTAGAGGAAACTTAAGGAAATCCAAGTTGACATTTTCCCAGACCTAAGGCCAACTCCTTAGGCATCTCAGAGGTGTCCAGGAAAGAGTGTTGGTTGGGTGTTTTCTGAAGAGAGAAGGGTGAGAAGAAACGGTAAAAACAGAATAAGACTTTTCACTAGAGCCCTTGAATTTCTCTGGATTGCACTTTGGGGTGGCCTTGTTGCTAAATTACCTATGTGTCTGTTACATTAGTTATCTGAGTGGTCCTTTCACGGATTTCCTCTCAGCTGCTAGGGTCTCTGGCCTCCGGTTTTGCAGGTGATGCCAGAATTAAGTCTTCTGTAAGCATATGTGTGAGGGATGGGCAGTGGTATTTGGAGGGTTTGTAGAACAATTGGCCCCAGCTGCCTCTGGAAAGTCTGCTAGTGAGCTGACATGGAAATTTACCTGGCTTACCCTTTGGACTTAGTCCAAACCTGCTCAGGTGTTTCTGGGGAGGACAGGATCTCAGCCTGGCTGACCAGCTAGTTTGAATGCCTGGCATTGGTTGGAGCTGCAGAAACTGGTGGGGTAACTTGTTTGAACTCCAAATTCTGGGGTCAACAACCTCCTTTTATCCTCAGTGCCACCCGGATAATTAAGGAAAGCAGCTGGGATGGAATCTGTAGGCAAAGGTAAGGTGTGTTAGAGAGAGAATGAAGATTTGGAGATGGAGAGATACAGGTTTGGTTGCAGACCACCGCAGTAAAGTGAGATCACAAAAAAGCAAGTCGTAACCTTTTTCCTAGTGAGGGTGTTGCCTTCAGTTCCAGTGAAGCACAGTACAAGGAGGCGTGTCTGTATCTTAAAATGTGATTTGCATACGATCTGCTTTAAGATGAAAGAGAGGCATATGTATTATGCACCTACTAAGTGTAGGCACTGTGTTAAGCCCCAGGAGTACCGTGGGGGAGATGACAGCCAAGAACCTGTTCTCTTGGAGGCTACATGCTAGTTGAGAAATTAGACAGTAAAGTAAACAAATAGACTGGTTAGTTTAGTTGGTTAGAGCATTCTCCCCATACACCAGGGGTTAGGAACATCCCATGGCCCATATAAGGCCTGTGAAATCACTTGGTCTGGCCCTGCCAAGGCATTAGAGGTGAGTCAATTAAATGTTTGACTAAAGCAGACTAATTTTTAAGTTGATAATTTTGTATGGCCTGTGAATGATGTTATAAATATCCAAATGGCCATTGGCAGAAATAAGTTTCCCCATCCCTGCCATACACCAAGGTTACTTATGGGTTTGATCCCCTATCAGGGCATATCCAAGAATCAGTCAGTGAATGCATAAATAAGTGAAAAAACAAATCTCTCTCCTTCCCTCCCTCCCTCCCTCCCTTTCCCTTCTTCCCCTTCCTCCCCTTCCTCCCTTCCCTCCCTTTCTCTCTCCCCCCCGCTTCTTTCTCTCTCCCTTCTGCAGAGGAATATAATAACATGATCTGGTTTACTTTTTTGAACATTATCTTGACTGTTGTGTATGAAATGATTATGGAAAGTAATGGTAGTAATAAAGGAGAGAGTACACTTTTCTGTGCAGGAGTGATGAAAGACAGGTGGAGAGACAGGATATATTTTGGAGATAGAGTCAACTGAACTTGCTGATGTGAGAGGCAGGAATCCTCTAATGTACACCTAAGGTTGCTGTGTGTGTGTGTGTGTGTGTGTGTGTGTGTTTGAGAGAGAGAGAATTGCTAGACCTCAGAGCTGGGATGCCCCCCAATTATAATTGGTAATAGCTAGCATTGAGTAAACATTTTCTGTGTACCTGGTACTGTAGTGCATGTGCTAAGAGTCCTTTGAAAGGTTATGTTGCTCAAGGCCACTCAGCTAAGTGTTGGAGCTGGGATTTGTACCTGGGTTTGCCTGACTCCAAGAGCCAGGGTTTGCCTGGCTCTTGCCATTATACTGTGCTGCCTGCAAACTGCATGAGGAGGCTCAAATGGCGCATTACCACTCTGCCCAGTGCTTTGAGCTTCATGTCATGACCACCTGAGAAGCCACGTGCTGGATTCTTCTTTACCTTCTTAACATAGCTAGTTAATGTTTTGTTCTTTATTTTTCCATCCAAAATGAACTCTTTCCTATGCAGAGCCATAAGTGTCAGAGGGTTAGTTTTCTTTTAAAAAGACTTGTATTGAAAGAGTTAGAAACCACACACACACACAAAAAAACCCTGAATAGCCACAGCAATCTTGAGAAAGAAGAACAAAGTTGGAAGAATCTCACTACCTGATATGAAACTGTAACACAAGTCTGTAGTAATCAAAACAGCATGGTACTGGCATAAAACCAGACAAATAGATCAATGAAACAGAATAGGGAGCCCAAAAATAAACACACACCTTTATGATTAATTAGTATTTGACAAAGGAGGCAAGAACATACAATGGTGTAAACATAGACTATTCGGTAAATGGTGTCAGGAAAATTGGACAGATACATGCAAAAAAATAAATTTAGACTATCTTTCTTATAGCATACACAAGAATAAACTCAAACTGGATTAAAGACTTAATTGTTAGACTTGAAATCATAAAAATCCTAGAAGAAAACATAGGCAGTAAAATCTCTTACATTTTTCACAACATATTTTTTCTGCTATTTTTCCTTAGGCAAGGGAAATAAACAAACAACAATAACCAAATGGAACTACATCAAGCAAAAGAAACCATCAACCAAATGAAAAGACAACCCCCTGAATGAGAGAACATATATGACAATGATACATCTGATAAAGGATTATATTCAAAATTTATAAGGACTTAAAACATTCAATACCAAAAAACCCCACAATCCAATTAAAAATGGGCAAAGGATTTGAATAGAAACTTTTCAAAAGAGAGCAAGCATATAGTTGGCCAATAGACATATGAAAAGATGATCAACATCACTAATCATTAGAAAAATGCAAATTAAAAATCATAACAAGATAGCACCCATACCTATCAGAATGGCTGTCATCAATAAATTAACAAACAACAAATGTTGGTGAGAACATTAATAAAAAACCCTTATACATTGCTGGTGGGAATGCATATTGATGCAGCCACTATGGATAGCAGTATGGAAAAAATTAAAAATGGAACTGCCTATGACCAAGTGATCCCACTTCTGATAATATATCAAAAGAAACCCAAAACACTAATTCAAAAGAATAAATGCACCCCTATGTTCATTGAAGCATTATTTACAACTAGAGGTCTGGTGGGAAGGAGTGGTCCTTCAGCCTGGCCTGTACTCTCTTGCAGTCCAAGTCCCCTCAGGGGATGTTCAATTCACGGCTTAGACCCTCTCCCTGGGGGATCGGGTCTAAGCTGGAAGTCAGACATTCCTTTGGTAGCCTGGGAGCCCTTGGGTGATGTCTGACTAACTGCTTAGGCGCACTCCCCATGGGCACATCCTTAGCACTGTCATGGAGATGGGGGAGGCTCCAGCCACTGCTGAGGAGCTTGCCAGACATAAGCTCGGCTTTTGGCTGAGTGGTGCTCCCCCTGTGGGAGTGCATTGACCACCAGGGGGCAGCTCCCGTGTTGAGCATCTGCACCCTGGTGATCAGTGTGCATCACAGCAAGTGGTCGTTCCACCATTCAGTTGATTTTCATATTAGCCTTTTATTATATAGGATAACTAAGATTTGGAAGCAGCCCAAGTGCTGGATAAAAAAGCTGTGGTGCATTACACGATGGAATACTATTCATCTATAAAAAAGAAGAAAATCTTACCTTTTGGGACAGCATGGATGGACCTGTAGATTATTACGGCCCATGAAATAAGCCAGTCAGAGAAAGACAAATACTATATGATTCCACTTATATGTGGAATCTAACGAACAAAATAAACTAACAAAATAGAAACGGATACAGAGTACAGTCTAACAGCTGTCAGAGAAGAGGGTTGGGGAGCTGGATGAAAAAGATAAAAGGATTAAGCCCAAAAAAAAGGGGGGGAACTTCATAGGCAATAGTATAGTGATTATCAAGTGAAGGGGGGATAATGGTGATGGAAGGAGACTTGACTTGGAGTGGTGAACACACAATACAATATATAGATGATGTATTACAGAATTGTACCCCTGAAACTTGCACTTTGTTTTTCCCCCTTGAATATAAGATCAGTATTTATAGATCTACCTGGTTCTTTTATGGCTACATATGGGATGGCTTTTCTTTTCTCTTCAGTCTTCACCTGAGGAATGTTGGTCTTTGCTGTTGTTTAGAGAGAGAGGTATGGAGAGAAAGGTAAACATCAACGTGAGAGAGAAACATCAATCAGTTGCCTCCTGTACGCACCCCAACAGCTAGGGCTGGTGGGATATCTATATGGATGTTCTAGAATTGGTTGTTTCTAGACTTTTGCTGTTGTTAGCAGTGCTGCAGTGGATAATCTTATACATGCACTGGTTACATATGTGGAAGTATATCTGTATGACAAACTACAGTAGAATTTCTGGGTCAAGTGATGTGAACATCCTTCCTTTTGTTAGGTGAAGCAGCATAGCATAAGGGAGATATCTATACCCTTGTTTATATTTTATCTATACCTATATCTAAAATAGCCAAGTATAGTGCAGGATTTAAGCTGGATTGCCAGGTGTTGCTTTTTACTCTGTCATTTACAAATTGTGCAAGTCCCTTAACCTCTCCTTGCATCAGTTGCCTGATTTTTTAAAAAAGAGAAATAATAATAGTACTTAGCTAACAGGATTACCGTGAGGGTGGTGTTCATTAGTTTAGTTTCTATTGCATAACAAATCACCCCCAAATTTACTGTGTTAAGAGCAATAACTACTTAACTTCGCTCATGAGTCTGTAGTTTGGCTGGTTGGCTCTTCTAATCTGGGCCAGCCCCACTGAGCTCTGCTGGGTTCTCTCATGCTTCTGTGATCACCTGGTAGGTCAGCTGCTAGCGGGAGGATCTAGGATGACCTCACCCACATGTCTGGCGGATGACAGGTGAGTTGGTCCTGCAGGGATCTCATTTGGGGTGGCATGTGGTCTCTCATTTTCAGTCAGTTAGGTCAGGTTTCTTCACATGGTGGTCTCAGGGTTCCAGAGGGCAGCAAGAGACAGCAGATCCCAAAGCATGAGCACTTTTCAGATCTCTGCTTGTGTCCCGTTTGCTCTTGTCCCACCTACCAACGCACATACCCTGGCCAAGCTCAAGGATACACTCAGGGGAGTCATTGCCGACATTTTGCAAAGAACCTACCCAAAAATTGATTAAGCTAACGCTTGTAAAGTGACTAGTATAGTGCCGAGCATATTGTGAGTGCTATGTAAGATTGTTAAATTGAGGAAAGAGAGGAAAGATGACCAGACTGCCCACAGTTGGCACCCCCACCAGCAATGTTTGAGAGTGCCTGATTCTTCCTAACACTGTGTCAAAGTGATGCATCCCTGGAGATGTTCTTGTTACCATTTTACAGATGAAAAAGTGATGCTCAGAGATGATAGGGCATTTTTCTGAAGTTACAGGCCCAACAAGAACTTAAATCCTTTATCTGCCTCTCAAGCCCCTCAGCAGGTCTTGCTGCTCTAGACAGAGATGTGATTCTGTTTTGTCCCTCATGCTCACTCACTGCTCTCCTGCCTGCCCTCACAGTGATGCCTCTCGTTTCCATTTCACGTTTGGATATTTCAGGTTGAGAAGGATCTGTGAGTCTGTTGAAGTCTTTAACAGTGATTGCGACTTCAGCCTAGCCTACTGAATTCAGGGTAAAGCTTCTACAGAGATAGTGGGCTCTGTTATGTCTGTGAAGGGATGATAAAAAGAAACCTGTTTTAAATTGAGAAAACAGATGAGTCTGGCCTTACTTTGTTTATTCTTCCTTTCCTTCCCTTCCATCCTTTTGCTTCCCTTTCTCCTTTACAATTCAGAAGTTCCATTCACCCAGGGGCAGGTGATAAGGAAGGAGATATCAGTTATTAATGGTCAGGACTTGGTCTCTGGAGACAGATTGCCTTGATTCAAATCCAGTTCAGCTATTTATTAGCTGTGTGACTTGGACTGGCTAACCTGAATCAAAGGGTTTTTCTGAGGTCTGATTGATAATCTGTTCAAAGCACTAGGTTATTATTACATTAGAGACCTGGTGCATGGTTTTGTGTACCAATGGGGTCCCCTCAGCCTGGCCTGCAGGAATTGGGCTGAAATTGTCAGTCCAACATCCCCCGAGAGGTCCCAGAGTGTGAGAGGGCACTCTGCAAAGTTGCTATCACTCAGCAGCTCCTGCATTGAGTGTCAATCCCCTAGTGGTCAGAGCACATCATAGCTACTGGCCGGCTGACCGGTGGGCCAGTTGCTTGGCTTTTATATATATATTAGAGGCCCGGTGCACGAAATTCATGCACAGGGGCCAGGGGTGCCCCTCAGCCCAGCCTGCAACTATCCAATCTGGGACTCCTCGAGGGATGTCCAACTGCCCGTTTAGGCCTGATCCCACCCTAATGGGATCGAGCCTAAATGGGCAGTTGGACAACCTTCTCACAATCCAGGGCTGCTGGCTCCAAACTGCTCACCTGCCTGCCTCCCTGATTGCCCCTAACCACTTCTGCCTGCCAGCCTGATCATTCCCTAACCACTACTCTGCCAGTCTAATTGATGTCTGCTCCCTGCAGGCCTGTTTGCCCCCAACTTCCCTCCTCTGCTGGCCTGGTCACCGCTAACTGCCCTCCCCAGCAGGCTTGATTGCCATTTTTGTTGGGATATATTTTCTATAATTGAAACTTTGTAGCATTGAGTGGAGTCCTAGGCCAGCAAGGGCAGGCAGAAAGCTTGGCTTCCTCCATTGCCGGGGAAACCCAAGCCTCCCTCCTACTCTCAGTGGCTGCAGCCATCTTGGTTGGTGTTTATTTGCATAATTTACTCCTGATTGGCTGATAGGCATGGCTGTGGGTGTGGCTTGATCAAAGCTATGGACAATTTGCATATTACTCTGTTATTACATAGGACTAGAGGCTCAGTGCACAGATTTGTGTACATGGAAAGTAAATTAATTAGAAGGTGGCTAGCAGGCAGAACTGGGTGAGACAGGCTGGACATACCCTGGAGCCAACCTCTTGCAGTCCCTTTCTGGCCAGCTGCACCTGAGGCAGTGCTGGGGCTCGAAGACTATCTGCAGAGTGAGTGGGGTCCCTCTGGCATTTGGGTTCCTTCTGCCTGGCCTGTGGGGATCAGGCCCAAACCAACAGTCCGACATCCCCTGAGGGGTCCTGTAATGCGAGAGGGCACTCTGCAAAGTTGCTGTGGTTGGCAGCTCCTGCATTGAGCATCTGCCCCTTGGTGGTTATTGAGCGTCATATCTTTTGGCCAGTCAGCTGGTCTACCTGGTTGCTTAGCTTTTTATATATATAGATAGCAGACTAATTTGCTTCTGTATTTTCTCTTCTGTTTGACTTCCCTTCTCCTCCAAACTTACTCCTACACCCCTAGGTATGTATAATGTTTACTGAACCATTGCTTTAAGCATTTTACATGTAATTATCTTATTTAATCCTCACAGCATACTTATGAAATAAGTGCTATTTCATTCCCATGTTCAAATGAGGAAGCTAGACATTGAATGGCTAAGTAATTTGCCTAGAGTACCACAGCTAATAAATGATGTAGCAGGGATTTTAAGTCAGTCATGCTGGCATCACAGTCTGTGTGTAAAATGTTTTTGCTAAAAATGCGGGGTGGGGAGGAGATGGAAGGTTGGATATTTAAAATTGAGAGCTTCTCCTCTAGGGAAACTGCTGGGGAACTCACATGTGGGCTCCATACTTGGCAGCCTGAGTATACCCAGCTATGCCTTGGACATAAATCACAGGACAAAAAATATAAACGTCCAGTCCTTTTGCCAAAAGCCTTTCCACTTCAATCACTGTAATCCTAACAAGGTTTCATGCATTGTGCTTCCCTTGTAACTGAGGTGTGACACTGTTAAAAATACACGGGCTTTTTAAAGGTTTGAACATCAGTCTGGCTAGTGCTGAATCTTGCTAGCTCTTGCTCCTTTTGATGGACTACTTCTCTGGTGGCAGACAGTGCTTGCCAAAGCCGCAGCAGAATAGAGCAGACACTACTGTAGATAATAGATGACTTTCTGAATTTAAAATTGTACATGTCTTCAAGTTGAAGGAAACAACTGAGGCTGCTTCTAAGCTTTGTTTGCATGTAGATTAAATGGGGTGTAGTAACATTCATCAAACCAATATTTTAAACGAACCTCCTACTTTGTGCTAGGGTCCATGGTGAGTGAGCAGGCTCAGCACGGCCCAATCACCTCATCAAGTTTGTAGTCCATCTAAAAAGATAGTTGAGCTGTTCTGTGAACTGTGGTATACTGTGTCAAATGAAGAATAAGTTGATAGGGGATTGTAGTGTGAGTTCCTAACCTAGCCTGGGAGGTTCATACAAGCCTTCCAGATAAGGTAACTGTTTAGCTGAGATTTGAAAAGAGAGCAAGGGCCTTAGGGAAAGAGAAGGTAGATTGCATTCTAGGCAGAATGAACAGCATATGCAAAAGAGGAGCAACGAATGGCACATTTAAGGAAGTGAGATGCAGTCGGAGAGGCTGAATGGGTAGGATGGAGAGGTTGAGGTTGGAAAGGTAGGTAGAGGGTAGGCCATGAAAGGCTAAGACATATTGAGAATTAGATCCTAAGGGCAACAAAAAGCCATTGAAGGATTCTAAGAAGGTGTTTAACAATAACTATTTGTTTCAGAAAGTTCCTTTGGCCAAAGGTGAAGAATGGACTGGTGGGACTTAGGAAGAGTGGTGAGGCAGCCACTACAGTAATCCAGATGACCTGGACTAGGGAGGCCATTAGGGAATGGATACATGTGTTCTATTTCAGAGGTATTTAGCAGTAGAATCAGTAGGACTGGGTGACTGATAAGATGTGGAGGATAGGGAGGAGAGGTGTTAGGAATGACAGTCTCCCAGGTTTCTGGGTTGGTAAAACTGGGTGTATGGGGTGTCATGATCTGAGATACAAAACTCGGGAGGAAAAAAAATAAGAAAATCGCTTCTGTTTTATGCGTATTGAGTTTGAGTCACCTGGGAATTATTGGAGTAGAGAGATCCATAGCAGATAATTATTAAGGTGTGTTCCTTAGAAGAAAGTTTTATTTAAATACTAGAGGCCCTGATGAGTGGGGGGTGTCCCTCAGCCCTGCCTGCACCCTCTCCAATCTGGGACCTCTTAAGGGATGTCCGACTGCCCATTTAGGCCCAATCCCAGAAATCCTTCTTACAATCTAGGACTGCTGGCTTCCAACTGCTTGCCTGACTGCCATCCTGATTGCCCTTAACCGCTTCTGCTTGCCAGCCTGATCACCCCCTAACCACTCCCCTGCCAACCTGATTGATGCCTAATTACTCCCCTGCCAGCTTGTTTGCCTCCAAATGCCCTCCCCTGCAGGCCTGGTCAGCCCTAAATGTCTTCTCCTGCATGCCTGTCCCGCCCCCCCCCCCCCCCACCAACTGCCCTTCCCTGCATGCCTGGTTGCCCCCAACTTCCCTCCTCTGCCAGCTTGGTCCCTGCCAACTGCACTCCCATGCAGGCTTGATCTCTCCCAATTGCCCTCCCTTGTAGGCCTGTTCCCTCCCAACTGCCCTCGCAGGGTTGTTTCCTCCCAACTGCCCTCCCCTGCTGGCCATCTTGTGGTGGCCATCTTGTGTCCACATGGGGGCAGGACCTTTGATCACATGGGAGCAGCCATCTGTGTGTTGGAGTGACGGCCAATCTGCATATTACATTTTTATTAGATAGGATAGAGGCCTGGTGCATGAGTGGGGGCCAGCTGGTTTGCCCTGAAGGGTGTCCTGGATCAGGGTGGGGATTCCCTTGGGGCATGGGGCAGCCTGGGCAAGGGGCCTGTTGTGGTTTGCAAGCTGGCCACAACCCCCAGTGACCCAAGGGGAGGCCTTGGTAGCTGGGATTAATTTATGTTCTACAATTGAAACTTTTTGTAGCCTGGAGTGGAGCCAATCCTCCTGCTCTCTCTATGGCTGCAGCCATTTCTGTAAGGATTTATTTATCTTCTATAATAAAAACTTTGTAGCCTTAAGCGGAGACCAAGGCAGGCCAGGGCAGGTGGAAAGCTTGGCTTCCTCCATTACTGGGGGCAACTGTAGCCTCCTGTTCTCTCCAGTTCCATGGCTGCACCATTTTTGTTGGAATTTATTTTTAAATATTTTTAATTGATTTTTTATAGAGCAGATGGGAGAGGGATAGAAAATCAGAAACATTGATGAGAGAGAGACATCGATAAGCTGCCTCTTGCACGCCCCCTATTGGGGATGTGCCTGCAGCCAAGGTACATGTCCTTGCTGGAATCGAACCCGGGACCCTTCAGTCCGCAGTCCGATGCTCTATTCACTGAGCCAAACCAGTCTCGGCTGTTGTAATCTTCTATCATTGAAACTTTGTAGCATTGAGTGGAGGCCTGGGCTGGCCAGGGTGTGCAGGAAGCTTGGCTTCCTCTATTGCTGGGAAAGCCCAAGCCTTTCTCCTGTTCTTTCCATGGCCACAGCCATCTTGGTTGGGGTTAATTTGCATACTCACTCTTGATTGGCAGGTAGGTGTGGTTGGTGGGCATGGCTGGTGGGTGTAGCAGAGGTATGGTCAGTTTGCATATTGCTCTTTTATTAGATAGGATATAAATGTTTGAATTTTTGGCATATGGTAATAGAAGCTATTGGGCTTATAGGTTATCACAAAGAGAATGTATTTATGAATAGTTGTTTTATAAATGCTGTTGTACAGAAGAATCACTCGGGGAGTTTGTTAAAAATGTGAATTCCTCTGACCAGGTGTCTCAGTTGGTTGGAGCATCATCCCAATACACCAAAGTACCAAAGTTGCAATCCCCAGTCAGGACACATGCAGGAATCAACTAGTGGGTGCATAAATGAGTGGAACAACAAATATCTATCTGTTTATCTATCTATATTGCTCTCTTTTTACCCCCTCCCTCCCTCTAAAATCAATTTAAAACTGCAAATTATTGAGCAGCATCTACTAAGTAGCTGGTTCAGTAGGTCTGTGGTCAGAAACTGGAATTGGCAATATATAGTAATGTTAACAATATGTATAATCTACAACCCAGCCATTTCACCCTTAGGTATATGTCCTGGACTCTATGTCTCTAGGACCTAGAGAATCTCTAGCATTTAGTGACTTATACTTTTTTAAAAAGAGAATCTTTAATATGTATAAAAAATATAAAAAATAGTCCTGTCAAGAACACGTGCCTGTGGAGAACTAAGATGGCGGCAAAGGCAAAACACCTATCTTGCCGTCATAATCAGCAATTTTAATACTACAACTTAACGAAAGAACAAACACCTTCCAGAATCACCAGAAAGCTCGCCGAGTGAAAATTCCACAAATAAAAGTGAAGATAAGACACTGTGACTCGGAGGAGCTGTGGCAAACAGCGTTGAAAGATTCGCATGGAGAGAGGTTTAGAGTGCGCGCCGCGGAGAGGGCGGGCGACTGAAAACCGGCCAGTTTTCTCAAACGGGGAGACAAAGGCGTCCCACTGGACTGAATCTCCAGCTCTGGGCGAAGTCCAGAGAACCCACTATCACACAGGGTGAAAACTGGACAGTGGGAGGGCACGCCGAAGCTCGGGTGCTGCCAGGTCTCCCGGCTTGTGGAGAAGGCAGCTCTCGCGCAAACAGCTCGGCTGCATGACGGCGCAGAGAGCGCTCTGCGACTTGTCTCTCATTCGGAAAACCGTCAGACTGCTTTGTTTTACGATCCTGGGTGAGACATTGGGCATGCAAACTCATTTTGGGAAAGTCTGAATTCCCCGGCAAACGGCAGCCGGTGGAGCTCCGCAGCGGCTCTCTCTCAGAGGTGCTGGCGGCCATTGCCCCCGGCACAGAGTCCCTGGGGCCGCATAGGGCGGAGCTAACGCTGTCTGCTTGGCCCAGAGACTCCGCCCACCCAACCTGAGCACAGCTGAGCTTCACAGACAATTGGCCTGGAGGTCAACTCTCCAAGTGCTAACAACGATTAACTGAGCTTAACTTCAGCAAGACTGTGCAGCCCATATCCACCTCAGGTATCTGGGGAGGCTGAGCCACTATCCCTAGTAGGAAGTCTACCACACAAAGCTAATTGACCAACTCAGGGAAGCAGCCACCATGCAGCAACATGGAAAGAAATCAGAAGTGAAAGAAATGGAGGAAAAAAAACGACTGGACATGGAATTCAGAACCACGGTTATAGGGTTTTTCAAGAGGCTCCAACAAAAGATCGAGGCCTATAAGGAAATAAGCAAGACCACAAAGGAAATGAATGAGTCCTACAAGAAAATGAACAACACCCTCCAGGATATAAACGAGAGCTGCAAAGAAATGATCAAGACCAACGTGGAAATGATCAAGATCAACGTGGAAATGAATGAGTCCTACAAGGAAATGAAAGAAACCCTCAAGGATATAAAGCAGACTCTCAAGGATATGAAAAAGGACCAACCAGAAATTAAGCATACACTGACTGAAACAAAAAATATTATACAAAGACCTGAAAGTGCCCTGGAGCACCCCAAGAACCAAGTTAAAGATTTGAAATACAAAGAGGTAAAATCCACTCAGCTGAAAAAGCAAGAAACCAAAAGAATCCAAAAAATTGAAGATAGTGTAAGGGGCCTCTGGGACAACCTCAAGCGTACCAACATCCGAATTATAGGGGTGCCAGAAAAAGCGAGAGGCCAAGACAATGAAAACCTATTTGAAGAAATAGTGACTGAAAACTTCCCACAACTGGTGAAAGAAATTGACTTAGGAGTCCAAGAAGTGCACCGAACCCCAATATATAGGAACCCTAAGAGGACCACACCGAGGCACATCATAATTAAAATGCCAAGAGCAAAAGACAAAGAGAGAATATTAAAAGCAGCAAGAGAGAAACAGTTGGTTACCTATAAGGGAGCACCCATACGACTGTCAGCGGATTTCTCAACAGAAACTATGCAGGCCAGACGGGAGTGGCAAGAAATATTCAAAGTGATGAACAGCAAGAATCTACAACCAAGATTACTCTATCCAGCAAAGATATCATTCATAATTGAAGGTCAGATGAAGTGCTTTGCAGATAAGAAAAAGCTAAAGGAGTTCATCACCACCAAACCAACATTATATGAAATGCTGAAAGATATTCTTTAAGAAGAGGAAGAAGAAAAAGGTAAAGATGAAAATTATGAACAACAAATACACATCTATCAACAAATGAACATAAAAATCAAGTGAATTGATAGGCTGTTGAACAGGATAGACTGGTGAATATAACAGAGACATGGACATAGAGAGGGAATGGACTGACAATTCTTGGGGAGAAAAGGGTTGTGGGAAGTACAGCAAGAGACTGGACAAAAATCTAGCAACAATGGGAGAGGACAGTGGGGAGGGGGAGGTGAGGGTGGAGGGGGGGATAGGTACAGGGTGGAGGGAAGCTATAGGGGGATAAAAAGGGGAAACAATGTAATTAATAAACTGAACAATAAAGATAAAAAAATATAAAAAATAATGCATTGACATCCATGTATCGACCACAACTTAATTTTTTAAATCAATAATGTAAATTATAGTATACTTATGAACTAGAATACTACTTAGCCATAAAGAAGAATAAACTACTATACATTCACAGACATGGATGAATCTCAAGCTGGACACAAAAGAATACACACTGTATGATTCCAGTTATTTGAAATCCTAGAACAGGAAATAAGTAAATTATGGTGTTAGTAATCAAAACAGTGTTTTCTGGTAGGGACTGACTAGGAAGGGGCATGAAGAAATTCTCTGAGGTGATGGAAATATTCTTGATATTGGCATGGTTTACATGGGTGTATATGTTGATCAAACTAATTGGACTGCATACTTAAGATCTGTTTTACTGTATGTAAATTGTACTTCAATAAAAGATTCTAAAACAAAGCAATAGAGATAGAGCTCTCCTAGTAGCTCTACTTCCCATCACAGGTAGCCTCTATTCTGAATTTATCATATCTATGCATTCCAGTGCTTTTACTACATGTGCATGTATTCTTAAACAAGATGCTCTTATTTTTATGTCTTTAAACTATACACACACACACACACACACACACACACACACACACACACACTAGTAACCCTCCACAGCAATCTGTGTGCCAGTAGCTCATCAGTAGCTCACTGCTACCCTCCAGTAGCTCTCTGCCTGCTGCCCCACGCCCCTGTAGCTCCCCCGCCCCCTAGCCCCAGCCTTCTTCATAGCTTGCTACAATACCCCTTCTTACAGCTCTCTGCCACCTGCTTGTAGCTCGCTGTCCCACCCTCCTGCTGATCCGTGATCCAGTCATTACCCAGTCAGTCATTATGCTTCACGATGTAACGACCATTTGCATATTACATTTTTATTATATAGGATATATATATGTGTGTATATACACACACTAGTGTGTGTGTGTATATATATATATATATATATATATATATATATATATATTCATCTCACATGTGTGTATAGGAATGCCTGTATTCTGTAATTTGCTTTTTTGCTCAATATTTTATATGTAAGTTCCATCTTTTTGATACCAGTAGCTGATCATGCATTTTTAGAGAGTATTCATGTATTGGAATAATACATAGTTTAAGTTATCCTTTCTGTTTTGTCATATATTTAGGTTTGTTTCAAAACAATGCTGCTATGACTTTGTGAGTGCTAGGACATTTAGGGATGGAGTTGTGGAGTTGCAGGATAAACATACTGTCAGTTCTACTAGATATTACCATACTCTTCTCCAAAGTGATTACCAGATGGCCTAGATTTTTCCCAGACATTTGGAACTGTCAGACTTAAATTTTTTTCAAATATGACAGGAATAGAATTTTATCTCATTATGGTTTAATTTGTGGCTCCTGATTAGTGGTGTGGGTGAACACATTTTTATGTATTCATCGGCCCTTTGAGTTTCTTTTCTGTGAATTACCCGTTCATATCTTTTACCCATTTCTCTTTTGGATTGTCTTTTTTTTTTACTGAGTTGGAAATATATTTTTCCAGTTTAGTTGTTTGTAATTGATTATTTAGATGAATTTAATGTATTTGATGTTATCTATTCATTCCTTTGTGATTTGTGCTTCTGGTTTTATAAGGAATTCTTCCATATCTGCAGACTAAAGATATTCTATCTAATGAAAAAATAATAGGCAAATTGACCATCACTCCAAGACACAAGATGGCTGCCCCCATGTAGTCAAAGATGGCTGCCACAAGATGGCCTGCAGGGGAGGGCAGTTGTGGGAAGTTAGGGGTGACCAGGGCAGCAGGAGAGAGCAGTTGGGAGAGACCAGGCCAGCAAGGGAGGGTAGTTGTGGGGGGACCCAGGCCTGCAGGAGAGGGCAGTTGGGGGGAATCAGGCCTGCAGGGAAAAGCATTTGGAGGGGAGCAAGCCTCCAGGGGAGAGCAGCTGAGGGTAATCAGGCAAGCAGAAAGAGCAGTTAGGGGTGACCAGGCCAGCAGAGGAAGGCAGTTAGTTGGGGGCAGGCCTGAAGGGAAGGGAAGCTGGGGGGGGGGGGGGAGAACAAGACCTGCAGGTGAGGACAGTTGGGGGGACTAGGCTTTCAGAGGAAGATAGTTGGGGGGGGGACACAGGCCTGCAGGGGAGGGAAATTTGGGGGGGGGCAGGCCTGCAGGGGAGGGCAGTTTAAGGGACCAGAACTGCAGGGGAGGGCAGTTGCAGGGAATCAGGCCTGCAAAGGAGGGCAGTTGGGGGAGGGGACCCAGGCCTGCAGGGGAGGGCAGTTTTGAGGGACAGGCCTGCAAGGGAGGACATTTGGGGGAGACCAGGCCTGCAGGGGAGGACAGTTGGGGGTGATCAGGCAAGCAGAGAGAGCAGTTAGGGGTGACCAGGCCAGCAGAGGAGGGCAGTTGGGGTAGACCAGGTTAGCAGGGAAGGACAGTTGGGTGGGACCCAGGCCTGTAGGGGAGGACAGTTGGGGGAGGAGTACCAGGCCTTCAGAGGAGAACAGCTGGGGCGGGGGGTGGATACAGGCCTGCAGGGTGGGCAGTTCGGGGGGGCCAGCCCTGCAGGGGAGGTCAGTTGGGGCGGGGGGCAAATCCAGGTCTGTAGGAGAGGGTAGTTAGGGGGACTAGGCCTGCAGGGAGGACAATTGTGGGGGGGACCAGGCCTGCAGGGAGGGCAGTTGGCAATCAGTCATCCCTCAAGGGGTCCCAGATTGGAGAGGGTGCAGGCTGGGCCTCTAGTTTACCTAATAAGAGTTTAAGTTTTGCTATAATAGTGGTTTGCTCACTCATTAGTCAACAGAGCCAAATATCAACAGTACAATGATTGAATGATTTCTTTTAAGAGCCAAAATTTTTAAACTTAAACTTCTAATGACACTTCTTCAAAATAGACTCACCCAGGCCATTGTATTTTGTGGAAGAGCCACACTCAAGGGGCCAAAGAGCTGCATGTGGTTCGCAAGCCACAGTTTGCCGACCAAGGGCCTATAATATTTACATCATTAATCCACTTGGAATTAAATTTAGTGTATTACGTAAGGTAGAAATTGTTTTTCCTGCAAGACTTACTGAATACTCATCCTTTTCCCACCAATGTGCAATGCCGCCTTTGTCATATATCAAGTTTCCAAGTGTAGATGACTGTGTGGGTTCTTCATTCAGATCTTATTTGCTACTTAATATAGTAAATCTTGACATCAGGTAGGGTCACTCCATCTTGTTCTTGAATATGTTTAAATGCTTTATTCATTGATGTACCAACTGCCAAGAATAATGCCAGGCCTGGAGAAGGGAGGCTCAATATGTAGCTATTCAATGACGGACAGAATTACATCTAGAACCCTCTAAATAAATAGCCTGGTAGCTCCCTGGCATGCTGGATAGTGTGTTGTACCTTTGAGGAGGAGAAGAGGAGGCAGTCTGGAACACGTCTCTTGCTTACACTCTTCCTTGTTCTCTGTTGCCTTTGACCTTTCTCATTCAGACCAGATTCTTGAAGAATGAATCCTCAGCAAGCCCAGCAGAGGTTAGTAAGAGTGGGATTGCTGCTCATTGTCATCTTGGAGGATTCTGACCCATAAGATGTAGATAGCTCTGTGAGGAGGTCTTTTAAGGTCTGGCCAATATCTGGACCCCTTAAGCCTTGGATATAGGACAGCGGCTCATCTAATACTAGATCTATACATTTGAACATCTTTATTTTGTAGGTTAATGTTGCTGCAAAATGGACTTTCTTTTTGTAGCATAGTTTTTGGCATGTTTTGTTAATAATAAAGGAACCACCATTCACTTAGTGCTTGCTGTGTGTAAGACATCATGCTAATCAGTTTGAATATCCATATATATTAAATTTACGATTCAAAATCTTCTTCCTTTTTTTTTTTTGCCTTTTTGCTGTGGCAGTGTTTATTCATTCTTTTGTTCTTTTAACATTATTGCGCTTTTGGGCTGAGTTAGGGACAAGGCCTACCAAAATGCACAGCTTCTGAGCTCCAGGAACTCCCAGTCTAGTGAGGATCAGACTTTTAAACAAACAGTTGCCCTGCAGTGTGAAGACTGGATTAACAAAAGCATATCCAAAATCTAGAGCTTAATACCTTTGAGGGTCAGGGAAGAGGAGTTGTGGTGCCAGGGGAATCTGAGAAGATGGTTTCAAGTAGGACATGACTCCTAGACACAGTTTTAAAGTTCTGTGCATTCTCTCAAGCTTGACTTGATTTCTTAGCCCTTCCCCCTGGTGTCTCTTTCTCAATGAACATGTATTCTGTCTTCCTTTATTCACTGGTGGTTTCTTGTCCATGACTTCTTCCCTTAACTACAGTTTTTAAATTACTGTTTTAACAACCTTATTGAGGAATTATTTACATATTATGAAATTGACCAGCGTTAAGTGTTTAAGTCAATGATTTTTAGTAAATTTGCCGAGTCGAAACCATCATTTCAAGTGTTAATCCCGTTTGACAGGAAACTGGAACTCAAAGAAATCAAGTATTATATCCATCCACACCCCACTAGTGCATAGATACATTTCTTGGATTCAGCCCAGTGTGATGGCTTGTTAAAGCATTTTCAAGTTTCCAATAGGAAAACAAGCCCATAGAGTTCTTCAGTATAAGGGCTCCTTCTTTATCACCTTGGAATCTAGGGAGTAGGTACATTGTAATTTGGAAAGTGTTGTTAACAGAGGGTTGAGGTAAAAACACTGGGAACGAGGGCTGGATTCAGTGTCATTTGAAATGTGAGTAAAATACTTTGAGTTGAACCAATACACACAAAGAGCCAAACAAAAACCCAGCATTAAACACTTAATAGAGTTGAACTAATAATATGTGTGAAAAAGCTACAAAATAAAATATGTACTTGCAATGTTAATAGTAAACCACGCTGGTTACTGTTATTCTAAACCATTATGGTTATTATTTGGTTTTCCAGGGTATTTACAAACATCGATTTCCTAGTGGAGAATATTTTCTTATCCTCACTCACAAGCAAGCTTGACGTGGAAGTCTAACAGGCAGTTCAAAGGAGTGAGCACTCCACTTTTTCCGGTCAAAATTACAGGGTTTGAAATGTTCTGAAAATTGAGTTAGCTGAATGGTGTAACAATAGCAAATGCTTGGTAATTTGTGTTGCCTTCAGAGATGTCTGACAGAAATTAGGCTGCTGGTAATGGACCAGAACTGTCTGGACTCTGCAAGGCCATCCTCAGCTGCAGTGGAAAGGAAATGATAGCAGCTCCTGCCTTTCCATTTTGAATTATGCTTTACATGCTGCATTTCTGATTTTTTAAATATGAATGCTGCAAAAATGGCAACAGATACTTTACAGGGGAAAACTGTCCATTGCTCAATAAAAGGAACAGATACACACAGCCCATGCAGAGGGCTCCACTGGCTCTGTGTGCTCACCTGCCTCTATGTACCTGCCATCCTATATAATAAAGAGGCAATATGCAAATTGACCCTCACGCCCTCACAAGATGGCTGCCTATGACCAGGTCAGTGGGTGGTTAGTGAGGGACGACCGAAGGATTGAACAGCAGGCTGTGTGGGGTGACCAGGTCAGCAGGGGGGTTAGTGAGGGATGACCAAACAACTGAACAGAAGGCTGCATGGGGCGACCAGGCTGGCAGGGGGAGGGGTGCCTTGAGGGGCAACCAGGCCGGCAAGAAAGGCAGTTAGGGGTGACCAGGCCAGCATTGGGGAGCAGTTAGGAGCAATCAGACCAGCAGGGCGGAGGCAGTTGGGGGCAACCAGGCTGGCAGGGGAGGCAGTTAGGGCCAATCAGGCTGGCACACAGAAGCAGTGAGGGGCAATCAAGCCAGCAGGCAGGCAGGTGAGTCATTAGGAGCCAGTGGTCCAGAATTGTAAGAGGGGTGTCTGATTGCCAGTTTAAGCCCAATTCTCGGTATCGGACCTAAACCATCAGTTGGACATTCCCTGAGGGGTCCTGGATTGGAGAGGTGCAGGCTGGGCTAAGAGATCCCCCCCTTCCCCATGCACGAATTTTGTGTACCAGACCTCTAGTTCTAACAATAAAACTGAATATGCAGAAACCTTCTCTGCCCCTTCTCCTGGGTCAGGAACATGCAGGAATCCTCTCAACTCAATTCAGGGACACCCAGGTGGATATAACTAGACCATGGTATGCTTTATAAGTCAATATAAAGAAAATATACCTGAGATTATTTTAAGTCCAGTATTTTATCTAATATTTAGGTAATGAAGGCTCAGTCAGAGTCAGTTTTTATGAAACAGCTAATACCTCCGCTAAAGCAGGGATTGACATACTTTTCCACTGAAGGGCCAGGTAATAAATATTTTAGGCTTTGCGGGTCTGTATGATTACTTTTCACAACTACTTAACCCTGCCCTTGTAATGTGAAGGCAGCTTTAGACAATAAAATTAACAAGTGTGGCTGTGTCCCAGTAAAATTTTATTTATGAACACTGAAATCCGAGTTGAATATAATTTTCACATGTCATAAAGTATCGTTCTTCTGATTTATTTTCAATCATTTAAAAATGTTAGAAACCATTCTTAACTTGTGGGCCATAAAAACAAAAACAAAGCCAGGTTGCTGGATTTACCCGGTGGATCATAATCTGCCGGTAGAATTAGAGCTTCTCCTGTGTTCCACGTTGGTCTGCAGTTTGTTTTCCAGTATGTGAACCACCCTTTTCTGCCGTAACCTGTCCTCCTCCTCGGTAGGTTAAGCAGAACCGCACAGACAAAACCCAAGAAACCCATTCTAAACCTGCGTATTCCACTCTCCTGCCGGCCTCATTGCTGTCTCCTCATACTCCCATTCACCCCTACCTACAGTTACTTGATATTTCCTATTTACATGGGGTCTTGTTCCTATCCTAGTTATATTACCTAGAAACTTACAATTATACATTGAAATAAAAATAAACAAATTAGTATTCAGCAGAATGTTACAGAAGTTAGTAGTGAGGGGGGGCATTACTTTCTTTGCAGAAGTGGATGCATTTGTTTTCTTTATCTTTAGGTAACTTTTTAATACAGGCTATAAAATAAAATTACAGAGGTGAGGAACCGTTTTCTGCCGAGGACCATTTCGATATTTATAACACCATTCATGGCCCATATAAGATTATCAACTTAAAAATTAGCCTGCTCTATTTGGTCAAACATATAATTAACTCACCCCTAATGCCTGGGCAGGGCCAGACCAAATGATTTGCGGGGTTTATGCAGCCTGCAGGCTGGACATCCCCCACCCCTGCTTTAGAATGTTACAAGCCGTGTACGGTACAAATTTATTAAAGTTCCTTTCGAATGTATATTTTTAGTGCATATATAGTGAAAAGTGGTTAAGTGGGATGCGAATTAAATTGTCTTTCCAAACTATGGGCAGAATTGTTCAGGTGCACCGCAGTTATTAGTTGGTCAGTTGCGCGGATACTCTGAAATGAGTCCCGAGACCAGGCCAGAGTTCACCAGGTGCTCCAATAATGCTGTGAAGACGGCACTGTATTGTGGCAGCTGAAAGGAGGTCCAACATGTAGAGGCTTGTGACCTTGAACCACTCTGTGTCTCATTTTCCTTCTTTGAAATGGGGGTGAAATGATTTATGTGAAGGCATGTTCTGCGAACTGTGAAGTGCTGTTTATGTGAAAGCCATTGCTGTTATTTGCTGAGTGCAGTTCTTTGTTCTCAAACGTGGCTGGTCATTAGAATTGTTTGTGTGAGTAGTGTGTGTGGCGCGGTGCGGGGACGGAACGGGGGTGCTTTGGTAAGTTCAGATTCTGGTCTCACTCCAGACTTACTGAATCCCAATTTCTGGGATAGGACCTAGAAGTCTATATTTTTAATAGGTTTTATAGGCAATTATGATGTGTTTGGGAAGCTTCATTTTCTTCATAAGCCTCAGTTGATGGATTTAAGAAAACCAAATACTTCCCTCTTAATCCTATAGCTTGTTTATGCCGTTGATATGAAAAGACAATGAGGGAGTAGAAAGAGAGTGTCAGGAAGAACACAAATTATCTTTATTTTCTTGGGTTATGTCTGTTTCAACAAGTAGAACCTGTGTTTTTTGGTATACAACGGAGTGTATACGCCCAAATTGTGTTTCTCTTGTCAGCTCTCCCTCTGTAGCCCTGAGGTTTAGTGTTGTTTTCACTTTCTTCTGTGCACTGCAGCATGTTTGCAGGAGAGCATGGGATTCAGCACACGCTGAATGTACGGTAGACTGACGATATCCTCTCCAGTTTTGCTACTCAAAACTCATCATTGAAAATGTTTTCTCAAGTCATTTCTGGAAATAATGTAATTGTAATGTTGGCACATACATATCACAAACACAGAAAGAATTGCAGTAGTACTAAAAAGATAAATGAATTCTGAATTTCTCACATTTTCTCCATTGCCTCTAATTTACATATGAGCGATGGTATAATTCAAATGAATGAAAGCACTCCCCTCCACATTGGTAGCCAGATTGTTTCAACAGCAGAACTCTGTGGTATGTGCATACACATGAATGCTCTCTTTATACTTTGAAACTTCCTAATGTTTGGGAGCTACACAGTATTTTTCTGTTTACAGAATTCCTCCCACACATATTAACTATTTTTTTCTTTCCAAGTGTTTGTTAGAAAGTCATATAAGACAGAGTATCACAGTCCTTATCTTAGCCGTTTACAAGTTTGGTAGGAGATGGTCATGAATATACCACTGTAGAAAAAGTTAGCTTTCATGTTATATTTCTAAATTTTATTCATTTTTTAGAGAATTTTTCTCATGGGAAAATATGAGATCAATATATTCTGTATGAAGCTGATCCTCTATTCCATAATTTATTATTTATTATAGACTAGAGGCCCAGTGCACAAAATTTGTGCACGGGGGGGGGGGGTTTCAGCCCAGCCTGCACCCTCTTCAATCTGGGACCCCTTAGACATCCCTCTCAAAATCCGGAACAACTGGTTCCTAACCACTCACCTGCCTGCCTGCTGATTGCTCCTAACCCCTCTGCCTGCCCGCCTGATTGCCCCTAACCCATCTGCCTCCCAGACTGATCATCCCTACCTTGCCCTCCTGCCTGCCTAATTGGTCCCTAACCCCTCTGCCTGCCGGCCTGATCACCCCTAACTGCCCTCCTCTGCCAACCTGATCTTGCCCCAAACTGGCCTGATTTTGCCCCCAACTGCCCTCCCATGCCAGCCTGATTGCCCCTAACTGCCTCTGTGTTGGCCCCAAACACCATGGCTTTGTCTGGAAGGAAGTTAGATATTTGGAAGATGGCCAGTCGACCCAGTCTAATTAACATGTTATCCTTTTATTAATATAGATAGATTATATAGGATAGGATTGCTTAAATTGGGGGGGGGGGGCTTTTTCAGCAGAAGGAGATGCTCTTGGCAGACAAAAATACATAATCCCTATATCTGGATTGTTAGCCAGCCATATGCACTATACTGCCAAACTGGTCATTAAAAAATTGAATCACTTTCTTACACCTTACACCAAACAGCTGTTGCTCTTAAAATCCCTCCTCAGCCCCCACCTTAGGCTCTGCCTCGCAGTTCACCCAGAGTACGTTTTGATTGGTTGGTTTCTATGCCAGTCAAAATCTCCGACTCCTAGGCAGGAGCTAAGCTTGGCTCCTCACAGTTCACCCAGATTTGGTTCTGATTGGTTGGTTTCTATGCCAGTCAGTATCTCAGGGCCTATCTCCGGACCTGATCATAAAGGTGGGACTGATCAGCAGCCATCCCAGACTGCTGACAAGCGAGCTGAACTGATGATCTCTGGAAGAGAGAGAGAGAGAGAGAGAGGCTTGGCTGCTGGTGAGGCCCAGAGAGAGAAGCAGGGTTTGATCACTGGGCCTAGCTAGCAGCTGCTGCCACTGCTGTTCAGCTCTGCCCCCCTCTCTCTTCGAGAGGTCAGCAATTCAGCCCGCTAGCCTGCTGCGTGTGCAGCTTGGCATTTGGTTGTTTTGGATGTTACGACCTTGGCTCTTTATATATATAGATTATATATATATATATATATATATTTATCCATCTATTTGATGGAGATACTATGAAAAGTAGATGCTTGACAAATATTTGAGGGATTAAAACAGGACACCTTCTATATTTAGTAATGTTACGTAGGTATGTTCATACTTGTTGTTTAGCATCCATTTCCAGCTACAACTCTCCTAAAAAGATGAAGTTGGATGCTGAGTCTCTCACTCCAAATCTCCAGAGATAAATATCTAGCAAAATCTGAATACCTCTACCTTTCTCCTCTTACATGCCCCTCAAACTCAGTCAGAAATGGAAGTTATTTTTACCCTGAAGCCTGATCCTTTTCTTGGGGTCCTTATTTCAGGGAGCCCCCTGCTATTCTCACCGATGCTGGGGCTTCAGTCTCTGATATCCTCTGACTCAGTTATAATCAGGAGCTAAGCACTGTTGGATGAGTCTTTGTTTTCTTCCCCTCCACTTCAACCCTCCTACTTTTACTTCTTTGTTTCTCAACGCAGGGTCCAAGGACTCTGAAGGGGCTCTGTACAAATATTCTTTGGGGTTTGAGTGTTTTCCATCATAAGTTTTACTATTTCTATTTTTATATCCAGATAATCTAACAAACTTAACAAGCTCATGTTTGGGATCATCAAGATTTGTACCTGAGGTTCTGCCACTGATTTTAATGTCCTCTGCTGTGTCAGTGTGGCCTCTAAATTGGGCAGGTTCTCTTCTGGGCTCTCATGGTGCCCACTTTTGTCTGGAATTCTCACATTGTTATAATTGTGTGTGCCTTGTTCTCCCTGGGGACCATGAGATCTCAGAGGACAGGGACTATGCCTGGCTTATTTTTGTATTCCCAGAAACGAGCTTTGGGCCCAACACATAGTTGGGACTTATGGTTGTAGCCACTATGTATATATTATTTTGGAATTTGCTTTCCCACCATACTCATTCTCATGTATGGCTGCTGTTAATTTAATATTAAGTAGTATTTAGTCATATTGAGAAATGATATTTAGCTGAAACCATCCCTTATTTTCAGACTTTTTGGATTATTTTCATTTTTTGGCTGAATGTATAGTTAAAAAACATCTTTGCATAAAGTTATTTTTCTCTAATCTGGATTGTTGTGTTTTTTTTTTAATCTTCTAATGGAATTACCAAGTCAAAAGGCACAAGCAGTTTTATTCCTCTTGTAATATGAGTCTAATTGTTTAATCCTTACCTGAGGATATATTTTTTATTGATTTGAGAGAGAGAGAAAGGGGGAGAGAGAAAGAAACAGAGTCAGAGAAAGAGAAAAAGAATGAGAGAGAAAGGGAGAGAGAGAGAGGGAAAGGTGAGAGGAACATCGATCAGTTGGACCCCAACCGGGGATCGAACCCGCAACCTGGGCATGCACCTTGACAGGGAATTGAATCTTTGAACCCTCAGTGCATAGCATGACGCTCTAACCAAATGACCCACATTGGCCAGTTTTAGGCTTTTTTTAATGAAGAGACTGGACTGAGTTTGTAATGTAAAACCTCTTTTAGACATGTTTCTTTCACTTTCATATAAACTCTGTTTGAGAAAGAATGAATGATGATTGTCCTCCTGCCATTGCACTGTCATTGCTTTCATGGCCCATGCTCCCTCCAGTCTTCACACCTCAGGCCACACCTTCAGAAATGTGCAAAGTGCATAATATTTCAGCCTGAGTAATGTTTCAGCAGGCAAAGTAAATCATTTAATCCAATCATTTTCCAAGGAAACAGAGCTTTTCATTGCTTGCAAGATAAAGTTCAACTATGTTGTCAAAGCATACAGAGCACTTCAAGACGTGGCTTCTGTTTCCCCCTCTAGGCTTGCTTTTAGCTGCTGCCGGATGCGCCTTTGCTCACTCTGAGGGCACTACTTTCAGTTGGAATGTACATGCTGTCCTCTCCATCTGACGTGAACTCCCCAACCCCTTGCCTGCCTGGCATGGCCTTACTCATTCTTTCTTTCTTTTAATGTATCTTTATTGTTGATATCTCCCACCTCCCCCACTGACCCTTCCATCCTGTCTGCTCCACACCCTCCTCCCTTCCCCCCCAGGCCTTCATCTCACTATTATCTGTGACCATGGGTTATGCATATATGCTTGTAAGTTCTTTGATTAATCCCTTCCCACCTCTCCTATCCCCCTTCCTTCTGAGATTTGTTAGTCTTTCCCATGCTTCTATATCTCTGGATCTATTTGGTTCATTAGTTTATTTTATTCATTAGATTCCACATGTAAGTGAAATCATGTGACAGTGGAATATTTTGCAGCTATAAAAAAAAGAAGGCTCTCTTACCCTTTGAGACAGAATGGAGGGACCTGGAGAGTATTATGCCAAGTGAAATAAGCCAGTCAGAAAGCCTTACTCATTCTTTCAGACTCAGCTGAAAGTTCTAAGTGCTGCTCTCCCTCCAACCTTCGTTAACTGCCCAATCCCTATTCTCTTAGAATATTTTCCATCTTTCCTTAAAGCTTTTGTCATCTATATTGAAGCTCTTTGTTAATTTTTTCATTTCCTCACTTAGATTGTGAGCTTATTAAGGATAGGACATTTGTTAGTCATCTAACCCAGATTTTTGTGCAGTAGCCCATAAGCTGGTCCAATAAACATTTTCTGAATGAACAGAACTGTTACTTTGGCTTACATATTGATAAGCAAACTACTTATAGGTGAATTTACTTATTTGTAAGTTGAAAATCTATTTGTGGTATATATAGTAATTCTCAACTGTCCAGGATATCAATGTGTTAAATACTCCTTCCCTCCCTGACTATTTGATATTTTTTAAAGGGTGGCAATTGTAATTTTGTTCGATAACTAACTGTGAGCTCTAGACTGTAAGCTACGTGGGGAGGTACCTACTTCACCATCATAGAGGACACGCAGTAACCACTCCATAACTATTTGCTAGATGAGTCAATAGCTGAATGAATGAAATTTTGAGAAAAGGCACTAACCATATGGCATGTCACATACACACACGTGAGAATTTACTGCATTTATATGTATGCACATCTGCCTTGTTTTATTCACACCCTTTTGTTGATGTGCCCATTTAACTGGCTGCTTTTCTTGATGACCTGTGCCATCTTCCTACTGTTGCATGACTCAGGGCCCATTGGAACCGTGCCATCTCCTGCTCATCTCTTTGACAGGCGATGTCTTGAAAATGTCAATTACAAGCCAGGAAGCAAATACCTTGGGGTTAGTGAGCAAGATAATACCTTTGCTCTCCAACAGGGCAACAGGCAGTCTCATTTATCGCCAAACCTCAAATCTAAATCAGCCAACGTCCTGTTGTTCTGGGGGATAAATAAATCGTATCTGCATGACCAAGCTGATTCACATAAACCTGATGTTATAAAGAGCCTGCTGCCCAAACCTGAGGAGGTCATTTTGAGAGAAGCACGGAGTATTGACAGGGGGAAATCATTCCCGTTCTCTGTGTTGAATCTCTGGAATGTATCTCACTTCTTGGTATCCTGGAGAGAATTTGCGTGTGTTTTTACCACAGCCTATTATGAGGAACAAAAAAAATTCCATCTACTACTTAGTTTCTCTCTTGAATTGCTTAGTTCTATTAAAAAGCTTTATAAAGGAATAAAAAACTGAGGTAGTAATTAATGGAAGGGAGGAAGTAAAATGGTGTGGCAAGGAAAAAGAACTATCCTTAGCTGTATATCGGAATGAGGAGAGACAGAGGAAGGCTTTGAAAAGAAAAAGAAAAAAACCCAAACAACAAAACCTAAAATGGCAACACAAGTCCTGCTAGTTGGTTCATTAAAAAAGGTATTAGACATTCTCAATGACCTGCTCCCAGGCTCAGGATTTCTATCAAAGCCCTGCTGTGTGAAAGCTAAAATCTTAATGGAAAACAGAATGGATTGAACCAGTATCGTATCTATTACAGCCATTGTCAATGCTGACTGCTATCAAACGCATTCTTTTTATGATCCTGGAAGGGCTCTGGAGGCCTTGCAGTCCTGAACATCATTTAGCTTTAGCTGCAGGGCTAGCTGGAGACAGCAGTGCCCAGCAGTCACGGAGCGGGCAGGGTCTGGGTGCCTGATTGGCAGAGGCCGTTGTTCCTGTGCCAAAGTGCTGTACCTATGTGGCCGGTGGTGCTGAATGAGGCTGACTCCTGTGTCAGAACAATGGTGAGCAGTCACCGGAGCAAGTGAACAGTGTCCAGCACACAGGATGGAGCTGAAGAGTGGATGGAAGGACAGGGAGAGTGGAGGAAGGTGAGGGATCTGAGATAGATGTAGTTTTTCTTACTCCATATGCAAGCCCACTGAAGTTTCCTTGGTTCTAAAATCCAGGAGAAGCTGATGTATTAGGATTCTCCAGAGAATCAGACCAATAGGAGGCGCATATATGAGGAGGTCTGTTATAGGAATTGGCTCCCGCGGTTATGGAGGCCTAGAAGTCCCGTGATCTGCTGTTCCCAAGCTGGAGGCCGGGAGAGCCAGGGGTGTAATGTAGCCCAAGACGGAAGCCTGAGAATCGGCTGATGATAGCAGTCCTGATCTGAGCCTGAAATCCAGAGAGACAGAGCTCTGGTGTGATGTCCAAGAGCAGGAGATGGTGTCTCAGCTCAGGCAGAGGGAGGCAGTTCATCCTTGCTCTGCTTTTTGCTCTTTTCAAGCCTCAACTGATTGTATACTGTCCACCTACATTGAGGAGGTCCATTTGCTTTACTCAGTTCAGCACTTCAAATATTAACCTCTTCCAGGCACAGCCTCACAGACACATCCAGCAATAATGTTTTACTAACTCTCTGGGCATCCTAGCTCAGTTAAGTTGACACATAAAAATAACCACCATTCTTAAGCACCCATGAAAACTTATACATGCATGTAATTCCAGAGCACCTACCTAGTTGCTCTCCACCAGGGAAAGGCAGGCTCTGGCAGCATACAGGAACAGCGAGAGAGGTGCAGGCTGTTTGTAAGGATTGTGAGAAAAGGACACATTTACAGCAGATGAATGATTGTTGTTTGGGCCTGCATGAATGGAGGAATCTCCAGCCACTTAACAAGAGAGGGGTATATTTTACTTTGTTGTTGTTTTCCTACCATGGGAGGGGACCACAAACATACTTTGGATAAGAACCAAAGGCAGTGAGATGGGGAAGGCTGAGAGTGGGCCGGGGTGTTGGTTGGACTAGCTGTGGATTGATTAGAGGAAAGATGTGAGACTGGGAGGCAGAAGTCCTGGGTTCTAGTTCTGAATCAGCCATGAATGACTTTATTGTCACCAGAATTGAATCCAGACCATGTCACTGGATGTGGGGATGTTAGATTGGTAGAGAACAATGAGGTTGCTTCCCAAACATGGGTTTGACATGCAGTCTTCCATAATCTGAAGCAAAATTGGCACAAAGAAGAAAATGAATATGGTTAGCTTGTCGTGAAACTAAGTGTACTCAATTTAATGAATTCTCCTCTATCCTAAGATTGGGTATGTCCCAATTCTTGATGTAAAATTCATTTCTTTTATGAAGTAGTGGTGAAAGTAGACGGCGGTGAGGTTGTTTTTATTTTTTAATGACCTTATTTGGCAAAATACAAAGTTGGTAGCATTGTTTTAATCCTTTAAATTCTTTTTAAATTTTAATGGTACACAAAATCCATAATGCTCAGCCAGATAACCTTTTTTTTTTTTTTCAATTCTCAACCAAGGATATTTTTTCATTGATTTTCAGAGAGCGTAGAAAGATAGGGGAAGATAGAGAGATATAGCAATGTGAGAGAAACACGTCGATTGGCTGCCTCCTGCACGAGCCCGGACCAGAGTCTGGGCGGGGGAGGAGCCTGCAACTGAGGTGCGTGTCCTTGATAGAAATCGAACCTGGGACCCTTTGGTCTGTGGGCCGACACTCTGTCCACTGAGCCAAACCAGCTAGGGCCAAATAACCTTTAAAGTTCCTTTCACTTCTAGCAGGTGGAGATTCTAACCTTTTTTGCCTTTGCCACTGGGAAGTGAGAAACTCAAATGTCAGTTTCTGGTTGCATTCTGAAGCAAGCTGTGTTTTTGCCTGGAAAAATCATAGTGCCATATATAAGTATTAGGGATGCTTCAACTTTTTCTTCAACTGAAACAAAACCTGAAGCATTACTTTAAATCTTAATTTAACCAGAGATTGGAATGGAAATACTGCAGCAATGCTCTGTCAGACACTGCTAGCAGGAATGTAAATTGGCCTAGTGGAGGTGTTAGTAAACCTCTTCTGTAAAGGAGCAGATAGTAAATATTTTAAGCCTATGGTCACACAAGGTCTCTGTCACATATTATTTCCTCTTCACTCCTTTTGAAAAAAAAACAACTCTTTGAAAATGCAAAAGCACTATAGCTCAGGCTGGATTTGGCCTATGGATCATGATTTGCCAACCCCTGACCTCTTGACTGTGGCTTGGCTTTATTTGTCCAAGTCAGAAATGCACGGTTATCTTCAGGCCCAGCAATTCCACTTGCAGGAATGTATCCTTCAGATATGCGTGTATCTTTTCAAAATGGCCTGTGTACAGTTACTCATTTGCATTGTTTACAATGCCAAAATAGTGGCAGGAATATAAATATTTATTAATAGGTACTGGTTAATTAATAGAACATCCGCAGAGCAGACTTTTAAAAGAATGAGGCAGCTCTTTGTAGAATAACTAGTGAACTGGTGCATGAAATTCATGCACATTAAAAGGGGATTAATTAGAGGAAATAAATTAATATTGCTACTTGCCCTTTCTCTATAATAGAAGTGTCAGACATGAAATAAAATTAGTAAAATGTATAAAGAAAAAACTTCCTTCTGTCAGAGTCTGGGATTCACCATGGGACCTAGAGTAAAGTCCCCACCCACCCACATGCTGCTCAAAATTGTGTGAGACCCAGACCTGGCCATCCCCCCCACATTGGGCTAGATCCAGACCCGGCCAGTCCGTCCAACCCTTGTCAAGCCCTGCCAGGAAGGGGGTGTAGCCTCAGGTCTAGTGCCAGGATGGGGTGTGTGTTTGTATGTGTGGCCTGAGGTCCCCCAGCCCAGACCAGGGTGGGGGGCATGCCTTGAGGCCCTCTGTCAAGCCCCGCCAGGTGGGGGACATGGCCTGATGTCCCCCAGCCTGGCACTGGGGCAAGGGAAGCAGCCTGAGGTCCCCTCACCTAGCACCAGGATAGGAAGCACACCTTGAGGTCCCCTGGTAAGCCCCATGGGTGGGGGGCACAGCCTAAGGTCCCCTGTCAAGCCCTGTGAAGTGGGGGTGTTGCCTGAGGTTCTCTATTAAGCCCTTATGGGGTTGGGGGAGGGCATAGCCTCAGGTCTCTGCTGATTGCTCGTTAAGGCTCCTTATGAGAACTTGGCCTCAGCTGTGGGTGCAGCCATCTTTGTGATGCAGTGATGGTCAATTAGCATATTCCCTCTTTATTAGGTAGGATACCTGAGCTATTTCATTAAGAGAGAAAAGCAAAGTGTAATATAGTGCATTTAATATCATATAATTCATTAGCTTAAAAACAAATAGTGTATGTGTGTGTACATATGTGTGCACACATGGGTACACAAGTGCTTGCACTTCCTACAGTTATAGAATACTGGTAACTATGATTGTTAATGAGGAGGGGAATGGAATGTCTTAGGAATAGGGACACTTACTTTTTTGCTTTATATTCTTTTGTAACTTCTAAGTTTGGTGCCATGTGCATCTATCATCTATTCAAAAAATAAATTCATTTTTTAAAAGAACTAAAATGGGGAAAATAAGGGTACTTCTCAATGTGGGCAAATTCAAAGATGTTATGACTTTAAATAGATTTGAATCTCCCTTCAATCACTTCCCTGAAAAATGTACACATTTGGATCCCATCACACAAAGGTACTGACAGAATAATCATTCTTTGACATTCTTTGATCATCAGAGGTAGTAAAATACCCATCTCAAGAGGCTGGCTTTAAGGTTATGCTGTTGGAAGTATTCCCTCTGATTTTTAAAATTATAAGCAGTCAGTACAGGTTGATCTGAAGAATGAATATACAGGAAGAGTTCAGCTTGGTGACAAAATAAAGCCACAGCCATGGAATGTTGATGCTGAAGGTTCATCGAGCCTCGTCCACCCCCTTGATTTTCTCAGTGTCATGAGACATGTAGATCAGGCAGCTAGTGATGGCAGAGCCTCTGACTCAGGCTTGCCTGCCTTTATCCACACTACTGGCCTGCAGAAGGCTGCGCCTCTCCCGGTGCTACTCTGTGCAGTCCCACCTTTATTTTTCTCACTAGAAGGCAGAGATGTGGAACATGATTCCCCACCAGTTGGTCTCCCCTGAGTCATACCCAGCCTGGTCTCTGTGGTCTGATGTGGAGTTTCTCTTCTCTCTCATTGCTGCCCTACCCCCTGGGGTGTCTTTAAATAGCTCACTTCACAGTTCTTGCTCCTTGTCCCCATCAGAAGGCCCAGCTACTTCCTTGGGTCCTTCCCCTAGACAGCTAAAATACTGGAGCAAAAAATAGCACTGTCTCATCTCACCCTGGCTGCTGTGGTTCAGTGGGTTGGAACATTGTCCCATTTATGAGAGGTCGCCAACCTTTCAGACCTCACGGACCTCCAGTGGTCTGCAGACCACCAGTTGGCGACTGCTGCATACCGTGAAGTTGCAGGTTCAATTACCAGTCAGGGCACATACCTAGGTTGCAGGTTCCATCCTTGATCGGAGTGCATACAGGAGACAACTGATCAGTGTTTCTCCCTCACCTCTCTCTCTTGTCTCTTGTCTGTCTCTTTCTCTCTTGTATGTCTCTGTTTTGCTCTCACTTTCACTCTCTCACTTTTCCTCTCTCTAAAGTCAATAAACATATCCTCGGGTGAAGATTTAAAAAGCAAAACAGTACTGTTTCTTCTAGAGAGTAGACAGAAAGGGTGAATTGTGGCCAAACATTGTGGTAGGGAGAAGATTTGAAGGTAAAGGACAGAAGCTTACTGAGGTTTAGACTTAGTGAACTAGAGACAGAAGAGGTATAGTATGATAGATTGCAAAGATGGCCAGTTTTTTACCTCTCCCTATGCCTGTGCTGTTTTCAGTTCTTTTCACTAAAGACGTAGATTCTGTGTCCTCACTCCTTGAATCTGGCCTGGTCTTATGACCTTGGCTTTAACCAATAGAGTGCTGTATTGATGAATGGTGTGTTGGTTCCAAGACTAGGTCTGTTTTACTTGTTCTTTTGCACTCCGCCATTGCCAGGAGAATACTTTTGGAGCAGAGCCAAATGACCCTAGTTTTCCCAGCCAAAGACTTCCTAAATCAGTAAATAGCCAGCTGACCCCAGGGTGATAATTACACCAGGATAAGTCATCCCAGCCAAGATCAGCAGAGCCATCTAAGTGACCATCACACTTAACAGAAAGAGCTCTAAGCACTTACTGTTGTATGCCAGTGACGTTTTTAGATTGCATTTTCTGCAGATTTATTGTGAAAATATCTATATTTATAAAAGCTCAGCGACCCCACCAGAACAACTGGTTGCTATGATGTGCAATGACCACCAGGGGGCAGATGCTCAATGCAGGAGCTGCCCCCCTGGTGGTCAGTGTGCTCCCACAGGGGGAACGCTGCTCAGCCAGAAGCCCTGAGCCAGGGTCATGGCTGGCGAGTGCAGCCATGGTGGCAGGAGCCTCTCCCGCCTCTGTGGCAGTGCTAAGGATGTCTGACCGACAGCTTAGGCCTAAGCTGGCAGTCAGACATTCCCTGAGGGCTCCTGGACTGCGAGAGGGTGCAGTCTGTGTTGAGAGACCCCACCCCAAGTGCATGAATGTCAAGCACTGGGCCTCTAGTAGCTACATAATATGTCAGCAGTAAGCTGTTAGCTATAATGGGAGAAAATCCTCCCTCGCAAAAAGTGTAAAACTCATAGAAAAGCTTTTACAACACATAGTTGGACTTATATAAACAAAAAAATTTACTAGGAGACATATAAAAAATTTGAACAGAAGAAAACGATATCAGGTTTCTTTTTTCCCATTTTTATTTTTTTTGTAATCTTTATTGTTGAAAGTATCACACATGTCCCTTCCTCCCCGCCTCCCCATTGACCCCTTCTAACCCTGCCTTCTCCTCCCAGGCCTTCACCACTCTATTGTCTGTGTCCATGGGTTATGGAAACATGCATCCTAGTTATTTGGTTGATCTCTTTCCAGCCATCCACCCTGCCTTCCTACATCAGATTTCTCATTATTAGCATACTGAATATTTTACATTTTGTCATTACCCCCCTCTCCCCAGTTATTTTCTAGATTTTATATAAGCCCATGGAGTGCTAAAAGAGTAGGATCATCGTGACAGCCTTTCTGGGAGCTCATTTGGTAATGTGCAAAGAAAGCTTTGAAAGAATCTGTTCTTTTGGCCTCAAGAAACAGACAGCCTGGCTAAATAATAAATCTAAACCTCTCAAACAATAAGAGGTCTAGATTTATTATCTCACTGTTTTGAGGTGTAGTGTTTCCAGGGAATTCAGTGGCTCACCACCACCACAAAGCACGTGGTTCTTTCTTTCTCCTGTCCTCACTGTTTTGGCTCTTCCCCTTAGGTCTTGCTCCTCACAGCCACAAGAAGGCTGTTGCATTAGTTCCAGGCAGCAGATCCGCACACACTGATGCCTCTAGTAGAGAAAGGGGACTTCCTGCACATGTATCTTTTTATAAGGAAACCTTTTCAAAACTCCCTAAAAGACTTCTCAAGTCTCACAGGCCAGAATGGCATTCAATGGCCTCTGTAAAACCAGGCGAGAGCTGGATTTAACCCATAGCTTAGACCAAGCAAGAGTCTCCTCTCTTTCTTTTGCTGGAGAGGACCCTACTCTGAGCACCTGATAAAGTATAGGATGAAAACTGAACAAAACAGGTGTCTGCCAGCAAGGTAGGGGTGTGTGCATGTGTGTGTGTGTGTGTGTGTGTGTGTGTGTGTGTGTGTGTATTTGTAGGTGGACTGGCTTCAAGTAGGTGACCAGTAGTCCATTCCATGCTCTTTGAATTAGGAATTTCAGTTCCAGAAGTTCATTCTAAAGAGATAAAGTGGACAAAGCTTTCTGTGCTCAAATAAATAATATCATTTACAATAATTAAAAATTAGGTACATGCTCATAGAATTACAACATATATGGCACAGGCTTAAATTATTGTACATTATGATAAACTAGAGGCCCAGGGCACGAAATTTGTGCACGGAGGGGAAGGGTGTGTCACCCAGGCCAGCCTGCATCCTCTCCAGTCTGGGACCCCTTGAGGGATGTCTGACTGCCAGTTTAGGTCCAGTCTCAGTAGGATCCCAGTAGGATTGGGCCTGAACAGGCAGTTGGACATCCCTTTCACAATCCAAGACTGCTGGCTCCCAACAGCTCATCTGCCTTCCTTCCTGACTGCCCCCTAACCACTCACCTGCCAGCCTGTTTGCCCCCTAACTGTCCTCCCCTGCAGGCCTGGTCACCCCTAACTGCCCTCCCCTGTAGTCCTGATCCTCCCCAACTGCTCTCCCTTGCAGGCCTGGGTCTCCCCCAACTGCCTTTCCCAGTAGGCCTGGTTGCCCCCAACTTCCCTCCTCTGCTGGCCTGGTCACCCCTAACTGCCCTTCCCTGCAGGCTTGATCACCCACAACTGCCTTCCCTTGCAGGACTGGTCCCCCACAACTGCCCTCCCCTGTGGGCCTGATCACTCACTCCCAACTGCCCTCCCTTGCAGGACTGTTTCCTCCCAACTGACCTCCCCTGCTGGCCATCTTATGGTGGCTATCTTATATCCACATGGGGGCAGTCATCTTTGACCAGATGGGGCAGTCAACTTGTGTGTTGGAATGATGATCAATTTGCATATTACTCTTTTATTAGATAGGATAGAGGCCTGCTGCATGTGTGGTGGCCAGTTGGTTTGCCCTGAAGGGTGTCCCAGGTCAGGGTGAGGGTTCCCTTGGAGCATGGGGTGACCTGGGCGAGAGGCCCGTGGTGGTTTGCAGGCCAGCCATACCCCCCGGTGACCCAAGTGGAGGCCCTGGTATCTGGGATTTATTTATCCTCTATAATTGAAACTTTGTAGCCTTGAGCAGAGCCAACCTCCTGCTTGCTCTGTGGCTGCAGCCATTTTTGTTGGAATTCATTTATCTTCTATAATTGAAACTTTGTAGCCTTGAGCCAAGGCAGGCCAGGGCTGCAGAAGCTTGCCTTCCTCTATTGCCAGGGGCAACTCAAGCCTCCTGCTCTCTCCAGCTCCATGGCTGCAACCATTTTTGTTGGGATTTATTTATCTTCTATAATTGAAACTTTGTAGCCTTGAGTGGTGGCCTGGGTGTTGTGCGGAAAGCTTGGCTTCCTCCATTGCTGAGGAAATCAAAGCCTCCTACTCTCTCTGTGGCCACAGCCATCTTGTTTGGGTTAATTTGCATACTCACACCTGATTGGCCGGTGGGCGTGGCTACGGGTATAGTGGAGTGATGGTCAATTTTCATTTTACTCTTTTATTAGATAGGATGGTATTATGAAACCATGAAAATCATGTTTTCATGGCATAAAAAACTACAGAGTGAAGGGGAAAAAAGACATGGAATTATAACTACACTGATCCCGTTTTCATTCATTAATATACACTGAAGATTAGGTAGAAATACACCAGAGTATTGACTTTCTTCTGGTGATAAATTACGGATAATTTTCTCCTTTTCTGTATTTGCTGACCTTTCTCTAATAAGTATTTAATACTTTTAGGATCAAAAAAATTAACAATAAAATCATACATTCCCATTATATCAGTTGAATTTTAGTGTGTGGCAAACTGCCAAAATTTAGTTACTTTACTTAGGTCGTGATCCTACAGGCCAACAATTTGGACTGGGTTCAGGTTAGCAGTTCTGTTCTTGGCTGGGGTTGCTCACATGTCTACGTCAGCCACTGGCTTGGCTGGGGGCCTTCTTGGAGTCCTCATCTTTAAACAGGCGAGCTCTGGCTGTTCTCTTGTCTATAGAGCAGGAATCCAAAAGAGTGAGCAGAATAAGAAGACATGATGACTAAATGAACAGCCAGAGCAGAGCCTCTTGGGCCTACGTTCAGAATGACACACTGTCGCTTCTGCCATTCTGTTTCCCAAAGCAAGTTACGCGGCCAGCCCAGCTGCAAGGGTTAGGGAAATAACCGTCTTCATCTCTATCCTCTTGATGGAAGAAGGCACGTAATCATGTCGAATAAAGGATGTAATCTGTCACTACATCATAAAAATAAAGAAAAATCAAAAGAAGCCTTACCCAAAGATGACTAAAACAAACTGTGAAGTAAAAAGCATATATTTAGGTGATGAGAACTTAGAAATGTTTTCCTTCAAGGTCATTGGGACTATGTTTATCTTTTATTCTCACTCGTTGCTGATTGAGAATTCATCACAGCTTATCTCTTGAGGTAGCAGTAAGCAGTTAAATCAAGCTGTTTTTGAAGGAAATAGGGCAAACAAAGTCCTCTCTCTTAAGTGACTTAATATTGATGCACACTCAGAATTTGTTCTTTAGGTGTGTCGGTAACTCATCTTGTGTGGGTTTTAGCAAAGGGCTGAGCGATGGAACCACAACCAGAAGCAACAGCCTGGAACTTCACCATGCTCAGAGCCTTATCACTGTCTTCATCTTGTTCCCCACAGGAATGGAACTTAGAAAAGGTCCTTGGTGTGCACACTCACCTTAATTATTAAAACGATACTTGCCATTTCTTCCTGATGTGTAATCATAATTGCTATGGCATTAGTAAATAGGTGATAACTGAGACATCTTGTGATGCTTCTCAAACTGGGAATGACAGAGCACACTCAGGGGTTTTGTGGGACCTGAAGCCTTTGCACAGGCATTATGTGTCTTCCTGGAGCATCAATTTCTTGTTTTAATTTTTTATTTTGAATCATAGATTTATAGAAGAATTGTAAGTATATTAAGGAGTGTTGATATATATCCTCCTCTTGCCTTTCCTTAATATTAACATTTTACATAACCATGGTTCATTTATGAAAACTGAAATTTATCAAAACTATGAAATAGATGCAATACTGTTCATTTTAGTTATTAACTAAGAGCATTATTCATATTTCCCCAGTTTTTGTACTAATGTTCTTTTCTGATCCAGGATTCATTCATTTAGTCATCATGTCTCCTTATTCTCTTACAATGTATGGCTGTTTTATCTTCCTTGTCTTATATGACCTTGACACTTTTGAAAAGTAGTGGTAAGGAACTTTGTAGAATGTCCTATGATTTGTGTTTGCCTGGTGTCATGTTATGATTAGATTGAAGTTATGTGTTTGGGGGATGAGTACAATAGAGGCAATATGCCCTTGTCATCACATCAGGGAATATGTGATGTCAACATGACTTTCCCCTGGTGATGGTGACCTTGATCATTTGATTATAAAGTTGTATCTTCCTGGTTTCACTCTGGTAAAGTTATTGTGTTTTCCTTTCCATAACCCATTCATTAGAAGAGAATCACTGCATCCATACTACACTCAAGGGGAGGGAAGAATATCAAAGAATTTGTAGGCATATTTTAAAACCACCACAGTAATTAATACATTTATTCATATTATTTTGGGGAAGACACTTGAAGACTATGTAGATATGCATAGGTTCACTCATAAATCCTAAGAGTCCACCACCGCAGGGTGAGCTTTTGGATTGAGACATTTCCTGTTCTAATTGATTCTTAAGAAGTAAGAGTCACCCCGACCATTACCTGAAGTTGATTTAGCCTCCTGAATTATTTTATATGCTGAGCTCTGCTAAAAAGGAGCCTGGGGATTGGATTGGATTGGATTGGATTGGATTGGATTGGATTGGAGCATTCACAGTGAACAGTGGAGAGTGCAGTCCAGTTCACAGGCACTGATGAGGGCCAGGAGAAGGGGCAACCAGTGGATAACTTATCTTCATGTCCTGGCTGTGGCACTACAAAGGTGTGTAATCTTGGGCAGGGTCCTATAACAGATGGTTTTAGGATAACATGTTATCTCATCTGACTTTGATAGGTACAGAGTGCCTTCTTTTCTGCCTCTTTTTTTTTTTTTCGTTTATGAAATAGGGGACCAGTGGGTGATCTGGAAGAACCTAACATGCTAAGATCCTAGGTCGCTGTTCAAGAAGGGCAACTGGTGGGAAAGACACAGAGGTGCTGGGCTAGAGGGAATGAACGGTGCTCATGCAGCTGGTCGCAGGGTAAGGGGCATGTCACAGGAGGGTGGACCTTGAGCTCTGATGGCCCAGTGATCTCTGTTGCTCTCTGTTCTGCATATTCTGTTCTTTTGTTCTGTCTGTTCTGCTCTACTATCTTCTGTTGTATGTCTGCTCTTGCAAACGAGCTATAAGAAATATCTGCAAAAGCTAAGCTGAGAACTCAAGCTGGAAGAGGTGGGGACTGAAGACAAGCTTGGAAGATTTTCAGACCAGGATGCCCTGCTGAACTCAGTCTTCTTAGACCCTGTGGGGTGTTCTTTCTGAGTTCTGGTTTATGGCTGTCAGCGGCCCAGAGTCAGCAGATCTATTTCTCCCATCTGGATGCTGAAAAGGAGGAAATTCTTGGTCCTCTCTGAGATCAGACAGCCTTGACGCCAGTAGGGCCCACAGTTCCTTTTTTCAGCCACATTGACCTTTTGCGTTTCAGTTTCAGTGACATCATCTCTCAGCCAGGGCAAGAAAGTGGGCTGCTGATTAGCTTTCTCGAGGATTCTCTTTTTTCCTTTTTTCTAGGCCTTCACAATCTTTCATTGAAACCAAATCAGGGACTATTGAAGTCATCACTCCCATTTTCTTTTCTTTTTAAAACTTCATTTCTATTTCACAGAATCTTGCCCCTCCCTGACCCAGTACTTCCAGGCACCATCTTTCACATTTGCTTAGTAGTTTGAGGTTCCCCTGTCTTTGTCATTTGGTCTCCCCTCCCAAACACAGTCCCAAGCACAGGCCTACCTTCTTAGGGCTTCACGGCTCCCCTCGTTCCCTGTCCCTCTCATAGCTGCTTCAGCCATTTGAGACCTGGGCTGGTAGCGAGTTTCTTTTTTTTTTCTTTTAATATATTTTATTGATTTTTTACAGAGAGGCAGGGAGAGGGATAGAAAGTCAGAAACATCAATGAGAAAGAAACATCGATCATCTGTCTCTTACACACCCCCCTACAGGGGATTTACCCACAACCAAGATACATGCCCTTGACTGGAATAGAATTTGGGACCTTTCAGTCTGCAGGCTGATGCGCTATCCACTGAGCCAAACTGGTTTCAGCACAAGTTTCTTTTTGTAAAGCAATCTTTAAAAGCAATTTTTAATCCTCACCCAAGAATATGTTTATTGATTTTTTAGGGAAAGAGGAAAGCAGAATGAGAGAGAATTGGTAAGAGAGAAAGAGAAAGAAAGAGAGAGACAGGAAGAAAGAGAGAGAGAGAGAAACTGTAATGTGAGAAACATTGATCTATTGCCTCCCATATTCACCCGCAATTGGGGATTGAACTCACAACCTAGGAATGTTTCCTGAACTGGGAATCAAACCCACAACCTGGTGTACAGAACAGTGTTCCAACCAACTGAGCCACCAGCCAGGGCTACTGGTGAAACCAATCTTTAAAACCTACAATTATTTTGAATTCTAAAGTAATACACATCTGCTGCATAAGACTTGGAAATAGAGAAGAAAAAGTCAACCATAATCCTGTTGTCAGAGAGTGGCTGTTAATGTTTCATTCATTTTCTTTCAGTTTATTTTTGAAGTAGATGTGTGTGTAGGTATGATTATTCGACACAATTAGAGTCATATTGTACTTAATGTTTTATAATTTGTTCCTGTTTTGGTTTTGATTTCCCACTAGCCACTGCTAACATGACTCGTGTGTCTTTAAGTTTTTTGAAGTTAAATGATGTTCTACTTATTTAATGACCACACACTCACTTTCTTTTTTCATATAATTCCCAAGGTTTTCACTCCCATTTCCCCTCTGCTTGAGAATGATGATGCTGATGAAGATGAGTTATACAGTACTTAAATCAGTCACTGTTTTAGAAACTGTATCAGTACATTTCATCCTCAGAGTAATCTCCAGAGTTGGTGCTTTTATTAGTCCCTTACGTGTGGATGACAAGCTGAGGCTAAGGAACATGCCTAAAATCACAGCTTTGGTAAGGGACAGAACTGGATTTGAACCTTATCATTGGCTCTGAATCTGTATCCCTTACTTTCGTGATAATTTCTTCATGAGCGCTTTCTTTCTGGGCCAGGAGCATGCTCTTTGGCGGGTTGTATTCTAAAGCAATAGAGTTTCCAGTTTCTGTGGATAAAGCTGGGTGTTAGTCTTGGCTCAGCCACGTCCATACTTTGTGACCTTCGGTAAGTCATTTCACCTCTCTGGGCCCCTGGGGGCCTTCTCAGCTTTCAAGTTCTATGAGTTTACAGTGGGAAGAACAGAGCAGAGGCAGCATTCAAGGACAGACCCAGGATGACAGGAATATTATTATCCGCTCGGATGTCAGGAGCAGTTACATTTGCCCAATAGACTTTCCCATGAGGAAGTTGCTTTCCTCCCCTTTTCCCTGAGTAGGAGGTGCCCAGGAAAAGTCCCCACAGAGACCATGAAGTTTCCATGGATGCTGAGTTACAACAGTGCTCATGACAGGTCAAGCCCATGGCACACTTCCTTAGACTGTGTTAAGGTCTTGGACGATTGTGTCTGACCAGCAAGTGAAGAGCCCTCGCTCCTACCCGGTGCAGTCACCAGGCCGCTAGCCATGGTGCCTGCTTTTCTCTGAGGTGTGTGGCTAGAAGGAAATGCTGGAAGCCTGGGGCTCTCTAGGGCACTGTGTGCTGGTGAGCTAGCGAACTTCTGATATGCTGAGGTGTGGTTCCAGCACCACTGGTATTTTCCCATAAGATGCTTATCTTATAGAATAGAGAATTCACTCCCCTGCAGTTTCCCTTCCTTTCTCCTGTAGACTTAAAAAACAAACAGAAAAAGTAAGGGTTTGTTGTGTGTGTGTGTTTTTTTTAACTGGGCTGAATTCCAGCTGTGTACCCAGTAAATAGCCAGCACTGTGCCATGCCCCTGCCTTTCCCCTGTGAGTGTTGGTGATTCTCTGGTGCAGGGCCTGGGCATCTTCAGTGTGCCAGCAACTCTGACAGATGGCTGTATTTCTTAATGTTATTTCCCTGTTTGCCAGGCATCTCAGAGGAGATGCTGACATTTTCTCCTTCATTCAGTTTTATAGAAACATGAAAAATATACCTATTTCAATTTTTTTCTCTTGTTGACTTGGAAAATACCTCACTTAGCCAGGTGACAGGGCAGCTTTCCAGTAAATAATTTAGGGACTTTATCTCAATGTCTAAGTTCTGAGATAATGAATGAGGGTGTCAAGGAGCCCTAGTTTTGTTTGGGCTGTGGAAGTCTGACTTAAATTGCGTAGAGCAGTAATGAAATGCAAGTGTCCTCTGAGAACACATATGCATCGGTCACATTGTCAGGCTTCCATAGGAAGCCAGCTGGATAGTGATGGTAAGGGTGATGTGTTGATAATAAAAATGACATTAGCCTTTGTTGAGTACTCCCAAATACTGGGCAGTGTGCACATTTAAACAGCTCTGTGGTGTGTATGAATTGGGTTTTACAGGGAAAAGTCAGGCTAAGTGACTTGCTCTAGGTGACCTGGTGTTGTAGCGTAATCTGAATCTCACAAAGGACACCTCAATCAAGAAGCCGAATTGTGGAGTCATTTATTCAAAGCTGGCTGCTTACGAGGGGCAACAGCATTCCAAATATCGCAGCCCCGAAATGCTCACCACATCTGGCTTATATAGGCAGAACATCACAACGGTATCGATTACATCTTTGGGTTTGGAATGAGGAACCTGGTTTGGACAAAGCGGTTACAGAAGTGAAATTGAGCAAGTTAGTTATCTATAAAGATTAAGTATAGTTTTGGGTCTGCGGATCACTGAATCAACAGAAACACATTATCTGGAGCCACTGAGGCAGGCAATTTAGAATAATTGTGCTGTCCTGGTCTTGGGACCACTGAGTTAACCGAAACACATTATCTGTAGCTACTGAGACAATTTAGGGTAATAGTGCTGAACTGGTTCCCAGCTACAGAAGAATGTGCTTCGATAACCAGTAAGATCACAATCAATGGGATATTCAAGCCACCAACCGTGGATATTCAATCGATTGGGACAGCAGACATAAGTTCAGAAAATCAAAATAACTTTTCTGTTGTTTTAGCAAACAAATAAGTGCAGAACCCAAAAGAGCAAGGTTAAAGTTAAAACTGCAGTTTCTACCTGAGATAATTGCTACCATACTTCACTAGAGCTGGGTTTTAGACACAGGTTGAGTCCACTGTCCCCATCTTTAACCTCGAGGCAGACTGCCTCCAAATCATGTTATAAGGGAACCTGGGCATTTTTAACTTCAGACCTTGAGATACCTGAAGAAATTGCTTTTGATAAGTAAAATAGAAGAAAAAGAAAATGTGTTCTTCTTCTCCATTCTGTTTCTTTGAACTGAATATGTCATGTAGAATTAATATAACTTAAAGATCTGCCCTCTGATCCAGGCCACTACTTCATGTGTCTTAGGGTATGCCATTCATAAAAAGGTTTTATTGAAGTATAATTTACATATTGTAAAATTCACTTATTGTCAATTCAATGAGTTTTTGTGATATTTCATTATATGGATATACCGTATTTTGTTAAACCACTCATCAGCTGATGGATATTTGAATAGTTTCATTTTTTGGCTACTTGACTAATGCTGCTCTAATCATTTGTGTGCACTTCTGTATGTGCACAAATATTTTCACTTCTCTTTGGTGGATGCCTGGGAATGAAATTGCTGGACCTAAGATAGATACATGTTTAACCTTTTAAGAAACTGTTTTCCCAAGTGGCTGTACCATTTTATCTTCCCACTCTTGGGATACTAGGAAGTTTGAGTTGTTCCACATGCTTGCCAACATTTGAAATTGTCTGTCTTTTTCATGATAGCCATTCAGGTGTGTATACAGTGGTTTTAATTTGCACCTTTCTAATGATGAATGATGTTGAGCATCTTTTCATGTGCTTATTAGTTATTCATATTTCTTTTTTTGGTGAAATGTTCATTCAACTTTTAGCCTATTTTTCATTTGCATTCTTTGTCCTATTATTATTAATATTATTGGGTTGTAAGAGTTCTTTATATATTGTGGATGCAAGACTTTTATCAGATATGATTTGTAACTATTTTATCCCAACACTGACTTATCTTTTCATTTTCTTAATGGTGATTTTTTAAAGCCAGAGGTTTTTAATTTTTATGAAGTTCATCAATTATTTTTCTTTTGTACATTATGCTTGGGCTGTGCCTTTTAGCCCGTCTCTTTGGTTTAGTCTTAGTTTAACTGCCCCAGTTTTCACTCTCACATCCTCCCTGGGTCTTGCGTTTACTGCTGTTTGAGTACAGAAGGCAAAACCTGGCCTCCAAGTTCACTTGCTAGTTGTCTGTGACAGGCACCCTACTGGCATTGTGCCTGCAGGTCTCTGTCACTCTGGTTACCAAGTCTGCAAATGCAGGTGAAGTTAACCTGCCTTGCTGCTGTTTACAACTGAGAGTCAAAAAAAGAAAAACAACTGCTGCTCCTTTTGGATGTGCTTTCTCTTTTATTAAAGTTAGTTCCATGCTTCTCTGCTTACGGGTAAACAGCAATAGTACTAAATATCCCTTACATTGCTTTCAGGTTTTATTCACCTTTATCACCCTATAAGTCCTTTTGCAGATAAGAAATAGAGGGCTTAAGTATAGCAGAAGGGTATTTAATAAAAATAAGTTGTTCATATTTGAGACACAATGTTATTTAATCATTTTCTCCCAAAATCTATCAATATCTTATCACATAAAGATGGGTTGGAAAATAGGTTATCACTGGGCTTTGACTACTAATTTGACGCATCTCAGCCAAGGTCAGCATCATAGAATTACAGGTTCGTGAAGTGGGCAGGAACCTCTCACCCACCACAGGAGTCCTTAGATTGCTCTCACTGGCAGATAACCCTCTGTGTGGTAGGCAGGCATGTCCAATGAAAGAGGACCTATAACTTCTCAAGCTCATGAAGTCGATTCTTGGATAAATATAAGTATTAGAAAGCTATTTCCTTTATGGAGCATAACATCTTCCTGTAATTTATACCCTTTAGTAATACCAAACAAGTCAAGGCGAGTCTTTATTGGCAATTCTTCAAGTATTTAAGAGTAACTGCCTTAAACCTTTACTTCTACAGGGCCAAACACCTTCTGTTCTAACACCTTTTTTGCATTTAATTTGGATTCCAGGCCTTTGGTCATTTGGTCACTTCTTGCTAGATGTACTTTAGATCATCCACATCTTTTGTGTCAATCATTTCCTTAGATATAGACAGATGTGGCAAAAGTTATTTAGCAACTGCTTTGCAGTGTTAGTACATGCAAAGCTTGTGGTCCGCAAAAACCCCATTTTTTTTTCCTACTGTAGATCTTGGCCAAGCCAGTTTTCTGTTAGTGTCTTTTTATATAACTGACACTTTTTATGTAATTGTGTTTAATAATGAATTTGGTGCTTTATAGTTTATAATGATAACACTTATATCTAGCATCTGTTGAGAATTTGCCATGTTTATCCTTTGGGGTTTTCTCCAGGATTTGCCTTTTGGGATCATTTTGAATCTTGTTTCTTTCTCTTTCTTGTTTTTTTTCCCCCCAAGAAACTTCTGTTTATTGAGAGAGAAGTTTTCATATCTAGTTCCTAACATTTGGGGTCCTCTCTAGCCAGATACTCTTTATTTTTGCCTTGTTCATAATGCTCATAGCTGTGTAGGAGGCAGATCCAAGGGAGGATGAAAGCTGCCGGCCTTTCTGCACATATGTCCCTGTCGTCTCCCATGACCCTCCTGGTCCTGGGCTCACGTAGCTCATTATGACACATTTCCACTCTTGTGGACAAAGTCAGGTTCTCCGCATCATGGCCCCATATGGCTATGTAATGATGATTATGACATACTTAGATACATTTAGGAGAAAAATGGCTAAGGAGGGATTGAAAACAAAATAGAGGAAGAAAAGAGATGGGCAATTTTTTTTTCATTTTAAAATCTGGGTGTAACCAACTCAGCCCTAATATTTCTTTCCCAGCCTGCTCTGTCCCACTGTCCCTCTTACTTTTGCAACATTACTGCCCCTTCCATGCTGTGGACTGAGGGTCTCTTAGCTGCCCCTCATCAGAAAGCGAGATGCTCTTCTTAAAAAATGGTGTAGTTCCTGTTTCCTGATGACATTTTCTTTCCTGAGTGAGAAATAGGCTGTTGAACCTGAGTTGACTCATAAAAGAGTAAATTCAAAATAGGAGAAAGTATTTACACATCATTATCTGACAAGTAACTTGTATCCAGAATATATATCAGGAATTATTACACAATAAAATCAACCCATTTAGAAATGGGGGAAAAATTTGGATAGTCGTTTCTCTGATGAAGATACACAGCTTGCCAATAAACATATGAAAAGGTGTTCAGCATTCCTAGTCCTAGAGAAACGCAAGTTAAGCCATAATAAGATACCGTTTCTTACCAATGAGAGTGGAAAAAAAAAGACAATAATAAGTATTGGTGAGGTTTTGGAAACATTTGGAACCTTACAGCCTGCTAGTGGGATTGTAAAATAGTGCAGCCACTTGGGAAGAGAGTTTTGCCCTTTCTCAAAATGCTAAACATAGAATTACCATGTGACCCTATGTTCTACTTCCAGACCCAAAAGAAATATACATTCAGACAAAAACATATACCAGTTGTCTTTTTATTGTTAAGTTGTAAGGCAGCTTTCAACCTAAAAATGTATTTGGACACAAGTCCCTTATCAGATATATGGTTTGCAAATATTTTCACCCATTTTGTCTTTTCACTTGGTTGATGGTGTCCTTGATGCACGGGTGTTGAATTTTTATGAAGTCTAATTTACCTGTTTTTTTCTTGTCACTTGTGCTTTTGGTTCTTATGTTTTTGAAGTGCTAAAAATATTAGCTAATCTTTTATTATGGGCTATTTGCTATAATATACTAGAGGAGCTCACTGTGAATAATGGAATAGTTAATGTACTTTGTCAGGGAAGAAATAAGCCCACACAATGCTGAGGTTCAGGGTACTGATGCTTTTCCTTATTTATCTTTGAGTAGAGGCCTGGTGCACGAATTTATGCAGATGGGGTCCAGACAGCCCTGCCTCCAATTGGGGAGGAGGGTTGATCAGGGATGAGGCTGGCCAGGGGAGGGGTCATGGGTGGTTGGCTGGCTGGCTTCACCCCCCTGGCCAAACTCCCAGTTGAGGGGACAATTTGCATATTAGCCTTTTATTATATAGGATTCCCATCCAGCCACCCAGCCACTCAGCATGGTGTTGTGAATATCATAGATGCTCAAAAAATGCTTGGTGACTGAATCTAGAAAGGAAAATTTGCTGAAGACCTAAACTGTATTTTATTCAGACTTTGAAGGATAAGTCTGAGTTCCAGTCATAGTTCCTCTTACCATATTGCCTTTCCTAAGCCACTAACCTCCTTTAACCTCCATTTCCACAGCAGTCAAAGAAAGCCAATAATGTTTATCTCAGGGATTATTGTAAAGATTACATATAAAACCCTTTGCACGTGTAGAGATTCCACAAATAACAGTTACTGTTTACACTAATTAGTTGATCTCTATGTCAGTTTCTCTATTTAATAAACGGTAATGGTACTTGTCTTTAGCCATATCAGTAGTATACATAAAGATTCATGAGCAGTAGGTTCAATTCTCTCAGCCTCCTTTGGGAAGTAAAATAGTCCATTTCCAGAGCCTCTGGAGAGCCTCCCATAGTCCCTGACAGCCTCTATTTTTGTAGAAATCATGTGAAGGAACTTGGAGCGTATATGCTGGTGTACTCACACAGTAGCCATAGACCACATATAGTTAATTTCATTAAAAGTAACTGAAATTAGAGGAGAAACCAAGGTGGCGGCATAGGTAAACACCTAAACTGCTGCCTTGCACAACAATTTCAAAACTACAACTAAGAGACAAAACAGACCATCCAGAACCACAGGAAAGCGGGATGAGTGGAAATTCTACAATTAAAAGCACACAGAGAATTGGAGGAGCTGCAAAAGACTGAGTTGCAGAAATTCGCATACAGAGAGGATGGATGACTGAGTGCCTGGCTGACTTTCTCTAGCTGGAAGGAGATAAAAACTCCCGACTGTGCTGAATCCCAGTTCTGACTGCACTGAACCCCAATTCCCGGCGAGACCCTGGGGATCCAGGCTCATATGGGGGGAATCTGGACTATCAGGCAGAAACTCAGGGGAGCTGTGAAAGGCAGAGGTTTGGAGGCGCATGCAAGTGCTCACAGAGAACTGACTGTTGAGTGTGCCACTGGCTTTCTCTAGCAGAAACAAGACAAAAGCCCCCAATTGCACTGAACCCCAGTTCCAACTGTGCTGAACTCCAGTTTCAGATGAGAATCTGGGATTCCAGATTCATTGGGGGAGAAACTGGACTGTCTGGCAGTGGGCGAAATTCGAAGGTGGCTCTCTCTCAGAGATGCTTGCAGCGATTAGCGAGGGACATGAGACACAGGGGCCTCTTAGGACAGGGCTGATGGGAAGCCAAGGCTGTCTGCTCATCCCTGAGACTCTGTCTCATCCAAGCTGAGCACAGAGGCTTTTGCAATTTTTTTAAGTCTTGTCCCATAAGGCTGTCTCCAGCACAGAAGCGCTCCCAGCATAGACACAGATGATCCTCATAGCCAATTGGCCTGGAGGTCAGTTCCTCCCAGTAATACCAACAACAATCAAGACTTAACCACAACAGGGCTGTACACACAGTCCACAAAGGGGTGCACCAAGAGTGTCCACCTCAGGTAACTGGGGAGACTGAGACACTGGGCCATATAGGACACCTAGCACACAAAGCTACCCTACCAACTCAGGGAAGCAGTGAAAATACAAAGACAGAGAAACAGATCACAAATGAAATAAATGGAGGAAAACAAATGATTGAATATAGAGTTCAAAACACAGTTATAAAGTTTTTCAAGAGGTTTCTAGAAAAGCCTGATAAATTTAACGAAACCCTCGAGGATAGGAAAAGGACCAAATAGAAATTAAACATACAGTGACTCAAATAAAAAATATTATACAGAGACCCAACATCAGACTATAGGATCCAAGAATCAAGTCAAAGATTTGAAATACAAAGAAGCAAAAAACACTCAACTAGAAAAGCAAAAAGAAAAAAATCCAAAAATTTGAAGAAGTATAAGAAGCCTCAGGGACAACTTCAAGTGTAGCAACATGAGATTTATGGGGGTGCCAGAAGAAGAGAGAGAGCAAGATACTGAAAACATATTTGAAGAAATAATGACTGAAAACTTCTCCTACCTGGTGAAAGAAATAGACTTACAAGTCCAGGAAGCACACAGAACCCCAAACGAAAGGAATCCAAAGAAGACCACACCAAGACACATCATAATTAAAATGCCAAGAGCAAAAGACAAAGAGAGAATCTTAAAAGCAGCATGAGAAAAACAGTTAATTACCTACAAGGGAGCACCCATACGATTGTCAGCTGATTTCTCAACAGAAACTATGCAGGCCAGAAGGGAGTGGCAAGAAATATTCAAAGTGATGAACAGCAAGAACCTACAACCAAGATTACTGTATCCAGCAAAGCTATCGTTCAGAATTGAAGGTCAGATAAAGAGCTTCACAGATACGAAAAAGCTGAAGGAGTTCATCACCACCAAACCAGTATTATATGAAATGCTGAAAGGTATCCTTCAAGAAGAGGAAAAATAAAAAGGTAAAGATAAAATTTATGAACAGCAAATACATATCTATCAACAAATGAATCTAAAAATCAAGTGAATTAAAAATCTGATGAACAGTATAAACTGGTGAATATAATAGAATTAGGGCATAGAAAGGGAGTGGACTGACAATTCTTGGAAGGGAGGTTGCAGAACGTGACTGGACAAAAATTGTGCACCTATGGATAAAGACGGTGGTGGGGAGGTAAGAGCAGAGGGTGGGGTGGGAACTGGGTGGAGGGAAGCTATGGGAGGAAAAAAGAGGAACAATTTTAATAATCTGAACAATAAAGATTTATTAATTTTTTAAAATGTACTTCTAAAAAAATAGTAACTGAAATTAACAATTCGGACTCAGTTGTACTAGCCACATTTTAGTTGTGCTGAATCCACAACTAAATAGGTTTCTTTCCTTGATGGGGCTCAGGATATTGGCTTTCCAGGAGAGAAGTAGAGCAGGTATTTACAAATTTACTTGATCTTATAACCCTTGTATGGCCCAGCATCTTGCAGACCAGAGACCAACAGTGCCCCTCACTGTCACCTACCCCCTAACTCATTTGGAAATTACTGGAGTGAAGCATAGTGTTCTGAGAAACAGGAAAACACCCACCCTGGAGAGCCACCAGAGCAATTTTGTAAATACTTCTGCTTTTGGTTTCTCAGTTTCTGTTTCTCAGTGATTATTTTTAACCTACACAGTAGTCATTCGAAATTCTCATAAACCCAGGGCCCTTATCAAATAAAAGTGTCCCCAGTCTTGCGGAATCACGAACACTTTCAGGCCTGAAGGGAAGGTAAAAATTCTTCTCTGATTTTATTTGAAAGGAACCTTTTGGTGAAGCTGCTAATTTACTTCTTTCATATATATGTTTAGGGTCTGCTAAATATATCTTTCTGCTTTAAGTACTATCACATTCTAAGAAGTAAATAATTTGAAGGCAATTCTTGTATGATGAGAATCCATTAATGGCATTTAGATGGAATTCAAAGCTCCGAGGGCAAATGCTGTTGTGGGGGGTAGATTATAAGTACATCTTGCTTCTGTTAATACTCTTCCGGGCAGGTTAACTAAATGAACTTCTGTTTAAGTTGGTCTAATAGTGTTAGGCAGGTCAGTGCCTGCTGATAACTTCAATAATAGCTACCCTCTTTTCCAGGCTACTCCTAGGACCCTGCATGTGTTAACTCATTTAATCCTCATAAAAATGCAACACGGTAGCTGTTATTTTCCTCTCTTTCTAAATGAGAAAATCTTATACTGCTGAAGGCTAGAATTAATTATTGGGTCTGTGTTCGTACCAATGAATATCAAAGCACATTTTGCAGTATATTATTTTCTTTACTTTTGAGATAGTGGTAATTTTCATAAAACTACAGGGAGTATGTAGTACATCATTGATTTTCCAATTAATTTGTTGTCCTGAAGATATTTATCACATATGTTTTAACTCCTAACAGGAATGTATAGGTGTCAATAGTATTTATTTATCTTTTCAAGAGCTTTTTTCTTAAGGCCAGTTTCTGAATTTGATGCTAGGAATGCAAAGACGACCCCAGTTCCTGTTCACATGGATATAGGGTCCAATGGGAAGAGTCGTGATCCTCCAAACAGTTGCCATTTTCTTAAGCCTTGACAGGGAAGAAGTTTCTAGCATTTTATTTTTAAAAACGTAAGAGAAAAAGTCTGTAGGCTGTAGTGGAACAGGAAGCTGGAGAGAAGCCACAGGTCTGGAATGATCCGTGCCCCCAACACCCACAGCTTTATTGAGATATTGTTGCTATATATAACATTTGTAAGTTTGATCTGTACATGATTTGATACATGTATACAGTATATTGGGGAATGGTTACCACAGTAAAGTTAGTTAACATTGCTATCCCCTCACATAATTACTGTGTGTGTGTGTGTGTGTGTGTGTGTGTGTGTGGTGATAACATGTAATAAAATACAGTATTGTTAGTTATAGTCACGATGCTGTACCTTAGATCCTCAGAATTCACTCATGGCTGGAGGTCAGTATCCTCTGAATAACAACTCTCCATGTCCCCACCTGCCAATCTCTGACAAGCACCACTGTACTCTCTATTCCTATGAGTATGTGTGTGTTTTTCTTAGATTCCACACATAAGTGAGTATTGGTACATGCCGTATCTGTCTTTCTCTGTCTGACTTACTTCACTTAGTGTAATGGGTCAATCAGATGCCTTGAGTTGTGCCCCAGCCCTGGCTTGATTTCGCCCAGCAGTTATCTATCTCTTGTCAAACAGTGAGGCCCAGGGAAGCAGGCTTCTAACTGGGTAATCAGAGAAAGAATCAGTGCTGTGAAAGGAACCCCACAGGCCCCTTTGATGATCTCCTTAAATGCCCTCTCAGGGCAGGTCGGAGGACTTTCATAATGCAAATGAAGGGAGGAAAGGGAGGTTGAGAGAGTTCTCTTGTGATGAAAAATGAGAAAGGCTGGCAGTGTGCTGGTCCCTGTGACACAGCCTTTGCACTGTTCTTGCTTGATGCATGGTGAGCACTAGGTCAGGCCAAACCTGTTTGAAACAGCTTTAAAGGAAAACAATAGGGGGTGCAGTGCAGGTACGGAAGCAGAGTCTCCCTGGGAAATTCTGCACAAAGACCCATGTTAAGTTGGTTGGCAGGTAGGACTCTGAGCTCTTGGGAAGCGGAATCTAGCAGCCAACCCTGGCCTGTACTGCCAGCTGGAATGTGCCGCCCCACTCCCCAAATCTGCCTTGCTGCTGGATGTGCTGTGATAATTACATCATTCATCTGTTGAGTTGAATGGTTTCACAGATAAGGATACTCTCTAGATTAAAAGACTAAGGTATGTTGGGATGTTTTTGTTGGCCAATAATGTATGTTCCAGGAGTTGTTATAAGCACTTTTCACATCTTTGACCGGTTTAGTCTCACCACAGCCCTAAGAGGTGTGTGTTACTATCCCCACTTAACAGGCAAAACAATGCTCAGGGAGGTTGAATGATTGGTCCAAACCAAGACTCCAATTGGGAAGCCTGATTTTGGAGGATAGTGGTTTGGCTTCTACCTCAGGCAGGAGTCCACCTAAATCATTCTCGAAAGATTGAGCTCATTAAAAAACAAAACAAAACAAAACTATTATCTAGGTACATAGCTCTAGTTAAAAGAAAAGACAAAAATATCTTTATTATTATAGCTGTTATTGATTATTTGTCTCTGGATATGACCATGAGACTTTGAGTCTTTTTTTCCCCCACCCTTTAAATACAGGTTCATTTATTTATTTCTTTATTTACTTATTTTAAATTCTTTATTGTTTAAAGTATCACGTATGTCTCCTTTTTCCCCATTGACTTCTCGCCAGCCATTCCCACCCCCACCCCCAGCACATGCCCTTACCCTCCTACTGTCTGTGTCCATGGGTTATGCTGATATGTATGCATAGAAGTCCTTTGGTTGATCTTTTACCCTCCCCCTTCTCTCCCTCCCCTACTTTCCCTCTGAGGTTGGACAGTCTGGTCTGAGTCATTTTTGATTCACAGATCTCTGGCCTGGGTACTGGGTGATGGTGGTGAGATGTGATCAGGGACCTAAGGATTAACTTGCATGGTTTTTATCTCTAGGTCAAGAGACTCAACATGAATAAAATGTGATATAACAATCTGGTACCAATCAGAGGGTCTGGAATGACTCAAGAACAGTAACCCGTTTCTGCCTCTGCCCTCACTCAGCACTTCAATGAAGCACCACATTCCCTGTCTGTGATTACCCATCAGAATTGAAACTTAGATTTTTGTGTTTTGTTTATTCTTGTATCTCCATGCCTGGCACATAAAAGGCACTCCGTATTTGTTGACTGGATGAATAAATGAAGGGATAAATCTCAGGTGGCTAAACATTTTGGCTTTCTAGGGAACAACATGGAAGTTGACATCCTGTGCTGTATTCTGTGGCAACAATAATGAAAGAAAGACACCGGCTTTGCAACCAAAATGCACAATCCCAAATTTTTAGAACACAGTGTCCCCACTGGCTCCCCTGCCACCAGCCTGCTGCTCTAGCAATGCCAGCTGCTCCTACCCCACTCCCATCCTATCTAATAAAAGAGTAATATGCAAATTGACCATACCTTTGCTACATCCAGCAACCTCTCCCTGTCTCGAGCACTCCCATCCTATCTAATAAAAGAGTAATATGCAAATTGACCATACCTTTGCTATATCCACACGTCATACCCACCGGTCACGCCCACCAGCCAATCAGAGCAAGTATGCAAATTAACCAAATCAAGATGGCAGTTAACTTGCATATCCCCACACAGAACACTTCGTAGAGGAAGCTGAGCACTGCCAAAGGGAGCAAAGCTGTGGAGAAGTAAGCAAGTGGGGCTGGGGAGAAGGGAAGAAAGCAGGAGGGGCGGAGGAGAAGGGAAGGAGTGAGGCAGTGGAGATGGGAGGGAGCAAGGCAGCAGAACCAGGAGGGAGTGAGGTAGTGGAGATGCGAGGGAGCAAGGCAGCAAAGAAGGGAGCGAGACAGTGGAGATAGGAGGAAACCAAGCAGTGGAGAAGGGAGAGAGCTTTGCTCAGGCTGCAGGAAGCCCTATTCTTGCAGGAATCTTCCTGCAGTGGGTCTCTAGTGGTTGTTATAACCAACCTTTTCTGTTCCAGAGTTCCAAAATAATTGACTTGGAAACCTCAATGGTTGCTTTGTGGAGGCTGACTCCTAGAGCTCTCTGCTGTGGCATTGTGCATACATCATGCCTTGTTTTTACATGGAGAAAATTTAGTCTTTCTAGCAGAAGGGGCATCCACAGGGAGAGGCACCAGGCAGAAGTCCCCTTGCTTTTCATATCTATTGGGTACTTTTTTGGGGTCACTGCACTCAGGGAGCTCACTGCAGGGGCAGGAGGCATGAAAAACAGAAAATGTACAGTTCCACAGAAGTGCTGGAAATGCTGACTCCACAGAAGTAAGAAGGAAATGCCCACGAGGCAGAGACGAGAGGGATTCACAAATAAGGGAAAACTGTATTGCACGAACCAAATTCAAGTAGTTTGTTAACTGAAGGTCGAGCTAGAGGCTGGTAGTGCAGACGTTCCCACTTTCAGCTTCCTTATTGCAAGTCTCCTCACTCTCCACTGCCTCACATCTCACTCCAGTCATCCTGTCAATCTCCCTGTCGCTGAAATCCTGTCTGCTTCCATGTCAGCTCCTTCAAAGATTGCCCAACCACCTTGCTTTTTCATTCAAAGCGGTGGCACTCTCTGGCATTATGTTTATGATACCCTTTAATGCATGTGTTTGTGCAGTTGATATTGATTGCACACACCATGTGTCAGGCCCTGCTCCAGGCTCTGGAGACGAGTGGACAGACAAGACAAAGTCCCTGACTTCATGAGGTTTACCATCTAGAGTGAAGAGGCAGACTAAAACCAAATAAACAAGTAGGATACTTTCTGGTAGTGGTGAGCTTGTGAAGAAAATAAATAGGGCAATGAAATAGACTGGTGGTTGGAAAGAGCTACTTTGAACTGGGTGGTTAGGGAAGGCCTCTCTGCAGGGGTAATACATAGACTGAGACTTGAATGGTGAGAAAACGCCAGCTGTTGTGGGTTGAATTGTGCCCCCCCTGAAAAATCATGTTGAGGTTCTAGCCCCCAATGCCTCAGAATGTAATTTTCTTTGGGAATAGGTTCATTGCAGATATAACTTCTTAAGATGAGTTCATACTGGAGTAGGATAGGCCTCTAGGCCAGTATGACAGGGAAGATATAAGAGATTGCTGGCAAACCATCAGGATTGGAGTGAGAAGGATGGAACAGAGTCTCTCTCCTGCCCTCACAAGGAATCAAACATGCTGACACCTTGAGCTTGGACTTCTAGGCTTTAGAACTATGAAACAATAAATTTCTGTTGTTTAAGCCAACCAGTTTGTGATGCTTTTTTATAACAGCCCTAGGAAACTAGCACACCAGCCTCGAAAGTTATGGGTCTAGGCATATAGTGTTTCCAGTAAAGGAAACAGCAAGAGCAATGGCCTGAGGCAGGAATTGTATTATATTAACCAGCTGGCTCACTGTGTTGTCATTATTCGTTTCTATATGTGCGTGCTACTTTAGACTGTGCACTCCTTCAGAACCAAGACAGTGTTTATTTGTCATTACTCCCCTGTGTCTAGCACAGTACCAGACACAGGATCGATGCTCAGAAGATGTGTGTTTAACCTATGAACATATGTTCCTTTAGCTGTAAATTGATCTTCTTGTTTAAGATGCAGCTTGTTTTTCTCCAGATCATCCTGAAGATGTTAAATGCATAGTTAAATGTATTCCTTGGGATTCTTTTGCTGCAAGTCATATAAACTAATAGCTTAAATAGTAAGGTAGAGATGATTCATGTAAACATAACTTGCTTTTCTAAGCAAGCAGTAGCATGTGTATTGGGTACAGCTGGATACAGGGACTCACACAGCCTGCCCCATCCCTCTTCTATCTACCCCTCTCTCATTTTGACCCCTGCCCTTGGTTGGCCTCATGCTCTAAGCACTACCTTGTGCCTCCATGTAGTGAGGTTACAAGTGCTCTGGCCACTTTGGGGTCATAGCCATACAGCTCTCAGTTCAAAGGAAGATAGCTGCAGTAGAATAAATATCAGAGGTGGACCCTACCTGGTTATTTTGAGTCGCACCACCCTTGTGGCTAAGTGTAGAGTAGGAGACAAAGTCAACCTTTCTGGAATTGTGTAGGGTGGGGCAAGAGGAACAGTTCCCAAAATAATAACAACACACACCTATCTCCGAACTCAGGGGACATGCATCAGGGAGAATATTTGAGCATAGACACTGGAACTGCACTGCCTGGGTTCAAATCCTGACTGTGCCACTTGTCAGCTGTTGGACTTTGGGCATGTAACTCCTGGTGCCTCAGTTTGCTCAGTTGCAAAAGGGAATAATAATGGTGTCCACTAGGATGGTGCAGTGAGGATGAAGTGGGCCCATACACACAAAGCCCCAGAGCAGTGCCTGGCACACAGTAGGTGCAATCCATGTGAGTGTTCAGTGTTGTTGTTATATAATAGTGCATTGGTGAGCATGGAGTATTTAGCTTTCTTCTGATTTATCTGTCCAGGAAGCCTATTTGAAAGGGAATGAGGTTGATGCTGTCCTAATGCTGAAGTAATCCTTTCAGACTCACCCTTTTCCTAGATGATATCTTTTTCTTTTCTTCCTGCTTTCCATCTCCCGCTGTGGTATTTTAAATGCCGATAAATGATTCATTTACCCATCAACCAGTTCTTAACCCCTCAAGAGTTTTCCTTTAAAACTCACATTCAAATTCCTTATTAGGACATTTAAGGTGGTTTGATTTGTCTTTACTAGAACATGAAGTCATTTTCACTAGCCATAAACTGAAAAAGAGACTATTTTATTGCAGCTGGTGGGACTCGATTTGGGATCTGTAAGGCCTTCATTTTTTAAGAGAGCCAGGACCTTCAGATGAAGTCTAAATAATAATGAGAAGAAGAACAACAGTTCATATGTATTGAGTGCTTCCTGTTTGCTTTGTATGGATTATGCCATTGATCCTCACAGAAATCTTTGCCTTAGACTCAGGCTCTTTCGTGCTAGTGTCTGAGCTTTGGCCACTTACTTGGTGACTGTCATTTGCCATTACAGAATTATGATGAATGAAAGACAGAGTTCAAATTTGAAGGGGAAAAAAAAAGATTTGAAAAATCAGAAACCAGACAGTACATCCTGTTGCAGATAAACAATTAACATTACAGGCTGTTGATATGTAAAGACAGTTTCAAGATTAACATATGAATCTTGGCATGTATGTCATATAGTATATTGTAAAACTTTATCTACAAATGAAAACACACTGATTATCATTCAGATACTTTTAAAAAGATAACGTGTTTCCTCTTTACTGTTTGGACTGTGAAGTCTAAATGGGACACCACAATATGCACTTCTGAATCCAAAAATGACCCCTGTATTTAGAGGAGAGGAAAAGAAACTAGTGTCTGAGACTGGAATTTCATCATTTCCTGTCTCTTATAGAGAAATGGCTACTGTGCATGCTCTGGTGTGTCCAGCAGTAGGGGGAGGAAAAACAACTTTTCCCCTCTACCCTCCTAGGTTCTCCAGCCAGACCCTGTAAACCAGACTAACAGAAGGCAGGTTAACAAGAGAAATACAAAAGTTTGTTAACATGTGCATGTGCACACACGGGAGTATCAGTGATGAGTAACTCAATGGGGTGGCTAGAAAAACAATACATTTGTAGAGATGTGACAAGACAAAGGAAAAGAACTTTGAGCTTCTAGGTTTGGCAAATTGTGGGAAGGCAAATACATGAGGAAGCTAGTGGTAGGTAAGACTATTTTTAGCAAGGACTCTTACACAGGGTTCTTCTAGTGCCTTCTCTGGGCTAGTGAGGGTCTAGAGTTGTCTCTGCTGATTAACTTATGTCCTTTCTGATAGAAAGGGGACACCTCTATGTGTTTATGTTTTGCTTTTAGGCAAAAAGGGGGAGCGTAGAGGACTTTTCTTGTATCTGCTTCTTCTCAGTTGTCTTTAGCTCAAAATAATCCTTATGCTAAAATAGCATATTCTGCTACCCTTTACAAGCAATGCATGGATGATTATAAATTAAATCATTTTTTTCTACAAAGAATAACTGTGTTTCAGGCATTGTTATAGGTGTTAGAGATTCATCAGTGAACAAGAAGGACAAATCATTCCCCCTCCTTGGAGCTGTTCTAGTTGGGGAATATAGGCAGTAAATGCACAGATATAATAAAAAATATATCAGATAGTGAACATTTTTGCATTTCTTATTATTTTGTACTAGAGGCCTGGTGCATGAATTCGTGCATGGGAGGGGTCGGGCCAGCTTGGGGGGAAGAGCCAAAGGCCATGGTCAAACTCCTGGTCAAGGGGAAAATTTGCATATCAGCCTTTTATTATATAAGATTAGTTTCAAGTGTACAGCAAATTTGTTAAATAATCATATACTTTACAAAGTGTTCCCATGATGTTTCAGCACCTACCTGGCACCATACATACTTAACGACAATACTAGAGGCCTGGTGCACAAAATTCATGCACAGAGGAGGGTGTCCCTCAGTCCAGCCTGCACCCTCTCCAAACTGGGACCCAGAGGATCGGGCCTAAACCTGCAGTGGGGCATCTCTCTCACAATCTGGGACTGCTGGCTCCTAACTGCCTGCCTGCCGGCATGATTGCCCCCACCTTCCCTCCCCTGCTGGCCTAATCACCACAAGGGTTTTATTAGTATAGATATGACCCTTTACAGAAAATTTTACTAACCCTGCTTTGCAATATGGGCTTAGTGATTAAATCATTGGGAGCAGACACCAAGATTTCCTTTCTTTGAATAGTGGAGGGAATAATTATCTTGTCTTTAAGTTGCCCTGAAATTAAAATGAGATTATGACTTAGAAAAAGTATAAAAGCACCATATAAAGACAAGTGTCTTTTTCATGTACTGAAAAGACAATAAAGTGGTAAAATGAAAAACACTATTTTTATTCTCTCCTTTCCTTCCTTTACAGCCTTTATTTAAACTTTCAAATTTATAAAAATTTCACTCCAATTTTTATTTCTTTACATTCAGTATTATTTTATATTGGTTTCAGGTTTTATATTAGTTACAGAATAGTGGTTAGACAATCATATACTTTACAAAGTGTTCCCCAATATTTCCAGTACCCACCTGGCATCACACAATCATTACAACACTATTGACTATATTCCCTATTTAAGTGACAATGGGTTTACAGGTTCCTTCTAGTCTTTCTTTTGTGTTGTTCACCTTTCCTTTTCTTTCTCACTTCTCTCATTTCCCTTATATAGTATCTAATTGGCCATCAAAGCTCAGTGAAGCACTGGAACATGCTGGTTAGCACTGGGAGCTCTGAATCACGTCAGTCAGTCCGGTATCCTGCAGTGCGGCACCCCTCCACTGAGCTGGCACCGCCCCTCAACCCCCGCCTCAGGGCTATGGGTCCTTGCCCTTTTCTTGGGGCCACTGCAGAGCCTCTCTCTCTGCAGGCGAGGCAGATCCCTGCCCGCTGGTCCCCCACCCCAGCCCGAGCCCCCTCTGGTGCACCCTGCCTTTCCAGGTTTTTGCCTTTGATCTATGGCATTGGTGATAGCACACCCCTAGCAAGCCTGGAACCCAGAGGGGCACAGGGTCAGGTCTTTGCCCAGAATGCTAGAGGTTGAGTAGCATTTGCGGATGTCACCCAGAGCCAGCTGGCGAAGGCAGTGCCCATGTGGCATGTCCTCATAGAGGGATGGTGAGGCGCTGCTCAGCGCCCCTTGGAACACCTGCCTCCTGGCCAGCCACTTTGCCAAAGCTGTGGCACTCGCTCTGGAGCCACCCCTCAGGCAGTCGGGCCTCCTGCCTCTTCTTCCACATTCGGCTTTCATCCATCCCTCTCTCCTGCAGTGCTTGGCCTCCAGGCCCAAAAGACAAGAATCAAGACCAAGAAGGACAAAGCCCAAAGTCTTGAACCCCCACATCCCATTCTCTGGATTTCCTCCCGCACCTCCTCTCTGTGTCACATCTTGAATGGGCACCTTGTGGCCCAGCCACATGGCCACTGGATGGCCTAATAGAGTTGGTCTCTGCAAAGCTGTGGATCTGTGGCCAGAGGCCCGGTCTGAGTCTCAGCAATCACATGTGGGTGATGTTCCTGGAGCCCCACAGAGTGGCTAAGCAGACCCAGCTGCTCCTCCCTTGGGCTGCGATGTTCCCAGAGCTCCCTGGGAGTGGCTAGGCAGCTGGCCATGCCTCCCCTGGGCTGCGATGTTCTCGGGGCCCCATGGGAATGGCTAGGCAGGATCAGATGCTCCTCCCCGGGGCTGTGATGTTCCCATAGCCCTGCAGATGTGGTTAGGCAGGCTGCTGCCCCTCCCAGGGCTTGTGATGGACCCGGACCCCTCAGGTGGTGTCTGCTGGTGCCCAGCCTGCCTCCCAGAACCCTGATGGACTGGTACCTTGCCAGCGGTGTCTGGCGATGCCCACCAGGCCTCCCCTGCCCCGATGGCCTTGGACCCCCAGGGGCAGGCCATGGAGCTGCCTACCCCGCCTGCATAAGCAAATTTACTCACCATCTTTGATGGGTTAATTTGCATTCTCACTCTGATTTGGCTGGTGGGTGTGGTTTGGCATAGCGGAGTGATGATTAATATCCATGTTTCTCTTTTATTACTGTAGATTATTGAACTAGAGGCTTGGTGCATGGATTCATGCATATTGAAAGGAAATTAATTAGGAGGTGGCTGGAAGGGCAGAACTGGGCGAGAGGGGCCAGACATGCCCTGGAGTCAACCTCCTGTGGTCTCTCCCTGGCCAGCTGCACTAGGGGTGGTGCCATAGCTCGAAGGGTGTTTGCTGCATGAGTAGGGTCCCTCCGGCAGGTGGGGTCTTTGGCCTGGCCTGCAGGGATTGGGTCAAAACCAGCAGTCTGACATCCTCCGAGGGTCCTGGGATGCAAGAGGGCACTCTGCAAAGTTGCTGTCGCTCAGCAGCTCCTGTGTTGAACATCTGCCCCCTGGTGGTCAGTGCATGCCATAGCTACTGGTCAGACAGTCAAATGATTGGACAGTTGCTTAGGCTTATATATATATAGATATATTCCCTCTGCTGTACTTTACATCCCCGTGACTATTTTGTAACTACCAATTTGTACTGCTTAGTTCCTTCACCTTTTCATTCAGTCCCCCAACCTCCTCCCCTTTGGCAGCCATCATCAGTCCATCCACTGTGTCTGTAAGTCTGTTTGAATTTTGCTTGTTTATTTATTTTATTATTTAGATTCCACATCTAAGTGAAATCGTATAGTATTTGTCTTTTTTTAGTTGACTTATTTCACTTACCATTTACCCTCTAGGTCCATACATGCTGTCTCAATAGTAAGATTTCATTCTTTTCTTATGACCAAGTAATATTCCATTATATACATGTATCACAGCTTTTTTATCCACTTGTCTGTTGATGGCCACTTGGGTTGATTCTGTATCATAGCTATTGTAAATAACAATTCAGTGGAAATAGAGGGTGCATATATCCTTTCAAATTGGTGCTTTGGGTTTCTCTGGATGTATACCCAGAATTTGTATTGCTAGTTAGTTCATAAGGCAGTTTCATTTTTAATTTTTCAAAAACCCTCCATACTGATTCCACAGTGACTGCACCAGTCTGCATTCCCACCAATAGCACATGAGTGTTCCCACTCCTCCATATCCTCACCAGCACTCACTTTTGTGGATTTATTGATGACAGCATTCAACAAGTATGAGGTGATACTTCATTGTGGTTTTAATTTGCATTTCTCTGATGACTAACGATGTTGAGCATTTTTCATATGTATGTTGGCCATTTGTTTATTTCTTTCTTTAGTTTCTCTTGCTGAGGAGATGTATCAGAAAAAAAAATTACTAAGAAATGTTAGAGAATTCATTGCCTATGTTTTCTTCTAGGAGTTTTGTGGTTTTGAGCCTTATATTTGTCTTTTTTTCTTTTCTTTCTTTCTTTCTTTCTTTATTTTTTTGCATGTATCTCTCCAGATAGTAAAATTTTATGAAGAAACTAGAGAGGTCCGGTGCATGACATTTGTGCACTGGGGGGGCAGAAGGGTCCCTCAGCCCAGCCTGCACCCTCTCACAGTCCAGGACCCCTTGGGGGATGTCCAACTGACAGCTTAGTTCCACTCCACCCCCCCCAGGGATAAGGCCTAAACTAGCAGTTAGACATCCCTCTCACAGTTGGAGCTCTCAGAGTCTGGGACCCTTCACTCCTTTCTGCCTTTCTGCAGCAGAGGTGGGAGAGGCTCCTGCCACTGCCACTGCACTCGCTAGTCGTGAGCCCACCTTCTGGCTGAGCAGCACTCCCCTTTTGGGAGTGCGCTGACCACCAGGGGGTAGCTCCTGCATTGAGCATCTGCCCCCTAGTGGTCAGTGTATATCATAGCGACTGATTCTTCCACTGTTCGGTTGTTTTGCATATTAGGGTTTTATTCTATAGGATAAATGCAGGGAGAAGGAAATAGAATGCTTTGAGGAATGGGTTGCAGTTTAAAACAGAACATTCAGGGAAAGGTGACATTTGAACAAATACCTGAGAAAGGTGAGGGAGTCAGCCTTGTGAATAGCTAGGGTCTGGGGAACGTGTTCCAAGTAGAGGGCATAGTAAGCGAGCTAGCTAAGGCTGGCTGGAGTAGCTGTGAGTGGCAGGGGGCGGGGAGGAGAGAAACTGGAGATGAGATCAGAGAACTGGGAGGATTTGTGAGTTGTAAGGACTTTGGCTTTAACCCTTAATAAAGCCCTCTTGCCTGAGCATATAGAAGGGTATAGTGCCCATTTACTGCAATGGCCCTTCACTAAAGGCAGAGTTGGGGGAATTGGGGAACTCATTTTGGGGCATGAGATACCCATTAGACATACTGGCAGAGCTGCTGAGAAGACAGCTGAATGTAAACATCTGGAGTTCTGGGATAAGGCTGCACACGTGAAGTCGTCAGCTTGTGGACTACATTTAAACCCATGACATTTGAGGAGAGTGCCAAGAGGATTCGTGGGCACAGAAAGGTGCTGAGGCACTGCTTGCGCTAGGAGAGGAGGATGAAGGTAGAGAAGAAAACCCAGTGGAGAGTAGGATCTTGGAAGTCCAGTGAAGAAAAGGTTTTGAAAAGGAAGGAGAGTCTGTTAACTCTGTCAAATGCTGTTGATAGGTCCGTTAAGATTACCAGAAATTGACCACTGGATTTACTACGGCCACTGGAGGTCATCGTTGCAATTAAATTGGAAGCAGGCTACTGATTAACACTCTGTCAGGGCTTTTTTTCTCTGTAAAGTGGATGTAATGTGCTCAAATGTGTGCTCGATGGCTTAGGTTCAACCTTTTTGTACTTAAGCATCCAGCAAAATTGCTTCTTCATAGCCCTTCCTCATAGATGTACAGTTTTAGAGCTAAGGGCTCTTCTAGCCCAGCACCTCGTCTGATGGCCACAGAGAACAAGGCGTGGACAGATGAAGTGATGCAAACAGGTTTGCTCATGGCAGGACTAGAACAATCCTAGGCTTCCGAGTGCCAGAGCTGTTGTTTGTCTACCATACCTGACATGCTCTACTTAAAAGTGCCAAGTCAAGAGAAGGTTAATGATGTCCCTCTAATTCTTACTGTTCTCTCTATATATACACTTGTTGAGCACAGATGGGAAACCATGTTGCAGAATGCTCTGGAGTTCTTCAAAAGCTGGTTTGAATCTCAGTTCTTCCACTCACTAGCTGTGACTTGAGCAGACCAGTACATCTCAGTGAGCCTCAGTTTATTCATCTGCAAAACAGGAATAATAATGACACCCCATAGAGCTGTGAGCATTAAACGGTTATTTGCCTGTAAAGCACTTTGTGCTATACCAGCCTATAAGCAGTGTTCCATACATGGTGGTTCTTATGATTATTAGGATAATAGGACTTTAGTTTCTAGTACATTGCTCTTGTTGAAACCATTTTTAAAAAGAATTTTAATTTATGCCATTGCCTGGGGTTTATTTATAAAACAGAGTAGAGACATACCCACAAATCTGTTAAGATTTTCCCTGAGAAAGTTACCAGATGTCTTTTTTCCCCTAGTTGCTGCTTAATGGGAGAAAAGCTCCAACAAAACAACTTAAAACAATGTATTACACACTCGGTGCAAATCTATAATTTGTTTCCCCTTTATCAGCACTGAGGAAACAGAACTGTCAGTTTCTAATTCCTTAGCTCACCGTCACTCACAGGGAGATAGCAGCTGGTCATGTCAGGAATCCCTGAGAGCTGAATTGGGAATGCTGTGCCGAACGATGGCTTTCAAGATGCGTAAAGGTTTACTCTCACTTTGTAGAAAATCTTGATGTTACTATTGTCAATGATGCAGATTTTTTTCAAATGAATCTGCACAAACTTTTTTCAAAATATACATAGAAAATTAATGGGTAGAGCCAATTAAGTGGTGATGTTTGTTTATAGATTTGCCTTCCTCAAATCAGTATTGGGTTATTGACCAACTCAAACCTTAAGAAACATGAGAAAGGAGCATGAAGGAAAAGTTTGAGTTATAGAATATTTTCCAGATTGTTGGATTTCTGTTTCTTTAAGCACAGAAATTGGGACTGGCTCACTGCAGAGTGTTTTGCCTGTATTATTGAATGGAACCTGATATAGTGAATAAAAAAGATAAATGTGTTTAAATAAATGGTAGTTAATAGCTTTATTACTTACATCTATGCAATAAATGCTGGAATTGCAATTATGTACCAGACACGGGTTGGAATGGGCCAATAAGTAATAGTTAATGCTAAGCTCCTTTACTAAGCTTTCATACTACGAAAATAACAGGAAAATGGTAAAGCATTTTATGTTACAAAAGTACAATGAAAAATGTGTTTGTTTTTCCCATCTCAGACCATCAGATTTTGAGTGCCTCTAAGAATATCATTGCAAATTCACTTATGTATGTTTCTTTTTCATCATTTTCTTTTTGTCATCCTATCTAATAAAAGAGTAATATGCAAATTGATCATATCTCTGATCAAGCCACATCCACAAGCCACGCCCACCAGCCATTCAGGAGCAAATAAACCCCAACCAAGATGGCTGCGGCCACTGAGAGAACAAGCCAGCCGGGACGTGAGCGTAGCATCCGCACCTTACCAGCCTGTCCACGTGGGCACGGAGAAAGGGAATGGGCCGGCTGTGCAGAGGGAGGGGAAGAACCAGAAAAATAAGTCTTTCCAGTTCCTGATACTTATAGAGCTTTATGGGTGCTGGGCTCCTCCACCTGCAGCCCCCAGTTGCAGCCCAGCAGACCCCTGCCCACAATCCAGATGCGACCAGCATGGCCCGCGGCAGGGGGGTGTCCAGTGGGCACATTATAGGCATCAAATCACTGCCGCTGAAGCCACCCCCCCCAACACACACACACACTGGCAAGTAGTATGGTCCAAGGGGGTGACTCCTGAAGCACCGCTCCCATGGCAGCAAATGCACACCATGCCAGGTAGGGAAGCCAGACCTGAAAGCCAAGCCCCCGAGTGCCCGACAGGACAAGCATCTCCCCAGAGGCTGTGCAGAAGGAGGAGAGGAAACTCTGGCTAGAGGCTGGGGTGAAGGATGTTGCAGGCTGGGCTGAGGGACACCATCCCCCTTCCACACCCCCCACACCCCTGTGCACGAATTTTGTGCACTGGGCCTCTAGTTTTTAACATACTAGTAAAGGAGAAACTTTAAAGAGTATCTCACTTCTTGCTTTTTTTATTCAGCAATCATCCTTGTTAATAAGTTAGTACCGTTTGATCTACCTCACTGGTTTTATTACAGATGTATAGCATTCCATTATATGGATATACCATATTTAACTTTCCAGACTTCTAACTTATTTTAAAATGGAAACATTACTTCCTTCACTATAGAGTTCTTTTTTAATGAGGATTATACAAAATAGTATTTCTGACTGCTCTGCTAGTGCTTGCGCATAATAGATTCACAATAAATATTAGTAGAATGGATGAATTTGATCTTGTTTATGCATTTCTTATGCATATTGTTTTTCTTTATATATACTGAAAAGATAAAATTTAGAACTAAAACTGATCACATATTCCAAATGAATGGAGTTTGTGCCCATGAGGTTTGTGTCCTGTCATTCCCAGCACCTGATTTGCACAGTGACATACTCAGTAGGTTTCCCTGATGGTGTCATGAACAGTTAACATTGTCCATGCGTGCTGAGGGGGAAACGGTATCTCTCTATATCAACAAACTCACTGGCACATTTCATTCTGACTGGCAGTTGTTTTAATTGTAATGAGTGACAGAGGCCTTAAACTCAGGCAGGTCAGACTCTGGAAGCATATAAATAATGGTCAGAATTATTCTTAGAGTTTTTCAAGCCATCAGGGAATCCGACTTTGAAAACTCAACAGTTGCCATTTGAGTGGAGGGATTGTCCATTCCCTGTGGCAGAGTCCCTCTGTGTTTTACTTCAGGTACATCTTGGTTCTGCAGGGAAATGGTCTACTTCAAGGTCATCTGACAATCTAGATGTTTTGGAAATTAATTCAGTTGTGAATTGCCTGCCAATCAATTGTCAAAGGTGGTTGGAGAGCTCAGGATGGGTAAGATCCCCTGCTAGCTGCCCTGATGAGCACCAAGATGCATGTGACACAGGCCATGTCCTGCAGAAGTTCTCAAGTTGCTTGGGGTGGGGGAGACATGACACTGCCTCCAGGAGCAAACAGCATGGTATCTTCTGGCCATAAAGAGCAAGGGCTTACCTCTCTCATTGTGTGACCTTAGCAAGGTAATGGACATCTTTGCCTCAGTTTCCTCATCTGTGGAATGGAGGTAATCCTAGTACTTATCTCGAGAGAATTAAATTACTTAATACACGAAAGGTGCTTGAACAGTGCCTGAGCTGTGAGTGCTTAATCTTTGTTAGCTGTTGTTACCGTAAGTGATAGCACTACAAATGGAAAAGGCGATAATAATAGCTAGTGTTTTGTAGTAAGCTACTGGCCTTACAGATGCTAGCCTCCACGCAAGTGCTTCACATTCCTATCTCATTCAATCCTTAGAATGCCTGATTAATTAACATATTTTAAAGATGATAAAACTAAAACTCAGAGATGCCGAACCCTGTTTGGCTCAGTGGATAGAGCGTCGGCCTGCAGACTGAAAGGTCCTGGGTTCGATTCTGGTAAAGGGCATGTACCTTGGTTGCGAGCACACCCCCATTAGGGGGTGTGTAAAAAGCAGCTGATTGGTGTTTCTCTCTCATCGATGTATCTGACTTTCTATCCCTCTCCCTTCCTCTCTGTAAAAAATCAATAAAATATATTTTAAAAATAAACAACTAAGACTGAGAGAGATTAGGTATTTGCCCAAATCACATAGCCATGAGTGATTTGAATCAGCATCTGATTCAAAACCTGTGCTCTTTACTCTAAACTATGTTTCTAGAAAAAGATAGAGATAAAAAAGGGATGTTCATTTTGTGGATAAAGAACGAGATTTAGAGCACTTAAGCAACTTGCCCAAGATCTTGTGGAAACCCAGATTTTCTTAGATCAAATGCATGGTGTTTATAGACATTTATAGGGCTAGCATGCAAAGGGAAAGGGGGGCAAAGTGGCTCTCCCCAGGGAGAGAGCCACAACCAGTGCACTGAAATAGGCTGATGTGGGATAAAGGTAAAGGAACGTCTTTTTCACAAAGCTCTCAACAAGGGAAGGAGATAGAAGTGTACTTGTTCTGCATGTGAGGGCGTTTGGAGGGAGGCAGTCCAGCATTAGTTATAATGTCTTCAGGGGCAAGGCACAGGGCACTGGCCTTGTTGGTTGTATTTCTACCCTGAATCCATACCAAGGCTTTGACTTTGAGATTCTGAATGTCTTTCACAGGAAGTAATTTTATTAAATTTATAGGCGCTGTTATGACTCTGGGGAAGCAGACTATGGAAGATTTATTTTTTACTCATTAGTCTCACATCCTCTGGTGTTTCCTTTGTTTACTTTTATGTGCTGCATTTTATGAATTCAATGTTATACATCTTTATAATCTATTTGGTACCTATTGATCCTTTTGTGTGCATACTGATAATGGCACCAGCGCATTCAAATGTGAAGAAGAGTAATTACTGTGCCTGCTAGTGAAAATGCAAGTGGCAATACGTGACCCTTTGCTTAGGACAGGGAATTGATTGAAGTCTAGATTTGCTTGATTATTATAGGAAGAAAATATTACTTACTAGACTGTCTCCTATTGGGGTCTATTACTTTTCAACAGTTTAAACCTTTATTTGCTTCTTTTTTTGAGGGGGGGGTGGGAGTCATATATTTTAAATGAAGTCATTTCTTCAATAGTTATGAGCAATATAGATGCAGTCTCTGCCTCCATATAGTTTCCAAAGTAGCAGGAAATACGATTGAATATAATAAATGCTATAATGGAATAATTATAGGTGCTATAGGCACACATGGGGAGGTTCCTAACTCAATATTTAGAGGTAAGGGATGCTTTCCTAGCAAGGGTTCCTAACTCAATATTTAGAGGTAAGGGAGGTAGCATTTCAGGGTGTTGATATAAGAAACATTCAACCCTGTAGAGAAGTTTTGTGAGTTTTTTTGAGCCAAACTGACAATAATTAACAGGAAGCAAAATCTCAGTGAATTGAGAAAATGCACCACAGAGTGGCAGTTTTGCAGCTTATTTTATACATTAGAATCAAAGGAAGAGACATTGGGATAGATTAAGGAGGAAGGAGAAAGGAAAGCAGGATAATCTCGGGGCTTGGATAAAAAGTAAAACACATAGCCTGGCTGGCAAGGCTCAGTGGTTGAGCATTGACCTGTGAACCAGAAGGTCATGGTTAAATTCCCAGAGTGGTCACATGCCCTGGTTGTGAACTCAATCCCCAGTGTGGGGCATGTAGGAGGTAGCTGATCAAATGGTTCTCTCGCATCATTGATGTTTCTATCTATCTCTCTTCTTTCCTCTCTGAAATCAACAAATAAATATATATTTTTAAAAAATAAAACACATGGACATGTGATTCTTTTACATTGATGTGTATAGGATAGTTAACATGTATAGCACACAGAGATGGTATTGGGGAACAAGATAACAATGATGGGTTCTGTGGTCTCTGGTCTGGTGGAGTCTGGAAAAGGGGACTACTCTGACATTCTAAAGGTATGTTATCATAGATAAAAAAGAACAATCGACAGACAGGCTTAGTTAAGGTAAAGGTTGGCCTTCGTCAGGCAAGCTATAGGCCTAGGATATGCCATGACTCTCTTTTAGTTAGGAAGTTTTGATTTCAGACCATCCTTTGTGGTTTATCAGTTTCTGAGGCTGCCATGTAGGTCTCCCCTGAGTTTTACAGGTTTAGTATGTGCCCCCTTTTTTGTCCACATGGTGAGCCATGAAGGTGATGAAATGTAGCCACAAGGAGATTTTTCCAGGTGCAGGAAAGAACATGCATAAAAGCTGACAGGTGAGGAGAATGCTGGTGCATCTGAGGGATTTGGGTGGGGGGAAGGGGCAACACACTCTGCTTACTTGAGAGACAGGAGGCAGTGGGTGCAAACTGGGGACTCCAAAGTTGGGGTCACAAAAATCACATAAGCTACTTGTATAAAGGGTCTTTAGGGTGTTGAGATGACGTCACAGAATTAAAATTAGGGAATGACATCTGAGGATTGAGTTTCAGAAGGGTCAAGACAGTGGAGGATGGAGAATGTTTCAGTATATGCAAGTGCCCTGAGGTGAAAAGAGTTGGGTTCAAATGAGGAACCTAAATGGTGGCCAGGGAGCAATGGGGAAGAGCACTGTCAAGGAGTCACCACTTTTAATCTTATAGTCCTATTAATGATTTTTTACTTTAGCTTAAGAAAACCAATACTTGACCTTCTATGTAGCTAATAGACTGGGGACAGGGTGGCAACAGTAGAAAAGAGAAACCAGTTAGGAAGTCATTGCAGTGGTCCAGGGAAGAGAGAGGTGATGACATCTTAGACTAAAGTGGACAAGTAGAAAAAATGGAAAGAAGTGGCCTAATTTGGGTAAAATTTGAAGAATTTGCTACAAGGCAAGGATTAAAAGGAGAGTCAGGTGCTTACATCCAGGCTGGAATCTATCTATATCTATCTATTTATAAGCTAAGCAACAGGAATGACCGGAATGACAGGTTGCTATGACACACATTGCAGCGTGCCAATCTACCCAATCAGAGGCGGGGTCAGCTGGCCAAACTCCTGCAGCCCCTCCACCCCAGTCAGCCTGGCCCCGATTGGCCCTCATCAGGGTGGGCTGGCTGGACCCTACCTATGCACAAATTCGTGCACCAGGCCTCTAGTTTGGTTATAAATTTCAGAGATCCTAACTCAGGGCTCTCCACAGAGTAGGCTGGTATGAGAAGCTGGTAGAGAGGATGGCCACAGGATGGTGTTCCATGATTGCCCAGTGCTCATAAAATAATCCACGACATCCCCAGGGGCACTCCTTATTGTTGGATAGGAAGGAAACCTGAGGCTTATAGTGTGATCATACAGCATGCTTGCTTCCCGAGCTATAATCTTCCTCCTCCCCTTCTCTCTGTGTGACTTTGATCTGCTGGTCTTGGTTCTGACCTCTGGAGCCTAGTAGAGCAACTGCAATCTGTCTTCCACACAACAGATGTTCCAGACAAGTGGTTAAATCGTCCTTCTCAAGGTGCACATCCCATTCATTCAGCCGTTCCTCAGGGACTTGCTGTTGAAGTCCTTGCCACCCTGCCAGTCACCTTCCTTCAAACACCGTTCACTGTGTAGTGTCCTTCTTAAAATATGATGAATTGCAGCTGGCTGTCACCTTGACAACAGAGACAGAGGCCTTTGGAGAAGGTGGTACAATTCTTTGTTTAACATTTCTATTTCCTATTATAAACAGTAATATATACTCATAGAAGATTAACAAATACAGACAAGTATAAGGAAGAAAAATGTAAAGTCCTAAAATGTTCCTATATGCTGTTATGTAGGAACAAATAGCTTAAATTCTGGCATAATTTTTCTAATATTTTCTGTGTATATTTGTCATTTTTTAATTTGTTATTTTTAATGGGTACAAACAAGCCTCTTGCTTTTATATTTAACCTTTTTGTGTCATTAAAAGTTCTCATTGGCATTATCTTATTTAACTTGATTCCTGATATAATAGTTTGCAGTTTTTCACTTCTATGAATAATATCCAATTGCACCTAACAGCACTGCAAGACATAAATCTTTTTTGCATGTCTTCTCTCCTTGAGATTGGCTCCTAGAATGGAACACTGGGTACAAACACTTTCTGAGCTCTTGTTACATATGCTCAGATTGTCCTCCCAATGGAGTAGATGAACTTGTCTATTTCAGTGTGCCCTCACCAATCCAGAAGATACAATAAATGGAGATATTGGTCCTAAATATGAGGAGGGCAGGAGTCGATAGAATCCCAGGAAATCAAATGGCTAACAGCTTTGAGTGCTTACATGTGTGTGAGACACTTGTTAAGCATGTTTCATATATACTCCTATCACATACTTCTCTCATCAACTCTGCACATCAGGTGCTATTACAGATAAAGAAATAGAGAGAGGTTACGTGACTTGCCCAAGGTCACGCAAATAAACAGTGAAGATAATTTTTGTACAAGTAACAGAGTACTTGACTGAAAGAGATTTTAGTTCTAGACTTTTTAAAAGCAATTTTTTTCTAGTGTAACATATATATAGAAAAGTGCACACACTTCTTCAATGGTATTATTTGATGAATTATCTCAGTTATTACCTCTGTAACTATTATCCAGGTCAAGAAATGGAGTATTATCAATATCCCAGACACAAACCTCATTCATCTCCTCTGCAAAAGATGGTAACCACTATCCTGATTTCTAACATTTAGGTTATTTTTGCCCATTTTTGAACCTTATCTAAATGTAATCATAGTGTGTGTGTGTGTGTATATATATATATATATATAGAATATATCTTCTTCTTTCCCTCAACATTTTGATTTATAAGAGTAATTTATTGCATGTGGCAGTGATCTGTGTGCATTTTTAGTATTGGAGATCATTCCTATTGTAAGATCACACTACAGTTTATTATTTCCTGTTGATGGACATTTGCATTGTTTCTAGTTTGGGGGCTACTATGACTAATGATTGTGAACTTTTAAAAAACATATTTTTATTGATTCCAAAGAGGAAGAGAGAGGGTGAGAGAGGTAGAAGCATCAATGATGAGGGAGAATCATTTATTGGCTGCCCTTTGCACACCCCCTACTGGGGATTGAGCCTGCAACTCGGGCATATGCCCTTGACTGGAATTGAACCTGGGACCCTTCAGTCCCCAGGCCGACGCTCTATCCACTTAACCAAATCAGCTAGGGCCGATTGGGAACATTTTTATAAGCAAAAGCCATACATATGCTTCTGGCCCAGGGGAGACTTTATGTAGTTATTTTTATAAGCCTAAAATATTACTTTTTAAAAATTATTTGGTGTATTAGAATATATGTGTGTGTTTGAAAGAGAGTGGGAACTCATACACATGTGTGTGATCATCCTGTGATCATACAGCATGCTTGATTCCTGAGCCATCATCTTATCCTCCCCTTCTCTCCTTGTGACTTAGGTCTGTCGGTCTTGGTTCTACCTCAGGAGCCTCGTAAAGCAAGTGCGATCTGTCTTCCACACAACACATTTCCCATGACAGTCATCCGGTTAAATAGTCCTCCTCACGGTGCACATTTTATACGTGTGTGTAAAGAAAGGCGCGAGGCTGAGGGTCTGCAGGCACCTGCTGCAGGCTGCGGTCAGAGAACGTGGTCACAGGAGGGATGATAGCTCTGATGAACGGGACATTCATTCTGCCGCTCCAGCTCCAGACAGGAGGTGCGTTGGGAGGAGGAATATTGCTCTAATTTAATTATGACTTTCAGGGAGGCAAATGATGACCCTCTCCCATGGCTTTGCTGGATGGAAGGCTGTAATGGGATATCTTTCAGGCCTTTCACATGTACTGAGAGGCGGGGTGAGGGACTGTGTGTATCATGCAGGAGAGGTGTACTCCACCCAAAAAGAGTCTGAACACCAGAGATTTGGGTCCAAAGTCTGGTCAGTCCCATAAATCACTTATTTCTGAAATTGATAGGTTACAACTGTACATGGGAAAGGTGGAATTAGAGTGACCACATGTCCTGGTGGGCTGGCGGTGTCCCCGTTTACATCTACTTTCCTGGTACAGTTATTAATAACACCCCCCTTTTTACTCCCAAAAGTGTCCTGACTTGTATAGTAAATTACATGGTCACTCATTTAGACACAGTGTTTGAGGCTCTGCCACTGACATGCATTGTGACCTCAGACAAGTCACTGTACCTCGCTGCACTTTACTCGCCGCATCTGCCACACAAAGTTATAGCAAAGACTCAATGAGGCAGTAGGTAGTAGGCCCTTAGCCCTGTCCTAGATCAGAAAAGGGATTTGAATCTTAAGGCCTTTAAAATGTTATTTGCGCTGTTGTCGCCAAAGTTTTCTTCAAACAATAAACCGTGAATGTCTGAGAAGCAGAGGCTCGGAAGCCCTTAAAGCTCCATCTTGCCTCTTAAAGCATTTGCTTTTCTTCTTCCCAAGATAAAAAGAATGATTAATTGTTTGGGCTTTCCTTCGGGTTTATACTCTAAATGCAGAAGCTAACAGCCTGTGAAATGTGAACTGACCATCAGTTAAGCAGGATTAGATTTAAATGTCTCAGTCTTCGCTGTAGAAATCCTGAGATAATAATCGGTATTATGGATTGATCATGCAGTTTGGTTTATGCCTGGTATAATTGTCCTGGTATAATTATTAATAACATTGCCTTTCACTCTCAAACATGTCTCAGTTTTGACAATAAATTATATGGTTGCTTAAATATTTAGGGTCTGTGAAAGCCTATTTTGAGGTTAGGAATCTTAGACTAGAGATAAAACAAATAGTCATAAATAAGAGAATGGCTAGGTAAATTGTAGTATGTTCCTTCAATGAATTACTATTATGTAGAAGTAAAAATGAACGAAATATAATTATTTGTGCAAACATGGATAAAAGTAAAAAAAATAAATATTGAGTGAAAAAGCAACTTGCAGAAGAATATCTACTATGTAATTTCCTTCACATGAAGTGTAATAGAGAAAAATTAAATGATTTTTTTGCTTAGGATGCCTATATATTTAATGAAACTATAAAGGAAAACAAAGAAATGATGAACTCAAAATTGAAATGGATGTTTGCCTGCTCTGGATGGAAGCTAGGGAAGGGCCAAGAATCACAGGGGGACACAAGAGGCCTCAAAGATACTGATTTTACTCTTTTTCTTAAACTCTGGAATGGGTCTAAGGGTATTTTCTTATTGTTCTTTTATTCAAAACTAGTGGCCCAATGCACAAAATTTGTGCACTTGCGGTGGAGGGGGGAGTGCCCGCCAGCCTGGCCTGTCCCCTGTTACAGTGTAGGAGCTCCACGATCCATTGCCCTAAAGAGGTAAGCCCCGCCCACCCACTCAGGGCTCCTTGATGGATTGGCCCAAAGAAATAGGCCAGGCGGGGCTGTGGTGGAGGCCTGCAGATCCCCAGCTGGGGCGGGGGCGGAGGGCCCTCTCCACATGCCTGTGTACCCCTGGCCAGGGCTACAGCGGAGAGGCCTCTTTGCCACGGCCCGGCCCCACCCCCAATGCTGAAAGTCCCCACCCACCTGCACCCACTGTGCCAACAGCCTGCTGATAGTTTGCTACGTGACAGCGTACTGACCAATTTGCATATTACACTATTATTAGTATAGATGTACATAGATATTATGTACATTCTTTTGGTCCCTTGGAATATTTCACACATACAAAGAAACATACAAAATACAAAGCATACGCAGAATAAAATAAAAATAAAACAAGATGTTGCGTGATATCCAGTGTTATAGTTGGTCTGCGTTATTTGAGGGTATTGTTCACCATTGAGTGTGAAGGCAGAAGGCAATGAGGCTTTCGGGATTTGAGCTGTGAGGATAATGAGGCAATTTGATGTATCTTTAAAACCCTGGTTGTTCCAGGGCAGCCATTGATCTTGTTTTTCTCCTGCCAGGTTACTGCCACCCTCCTGCTGACATACTGGGATGCACTGAATAGACATTTGTTAATCCCTTATGTATGTTATGTCATTAATTCTTTAAAAAGTGCTGTGAGACAGGATCCGTTGTGAGTTCCATTGTCGTTAGGAAATCTGCAGGCAGCAAGTGTCTGCACTGGGAGCGGACCTTCTCTGCTGTCTCCATTCTCATCTGGGACTGAGGAGGACGCAAATGCTCGACACTTTCAGTTTATAAAAGGCTTTTACCCCTTCTTACTTCTGAGGGTAACATTGTTGTCTGGCTCTACCTGTGGTCCCCCCATCACACCTCAACATCCCCACACCCACACTCATACCTCCTGCTACTTGCCCCGCAAGTCCCTGAGACACTGGTAATAGCATGGCTGCTCCCTGGTTACCCTGGGGAGGCGAGTTTCCAGCTCCTCGTCCAGGTAAGGAGGGAGTGACCGTTTCCCACAGAGCAGAAACATGTGTGCCTCAGGTGCGCCTGACCTGACCAGCCTGGACTTACTTCTTATAAGTAGGTAGGAAGGGCCTGACCTGAACACTCCTGGGTGAAATTGGAGTATTTCCTCCAATTGAATTCATAGACTTAGTATGGTTATCTTAAGAAAAATAAAATAAAAAATATATAATGAAAGATAAAGGGGGACTGAGAATTGCAGATGGAACTCTTCGATCCCAATAGGAGACCTACTGCAGGCCAGAGAGGCCAGCCATGGAATGAAAGACAGTCGGATCCCAGAGTTGAATCCCTGCTTTGCCTCTTACTAGCTGTGACCTTTGACAGGTTACGTCACCTCACTGAGGTGCAGACTTCTCATCTACAGGTTAGAGATGATGTCACTATGTTAGACCATTTGCCCCAAAGCCACTACTCTTTCCTTCCTTGGTAACAAAACCAGCAGAGCTCCCTAAACCCAGGAAGGAAGGGCCTTTCCCATGGCCTTTGGGGAGGGCATCCAAGTGCCTTCTGGTCCATGGGATGCATGGAAGTTGGTTGGCAGGTTTTCTTCCTGGGTGGGTGGGGGGCAGGGTGGCGGTGGTGGAGGAGAACCTCTGCGCCTGTTACTTTTTGCCTCCTGCTTTGAATGCAGCTGTGGCCCGATGCAGTGCCTTGGAAATGGCAGCCATGTCGTGGCTATGAGGGGAAGGCAGGAGAATCAGAGATGCCAACCGCATGTCCTCCCATCAGTGAGCCCCGAGGCAACCATGGGACTATCTATATCCAGCGTTCCTATTACATAAGGGATATAGACCCCTATTTAGGTAAGCTACTGCTGGCCATATTTTCGGTTCATTGCAATCCAAAATGACTTTCAAGTATTATTTTAATTGGGTTCTTGTGAGAATGAAAGGGAATCTATTTTAACATGTATGGAACAGAGTGGGTACATAATGGAAGTTGCTGTCATCATTCCCACCATCACCCCCAGGGTATCTCCATGGCTGGTCAGGCTTTGGGCCGAAAAGAAGCAATGTTGAAGGATTTTGTCTCTTCCCTTCCTTGATACACCCTGCTTTTTATAAGAAGTTGACAAGGCCTGGTGGGCTGCCCGATATCAGGGGAGGGTTGGAGATGTAAAAGAGTAGTAGGGAAAAAAAGGAAAGGACTAGAAAGAAACCAAGCGAACAAATAGGCTTATGGTTGAATTTATTACTTTCACATTTTATTTACTTGAAATGGAATTCAGTCATCCTGGGTCCCTGGTCAAACTAAGGTGTGTGTGTGTGTTTAATGCAAATGAATTAGTTTTTATAGATTTAGTAACATCTATGCCCTTAAACCTTTAATGGCTATTTCTTTAAACAGGTGCAAAGAGAATAGTACTTTTTTACACAATAAACATTTCTGATAGAGGATTATAATAATGAAACAGAATCTTCCTTTTCAGCTCTCAATTACTTTTCAGTCCAGTTGCTGTCATTAAACTGCACTATATGTAATGTGCTGGGAGTTGGAGAACTGAGTGCGTTAGTATCAGAGCACGAACACCAGTGCTTTGCGTAATCACTGCTGTACTCATTGCTCAGATTTGGCATCCGTCTCTCTCGCCGTCCAGGGCCTTAGTTTAGGATTCTACACAGCAAAGTTCTGCTCACTGGTACTAATTCTTTCCAGACCCTGGTGTGGATTGTCTAGTCACCCACAGTTACTTTTCTTTTTGGCACATTTATGCTTCAAGCAGAGTCTCTGTGATGATTCCAAATTTGTCCAAATAATGTGAGAGAGCCTGCTGATGTCACTGACAAAGTGAACACTTCCAAGTGTCCTTGGGGGAAGGGGTGACAGCCCAGCAGTTCTTACTCAATTACAGTGAAATGGAGAAGCTAAGGCCCTGGCTTGTGAAGAGGGAAAGTCTTTGATCTCCAGCAGAGCTTGCTGTGCCCAGGAGAGTGGAAGAATTGACATGGGAAGAAGGTGCCCTGGCTGGTATGGCTCAGTTAACTGGGCATTGTCCTGTGCACGGAAAGGTTGCCAGCTCGATTCCTGGTCAGGACACATTCCTCCAATTTCCCGCTTGATCCCTGCTTGGGTGCATGCAGGAGGCAGATGATCAATGTTTCTGTGTGTGTGTGTGTGTGTGTCTCCCCTTCCCCCCTTCGTCTTCCTCTCCCCGACTTCATCTCCTTCTCCCCCTTTGTCTCCCCTCTCTTCTTTTGTCTCCCTCTCCCCCTTTCATCTTACCCTCCCCCCTTTGTCTCCTCCTCCCCCGTTCATCTTTTTCTCTCTCTCTCCCTCTCCATTTCCCTCTCCCTCTCTAAAAATCAATAAATATTTTTTTTTAAAGGAAAGGATGGGAAGAACTGGGCCAGGTGGTAAATGAGGCTTCGGTGTTGGATCTATGGGCCAAAACTGAAATAAGGAGCCGCAAAACGAGGGATGTTGTTAAAAATACTTGTCAACTGGTACAAAACAAATTGCTCCCCCATAACTGCCCGGGCCGTGGTATGGAGCAGTGCCCTGGAGTTCCTGCTGAGCCAGGCATGAATTCATGGAGGAGTCTGGGTGCTGGAGAAGTCAGGTGGCAGGGGGACACTGAAGAGGCTAAAGTACAAGAAAACTTAAAAACACAAGGTACTGGTATAACCATACTGCAGTGTGCAAGCAAAAAATCAACTCTGAATAAAACCTTTGTGTTGCCCACAGGTTGTATAGGAAAAGAGTGTAGGTTTCACCTAGTACCTGGTACATAGTAGGTGCTTGATGAACACTTATTGAATACATGAAGGTGCTGCTGAAGGATATATCAGAAATCTTCCCCATGTGCTCAAAGAAGAATTAATTTTCATAAGAACCTTCTTGTGTTTTGCTGGATTTGGGATTGTATCTTATATGATTTTCAAAACATGCAACAATGGCATGCAGAGAAAAGGAAAATCAGGATGTCCCTGTGGAGAGAAGTGAATGATTTTTCCTTTTTTTTTTAATCTTTATTGTTCAGTTTATTAATTATATCGTTCCCTTTTTTTTCACCCTATAGTTCCCCTCCATCTGGTACCCATCCCACCCTCCGCCCTCACCCCCCTCCACTGTCCTCTCCCATAGTTGCATGATTTTTGTCCAGACTCTTGCTGCACTTCCCACACCCCCTTTCTCCCCAAGAGTTGTCAGTCCATTCCCTCTCTATGTCCGTGATTCTGTTACATTCACCAGTTTATCCTGTTCATCAGCTTATTAATTCACTTGATTTTTAGATTCATTTGTTGATAGATGTGTATTTGTTGTTCCTAATTTACACTTTTACCTTTTTCTTCTTCCTCTTCTTAAAGAATATCTTTCAGCATTTCATATAATATTGGTTTGGTGGTGATGAACTCCTTTAGCTTTTTCTTATCTGCGAAGCACTTCATCTGACCTCAATTCTGCATGATAGCTTTGCTGGATAGAGTAATCTTGGTTGTAGATTCTTGCTGTTCATCACTTTGAATATTTCTTCCCACTCCCATCTGACCTGCATTGTTTCTGTTGAGAAATCCGCTGACAATCGTATGGATGCTCCCTTATAGGTAACCATCTGTTTTTCTCTTGCTGATTTTAATATTCTCTCTTTGTCTTTTGCTCTTGGCATTTTAATTATGATGTGCCTTGGTGTGGTCCTCTTAGGGTTCCTATATATTGGGGTTCGGTGCACTTCTTGGACTCCTAAGTCAATTTCTTTCACCAGGTGTGGGAAGTTTTCGGTCACTATTTCTTCAAATAGGTTTTCATTGTCTTGGTCTCTCTCTTTTTCTGGCACCCCTATAATTAGGATGTTGGTATGCTTGAGGTTGTCCCAGAGGCCCCTTACACTATCTTCAATTTTTTGGATTCTTTTGGATTCTTGCTTTTTCGGCTGAGTGGATTTTCCCTCTTTGTATTTCACATCTTTAACTTGGTTCTTGGGGTGCTCCAGAGCACTTTTAGGTCTTTGTATAATATTTTTTTATTTCAGTCAGTGTATGCTTAATTTCTGGTTGGTCCTTTTTCATATCCTTGAGATTCTCCTTTATATCCTTGAGGGTCTCCTTCATTTCCTTATAGGACTCATTCGTTTCCACACTGGTCTTGATAATTTCCTTGCAGGTCTCGTTCATATCCTTGAGGGTCTCATTCATTTCCTTGTAGGACTCATTCATTTTCTTTGCAGTCTTGCTTATTTCCTTATAGGCCTCGACCTTTTGTTGGAGCCTCTTGAAAAACCCTGTAACTGTGGTTTTGAATTCCATGTCCAGTCGTTTTTTTTCCTCCATTTCTTTCACATCTGATTTATTTCCATGTCTCTGCATGGTGGCTGCTTCCCTGAGTTGATCAATTAGCTTTGTGTGGTAGACTTCCTACTAGGGACAGTGGCTCAGCCTCCCCAGTTACCTGAGGTGGATATGGGTTGCACAGTCTTGCTGAAGTTAAGTTCAGGTTAATCTTTGTTAGCACTTGGAGGGGTTGACCTCCAGGCCAATTGTCTGTGAAGCTCAGCTGTGCTCAGGTTGGATGGGCGGAGTCTCTGGGCCAAGCAGACAGTGTTAGCTCCGCCCTGTGTGGTCCCAGGGACCCTGCGCCAGGGGCCTCTGAGAGAGAGCTGCTGCCGAGCTCCACCAGCTGCCAGGGAATTCAGACTGTCCCCAAATGAGTCTGCACGTCCAATGTCTCACCCAGGGTCGTAAAACAAAGCAGACTGATGGTTTTCCGAATGAGAGACAAGTCGCAGAGCGCTCTCTACGCGGTCACACAGCTGAGCTCTTCGCGCAAGCTGCCTTCTCCACAAGCCGGAAGACCCGGCAGCACCGAGCTTCGGCATGCCCTCCCACTGTCCAGTTTTCACCCCGTATGATAGTGGGTTCCCTGGACTTTGCCCAAAGATGGAGAATCAGTCCAGTGGGACGTCTTTGTCTCCCTGTTCGAGAAAACTGGCCGGTTTTCAGCCGCCTGCCCTCTCCGCTGGCACGTGCTCCAAACCTCTCTCCACGCGAATCTTTCAATGCTGTCCGCCGCCGCTCCTCCGAGTCACAGTGTCTTATTTTCACTTTTATTTGTGGAATTTTCACTTGGCCAACTTTCTGGTGATTCTGGAAGGTGTTTGTTCTTTTGTTAAGTTGTAGTATTAAAATTGCTGAGTATGACGGCAAGATAGGTGTTTTACCTATGCCGCCATCTTGGTTCTCCTCAACCTCATGATTTTTCCTTTAAATAAAAGCAGAGAAAGCTATCGAATCTCCTCATATCTTTCTTTCCCTATGCACCCTGTCTTGTGAAATAAGTTATGCAGGACAAAAATCGATAGTCTTTATAAAGGTAGCTAGTTCAGTGTTTTAAAGGGCATGCATTAGATGGTTTGAGAGATCTGTGGTGGAGAATTACAATAGGATGTATTTTTTATGAGAAAGTATGAATATTTTAGTTATATTTTTTAGATCCCTATGAGTTTATACAACCATAGGCTCTATATCAGGATAAAGCATGATGTTTGCATTTTAAGGCAAAATTTCTCTTTGAGGAGATCATGAAGGTGTCAGCTGAGATGGCAAAGTCAAGCAGTAACTGTTCTATAGTGAATAAAATGTTTATTGTGGCCTTTGAATACCAAACTAACCCCAGTAAAAGAAGTACAGGTCATAAGAGCTTTGAGCAGTGGATAGCTCACTTAGGAGGAGCTAGAACTCTGTGCTGTTAGGGGTGGGATGTAGAAGATTCTAGGAAATTTGTCTGACTTACTGCGTTCCTCCCTATACATATTTGAAGTGATTTTCAACAGATGTTAATAATGAAGCTGGTAGAGTGGGTCTAGAAATTGAAAATCAGAACCAAATAAATGAAGAGAAAGCCAAAATACTACCTGTAAGTATTAAAATAGGCCTTTTGATTGATTTTACATGGAGCTTCCTGGCAGCCATGGCAAAAAGGAAAAATGATAAGGTACATCACTTACACTTTTGGAAAGGAGAGCGCACACAAGTTTCTTAAAAAGAGGCAAACCTTTTCTAAGAGGTTGCAATTTTAGTTATTTTTATTATTATTCTACTAGAGGCCTAGTGCACGAATTCATGCACCAGTGGGGTCCCTTGGTCTGGCCTGTGGGATCAGGCTGAAAGCGGCTCTCTGATATCTCCTGAGGGTCCCAGATTGCAGGAGGGCACAGGCCAAGCCGAGAGATCCCACTGGTCCAAAATCAGGGCCAAGGAGGAATGTGTGAGGTTGGCCAGCCAGGGAAGGACTGAGGGAGGACCTAGGGTGTGTCTGGCTCATCTTATTCAGTCCCGATTGGCTAGACCCCAGCAGCAAGCTAAACTACTGGTCAGAGTGTCTGCCCTTTGGTGGTCAGTGCATGTCATAGTGACTGGTTGACAGATCAACTGTCTGCCCCCTAGTGGTCAGTACACATCATAGCAATCAGTTGAGTGACCTTATTTCATTAGTATATTATGCTTTGGTTGAACAGCTAACTGGACAACAAGACACTTAGCATATTAGGCTTTTATAATATAGGATAGCTGATATTTAATTTTGATCATTCAATTTGCTTACTTCTTTCCCCCCTTTTTTTTCTTTAACTGTTATAGTTACCCCTTTGCTTGGTAGTCTCCACATTGTCAGTGATATACTCATTGTTAGTGCCATCAAGAAATACAGAGAAGGGAAAGGGAGTATTTCAGAATAGCCAGTTTTGTAACTGATTACAGTTCTGGTTGAAGTCATGCATGATATATAATTTTAGCCTAGCTTGTCATTTTTATTCTCCAAGCCACAGAATTATTTATACTTTTTAAATCCCTGTGAGTTTATATAAAGCCCATCTAACTTTGGTCCCTAGTAAGTTGGTCAATTTTTAAAACTTAAATTTATGTCCTCATTTATGTGTACTTAATATATATCTAATTATAATCATTAAAAATTTCTGCTCACTTCATAGGATTCAGTTTTTGCTTGTGCATGGTATTCATTTTATTAGCTGTATAAAATACAGAATTTTGTATAGTGACTCAGTTCTACTGTACAGTTCACTATCTGTTGATTTTTATCACTTGACTATTCTCCAAAACATATTTGTTTCATTGTTGCAGAAAATGCAAGAAATGAGTTTACTGTTTCAAAGAATATACCCATCTTTATTTACCATTGTATTACTTTCTAAAAGCATCGCTTAACTTTCTTTTATAATCTTGTCCACAAAGGAGATGAAAAGAGCTGTCGATATGCTGGTTATCTCCACGCATTAATCATGGCCTTTGCATCTCCTGTGGCTCACCTGTGTGTACTAGTTCTCCGGATCTTCTTGTCAACTTTTGCAGCTAGAGTTCTGCAAACTTCTCACACTTAGTACTCAGTGATGATGTCAGAGTGCTCCCCTTTTGAAATACCCAATTATTATATTTTGAATAGCATATTGAATGTTGTGGCAGCGACGTTTAAAAAGAAGAGTCCTCTCTTCTTTTTGGGACCCACAGTTTAGTTGTGAACGCAGCCATCCAGAATAAAGGCTATGTTTCCCACCCTCCTGTGCAACCAGAAGAGGCCAGGTGACTAGTTTTTGCTGGTAGAATGTTGCTTGGTAGCTTCCAGGGTCCTTTGCCCTTTCTTGTGTATTTCTCCCCCCACCTTCTGCTTAGAGCACAGCTGCTCCTACCAGAGCTCTCACCACTGCATTGGTCCTGAGGACAAGGCCCCTACTCAGAGGATGCAGGACAGGGGTGTAGAAGGCTTTTGGTTCTGTGAGGACTTTGTTGGCCAGAACTATCATACATGGTGCTGCCTGCATCTGGACTTCCACATACAAAAGAAATGCATTTTCATTATGTTTAGATAATTATTTTGGGTCTCTATCACTCACAGCTGAATCTAACCCTAACTGATGGCATATGTGCTCATATAGAAGAGGCTACATCAACAATTTAAGTGTCTCAGACCTTATCATTTGTTAGACATGAATATTTTGTGGTTGGAATCATGAGACCAAAGTAAAAGCAAACTGCAAGGATCAAAAGCTTTTCTCAGTTATTTTCTTACTATGCTCCTTTCTGATAAATCATAAAATAGTAATTGCTATGTTTCCTGAGCTTCTCTAATGTGCTTATCTCATTGAATACCCTATGAGGAGGTACGATTGCTATCCCCATTTTACAGATAAGAAAGTTGATGCTGGAAAAGATTAATTAACTTGCAGAGTCACTTACCTAAAAAGTAGAGGGGGACTTTATCCTGGATCTTCCTGACTCCAGAGCTCAGTGTCTTATTTATGCAGGTAGCCGTCCCTTTGTACGTGCTGTTTTTCCTCCCAGGAACACTGGCTCTCTCTGTACCTTCTTGGGCTAGTTACTTCTACGCACCCTCCATCTCCCCTCCTCCAGCAAGCCTTTGATTTCTCCCTGCCATTCCATAGTCCTGTTGCCTCCATAGCACCTTACACATTTTCTACCCCAGAATGTATTGAGCATGCTCCCTGTCTCCCATGAGAGATACCAATGTCTTGGGGAAGGTCAGGAGGATTTGGGTCTCATTATTTTACCCCTAGAACCTAGCACAAAGCCTGGCGTATGGATAATTAATAAATATTTACTGAGGTAAGTGAACTCGTGCGAGTTTTGAAAAGTTGTTTCTGTTGTTTTATAAAAATTCTTTTTGGCATTGGTTATTCTAATTAATTCCTCCCCTAGAACTTTTTCTTATTCTGGTATAGTCTTGTCTCAGTAAAGTGTGCCTGGAATTTTCGAAGGTTCGATTTGGTAGATAATTCCGACGTTCGTCACTTGTGGCATTTCCTCGTAGTTCTCAGCAGGCCAGCGCTGCGGCGGCCGAGTTCACAGCGTGACTGCACTCGCAGGCTATTCACCTGCAGCGATCTCCCATGCAGTCAGGGAAAATGAGAGCGTTGTGAATAGGCACGTACATGAATTCATTCAGAAAAATGGCTCTCTGGATCCCAAATCGCACAATCATATTATTTTATATTTAACAGGTGAATAAGAGATTTTGGCTTTTCTTAGTGTTGAAAAGATGTGTGGTTGTGTCCAAAAAGGGGAGAAGCCAGAGCTCTCATGGGTATAGTCAGACTCAAGAGTGCAGTGTTGTTCAATCCAGCCTTTACAGAATCCTCATTTACGGGATTGAAAATACTTTCCTAACTTGAAAATTCCTCTAGGGTAGAGGTCCTTCTTTGAACCCCCAGAATTCAGCATGGTACCTCACCTAGTCCAGATCCTCTTCCAATGTGGGGATCAACAAAAGGAATTTATTTTCACATTTGCTGACTCTTTTAACTCAGAAGGCTGCTTGTTCTTGGATTGTTCAGCATTTTTACTTTTCATGTTTTGGGTGCATTTTACCTTTGGTGTAGAAGTTGGCAGGAAAGAGCGAGGTAATGAACCTCAAACCCCAAAACAGGGAACTAACTGCTGCCCTCATCTTTGTTATTTATTTATTTATAGTTAACTAGCATAACTATTTTAAAGTCAGTATTTAAAACAGAATTTTCAAATAAATGCTTTGTAAAGTGTACAGTTCAGGAGCCTTAGATACATGGACATTGTTGTGCCCCCATCACCACCATCTTTCTCCAGAACTCTGTGCATCTTCCAAAACTGAAACTCTGTCCCTATTAAGCAGTAACTCCCCATCTCCCTCACACAGCTCCCAGTAGTCACCATTCTTCTTTCTGTCTCTACTGTAGGTACTTCATATAAGTGGAATCATACAGCTCTTGTCTTTTTTGTGGCTGCCTTATCTCACCTAGAGTAATGTCCTCAGATCCATCTGTGTTGTAGCATGTGTCAGAATCTCCTTCCTTTTGAAGGCTGGGTAATATTTCAGTGCATGTACATATCTCATTTTATTTATCCATTCATTAGACAATGGATACTTTGGCTATTGTGAACATGAATGTATAAATATGCCCTCATCTTAATTTTACCTCCCCTATACTATGCATAGCAAGAAGAATTTAAAAATCTTTTAGCATCATCAAAATTAAAAACTGTGCTTCAAAGGACATGATAAAGACAGTGAAAGGCAGTTCATACAATGGGAGGAAATATTGCAATTCATATAAGAATCTTATATCCAGAATACATAAAGAACTCTTGCAACTCAACAATAACAACAACAACCCCCCCCCCCCAAATAAGCTGATTAAAAATGGGCAAAGGACTTGAATGGAAATGTCTCTAAAGAAGATATGCAATTGCCAATAAGCGCTTGAAAAAATGCTCAATAGTATTAGTATCATGAACATGCAAATAAAAATTACATGCTGTTACACTTCACATCAACTAAGGTGACTGTAATTTTATGTATTTATTTATTTATTTTTAAAATATATTTTATTGATTTTTTACAGAGCGGAAGGGAGAGGGATAGAAAGTCAGAAACATGGATGAGAGAGAGTGTCATCGATCAGCTGCCTCTTGCATGCCCCCTACTGGGGATGTGCCCGCAGCCAAGGTGCATGCCCTTGCCGGAATCGAACCCGGGACCCTTCAGTCCTCAGTCCGATGCTCTATCCACTGAGCCAAATCGGTCTCACGGTGACTGTAATTAAAAAAAAAAAAAGTGTATAATAGACTAGAGGCCTGGCACATGAAATTTGTGCACAGGTACTGTCCCTAGGCCTGGCCTGCAATCAGAGCCATCTTCCCCTCTTGCCCAAAGCCAGCTCCGCCCCCTGCCACCACCCACTTCTGGTTCCCTGTTTGCCATCAGGGGATTGGAGCCTGTCAGCTGGGGGCAGGAACCGAAAGGTCAGCCATTCCTCCTGCACACTGGCCCTGTCACCCACCAGGTTCCCTGTTGTCCATGGGTAACTAAAACCTGATGGCTGGGGAAGGGACTGAGAGGAGGTCAGTGCACCTCACAGTGACTGGTCAAGCAGGCATTCTGGTCGTTCTGCGTTAGGTAAATTTGCATATTACCCCTTTATTATATAGGATAGAGGCCCAATGCATGGGTGGGGGTCAGCTGACCTGCCCTGATTGGGGCCCCAGATTGGAGTGGGGGTCTTTGCTGGGGTATGGGGCTGGTAGGGGCAAGGGACTATGGGGGATTTGCAGGCCAGCTACACCCCCGATCGGGGTGGGGATCCCTGCTGGGAGGCAGGGCCAGCCAGGGCGAGGGGCTGCGGTCATTCTGGTCTCTGGTTGTTCTGGTCATTTTGCCATTTCAGTCACTGGGCTTTTATGACACAGGATGTTGGCAAAGATGTGGAAAAAATGGAACTCTCATACTAGTATACTGCTGGTGGGAATGTAAAATGGTGCAGCCACTTTGGAATACAGTTTGGCACTTTCTCAAAATGCTAAACATAGTTACCATATGGCCCAGCAATCCACTTCTAGATATAGAGGCAAAATAAATGAAATATGTCCACACAAAACTTGTACACAAATGTTTTTAGCAACATTATTCATAATAGCTAAAGAATGGAAACAACTCAGGTATCTTTCAACTGAGAAATGGATAAACAAAAGGTGGTTTATCCATACAATGGAATATTATTTTGTAATAAAAAGAGTAGGGTACTGATAAATTCTATAACATAGATGAATCTAAAGAACATCGTGGTAAGTGAAAAAAGCCAGTCATAAAGACCACACATTATATAACTTCTTTTATATAAAATATCCAGAATAGGCAAATCTATAGAAACAGAATGTTGATTAGAAGTTACCTAGGGTGGAGGTAGGGGCCAAGTGGCAGGGGAAAATGGAGAATGACTACTCACGTGTATAGGATTTTATTTTGGAATGATGAAAATGTTCTAAAATTAGATTATGGTGACAGTTGCAACATACTAAATATACGAATACCCACCAAATTACATATTTTTAAATGTGTAAACTTTGTGGTATGTAAGTAATATATCAATAAAGCTGTTTTTAAAAACTTTAGCAGCAACATCACAGCATTTCATAAGATGAAGTTGTCATATCATGAAAGTGGTCTTTTTTAAAATTTATTTAACCCTCTATAAAATAAAGTGCTATACTCCTTTTGGAGAAGAAGTTAGGGAATTTGTCATTGAAAATATAAAGAAAAAATAAAATCAAAGTATTTTGTTTCTAAGGTTGTAAGAAATAAAACAAATTTTGGAAATATTCATTTCCTAAAAATGTAACATGTTTTTGTTGTTGTTGTTGTTTTAACAAATGAGGACAACATTAATGAAACTTAGTTCTGTATCTCAGGACTTTCACAAACCTTAAAGATAGTTTTGGTCTGCACTTCATATGGCATGTAAATCTTTCTGTCTCCGTCCTGTAGGCCACATAAGCACTGTGTCTAGACTTCCCAGCCAAGGTTCTCTCCTTTTTGCACATTCTCTTTTTTCTCAGTTGGTGTTTGGTCCCTACCCCTCAACTGACTTTTGATAAAACAATAGTCCCTCTACCTAATAAGTCAGTTTTAGGCTTACTAGTAGGAGTGGTGAAGGCTGATTAATCATTTTACCTATTAAATTAATTTAAATGAAAATGTTTTACCTATTAAATTTAAATTGGGAGTTTTCTGTAGATTTTATCCCCACTATTCCTGGCTTGGGTTGTCCTATGGGCAGACACTGACTGGACTCTCTTTAACTGTTAGCTCCCATTGCCTTTATGGTCCCACTCACAAAGGGGCTTGTGCCTGGGTACTAGCTCATTTTCTTTCAGATTGTGGAATCCTAGGAGGACCCAGGACAGCTTTAAATTCCTCATCGTGCTTTATGATACATAGGAGCTTAGTTATTATTTCTTGAATGAATAATTCTCAGCTGACAGAACTTAAGGACGTGAGCCCTGGCTGGTGTGGCTCAGAGGTTGAGTGTCAGGGCTCATGCCTGGGTTAGTCTCCAGTACGGGGAATGCAGGAGGCAGCTGATCGATTCTGTTTCTCTCTCTCAAAAAATAAAAAAGAAGAAGAACTTAAGTATGTGAGCTACAGAAAAGCAATTTCTACATGTTTTATTAACTAGTGACCGGGTACACAGATTTATGCACATTGAACGGAAATTAATTAGAAGGTGGCCAGCAGGGCAGGACTGGGCAAGATGAGCCAAACACGCCCTGGAGCCAACTTCCCCCAGTCCCTCCCTGGCATCTGTGGAGTGAGTGGGGTCCCTCTGGCAGGTGGAGTCCCTCGGCCTGGCCTGCGGGGATAGGGCTGAAACAGGCTCTCCAACATCCCCTAAGGGGTCCCGGAGTGCAAGAGGGCACTCTGCAAAGTTGCTGTTGTACAGGGTGTGGAACGCAGATACAAGTGTGCAGTAAATCAGTTCAGAGCCAACAGTACGCCAGCAACAACATAACCCATGGCTGAAGGTCAAATTGTGTGGCCCCACAAAGAATCAGACTCCTTCCTCTCTGGTTTTGGGGTGCCTCACCCGAGAACCACCACTACCAAGTCACTGCAGCTCTACAGCTCCTGCATTGAACTCCTGCCCCCTGGTGGTCAGTGCATATCATAACAACCAGTCAGATGGTAGGAGAGACACTTAGCATGTTAGCCTTTTATATATATACTAGAGGCCCGGTGCACGAAATTTGTGCACTGGGGGTGGGTGGTTCCTCAACCCAACCTGCCCCCTCTCACATACTGGGAGCCCTCAGGGGATGTCCAACTGATGGCTCTACCCCCAGCCTGCCCAACTGATGGCTCACCCCCAGGCTTGGGCACCCAGCCATAGCCCTGCTCAGCTCAGCCCCTGCTGCCTGCGACCACCTGGCCCTGGGGGCTGGGCGCTTGCTGCCACTGCCGTTTCATCTCCACCCCCCAGGCCTGGCTCTCGCGCCACTTGGCTGGTAGCATAGCCAATCAGGAGCTAAGGTACGGTCAAATTTGCATGTTTCTCTTTTATTATGTAGAACTATAGGCCTGTTGCACAAAGATTTGTGCAATAGGCCTTCCTTCCCCTGGCTGCTGGCACCGGTTTTCCTCCAGCACCCAGGACCCAGGCCTTCACTCTGGCGGCAGTGAAGAAGCCAAGCCTCTTCAGTCATCTTCAGTCTTCAGTCTTCAGTCTTCACTTGTGTCAGAGCCTTCAGTCTTTGTTCCACGCCAGCAAATGCAAATTAAGCCACCATCTTTGTTGGGTTAATTTGCATACTCACTTCTGATTGACTGGTGTATGTCATGGAGGTATGGTCAATTTGCATATATTTCTCTTTTATTAGTGTAGATAGATGTTTGCTAAAAGACTTTTACACAACCAGCTGAGAAAAATGCTTACTGTTTGATCATGACATAGGCCTACAAGCATGCTAACATGGCATTAAAGGACATGATTTAAACTAGAAGAGTGAAAATAATGTTTGGCTTTTTTTCCTGCCGGTCTTCATAAAATTTGTCAGTCCAGAATCTCCCTAAGCTGCCTCAGGAATGGGAGTTCAGTGTATCTTTTTTGGGTTTTGTTGGTAGGGTTGATGAAAGCCATCAGTCCTGACAGGTGGTTTGAGCAAGAGGGAGATAAATCTAATCCAGAGCCATGCACAGATTTGTAAAACAAAAGTTGTGATTTCTAATGTCTTGTTCTGTCTTGACTTGAGTTGGCTATGAAGGATGTAAGCGATTCTTCTCAAGTCCCTGAGTTTTTTGGTTGTTCTTAGAAGTCGAATTTGGAATTTATCGTAACTGTAGAAGACAAAAGTTTAATGTTCATTTAACAAATTAAGTTTTAGAGATTAAAGAATGAGAATGTGAGTGGATGTGGTATAAATGAAACCTTCTTCTCAATACTGGTGGCCAACTTGGGAGGGGCAAGAAGCTGCAGGCCTGACTACACTGACAGTCAGCCTTCCTGTAGTAGCTCTGCTGGTCTGTTCCTCTACTCTGGCCACATCCCATCTGTTCAAAGTGGAAGAGCCATGCTCCAAAAGTCTGGTGACCGAAATTTGAGACTTGGCTCTACCTTTGACTTTGGATGGGTCTTAGCCTAGGGCAGTGGTCGGCAAACCGTGGCTAACAAGCCGTGGTTTGCCGACCACTGCACTAGGGCATCCAGTGCCCTAGGTGGCACTTTTGATATTTGTGTGTCAGTTTTATTTGTCACAGTTATGGATGTTACATTATTTGTGATTTGATTTCAGGATAATAAGGGTGGCATTATAAATATTAATTATAAAAAGAGAGCAATGGTTTTTTTTGCTTTGGCATTGAAAACCACTTGAGTAGATCATTGGGCTCTCTGCACTTTAATTTCCCTATAACTTTTTTTGAAATGAAGAGAATGTCTTCTCTACTTTTTAAAAATATATATCTTTTTATTGATTTTAGAGAGGAAGTGAGAGGGAGAGAGATAGAAACATCATTGATGAGAGACAATCACGGAACAGATTCCACCTGCACGCCCCCAGTGGGGATCAAACCTGCGACCAAGGCATGTGGCCCTGACAGTAATCGAACCCTTCAATCCACAGGCCAACGCTCCATCCACCGAGCCAAACCAGCCAGGGCTGCATGCCCTACTTTTCTCAGAATTATTTGGAGGATCAAGTGTGGAAATAATGTGAATCTGAGTTTCTGAGTATTTTTTTCTCAGCTGTAGAATGGAGATAATGCCAGCTTAGCTTTGTCTTTGTAAGAATTAACTGCGGTCCTGTATGTAAATCGCTTGGTACATAGTAAGACAATAATGTGTCTACCACCAATTAATTATTTATTCCTGCAGTCCTGCCGTTAACTCTGCTGCCTAGCCAGTTGTCTTATTGTTGATTGCACGTATTTGGTGATGTTCCATCTTTCATCCCAGACCTCACTGTGCTCTCTCTCTGAGCCATTCCTGGAATTTTTTCCCATCTTCTCTGCCTGTCCCAGTCTGCTCTGTCCTAAAAATTTCTTTCATCTGCTGAAACCGGTTTGGCTCAGTGGATAGAGAGTCAGACTGTGGACTGAAAGGTCTCGGGTTCGATTCTGGTCAGGGACATGTACCTTGGCTGCGGGCACATCCCCAGTAGGGGGCGTGCAGGAGGCAGCTGATCAATGTTACTTTCTCATCGATGTTTCTGACTTTCTATCCCTCTCCCTTCCGCTCTGTAAAAAATCAATAAAATTTATTTTAAAATAAATAAATAAATAAATAGATAGATAGATAGATAGATAGATAGATAAATAAATAAAAATTTCTTTCATCTAACCTCAGGCAGGGCTCAGTGAGAAGTGTCTTTGCCTTCTGTTAGTCTCCTGTTCATTTACCTCTTGGAAGAGTGGATTGTCGCTCCATGCGTATGTATTTTTTGCTCCCTGCAGTGTAAGCCACTGCACCTTAGCCCAGGGCTGTGCATTTGGTAAATACTCAGTGGTTGCTTGTTGATTTTTCACACCCAAGAGACATTCTTTAGAATGAAACAAGTCAGAAAACTTAAACTTGTCCGTCCTTGAAAAATACATAACCACCTAAGCAATAAAGCTAAATAGTTACAGGCAGACCTCAGCGATATTGGGACTCTGGTTCCAGACCACCGCAAATAAAGTGAATATTGCAATAAAGCAAGTCACACACAATTTTTTGGTCCATATAAAGTTATTTTTACACTATACGGTAGTCTATTACATGTGCAATAGCATTATGTCTAAAGAAAACATTGTATATACCTTAATTTAAAAAATACTTGATTGCTAAAAATTACTAGCTGTCACCTGGGCCTTCATCAGGTGGTCATCTTTTTGCTGATGGAGGGACTTGCCTTCTTCTGGATGGCTGCTGACTGGTCAGGGTGGTGGCTCCCGAAGGGTGGGATAGCTGTGTCAGTTTCTTAAAATAAGACAACAGTGAATTTTGCCACATTGATGAACTCTTTCACAAAGGATTCCTGTAGTAGGTGATGCTTGCTTATAACATTTAATCCACGCTAGAACTTTTTTTTCACATTTGGAGTCAATTCTCTCAAACCCTGCTCTATTGACTAAGTTTATGTAGTATCCTAACACCTTTGTTGTCATTTCAGCAGTCCTCACAGCATCTTCCTCAGGAGCAATTTCCATCTCAAGAAACCACTTTCTTGCCTCGTTCATAAGAAGCAACTCCTCACTTATTCAAGTTTTATCATGAGATTGCAGCACTTGAGTCACATTCAGGCTCCACTTCTAGTTCTAGTTCACTTGCTCTTTCTTCCACATCTGCACTTACTTGCCTCACTGAACCCCTCAAAGTCGTTCATGAGGGTTGGAATCGACTACCTCCAAACTCCTGTTAATGTTGATATTTTTACCTCTTCCCATGAAGCATAAATGTTTTGAATGGCATCCAAAATGATTATTTCCAGAAGGTTTTCAATTTAATTTGCCCAGATCCATCAGAGGAATCGCTATCTGTGGCAGCTGTAGCCTTATAAAATGCTATTTCTTAAATAATGAGACTTGGAAGTAAAGATTACTTCCGATTCATGGGGTACAGAATGGATGTTGTATTAGCAGGCATGAAAACAACATTAATCTCATATTTCCATTAGAGCTCTTGGGTGACCAATTCCATTGTCAATGAGCAGTAATATTTTGAAAGGATTGTTTTTCTCTGAGCAATTGGTCTCAACAATAGACTTAAAATGTTCAGTAAACTGTGTGTAAACAGATATGTTGTCATTCCAACTTTGATGTTCCATTTACGGAGCACAGGCAGAGTAAGTTTAGCATAATTCTTAAGGGCTCAAGGTTTTTTGAAATAGTAAATGAGCATTGGCTTGGACTTATAAGTTACTAGTTGTAATAGCCCCTAATAAGAGAGTCGGCCTGCCCTTTGAAGCTCTGAAGACAGGCATTGACCTTTTCTCTCTATCCATAAAAGTCCTAGATGGCATCTTCTTCCAATATGAGGCTGTTTAAACTACATTGAAAATATGTTGTTTAGTGTAGCCACCTTCATTAATTCTCTTAGCTAAATCTGGATCACTTGCTGCAGCTTCTACATTAGCACTTACTGCTTCATCTTGCACTTTTATGTAATGGGATGGTGTCTTCCTTAAACCTCATGAATCTACTTTTGCTATTTTCTTCCGCAGCTTCCTCATCGCTCTTAGCCTTCATAGAATTGAAGAGAGGATTTGGCTTAGGGGAATGCTGTAGCCAGTTTGATCTTCTCTCCAGACTACTAAAGCTTTCTTCATTCTAGCAATAAGGCTGTCTCATTTTCTTACCATTTGTGTATTCAATAGAGTAACACTCTTCATTTCCTTATTTGCATTCCCAACTTGGCTGTTTGGTTCAAGAGGCCTAGTATTTGGCCTATAGGCTTTCTACATGCCTTCCTCTCTGAGCTTAATTGTGTCTTGCTTTTGATTCAAAGTGAAAGCTGTGTGTCTTTCACTTGAACCTGTAGAAGCATTGTGGGGTTATCCATTGGCCTAATTTCAATATCATTGTGACTCAGGGAATAGGGAGGCCTGAAAAGAGGCAGAGAGGCAGGGAATGTTAAGTCAGTGCAGCAGTCAGGACACACACTTCTTAAGCTCACCATCTCCTGTGGGTGGGTTTGGTGGCGCCCCAAACAGTTACAATAGTAACATCACAGATCATTGATCACAGATCAGCATGACACATAAAATAATCATGAAAAAGTTGGAAATTCTGCAAGAATTACCAAAATGTTACAAAGACATGAATTGAAGTGAGCAGATATTGTTGGGAAAATTGTGTCAATAGACTTGCTCAATGCATGGTTGCTACAAACCTTTAACTTACTAAACAGAAAAGGGGGAAGAAAAAAAACAAACAAAACACCCCACAGTATCTGCATAGTCCCATAAAGCAAAAACCAATAAAATAAGATATATCTGTAGAGACTTTTAGAACAGGAAAGATCCTTAGGGAATTAGTATTTATTACATACTAGAGGCCCGGTGCATGAAAATCGTGCAAGGGAGGGGTGCCCCTCAGCCTGTGTCCTCTTGCAATCCAGGACCCCTCAGGTAGGATCCATAGGTCTGGACAGCTATTAGGGCCTATTGGGGCTTTGGCTGCCAGCATGTAGTCCCACCCCCACTCCGCTGCCTCCCCTCCCCTGCCACTGGTTGCCTCCCTCTGCAGGCGGCAGGCATGGGTTGCAATCACTTGACTGGCCTGGGCCTCCCTCTGAGGGGTGATCACTGTCCAGCCCCGCACACCCACCATAGCATTGTGGCTGATGGCCTGGGCCTCCCTCTGTGCAGTAATCAATCTTGGGACCCTCAGATTGATCACCCTGCAGAGGGAGGCCCTGCCCACCCACTGCAGCGCCACTGGCCAGGTAGCCTGGGCCTGCCTCTTTGGGGCAATCATGGAGCTCCAATCCCCCTGCCCAGTCTGCTGCCCCAGTGGCCAGTGGCCTCAGCCTCCCTCTGCAGGGTGATCGGTCACCCTCCAGAGAGTGGCCTGGTTCTCCCTCTATAGGGCGATTGTGGGGCAATGGCAGGGCCCCCCGACCAATCGCATCACACCTGCCTTGGCTGGCCTGGCACCAGTGCATGTCATAGCATGGTCATCAAAAGGTCATCTGGACAGTCATTCTGTTGTTTGGTCGTTGGGCCGATTTGCATATTATGCTTTTATTATTATAGACTAGAGGCCCGGTGCACAAAATGCATGCACGGGGGGGTGGGTGGGGATTCCTCAGCCTGGCCTGCACCCTCTCCAATCTGGGACCCCTTCGATATCCCTCTCACAATCTGGGACCGCAGGCCCCCTAACCACTTGCTTGCCTGCCTGCCTGATCGCCCCTAACCCCTCTGCCTGCCAGCCTAATTGTCCCTACCTTGCCCCCCAATGGCCTGATCAATCCTATCTTGCCCTCCTGCCCACCTGATGAACCCTAACTTGTCCCCTCAACCCCCCACTCCGCCACCAGCCTGATCGTCCTTAACAGCCTCTGCCTCAGCCCCCAGTCTGGCCTTCCTCTGTGGGAAGCAACCTGGTGGATCAGGGAAAGGCACTGCCCCCATTATCCCACTGCTGCTGCTACTGCCAACCTGAGCCTCAGCCCTGTGCAGTCTCCCATGGCTGCCTGAGCCGCAGCCTGTGCAACTGCTTTATTTGGAAGAACGTCTGGAAGACATCCACTCTAATTAGCATATTACCTCTTTATTATATAGGATTTGGGGACCATTACAACAATGTAGAACTTAAAGAAAACACATGGCCCTGGCTGGTTGGCTTAATGGAGAGAACATTGGCCTATGAATTGAAGAATCCCAGGTTTAATTCTGGTCAAGGCATATGCCTTGGTTACAGGCTCAATCCCCAGTAGGGGGCCTGCAGGAGGCAGCTGATTAGTGATTCTTATAAATGACCTTTCTATCTCTCTCTCCCTCTCCCTTCTCTCTGGAATCAATAAAAAAATATTTAAAAAAAAAGAAAACACATGATCTTCACTTTGAGCTTTGTCATTTTACAATATCCTTTTGTGTAGTATTTTAACTTCCCTCACCTTTCCTTTACCCACCCATAAAATGCAATCTGTTTGGGGGAAGATGTTCAGGAAAGTGATTCTAGTGGGTAGAAGTTTTCCTTGGGGAGGATGGGGTCATGAAGATATTTAAAAATTGAGCGTGGTGATGGTTGTACCACTCTGAATTTACTTTAAAAAAAAAAAACCAACAGTTCATTGTACACTTTAGGTGACATGTAGAGTATATGAACTATATCTCTCAACAAAGCTGTTCTTTTCTTTTAAAATAAATACCAATCTTATAATCAATTACAAATGTTTTCAAAGGCCCCCAGGATTTGCTTACCCTATCCCAAACCACAGCTGTGTCTCCCAGTTGCCTCCAGTCCTGGTGAATCTGGATGGTGTGGTTTGCAAAAGAGAAGGTGGCAAGAGGCTTGTGGAATTTCTGCAACCCCATTCCCGTATTCTCCTCATAGAGCACCAGGGCAATTTCCACTGCGCCAGCTCTCTGCTTCCTTTAACCTGTTGGGCAAAAGAATCCTGCATGCTCTGGCCAGAAAGTGCATTCTCTCTTTTTTTTATGGATTCAAAAGAATAAAACAGAGATGTAGAAAGCTCTTGTTGAATTCCTTTTACATGGCTCTGAATTCATTCCAAAGGGTGGCTTTGGGCAAAAGCACCCAGAACGGCACAACTCCTGCAGGATGCCCTACACACTTCCTGTCAGGACCTAGCGGGGGCTTGAGGGTGAGCGAGGTGGTGGAGCCAGCACAGGACCCGGGAGAAGGTGGCGCTTTCTACACTGCCCAGGCCACATGGACTGCAGCTGCACCTGCCGAGGTGGGCAGGGTGTTTGCTGTTTGTCTTGGTCTGGCCTCCACCCTGTCAACAACAGACCCATGCCTGCACTGAGACTGTGAACAATTCGGTGGTCCTACTTTTTTGTGGACAATGGATGCACTCCTACCTCCCATAGACTGGCAGTTAGATTCTGGTGGCTTCCGAGTGGCTCGCAGGGAGAGCACAGCCCTAGGTTCGGAAAAGACTTGGGCATCCTCAGCTAGGAGGTCTCCCCAGACTGGGGGTCACCGGCAGGTTGAAGGCCGGCTATGCCCCTGATCATGGCAGGGGTCCCCTCTGGGGCACTGGCTGGCCAGGGCTGGGGGCTGCCTGCAGTTTGAAATCCAGCCACACCCTCAATCCAGGGGGTTGGGGGGTCCCTTCATGGTGACCATTCATACTGCCCCTCAGTTCCCTAGCCTGCTGTTTGGTCATCCATCTGGTAGTTTTGGTTGTACGGCCCCTGGTTTTTTATATATTAGAACTAGAGGCCTGGTGCACAAAATTCATGCTCGGGGGCTGGGGGATGTCCCTCAGCCCAGCCTACACCAGCTCCCCTCTGGGACCCCTCGAGGGATGTCCAACAGTCGGACATCCTTCTCACAATTCAGAACTGCTGGCTCCAAACTGCTCACCTGCCTGCCTCCCTGATTGCCCCTAACTGCTTCTGCCTGCCAGCCTGATCACCCCCTAACCACTACCCTGCCAGCCTGTTTGCACCCAACTTCCCTTCTCTGCCTGTCTGGTCATCCCTAACTGCCCTCCCCTGCAGGCTTGATTGTCCCCAACTGCCCTCCCTTGCAGGCCTACTCCCTCCCAACTACCCTCCTCTGCTGGCCTGATCACCCACAATTGCCCTTCCTTGCAGTCCTGGAACCTCCAAATGGCCCTCTCCTGTATCCACATGGCCATCTTGTGTCCACTTGGGGGCAGGATCTTTGACCACATGGGGGCAGCCCTCTGGTGTGTTGGAATGATGGTCAATATGCTTATTACTCTTTTATTAGATAGGATAGAGGCCTGGTGCATGGATGGGGGTCAGCTGGTTTGCCCTGAAGGATGTCCCAGATCAGGGTGGGGGTTCCCTTGGGGCATGGGAGGACCTGAGCGAGGGGCCTATGGTGGTTTGCAGGCTAGCCATGCCCCTAGCGACTCAAGTGGAGGCCCTGGGACCTGGGATTAATTTATGTTCTACAATTGAAACTTTGTAGCCTGGAGCGGAGCCAAGCCTGTGCTCACTCCATGGGGACAGCCATTTCTGTTTGGGTTCATTTAAATTCTATAATTGAAACTTTGTAGCCTACAGTGGAGGCCTAAGTGCTAGGGCTTTAGAAGCTTGGCTTCCTCCATTTCCCGGGCAATCATAGCTTCTGCTCTCTTCAGCTGCATAGCTGCCACCATTTCTGTTGGGATATATCTTCTATAATTGAAACTTTGTTGCATTGAGTAGAGGCCTAGGGCAAGGGCAGATGGAAAGCTTGGCTTCCTCCATTGCTGAGTAAACCCAAGCCTCCCTCCTGCTCTCAGTGGCTGCAGCCATCTTGGTTGGGATTTATTTGTACAATTTGCTCCTGATTGGCTCATGGGCGTGGCTGTGGGTGTGGCTTGATCAGAGGTATGGTCAATTTGCATATTACTTTTATTAGATAGGATAATAGGTGCTTTATATCCTTTTCCACAATAACATTAAAAGGTAAGTATGGTTGCCCACATTTTATAGACAAGCGATCTGAGACTCAGAAATGTTAAATAACTTGCCCCCAGGTCATTCATCTAGAATTAAAAGGGCAATTAAATTTGTCTCTTCGTCTTCAAAACCCACGTTTCACTATTTTATGCTGCTTTTTAAGGGAAATGAAGTTTTGATAATTACCAGAAAATAGCATTTGAGGTAAAAAATCTGAGTCAATATTAAGTTGAAAAGGGAAAAGCTTGCATGAGGTGGGGACAACTCGCAACAAGTATTAGATGGCCAGCATCGAATGCCAAACTGGTGTTTGCCAGAATACTAAAGAAGAGAAGAGGGGCTTCATCCTCAAACTTCGTGAGAAAACCCAGAAAAACGTAGAATGCAGCAAGCCAGTTTAAATAACATAGTGGTAAGTGTACAGCCTCTAGAATCAGACCGTGAATTTGGGTCTCAGATCTACAGCTTTTTCCCCTATGGAATTTGGGGGCAACTTCTTTATTTACCCACTCGTGCCTCAGTTTCTGCATATGTAAAATATGGTGATAATAATAGAACCTACCCATTGGGGTAGTTGTGAAAAGAGAAAGTACACATAAAGACTTAGAACAAAGCCTGGCCCATAATAAGGGTTCAATAAGTGTAGGTTGTTATTTCTGTTATTATTTAGGCTAAGGAAAGTAGTGCACTGAGAACTTTGAACATTCTTACTGGTTGGTAAGGTCTAGAAGCTGATGGCCTGGGATCAGCCTCAGAAGCCTTGTGGGTGTGGGATCATGTCCTTCCTAACTCCCCCGCAGGTCCTGGTAAGGTTCCCCATGCATGTGTACCTGGCATTGTGTCCATTGAAGGCTGACTTCAGACCCAGACTCATAATGATGATAATAATATTCTTTGACTCAGAGACAGGCTTATGTTACTAAGTCGTTTTGTTATTAAAAGTAAATAGCAACACACTCTCTTCTTCCTCCAAGAATTCAGAATAAATTGACTTTCTAGGACAGATTTGTAACTAAGTGCTAAATCCTTCTCACTGTTCTCTGCACGTCTCAGTTAAGCCCCAGAGAGGATGAATAGTTTATGAAGGTTTTGTGTTTGCTGGTTGGACCCTTCACAAAGTTGGGCTTGCCTGCATTTAGAAAAGTGTGTGGGCCTAAAGGTCCCCGATGAGATGTGGAAAGTGTTAAAGGACTAGATCTGGAAGGGAAATTTCAGCCTGTTTCTGACCTTAGTGGTTAGGGCAACCTTGGGCGGTAGCTCCCATTCTTCCCCACTAGAAAATGAGAACCCAAGATATTCATCTAACCCAGTAGTCGACAAACTGCGGCTCGCAAGCCACATGTGGCTCACAAGCCGCAGTTTGCCGCTTTGTTGACTAATGAGTTTGCCGACCACTGATTTAACCTATTGGTGTTTAGGTATGTAATGTGGGAAACAGCAATACCTATGTGATTGTTTCCTCTTCATAAAGGCCTTAGAGCTGTGTTGCTAGAATTGGGCCTAGAGTGCTTCTGGTCATGAAATGATAATGCTCCGTGGCTTGTGGTTTGTGGCATGCAGCATAAGATATGATGGTCCCGCGAGGATGATTTCCCTCCCTTTGCTGCAGAGCGGGTCCTCTCCAACCTTTACGCCTGTCCCAGGCTTCTTTCTCTAGAATTCTAGGAAGCCCACAGTGGCACCTCTGTGTCTAATTGCTGTGACTTGGAAAAGCTGCTTTTGGAAAGGGCTATTGCTGTCCAAAAAGAAGAAGAAGAAAGAGAAGGAGAAGGAGAAGAAGGAGGAGGAGGAGGAGGAGGAGGAGGAATAAACAAAATGTAGTCTCAGAAAAGTAGGGATGAAAGAGCTATGGGAAGTCACTGCTACATCTGCTTGTCAAGTCTTGGCACATCTGGAAATGCTGCTGGTGTCCAGGTGACAGCTCCAACTAAGGGCAGGGCCTTCCTCTTGCCCTGGAGACAAAGAATGGGTAGTCAGGGAGGTGGAGGGAGGGAGAGAAGGTACAGTGGCTTACCATCTGTTCTCCATACAGAGCTCAAGAGGATCTCTCATAAACCATAGATCCAGATGTAGAAAACGAACAAACATTCTGTTTTTATTCCTAAAGGTCAACTTCAGTCATACATTAATAATAGCTGACATTCATTGAAATCTTACATTTCTCATTAAATCCTCACTATGAAATTGCTAGTATCCCCATCTTTACAAAAAGGAAATAAAAAACTGAGAAAGATGAACTTTCTCATGGAGTCACAGCTACTAAGAGATGGCACTAGCATTTGAACCCTGGTCCAACTGCAATGTCATCCATTTAGCCACAATGCTTGACTGACCCTTGATTTTGCATTCTAACATTTTTCTGTAACTCCATAGTACAAATGCTGTCTGCAATATAGTAAGACTATTTTATGGTTTGTATTTTGCATTGGTGAAGTCATGTAAATTTATTTTCTTAATATTCAGCAGGGCTCTGGTGCCCTCTGAGTCACCCATTAAGTGTGTTGCTTATGGAGCTAGTTAAGTGATGGTGCTTCAACGTGGTCTGAAGCTGTCCACTGGGGGCCCTGTTTCCTGGGACACCCAGGAAGTGCAGGCCAAGGTGGGCTACTGCCTGTGTTCTGCCTACAGCCACCCGGATGAATTATAAAGTGATCTGCTGATAGCTGCTTCTTGTTCTGGGCTTGGAGGTACCCAGGGGAGGCCAAGCTCTGAACTAAGGCCAGCTGCTGCTAGTGCCAGGCTTGGGGCCTCTGAGTGAAAGCTACGGGGCTTGCAGAGGCTAGATGCTGCTTGTTTAAGAGATTTTAGGAAAATCTGAAGCATGAGCCAAGATCAGCCATTCCTATAGGAAAGGCACTGGACACAGCTTGGGTGAGCCTAAAAGTTGGGTGGGGTGGGGTTTCGAGGAATCACCAGGACAGAACAAACAGTGTGAGCCAGATTGATGGAGACTCAGATATGTTGCCTACCTGCTGGCTCTGTCTGGGGGTCGGGGGGGGGGGGGGGGCTCAACAAAGAAACAGTGGCCTCTGCCAGCACTTTTGTCTGGGAGAAAGATGCCTCTCAAGCTCTTGCCATGATACCAAACAATTAACTTCTTACTTATACGTCCCTGTTGCCTTTCAAACTGCTGCCCCCATGCTGGAGCTCAGAGGGAGTAAGTACAAGTAAATCCATGGTGGGCACTTTAAGAGGAACCTCCTCGAACTACAGCAGACTCAACCTCCCTCAGCCTCAATCCCCACTGCTTTTCACAGCCAGAAGTTATGGGGACTTCTCTTCCTGGCACTAAAACCCTGTGCTGGGGGGCCTGATGTGGGACTGGCAGCACTCACTCTTCAGGGGGGACCTCCACAGCCGAGAATCCCTCCCAATTTTTAAAAACCATGTTTTTATTGATTTTAGAGAGGAAGGGAGCAAGAAATAGAAACTTCAATGAGATGCACACCCCCTACTGGGGATCAAGCTTGCAATCTTGTCATGTTTCCTGACCAGGAATCAAACCAGATCTCTTGATCCATGGGTCAGTGTTCAACCACTGAGCCACATCAGCCTGGCTCTCTTCCAATTGACCTCTGCTCGAGACTATAAAGTTTCAATTATAGGAGATAAATAAATCCCAGATAGCTGCTTCCAGCCAGCCCTGGCCTCTGCTCAAGGAAGCACTGAAAAAAAGAAAGGAAGAAAGGAAAGGAAAGGAAAAAGGAAAGGAAAGGAAAGGAAAGGAGAAAGGAAAGGAAAAAGGAAAGGAAAGGAAAGGAAAGGAAAGGAAAGGAAAGGAAAGGAAAGGAAAGGAAAGGAAAGGAAAGAAGGAAGGAAGGAAGGAAGGAAGGAAGGAAGGAAGGAAAAAAGAAAGAAAAAAAGGAGGGGCTGGGAGCTTGGGTCACCGGGGTGTGTGGCCAGCCTGCAAACAGCCATCAGCCCCTCACCCAGGCTGGCCTCGCCTCCATGGAGTGAGGGTCCCCACTGGGGCGCTTGGCCAGCCTGCAATCAGCCATCAGCCTCTCACCCAGACTGGCCAAGCCCCCATGGCCAGATCCCTGTAAACGGGCAGTCAAACATCCTTTGAGGTGTCCCAGATTGGAGAAGGTGCAGGCTGGGCTGAGGGACAGCCCCCACTCCGTGCACGAATTTTGGTGGTATGAGGCCTAAATGGGCAGTCGGACATCCCTCTCACAATCCAGGACTGCTGGCTCCCAACTGCTCCCTGATTGCCCCTAATTGCTTCTGCCTGCCAGACTGATCACCCCCTAAACACTCCCCTGCCAGCCTGGTTGATGCCTAACTGCTTCCCTGCCAGCCTGTTTGCCACCAACTTCCCTCGGCTGGCCTGGTCACCCCTAACTGCCCTCCCCTGCAGGCTTTATTTCCCCAAACTTCCCTCCCTTTCAGGCCTGATCCCTCCCAACTGCCCTCCCCTGTAGGCCTGGTCACCCCTAATTGCCCTTCCCTGCAGGCCTGGGTCCCCCCCTCCCCAACTGCTTTTCCCTGCAGGCTTGATCACCCTCAACTACCCTCCCTTGTAGGCCTGGTCTCTCTCAACTGCCCTCCCTGTCCACATGGGGGCAGGATCTTTGACTACATGGGGGCAGCCATCTTGTGTGTTGGAGTGATACTCAATCTGCATATTACTCTTTTATTAGATAGGATTCTCAACTAATATAATTCTTGGCTCTTACCTTTTAACAGACCATTTTTCTCTCTTATTGATACAACTTCTATCCTCATGAGAAACCTGGTCAAGAGCTTCCTGTAGCACTGTGGATATGCGTCTCTTTTTGCTCTTACCATGTTTCACTGTGATAGATTGCTTATGGATCTCTCTGGAGTAACAAGTTACTCCAAAATGTTGAGGATAGAGAAGAACCTACTGTCTTCATTTCCATAGTGCCTAACACCAAATAAATGAATGGATAGATTATATAACTTCCCATGTTGTATTTGCACTTAAGTAATCAACATGTGATGTCATTAAAATGACTAACTCTTGTCTCCAGCCAAAGAGTGTACATGTTAAAAAACAAAAGCAAATTGGAGACTGTTGTTCATTTTGTTCTCTGCTTTTCCAACACAAGAAACCTGTAATATTGCTGCTGACCCATATCTTTTCAGCATATACAGGTCATTTAGATATCAGAGGGATGTTGTGAGAATTTCATCATAATTGCTGAAATATACTTGATTATTCCAGGCATTTTTAAGTTTGAAACTATGGTTCTGATTATTTATTGCAACACATATTCTCATAGAGATGGCATTAAACATGGGACAGTGAATGGAGTTGTTTCTGACCTAGGTCCAAACCCGAATTCCAGAATTTATGAGCTAGTTAGCTGCCCAGCTGTGCCCCAGCTGTTCCATTCCCAAGTATGTGTTCCACTCAGTGTGGATGAAAGTAAAGATGATCAGAGAATAGTCCTTAACCTCACCCCCATCTAGGCTTCCATGAATCTTTTCAGTCCATATTTCCTCTCTCCAGTATCTTCTTATCTATTCATTTAACAGGTATTTATCATATGCCAAACAATGCTGAGTGCAGGGGCTATACCAACAAGGCATTCCTGGGGACTGACAAGTTTGAGTCTACACATGAGGTGAAGGTACCAGGAAGCTCTCCAGCTTGTGTATAAAAGCTTAAGCAACCAAATGACTGGTTGACTGCTCACTGTGATGCACACTGACCACTGGGGGACAGATGCTCAATGCTCAGAATCAGGCTCCCTCTGTCTGGACTGGGCCTGTGGGAATCAGGCTCCCTCTGTCTGGAACAGGCCTGCAGGGATTGGTCCAAACCTGGACTATATGACATCCCCCAAGGGGTCCCAGATTGGGAGAGGGTGTCAGCCAGGCCGAGGGACCCCACTGGTGCACAAATCCATGCACCGGGCCTCTAGTTAACAATAATAAGATTTAAAATTTTCTTAGCACAAATTCTGGGTCCTATTCAGCCCCTGATGGCCGCATCTTTCCAGTTGGTGGGTTTAGGTGCTGTGGAGCAGCCCAGTGTGGTGTTTGCTTTCAGTTTGCTTTGGTAAGGGAAATTTGGGACTTGTTTTTCTATTGCTAAAAGACTAATTAGTTATACTTGAGACAGTAAACATCACGTAAGCCAAAATTAGTAATTTTAATACTGTCTTCAGCTGAAGCCAAAATGGAGGGAAGGCAGATCCGGTAGGCTATGAACCTAATGCTTCAGAAGCTGAGCAAAGGGATGCTCAGCAGACTTAACCCGGAGGAAGGATGTCCCTGTGGTAAACACACACAGGTTAGGAGAGTCCTAGAAATTGGACAAAGGAGACTTGTTCATACTGTTCAGTGTCTTTCTGGTGCTCTTTGACAAAATTCATCTACTTATCCATCCATCTATGCATCCATCCATCCACCCACAACTGCATGGTGCATTAAAGGAGTAAACAGAAGTAAAAGACACAGTTCTTATTCTTAAGAAGACTGCAATCTAATAAAGATAAATAATTCATAAACAGTTACAACACAGTATTATACATTAAAAAAATATTAACACCCAGTGTTGGTAAAGGAAAAAGGAGATGAGTATTCTTCGACACTGATGCTGGAAGTATTATTTAATGCAATGGTTCTGGAGTGTCATTTAGTAATGCTTACAAATGCTATATTTGTCTTTCCGTTTGTCAAACAATTTCATTTACAGGAATCTGTCTGGGGCATATAATAATGGAAATGTAAGTAGATGTATAAGAATGTTTATTATTGCTTTTATGACAGCCAGAAAAGGGGGAACAAATGAAAAGTTCAGCAATGGAGAATTAGTTAGTGACAACCTTGTTTGGCTGTACAATGGAATACAGTTTTGAAACAGTGAATTTTGGAAAAGAGTTAAGTGACGTATGGAATGTTAATGCCACATCCTATCTAATAAAGAGGGAATATACTAATTGACCATCACTCCATCACAAAGATGGCTGCACCCACAGCTGAGGCCAAGTTCCCATAAGGAGCCTTAAGGAGCAATCAGCAGGGACCTGAGGCTACACCCTCCCCTGCCCCCATGGGGCTTGACAGGGGACCACGTCCCTTACCCTGCAGGGCTTGACAGAGGACCTCAAGGTGCGCTTCCTGTCCTGGTGCTGGGCTAGGAGACTTCAGGCTGCTCCCCCTGCCCCAGCACCAGGCCAGAGGACCTCAGGCTGCACCTCCCACCGAGTGGGACTTGATGGGGGACTTCAGGCCACACCCCTCACCCTGGCACCAGGCTGGGGGACCTCAGACCGCACCCCTTCCACACCTGGCAGGGCTTGACAAGGAACCTCAGGCCATGCCCCCCACCCCAGCTCTAGGCCAGGGGACCTGAGGCTGCGCCCCCTGTCTGGCTGGGCTTGACAGGGGATGTCAGGCTGTGCCCCCGCAAAGTGGGGCTTGATGGGGGACTTCAAGGTGCACCCCCAGTGCTGGGTCAGGAAAACTCAGGCCATGCCCCTACTCAGTAGGGCTTGATGGGGGACCTGAGGTTGTCCCCCCCTGCCAGTGGGGCTTGATGGAGGACCTAAGGCTGTGCCCCCCCCTCACAGTGCTGGGCCGGGGGACCTGAGGCTGCGCGCCCCCCTCCACCTGGCGGGGCTTGATGGAGGACGTCAGGCCGTGCCCCCCACCCAGTGGGGCTTGAAAGGGGATCTCAGGCCATGTCCCCGACCAGGCAGAGCTTGATGGAGGTCTGGGCTGGAGGGCCTGAGGCTACGTCCCCTGCCTGGCAGGGCTTGACAAGGGTGGAACTGGCAGGTCTGTATTTAGCCCAATATGGGGAGCGGGGGGAGTGGGTGGCCAGGTCTGGGTCTCACGTAATTTTGAGGTGCATGTGGGTGATCGGGGACCTAACTCTGGGTCCCGTAGTGAGCCCCAGACTCTGACGGGAGGAAGGTTTTCATATACATTTTCCTAATTTCCTTTCATCTCTGACACTTGTATTATAGAGAAGGGGCAAATAGCAGTATTAAGTTATTTTTTCTAATTAATCCCTTTTTAATGTGCACGAATTTTGTGAATCAGGTCACTAATTGTTAAATAAAAAAGTAAGTCACAGAAATATAAAAAATAGTATTTCAACTTTCTGTACTAAATATATGCATAAAAATAATGTTGGCAGTGTTTATCTCTACATTATTTTCATCTTCAAATTTTAGTTCTTTGTGGAGTCCCAAGTTTTCTACAACAATCATGAATCACCTTTGTAGTTTTGGAAAGCCACTCATCATAGAGCTCATCAAAGCGGAACCTGGCTAAGGCCTTGGCCTGCTGCTTCAGTGCTCTGAGATGGGAGCTCAGGAGTGGGGCTCAGCTGAAACAAAGCTGTCCTCCTTCCAGGTGCACATGCGTACATTCATTCATTGAACAGATACCCCTGTTTGCAGGTGGTAAGTCAGGCGATAAGGTTAGAGAGGTAGACAGGAGTCAGATTATAGGGCTGTGCAGGCCATGTTAGGATTTTGGATTTAGTCTAAATGAGATGGAAACTCTTGGAGGATTTTACACTGAGACGTGGCTTGATCTGATCACTTTGAGCTGCTCTGAACCACCACAGTCAGAGGTAGCTGTGGCAAGAGGGCTGCCCATTGGAGTGTTTGAGAGCTGGAATCTGGTATCGCCACGTATCTGCCCATTTAAGCTGTGGCTGTGAACCCTGAGGTGCTGGGCAGCTTCCCTTGGCAGCTCTAGATCCCCTTCTCCACCCTGCCCTGGTTTCCAGTGGTTTCAGAAAGTGGGGAGGCCAGTGAGACTGATGGGGGGGAGGGAGTGATATTGGGGTAAGCTCCCAAACTCCCAACTAGCTCTCCGTTAAGTCACCTCTGGCTCCTTAGCCACAGGTTTCAGCTCCTAATAAAGAGGCTGTCTTCACATTCCTCTCTCCTTCTAGGATCAGTGCATGTTCCCTTTCTTAACCCCCTCAGACCTGGGATGGTGACAGTCTCTATGGCTGAGTCCCTGTGGTTGCACTTTCTCCTGAGGTCTTCCCTTCACTCGGCCCTCACACCTTGGCAAACAATCCCTTTATTGATCGCACCTACATCACATAGTTTGAGTTTGCCATCTGTTTCTAGCAGGAACTCTGTTTGATAGTCCCCCTTCTTTCTGGTGGGGTCTGGGATATTCTGACCAAATTGGGGCTGTTCCACAGGAGCCCATGGCCTTGGACAGTGGTTTGCCGCTCTGTTGACTAATGAGTTTGCCAACCACTGCGTAAGGCATTACCCTTACCCAGAAGTTTTGACTTCAGGTTAAAGACATTGGTACATTATTAAAATGTTTTTTTAAGTGTTTTTCCCTAAGTGGTCGGCAAACTCATAAGTCAACAGAGTGGCAAGCCACGGCTCGCAAGCTGCATGTGGCTCTTGAGCCACAGTTTGCCGACCACTGGCCTAGGATGTCCTTGGTGAGGCCTTTGGCCAGTGGGATTTCCCAGAGCAGGCCACGGTAGCCATGGCTCTAGGGGAGGTCTTGCAAGGTGGATATGTTCTAGGGTACTTTCAGTTAATCAAAGAAATTAGAACATAAATGGGATATTCGGTTATATTAAGGACTTGGTGTCCAATTTTTAAGGGGTGTATGTGTGTGTGTTTTTTAAGTTGTGTGATTATATTTAGAAAACATCTTTTAGAAATATATACTATAATATTTGTGGATGAAAGATGATGTTTAGGGTTGATTTCAAAATTATCCATGGGGAGGTAGATAGTGGCTAGAAATTTAACCATAAATTAATAATTATTAAAGCTGGACAATCATTACACAGGAATTCAGTTTATTTTAACACTAGGGGGCCAGTGCACGAAGTTGTGTACCTTGAAAGAAACTGAGGGCCGCAAGGCTAAGATGGGCCCCCTGGTTCTGTGTCTACCAGCAGCCCTGCTCCCACGACCACTGCTCCCACGTTCTGAGGCATGGGGTGATTGGGGCCAGTGTCAGTAGCAAGTGTAAATGGGGCCTGTGCCAGCAGAGGGTGAGAGCGGTGGCTGCTGCCCTAGTTGCCCCTCAGGAGCAGGGGGAGGTGGAGAAGCCCTCCGGGGTGACCAGGGCCAGCAGCTGCCGCCTGCACCCACTGACGACTCCAAGTGATCAGAACTGGTGCTAGATGCCAGTGGCGGGTGTGAGCGGGGCTGTCATTGGCAACAAGTGCGAGAGGAGGTTGCCAACCCCAGTCACCCCTCAGGAGCAGGGGGAAGTGGAGAAGCCTTGCAGGGTGCCAGGGCCAGTGTTGGGCACGGACAGCAGGTGCGGGTGGTAACTCTGGTGCCATCAGCAGGTGCAAGTGCCAGGCAGGACCACAGCAGACAGGAGCAAAAAACCTTCAGTAATCACCAGAGGCTTCACCCCAATGACAGTGGCCGGCGCCCCACCTTGGTCTGCTACCCCACTCACCTGTTACACCATACTGCTGTGACTGAAGCCCACCATGTTCTGTGCTCTGCCGCCTGCTGCCAATGCCCACCACGTTCCGCGTGCACCCCCTGGTGGCCAGTGCACCTGTTGTTTGGATGTTCTGCCCTTGTCTATTTGTGTATTAGGATAGATAGCTAGATAGATAGATAGATAGATAGATTCTTTCTCTCTAGTAAGTTTGAGCTGTTTTATAATAAAAAGCTTGAAGTTACACACCAATAAAAGTTTTGTGGAAAAATAGCCCCCAGTAAATCTCTCTTAAGTCTTCTTACTTCTTTTTTAAAAATTTAGTGTGGTGACATTTTCATTCTTATTTTTTAAATTTGTTTTACTCTTTGAGAAGCAAACTAATGCATAAACCTTCTTTGTGATGATCATTGACTGTTCAGCTGCTTACAGATGTTAAGCTTCCTTCCACAGGCTGCTCTGGGGTCATCTGTTGCCAAGGAGTGGCGAAGTGTTTTGCTATAACGACAGCAGAAGATGTCTTAAACTGTGCTTTGCTTTGTCCTTTCTATGCTGACAAGCTCACTGGATGGCAGAGTTTGCTTTGAGATTGGGTTAGAGGCTTTTTAAAAAACATTCAATTGGAGTCTCCATGAAACAGTGTCTTTCAGAGAAAGCAAAGGGCACAGTGGAAGAAAGGGTGCGGGGCTGAGCACATGAATGACCCGGGTTTTATCTCAGCTCTCACAAGCTGTGTGACATTGGACATGTCGTTTACCTTCTCTGCGCCTCATTTTCCATTAATATCTCTGGTCCGTTCTAAGTCCAGACATGTTTGGTAGAGAAAATCAGGAGCAGTATGAAAGGCAAATACAGAAATAAACATCACCTTAGCTCTACCTCCTAGAAGATAACTCAGTGATTTTTAATGCCTATATATGTTAGTTCTGTCAAGGATAAAAATCATGTAACATATTTTGAACAACTAATCTGTACCGAAGGAATGTAGCAATAAATACTGTGATGTCTGCCTTCCAGGAGTTACTAATTTAATGGCTAATACCATTCCCCACATCCTTACACATCAGGTACTACCCTTGAGAGAAAGAGAAGCCCTTCCATCTGTTACTTAAATCTGTTGAGTTGTAATGCCATTCTGTGATGTAACTTTGATCATTTTGGAAGGTGCTGTTTTCTTCCTGCTATTCCTGCTGATTATGTGCAGAAAAGGGGCAGGCTATTGAGGAAAGGGTGGCCTTTCCCTATCCCACTCAGTTTCTTTCACTGCACACCTCAGGCACAGCAGGGCTGAGGAGGAGGCATCTTGTCTGCTATTACTCTCACCTGCGCTTCCTCAGGCTGCACTGCCACCTCGGGACAGCAGAAGGCGCAGTGCGACAGCCAGAGGGAAGGCTGGCAGAGGTGGAGAAAGCTTTAGGAGTAACAGGCTGTCTGGAAGCCCCCGTTTTTCCCTGCGGCAGTTCACCTGCAAACAAAAGCAGCCAGAAATCCTAGAAATCTGACCTAATACGATAAAAGTGGTGGAGAGCAGAGAGCAAGGAAAGGAATATTGAGAGACTTAGACTTATCCCGGTAAAATGTGTTAATAAAGACCGCTTAACTTGCATCCAGCTTGCCAGAGATGCTGTGTTCATTTGTGAAGTTTTTGTATATTTCCACTCTAGTTTGGAAGTGGAGATCTGTGATCCCGACCTGGCAGAATGCCTGGTTTCACAGCTGTCACTGTGACACTGCCCCGTCCAGGGGATTCTGGGTCTGCAGCTAAAGCCGAGCAGCCTTCTGGCATTACACTCCCTTCCTGAATGCAATATTCCCAGGCCCCCTTGATCAGTCTCACTGATACTTATTCTACTTTATCTACCATAGACTTTGGGTGGGATTTATAAAAAAAATTAGCTTATATGAATGTCCATTGCCATTACATTATTTGAAGAAGATCCTTAGTCTACCCCTGCAACTGGAACCTGCCTTCAAAGGTGCAAGAATAAGACATGAAAACTCATAGATACAGACAATAGCATGGTGATTATCAGTGGGAAGTGGGGGTGAGGAAGGTAGAAGAAGGTAAAGGAGGAATAAATGGTGATGGAAGGAGACTTGACTTGGGGTGGTGGGCACACAATGCAATATACAGTTGATGTATTATAGTATTGTACACCTGAAACCTATGTAATTTTATTAACCAATGTCACCCCTATAAATTCAGTACATTTAAAAGAAAAGAAGAAATAAATATTACTAACAGCCTGCATCTGAGATTTCCTAGTTCTCAAGGACTTCAGGCCTGACTATAACTTATTTGGATGTTATCCAGAAAGGCAGTTAGAAACATAAAACAACATCCACGGCTGAAAATCAATTTGGATTGTAAATGGAGAAGGAACTTCAAATCCCATAACAGAAATAGAACCTGGAAAATCTACCTCATAAAATGACCCAGGCAACACATAGCATAGCAGTTTGGGTGTTGTTCAGCTTGGGAGAGAAAGCACACGTGCTGTCTACAGATACTCGAAGGGCTGCCAATGGAGGAGGGAATTTCTCTATGTGTGATGCAGAGGGGTTGGACTGGTGTATTAGTATGTGAAAACTATAGAGAGACAGGCTTCTCTTTTTTAGGCAAAGACATCTCTAGGGAGCTGTGCAAACGTGGAAGGAGGTCTTTGCAGAGAGAAGGAGAACGTTCTTGGTCACTACTCAGAGGCTGAGAGACTGCATATCCTCTCTTTTTATTTCACTCTTCCTCTGGCCTGCTATTCTCTAACTACACTTCTTTTTTTCAGTTCCCCATAGAAGCTGCCTGGAATGCCCTCCTCCCTCCCGTCCCCTCTCCCCACCCCTTCAACCTGCAAAACTAAGACCTGCTCTTCTTTAGGTCTCAGCCTAAACTGCACTTCCTCATGTAGGTCTTTGCTGACCTTATCTAAAGAGGGTAACTATTCAAACTATGCCACAAGACCTTGTGTTTTTCCTTTATAGCATTGTAAATTTGTGCATATATGTATATGTCATATACCTGCACGTATATATCACATGTATGTCATATATATCTCATACACATGTATATTTATATAAAGCAACACAAATATAATTTGTGGGATCATTTGTTTAATATATTGGGTGTCCCAAAACCATGTATACACACTTTAACAAATGGTAGCTCAATTGATGTTTGTTTCTTTTCAGCCAGACTAAGCTTTGAACAAAGGAAATTCATCCTAAAATGCTGATGGAAGTTTGAAAATGCAGTTGAAGTACAAACACTGCCTTTATAATTATTCAAAGTGTGTATACATTTTTGGGTGACACTGGGTGTCCCCACCAAAAAATGCATATACACTTAACAGCTGATAACTCACTTAATTTTCATTTCTTTTCCGGTTTAACTGATTTGAAATAATGGGCGAAGACAAATTAAGCTATGAACAAAGACAATTTATCCACTAGGATATTTAGTGATGATACATAGAAGATAAAGTTTATGGTACAAAACTGGCAACAGTTGACAAATTGAGGGCACACAAATACTGAATGAAATGATCTTAGTGTTTGCGATTCCATTGCTTTGAGTTATTAGCAGTGCCTGAACCAGTATGGTCATTAGTTTGAAAACAGATGTTGACCAAAAAAAATTATCCATTTCTGTAATTCTTTTAAATTTTGGAAATGAACTGTATGCTAATAAATACTGGCTTTATAATCATTCAAAGTGTATACATGGTTTGGGGGACAACCTATAAGTTTCCCTACTAGAAGGTAAGCTTTGTTAGTAATACCATATCTATTTTGGTCATTATTTTGTTCTGTATAGAGCTTAGAACATAGTACATGCTCAGTGAATGTGTCATGATGAATTATGTGATTCAGGCATCACTGTGTCTTAGATAGATAGCATTACTCCAAAAGTGGGACATGAGTAACTTAGAGATGGCTTTAAATGGGACTCAAGCTCAGCACTAAATAATATTGCATCACCTTATGTGAAAGTAAGTCTTTTTTTTCAATTTACATTTAACCCTTCTGATTTTATGGAAAAGTACAGTTCGGTGTGGTGACAGTATTTAACCTGTGCTCTGACACTGCCGATCTCCCTAGTCAACGCAGAGAGAGATCTGGCTTTAGCAAGCATCACTGGCTGGCTGGAAACTAATAAGATGTTTTGTTTCTATTGCACTCATTTGTTGGTTGCCTTTTATTTGTGGCAGTCGATACTGACTTTTCCTTAATGGAGGTGATACGAAGATTTCTTTTAAATTATAACTAAGTAAAATTGTGAGATTACTAATGAAAAATATTGAGTTATAATAGTACTGTAATTATATGACAGTGGCTCTTGGGTGGCTGAAATGTTGGTTTTTGGAGGGTCTGAAATGGTGGAACCACCTGGAAGGTCAGTGGTTCGCAAGAGTCATCCTAAACCAGTGCAGGTCCATGACCAAGTAAATGCAACAAAGTTAGTTTCATGAAGCAAATTTATTCATTGTCATTCCAATAGCATGTCCTTTTGATATTAAAGTATCCTTTCTCAAAATAGGTAGTGATTTTTTAAAAAATATCTTTACCTTGGGGCAATAAAGTGTTGGCAGACACATATTTTTCCTTCTCTTTTAATTATGTAGTGATGGTAGTGTGTTTGGGGGGTGAAGTTTCACCTCCTTGGAATCCAAAAGTCTGGGCCCACTGTGGTCTCTTTGTGGTCCCTCCCATTGCAGGATTTGCTGGTTGTAGTGAATAGTCATGGAGGCAGAAAATCCCGTGTGTGTGTGTGTGTGTGTGTGTGTGTGTGTGTGTGTGTGTGTGTTATGCACACGCATACATACATGCATGTACACTGGTCCCCAATGATAATGCAGATGTGTTATACAACCCTTTCTGTTAAAGGGTTTGTGTTTTCCATTTATTTCAAATAGGAATTCCAAGTACCTTATTTATAATGAAAAAGGATGTATAAATAATGTATAGAAATGATCAATAATGTGTGAGGGGTCTATAATGGAGGAGAGAGGGGTGGTTGGAGGAAGTAGGCAGTGTTCCTATAGCAACTTCTTTCATTGGAGAGAGGAGAGAGATGGGAGGACCTGAGGGTGGTGACTCCCAGAAGGCTGTTGGGAATTCTGAGGGCAGCAGCCTCCCCATTTCCTGAGGTGGGGGCGAAGGGCTAGAGGAAGACAGGCAGAGACAGACTGGCCAACTGTGGAAGGATCCACAAGCCAAGTGCTGCTGAGCACCAGGAGGCGAGGCCTCTGTCACCCAGACAGCAACCCGAAGAGGAAGTAGCTACTCAGCATGGTTGTACCGCTGCCTCTTCCCACTCTTTGTGTCTGTGCAGAATTTGCTTTGCATATAGAACTCAAACCCTTATGCCCCTGTTAGAAACTCTGCAAAGCTTAAGACTGGAGAGATTATGGCCTTACTAACCAGATTTGGCAACTACCTGATTAAAAGCATCTAAAAAACTAGAGCCATAAAGTAATTCAAACTGGATGTAACTCATGGTTGGTGTTTTGGTTTTTCATTGGAAGCTGCTGCCCTGGGTGACCTAGTTTCTGTGGCCAGGGTCGCCTGTCACCCCTGAGCTGGATGGCTTGTGTGTGTGCCTTTGTGTGCTCATGCATCTCCTCATCAGTGGCTGCTGTTTGATGTTCAGCTCTAGTCACAAATCAAAGGTCAACACCTTCAACTTAAATACTCGGTGGATAAGTGTGGAGCGCCTGCCATTGTAGAGCAGCATGGGAGGTTGCTCTGTAAATGCTTGGTGTCTGTGTCTACCCATGCATGTAACACACATTTACAGCAGAATCGTGCAGTTAAAGTGCTGTGAGAAGGGATTGACAAATTATAGAGGAAAAACATTTGATTCTAAGTAGGGAGATTAAGGAAGGTCTTACTGAAGAGACATTTGACCTGGGCACCAAGAAGATGGCCTTGCGTGGAGGGAGCTGGTAGGGAGGGGCCCGCCTGTGGTGAAAAAGCGCCTGAGTAAAGAGATGGGCAATGTTTTGTTTGGGTAACGGTGCCCTGGAAGTAAACGCCCAGATCTTCACACAGTGCCTGGTAAGAGTGTTCGTGGGGAGTGTCTATATGATCTCCGCGGGGAATGCTGCCCAGCAGTGGCAGAGGGAGGCTGATGAGGCATGTGAATGCTGCCGGATGAATTTAGACCTCATTTATAGTCATCAGTTAATAGATGTCTTTGTAAAGATGGTTCCAGCAGACCCACACTTTGTTTTTGTGTCGATATTTGAAAGGATATATTTAAGTACATAGACTGCTTGGCAGGTGACTAAATGAGTGTTACAGTCAGCAAGAATGATTTTCTCTAATACTAGACCAAGATCATCAGAGCTGTATTTTGTTTTTACAAGTCAGAATTCTTTTCATGTAACCTGCTTAAAGATAGCTTCCTGCTTTAGAGTATGTTTCCCATCACAAGAGGTGATATTTTTTCCAAACTAATGCAAATGTTGCACTATTAAAAGCAACCTGAAGCCAGTGAGCAGAACTACAAATCCGCTGTCTCCACTGCTGATCTGAGTGGTCTTGCCAAGCATTTGCCAGCAGATGGTGACAGTGCTGCCTGTGAGCTTAACCTTCCTTTCATGATTTATAAAACACAGGCAACTCTTCATTCTAGGTGAAAGTAGGAAGCATCCTGGGGGTCAGTGGGTGGGAGTCACATACTCCCACCTCCCCTATATAATCAGTGCTGCCGTGTGGCATGCTATAGCCTTTGTTGCAAACTGACCCAAGCCATTCAGCAGTGCACGATTAATAGGGTCACTTCTGATAGATATTAACAGCCATTAATGATTATAGATACTTAGAGGTGAGGACCGTGCGGCTCCACCACCCCAGCCTTCCTGAGAGGCAGAGGATGAAGCAAAATCAGTTTTCAGAACCAGATCCTGTCCCAGGGACAAAGCTGCAACATGCAGGCACACAGCCTGAGCTGGGAATGGCTGGTGAGGCCCTGGCTCCTGGCCTTCTCGGCACCCAGACAAGCACGCGGTGTGGGCAGTGGCAGCATTGTGGCTGCAGAATTCAGCTACTTCACAGGCTGGCTCAGGCCACAGAACCCACAACAACATGGGGCTGGAGGGACTGGTGCTGCTGGGCTCCCTTAACTCCCTATCAGACCCTGGTCATGAAGAGGCATTTTCAGCATTTCAGGCTGGTCCGTGTATTTTTACACCTGTCATTTCTAATATCCATTACATTTATTAACATCCCCTCTGATATTGATTAAAGGTACATGTTGTTGATACATGTATATCTACCTCTGGAGAACCAACTTTTGATTAGTCCTTCAAATGCTAAATAACTGCTTTTAGGATATAAATTAAAATGCACACATCTATAATCCATTATGCTGGAGTACTTTGAAGAGAATTAGAGACACTTTTTCAATTTATGTGTAGAATGCATTTGTGTGTGTGTAAATTAACACTTTTTAATTTATACCCTTTGTGTATGTATTGCTTAAAAGTACATGGTTTTATAACCTGTATTTGTCATTAATAACATGTTATGTATATGTTTCCACATCAATAAAACTGCATAGTATTTCAGTTTATAACAGTTTGCTCACAGCCACTATAGTGGATATTAGTGGTTTTACCACTTTTGCTGTTATAGGCATCACTGTAAAGATTGTCTTTGTACATGTTTCTTTGTGTATTTTTTCATTTATTAGGATGCATTCCTGGAAATGGAATTGCTGAATCATAGCATATGCATATTTTAAAAAATGTTTTAAGCAACATGTCAAATTACTCTTTGAAAGAATGTAGCAATCTATACTCCTACCAGCATATGCTTTCTTAAGTATTCTCCCACACTGGGAGAATTAAACACACACACACACACACACACATACACACACACGTTTACCCATATGATGAGTAAACAGTCATTATCTTACTAGTGAAGTTAGATTTAAAAAATATTTTTTCTGTTTGTATTTCTCCTTTTTCATTGTTTCCCAAATATGGGAAGTGCAGGAAAATTAATCCTCCATATGTTTCCTGCCCCTAGCAGTGGTTAGATGCCTTAAAATTATTTATTAGATTGGGGCCCAGCCAACATGGCTCAGTGGTGGAGCATCAACCTATGAACCAGGAATTCCCAGTTCAGTTTTCAGTCAGGCAAGTGATCCCCACTGGGGGGCATGCAGGAGGCAACTAATCAATGTTTCTCTCTTGTTGTTGATATTTCTATCTCTCTCTCCCTCTCCCTTCCTCTCTGAAATCAATAAAAATATATTTTAAAAATTTATTTGTTAGATTGGGAAACATAAAGTGTTTCAAATTATCACATTTTCCTAATTGAAATCCCTGTCAGAAAGTAGGGGTAGTGTTTCAATTGTGCCATTTCTGGGGTTCCCCCAGGGATCAGTTGGGTGTTGTTTTATACCCTCCTTTAAGAAAGGGTAAAGATCCTTTTTTTCAGTTATTGGACTATTCAGAGACGATGGTGAGATGGTCAGGTCATCAGCATTTAAACATTCCAGATACTCATATTCACACATGAAGGGAGAGCTTAAAGCTATAGAACTAATTTGACAGATGTAGATGGTCAAAGAGACCAGTTAACACCAGAGGGATATTTTCAGCCAGATTATCTAGCTTTCCTGTCTACAATTGATTAAACTTACCAGAAAATTGCTCTGTCTTCCATTCATTTGCTGATGTGTTTTGGGGAAGTTGTACAACAGAATATTTTCTCCCTTCACCCCATCCATGTTTTAGGATTTAAAAAATGGATCCTGGACCAAACTAGCATCTCTGAAGATGTTTCTAACTCCTTTAGACATGAAAAGAGAACTGACTAGTTTCCAAATGTTGGTGACCCTCTACCCAATGGCTACCCAAGAAACTTAGACTTCCCTCCTCCTCCTCCACCTATTGCCTGATGTGCAAAATTGCTTTAAAAAAAAAAAAGATGGGCCCTCTAAATCAAAAATTTTCATTTCCAGCTATGGCTTAAAATTAAATTACATAGAAAGGTAATGACTGTAAGTCCACATTGAAGTATAAAGGGCTTACTTTAGGTTTTTTTGAGAGAAGGATTGGACTCCATAAAGGGGGCGAGGTGAGTGAGATCCACCAAGAAGAAAGAACCAGAAAGGAGATGCTGGGGCCCAGAGCACCACAGTTAATCTAAACTCACCTTGGGCGACAGGTTTACTCCCAGGGACCATTGTACTGTGTCACTGGTATCTGTGATGGAACATTTGTGAGTAATTGGCGCTTTTTATTACTTCATCCAGCTTGTCCTATTGCTAGAGTTTTTCCTCTTTCTCCAGCCACACTAACAAAGTTGCAGTAGATGGTTAGTGAAGTTTTGGTTGTAATTCTTTGATAGATGCTCTATGTTAAGAGAATGTGCATCTGCTCTGCAGATACTTCCTACTGACAAAAAAAAAAAAAAAAAAAAAAAAAGCTACTTTGCACTTTTGAAAATCCCAGTCCCTTTTCTCTGCACTCTTCTTGTCTCTGTGAACATTCACTCACGGTTCCACCACTCATTGCACTCCCTGCGCTACTCTTCTCCTGTCTTCCAAGCTGAAACCTGTGTTTCTGTTTCTTCTTTGAAGTCTTCCTTAAATTCCGTCTCCTGGACTCCCATGCCTCCTGCATTCCAGCAACGCTAAGCTGTTTATCAGCATGTGCTTTCTCTAAAATCTCTGTTCATTTGTGTCCATAACTGTCCAACTAGTAAACTTTTAAAAAAAACTTTTTGAAATATATTGTCATTGGAAAAAATGTCAACATAGAGTAAATGAGAAAGTGAAATTCCCTCTCCTTCCTACGCCCCTGGCTCTAATGTGCCTCATATGGTTGTTTGTATCTTTTTCAGACTTTTCCTATTCATATACAGACTTTTTTAAATAATATATATATATATATATATATAATTTATTTATATAAAAATAGATTATATGGTTCTACTAGAGGCCTGGTACACAAAATTCATGCACTTGGGGGCAGGGAGTCCCTCAGCTCGGCCTGTACCCTCACACAGTCTGGGAGCCCCACAATTAATTGCCCAAATAATTAGGCCCCACCCATTCGGCTGGGGCTCTGCAATAGATCACCCCTGCAGAGGGAGGCCCCACCCACCTGCTGCAGTCCACTGCTTGGTGGCCTGGGCCTCCCTCTGCCAAGCAATCATGGGACCATGGCCAGACCCCTGACCAATCACATCGCACCCACCTTGGCTGGCCTGGTGCCAGTGAGTGTCATGGCATGGTCATCTGGGTGGTCATTCTGCTGTTCAGCTATTTGGTCAATTTGCATATTACAGTTTTATTATTATAGACTAGAGGCCCGATGCATGAAGATTCATGCAAGAATGGGCCTTCCTTTCCCTGGCTGCCAGCACCACCTTTGCTGTGGCCCGGAGCTACCTTTTGCTCCATCCAGCCCTGAACCACCTTTCCAACTTTTCACACTGCCCAAAGGCCTGTAGCGGTTGGGGTAGTGCCTGCATATGCGAATTAACCCACCATCTTTGTTGGATTAATTTGCACACTCCTGATTGGCTGGTGGGTATCATGAAGGTATGGTCAATTTGCATCTTACTCTTTTATTAGTGTAGATAAGCTGTCTTTTAAAAAATACACTACATAAAAGTTTTCTTTCATGCTTTTTCATTGTTATGTTGCTCTAATTTATGGCTGTATTGTAATTTATATAAGCAGTCCCCTCTTGATGGACATTTAAGTTATTTTTAGTGTCATCTTGTTATATAAGTGATGCAATAACAACTTTTTACAGAGTCCTTTATGTTTCTTGGCATTCCTCTCAATAAAAGAATACCTGGTTTGGGGGTGTTGGGGAGTGTGTGGGAGTGGGGGGCAGATTTTAAATCCTGATAAATATTCCCAAATTGACTTCTAAAGAGGCAGTACTTACACTAACTTACACTTCCATTGGCAAATGGTCATTCAGTCTCCAGGTCGCCACTGACCTGTCACCTTCTTAGGGAAGCCTGCCTTGTCACCTTACCTCCAGGCAGCTGTGGTGCCCCTCTCTCCTTCTCAAGTATCCCACCAAAGAACTGTTGCATTCCCAAATGTTCCTATTCATCCCACTATTTGAATATTTGTTAAATAATCTGTTTACCACACCACCATCGTATATTTTTCTCTTAAAATTTTTTTTCTGATTTCACAAGTAACCCATGTTTGCTATATAAAATTCCAACATTATGGGAAAGCCTTACATTAAGGAAATACAAAAAATCTTTGTCTCTTCTGGTCTTCTGTGCTACTTTGACATGCCTCTCATCAGCACTGCCAGCATGTACCATACTCACGGAAATACACATCTGCCTCCCCCACGAGCCTGACTTCTAGAGGGAAGGGACAGTGTCGATTCCTGTTTGTGCCCCCCGCATGGGGAATGGCATCAGACACAATGTATGCTGAGGAGGTGCTTGTCGCCTGGAAGGGCAGGGAATAAGACAAGCCATGGAAAACATGCTCAGGTACATAAGCACCTGGAATGGATACTAGTGTGACCTATGGATTTTTTTTTCTTTTCCAGCTTAGCCTCCTGTAAGAGGGCCGGCTTTGCATGGACTCTCCCACATGCTGATGAAATTCACTTTCTCCTGGATGATTTGGTTTCATAGCCATTAGGAACTATTTAGTTCCTCTAATAAAGCAAGTGCAGGAGCCTGGGAAGCAGTTACAGCTGAGGAAGATGGGCTGACCAGTGTGATTTATTGCTATGTGTGTTTATTATCCACTGGCTCTGAGCTCATGAAGTCAATATCCCCTGCTCTGCTGAGCCAAGCAATCTGGGGAAAGGAGTGAAGTCAAGCACTGTTCCAGGTCCAGAAGCTAACAGCAGCAACCAAACAGCTGCCACATACTGAGTGTCTCCCACGTATTGGGTGTTTTACAAGTCATTTAATTCACATAACAGCCCTGGGAGGGAAGAATTGTTTTCCCAGGATCCAGATTATATTTAGCCTCAGGGAGGTAAAACTTTCAAGGTCACACAACTATTAAGTGATATTGTCTGACTTTGAATCCCTGTTGTTTTGCTTAGAAACCATCTTTCTCCATTTTTCATCCTTTCTTTGTCTTCTAGTCCCCAACGTAGTCCATCTGCTATGGAACAGGAAAAATAGATTATCCTGTACTAGAGGCCCCATACACAAAATTTTTGCATGGGGAAGGGGTCCTGGCCTTCACCCTGGCCTCTAGCCAGAGGTTCCTTTCCTTCTTCTGCACAGCCTCTGGGGAGATGCTTGTCCTGGGGACTCCTCAGGACCCTGGCACACGAAGCCCTGGGTACTTGGGGGCTTGGGCTTTCAGATCTGGCTTCCCCGCCTGGCATGGTGCACATTTGCTGCCCCAGGCCTGTTCTCTCCCTCCATGCATCGGGAGAGGGCGGGCACCTGGCCAGCTGAGGGTGCGGACGGCCCGCCCTCTCCCACCATGCACAGCCCACCTCTCCCGCCACAGGCCCGCCCTCTCTCACCACTCCTGCTAGGGACGCTGAAGGCCGCCCTCTCCTGCTGCGAATGGCTCGTTCTCTCCCACCCTTCGCAGCCCGGGCGGTCTCAGTCCCGCCTTCCCGTAGCCTGCTCCACCTCGGCCCTGCCCCCCGAGGCCCGGGCTGCACACTTGCTGGTTGGCTCCACCCCAGCTCCTGATTGACTGGTGGGTGTGGCTAGTGGGTGTAGCGAAGGTACAGTCAATTTGCATATTACTCTTTTATTAGATAGGATAACAAAATGGTAATGTGAAAATAGACCAAATGGCAGAAGCTACCAGTCACTATGATGTGCACTGACCACCAGGGGGCAGACGCTCAATGCAGGAGCTGCCCCCTTGTGGTCAATGCACTTCCACTGGGGGAATACCGCTCAGCCACAAGCCAGGCTGACAGCTGGTATGTGCAGCCACCTGCCCATATCTGCAGCGCTAAGGATGTTCGTGAGTAGCGGGCCTAAGCCACAGTCAGTACATCCCGCAAGGGCTCCCTGGCTGTAAAAGGGTGCAGGCTAGACTGTGGGGACCTCCTTCACTACCTCAGTGCACAAATGTTGTGCACCAGGCCTCTAGTCTGATAGAAAAGCTTACAGTCCCATTTCTTGTTTATTAAAAACTCTTTGAATCCTCAAACAAACACCTCATCTTTAACATTGTTTTATTCTCCTCTTCTAAAAACATGGGCCTTGGAGATGAAAGGGATCAAACTCACTGGTTCACATTCAACAGGTGACCCCAGGACTGTGTTACGCTTTCTCTCTTACCGTTGCAGTAGAAAGGCTGCCAGATTTTGTTGTATGAATGAGAAGTCTGGTATTGCTTTGGATGTAGATGGGTACAAAGCTAGAGTTTAACAGAATCCTATCTAATAAAGAAGGAATATGCTAATTGACCCTCATGCCATTGAAAATATGGTGGCACCCACTGCCAATAAGGAGGGAATATATTAATTGACTGCTTCACCCTCAAGATGGCCCACAGCACAAGATGGCAGCACCCAGTCCCCTCAGCCCCTCTGGGGCAGCAGGCACGTGGCAAGGTCAAGCCCACTCCAGGCAGGCCCGGCCACTTTGCACACCTGCCTCCAGAGTCCCCTAGACCCCTCAGGCTCCAAGGTACCCAGGGCCACCTGAGGCTCAGGTAACCACAGCTGGCCAAGACTTGCTCTATCAGCAGTGGCAGCAGCAGAGGTGTGATGGGGCATCGCCTTTCCCTGATTGCTGGGTCGCCTCCTGCCCCTGTTGGCTCCCAGATTGTGACAGGGGGCAGGCCGGGCTGAGGGACCCCCCCTCCAGTGCATGATTTTTCATGCACCAGGCCTCTAATTAAACAGAAGAGGGAAACTACACACTAGTACCAGAAGCAAGGGTAGCTCATCCATGGACCCTGTGAGGACACACAATTGCCCCAAAGCCATGTTTCTGCCATTAGGCTAAAGAAGATCTTGCTAGTTTCTTTCTGACCTCTATCCCAAATGTCAAACATTTCTTCCATGTTTACTGATGTGTGGAAAGGAGATATATGTCAGTTATTGCTTATCTGATTGTGTAAGGAAATTCTTTGCTTGTTACATATTCTATTGCATCAGACTCCCAGTGGAAAAGGGTAGCAGTGCCCCTCCCTTCTTCTGCAATCAAACATGTTAATATATCTGCAATCAGACATGTTAATATATCCACAGTTCAACTTACTATTATTCATATTAGATGGAGTAAGTAAAAACTGTACTTGCACATCACTTCAGGTCAGGTGTTTGTTACCAGATGATTTGCACACACTTAGGAAAAAGCTTCCAATTTTTAGAACATTTAGTGTTTTTGAATTACAGGTGAAGGATTGTGGGTCTCTGATTTTATCCTTTTTTGCACTGGCAGAAGTATGACCTGTGGATCACCAATAATATGTTTCACAGAAGCCCCCTTGTTAAAGCAAAATAAATATTCCCATTTTCTAGTACAGGAAACTGCCCACAGAGCAGCCTGCCTCCTGGACCTTTAGGGACTGGTTGGTCCCATTCCTGTGTGTGTCCCCTGAGTAGCTCATGTCAGTCCCAAGCTTGCTAGTCCTCGGGGATGGGGAATCCTCTCAAGATGTTCTCCCGGATCCTCACCGCAGCTCATTCTTCAGCTGCGTTCCCTGTGTTCTCTCCTGCAAGCACCTGGAGAAGAATCAGCTTCCATCATTGTCCTGTGAGCCCTTGGCACGCCTCCCAGTGCTCAGGAGGCTGCTCTCCAGTATGTCACACACTCCCTAAGCCTTGTTTCCTTGGTGTGGGGAGCCTTCACCATGGAAACCGTGTTGGCTTATCCACTCCATTCCCAGGTGGTCTCTGAGGCCTCCCCCCTCATGGTGCCAACACTGGAAAATGCAGTCTGAATCTCAGCGTTGCTGTACAAGCTTTAATTGCTTATTTTGGCTTGCAGCACCATCCCAAGCATTTTTCTGCAAAGGGATGGGTTTCAGCTGGTGACCAGGCTGCTGTCTCTCACCCTGCTCAGTGTGAGACACACACACTTCCTACACCCCCGTGACGCCTCACGGTTTCCAAAGCCAGCCTGAGATTAGGACAGGGCAGAGCCAGATGGTTTGACAAACTCTTGTTCCTGTTCCCACTTTGGTTCCTTTAGGTCTTTTGCATTTTGTTTAGCTGTTCCTTTCCTGTTTGTCAAGTACATCAAGCAGTGTCTCCAGAAACTGTATCGCAAAGTGTCTGGCTGCTGTTGCTGGTGGCTAGAGTTTGACAGCTGGTACTGCCTGATTTGTCAAAGTGCAGCGCCCACGCCATACGGCTCCTGCTCAGGCCGAGTCTCCAGTCAGTCAGCCCAGTGCCTTAAATTGCCAAGGAAACAATGTCTGCTGAGACCTCAGACAAACAATCTAGTCCCAGGCTATAAGATTTCTCCTGGTATTCTTGCTGACACAGTTTTCTCCCCTAACCTTCCAGATTGGTGCCATGTGCCAGTCTTGGAACTTCTCTGCAGAACTCTCTTTATGCAAGTCCTTAAACAGAGGCTTGAAGAAGATGGGCTTGAGGGGATCCATGGACTTCTGGAAATTGTATGCACTCTTCTGTGTGGGTGTGTAAATGGGTATTTTTTGTGGAAAGAGGCGGCACTGGATTCTTGACATTCCTGTGTATCCTAAAGCCACGTGGCCCCAGGAAAACTATTCAGTCTTCTGAGCCTTTGGACATTGAGACTAATACTAGATAGATTTTACCACATTCATTTGGATGATACAATGAGAAAATGCATATAAACTGCCTAGTACAGAGTCCATAGTATTTAATAAGTGTTAGTTATCATTATTTGTCTGAATCTGGGATCTTCGAAAGGTTTAAACTGTGTGACTGCCTTTTATTCCCTAGAATTAGGTAGCGGATATATAATCCTATATAATATGCTAAGTGTCCAGTCAGCTGTTCAACCAATCAAAACACAATATGCTAATGATATGCTAAGGCTGCTCAACCACTCATTATGACATCCATTGACCACCAGAGGACAGATAGTCTGTCAGTTGACCAGTTGCTGTGATGTGCACTGACCACTGGGGTGAAGACACTCTGACCAATAGGTTAGCTTGCTGCTGGGGTCTGGCCAATTGGGGCTGAACAAGAGGGGCCAGACACGCATTAGAGCCCTCCTGCAGTCCCTCCCCATCTGGCCAACCTCCTGTGTCCTTCCCTATTTCTGATTGTGCACGAGTGGGTTCCCTCAACGTGGCCTACACCCCCTCTCAGTTCGGGACCCCTCGGGGGATGTCAGAGCTGGTTTATGCCCAATCCCGCAGGCCAGGCTGAGGGACCCAACTGGTGCACAAATTTGTGCACAGACCCTCTAGTCAGTAATAATTATCAATGTTTGTATAGCCCTTTATACTATACAGAGAATATTTGCGGTACTGCATCATGTGATCCTCACAGCATCCTTGTTGGTAGGTGGGACAGACTGCATAACTGACCCCTTTTACAGGTAAGGAAAATGAGGCTCAAGGAAGACCAAGAGTTCCCAGCTAATAAGGCTCTGACAAAATAGCTCCTGCTCACAGTCTGGTGGACAAATAGACCATAAGACAGTTACTATGCAGAGTGAGGAGTGACTTAGCCCTTGAAGTACAGGATGGTAAGGCAGGCAGGAGGGTCCAGGAAGGCTAGCCTGAGCCCTGAAATGTAGGTGGGAATAGGCCAGGCAAAGAGTGGACTGCAAGGAGAGGCAGCAGAGAGGCTGGGAAACCTGGGTCAGGAGCATCCTGGCAAGAGAGGATGGAGAGGGGCACAGACCTAAGGGGAAGGGAAGTTTCCTGTCCTAAAAAGGAAATGAATGAAGGAAAAGGAAAGGAATAGGGTGAAACTTAAGTTTGGCTTTATAGAACCTACAAACCATGCAACCATTTAAAATAATTCTGCATGGGAATGTGTTTGGTATGTTAAGTGAGGAAGAATGCGTATAAAGCTGCACATTTGCCATGGTTTTGGCTGCATAGAAATGACAAAGATGGAGAAGTTGAGTAGAAGAAGGAAAATAACTCTGTGTTAAGGCAATACATTTTTAAAATTTTGTTGTTGACACCATTGCAAATGTCCCCCTACCCCCTTTGCCTACCTCCACCCAGCCCCTGCCCCTCTCCCTTGGCCCTCACTACACTGTTTTTTGTGTCCATGGACCATGCATATATGTTCTTTAGCTAATACCTTCCTCTTCCTTTATTTAGGCCCCCCACCTCCCTCTTCTCTGACATTTGTGGGTCTGTTCCATGAATCCATGCCTCTGGATATATTTTGTTGGTCAATTTATTTTGTTCATTAGATCCCACATGTTAGTGAGATCATATGGTGTTTGTCTTTCTCTGACTTATTTCACTTAGCATAATATTCTCCAAATCTCTCCATGTTGTCATAAAGGGTATGAACTTCTTTTCTACAGCCATCTAGTATTCCATTGTGTAAATCTACCTCATCTTTTTTATCCACTCATCTATTGATTGGCAAGGTGATACATTTTTAAACTCATTTTAATGTGTTATTTGGTGAGGGTTTGTTGTTGTTGTTGTTGTTGTTAGCTGTTTATTGCTCTAAATTCATCATCTGGGCAGTCAGGGTTCCAGCATTCCACTGGCCCTGCAGCTTCTGTAGTGCTGTCATTCACTCATTCGTCCATTTCATGCTGGCCTTCCAGGCACTGCTTGAGCACGTGTCTGTGTGTCCACACCTGACTGAGCCACTCTCAGAGAGCTCAGACCCCTGGTGCCAGACCCCTCCTCTCTCTGTAGCTGGATGTCACACGGCTCTCTCATTAGCTCTCAGAAACACCTCTAATTAATACTCCCCCTTTGTTTATGTGAGGAGAAAGAAAAGGCCATGCCAGCAAGTGAGCAGGGCTCCTTCCAGGACCTAGAAGGAGTGAAGCAGGGAAGTTAAGTCACCAGAGGGGAGACAACTGAAACAACCCGGTATCAGGCTGAAGTGGCCACTTGACGTGGCTTATTACTGTTCAGAGCCTGGTGCTTTTGGAAAAGTGCCCGGCTCCTTCTAAGTTTTCCACCAGGATCAAAGGCTTGGCTTTGCTTTGCTCTGAATGTGTTTTTTAAGCACTTTGTGGGACACCTCCCTTTCATGCAGGGCAGTGAGAAAGGACGCAGCATGCTGCCATCACAATGGCGTCGGGGAAACAGCTTCACTTGCTCCTCTGTGTGTATGTTCTGTGCTTTCTAAGATTCTGTCCCCGCTGTCGGCAGCCTCAGGACACAGGGCCAGTTAGACATTGTGTTTGAAGTATAACATATGGGATGTGTTTTCAAATGCTCCAACAGTGTTTGGGAGGAACCAAAATAAGGGTAATGGAGATATGAGGTTCTTTATGCTCTTCCCTTTACCTTGTTTCTGTTTGAAATTTTTCACAAGATAAGTATTCTTAATTAACATTTAAAAGACTGATAACAAGATAGCAGGAACATATGAGTAAAGCCCTACTTGACAGTACGCCCTCTGATAGACACCTGTGGGGAGACCGAGCCCAGATGCCACGGCCCTCCTTTGACCCTAGAGTTCAGTGGAATGGGAGCTGAGGAGCCAGAAGAAGCAGACGTGGCAGCTCTGTGGACCTTGGGCTTCCCTCAGCTCTCAGAGTGTTATGTGAAGAGCTGCACATGTATCAGCTCTCCAGAGCAGTTAGTTCATCCATTGCTTTCCATGATGCTCTCTGGTTATGTATTGGATTAGAGGTTAGGAAACTGTCGGCTTTCTCATTCATTCATTTATTCAGTCATTCAGCAGATATTGAGCACTGTTCTAGAAGCTGAGGACACGGAAAGTGAGGTTCCATTCAGGTGGAGAATATACTCCACTCTGGGGAGACTACTGGTCTCACATACACAAGGAAGCAAGCATGGCCAGTCCAGGTAGGCCAATTGGTGAACGCCATGAGGAAACATACACAGGGTGATGTGGAGGTCAGGAAAGAGAAACCAGAGCAGCATTAGGTTGGGCGATAAGAGAAGGCCCCTCTGAGGAGGTGCTGTTTGAGCTGAGTCATGAGTAATGAGAAAGCCAGCGGCTAATATCTAGGGGAACAGCTGTCCAAACAGAGGGAAGCAACCTTGACTTGGAAAACAATGCGAGCACCCTGCAGGCGAGATGTGGGCTCTGCCTCTGGTAACTTTATTCCTTTCCTTTACTCCCTCTCTTCTCTCCTTGTTCCTTTTAAAATTTGCTCCTGCCATAAGCAGCCCATTATTGTTTCCAGTCATTTCTTTTTGTGGGTCTTCTCTGAGTGCCCACAGATGTTCCACATTGACCTTTGGGTGGGGATCCCTGTACTGCTGAATCCAGACCAGGCTTACCCTGTGGGAAGATGTATATGGATTAGAGTTGTAGCTCACTGCCAGCAATGTTATCATTGCTTGTAAGTGAATTGCAAGTCTGAATTCAGCCATCGGTACTTTAAAACCCACCTTCAACTCTTATTTCTTACCAGTTGAATTAGAGATGTTTAGTTTTAAAAGAAACCTTAGACATTATGTAGCAATGAAGTATTTTCTATTTTATTTTTTTATTTTTTAAAGATATTTATTTATTTATTTATTTATTTATTTTTAAGTCTTTATTGTTCAGTATATTAATTACATTGTTCCCCTCCACCTGGTACCCATCCCACCCTCCGCCCACACCCCCCTCCACTGTCCGCTCCCATAGTTGCATGATTTTTGTCCAGTCTCTTGCTGCACTTCCCACACCCCCTTTCTCCCCAAGAGTTGTCAGTCCATTCCCTCTCTATGTCCGGGATTCTGTTACATTCACCAGTTTATCCTGTTCATCAGCTTATTAATTCACTTGATTTTTAGATTCATTTGTTGATAGATGTGTATTTGTTGTTCCTAATTTACACTTTTACCTTTTTCTTCTTCCTCTTCTTAAAGAATATCTTTCAGCATTTCATATAATATTGGTTTGGTGGTGATGAACTCCTTTAGCTTTTTCTTATCTGCGAAGCACTTCATCTGACCTTCAATTCTGCATGATAGCTTTGCTGGATAGAGTAATCTTGGTTGTAGATTCTTGCTGTTCATCACTTTGAATATTTCTTGCCACTCCCATCTGGCCTGCATCGTTTCTGTTGAGAAATCCGCTGACAATCGTATGGGTGCTCACTTATAGGTAACCAACTGTTTCTCTCTTGCTGCTTTTATTATTCTCTCTTTGTCTTTTGCTCTTGGCATTTTAATTATGATGTGACTTGGTGTGGTCCTCTTAGGGTTCCTATATATTGGGGTTCGGTGCACTTCTTAGACTCCTAAGTCAATTTCTTTCACCAGGTGTGGGAAGTTTTCAGTCACTATTTCTTCAAATAGGTTTTCATTGTCTTGGTCTCTCTCTTTTTCTGGCACCCCTATAATTCGGATGTTGGTATGCTTGAGGTTGTCCCAGAGGCCCCTTACACTATCCTCAATTTTTTGGATTTTTTTGGTTTCTTGCTTTTTCAGCTGAGTGGATTTTCCCTCTTTGTATTTCAAATCTTTAACTTGGTTCTTGGGGTGCTCCAGAGCACTTTTAGATCTTTGTATAATATTTTTTATTTCAGTCAGTGTATGCTTAATTTCTGGTTGGTCCTTTTTCATATCCTTGAGAGTCTCCTTCATTTCCACGTTGGTCTTGATCATTTCCTTGCAGGTCTCGTTCATTTCCTTATAGGACTCATTGATTTCCTTGTAGGTCTCACTTATTTCCTTATAGGCCTCGACTTTTTGTTGGAGCCTCTTGAAAAACCCTATAACCGTGGTTTTGAATTCCATGTCCAGTCATTTTTTTTCCTCCATTTCTTTCACATCTGATTTCTTTCCATGTCTCTGCATGGTGGCTGCTTCCCTGAGTTGGTCAATTAGCTTTGTGTGGTAGACTTCCTACTAGGGACAGTGGCTCAACCTCCCCAGTTACCTGAGGTGGATATGGGTTGCAGTCTTGCTGAAGTTAAGCTCAGGTTAATCGTTGTTAGCACTTGGAGGGGTTGACCTCCAGGCCAATTGTCTGTGAAGCTCAGCTGTGCTCAGATTGGATGGGCGGAGTCTCTGGGCCAAGCAGACAGTGTTAGCTCTGCCCTGTGCGGCCCCAGGGACCCTGCGCCGGGGGCAATGGCTGCCAGCACCTCTGAGAGAGAGCCGCTGCTGAGTTCCACTGGCTGCCGGGGAATTCAGACTCTCCCCAAATGACTCTGCACGCCCAATGTCTCACCCAGGGTTGTAAAACAAAGCAGTCTGACGGTTTCCTGAATGAGAGGGCAAGTCGAAGATCGCTCTCTGCACGGTCACGCAGCCGAGCTGTTCGCGCAAGCTGCCTTCTCCACAAGCCGGGAGACCCTGCAGCACTCGAGCTTCGGCGTGCCCTCCCACTGTCCAGTTTTCACCCCGTATGATAGTGGGTTCCCTGGACTTCCCCCAGAGCTGGAGAATCAGTCCAGTAGGATTTCTTTGTCTCCCCGTTCGAGAAAACTGGCCAGTTTTCAGCTGCCCACCCTCTCCACTGGCGCGCGCTCCAAACCTCTCTCCACTCGAATCTTTCAACGCTGTCCGCCGCCGCTCCTTTGAGTCACAGTGTCTTATCTTCACTTTTATTTGTGGAATTTTCACTCGGCCAGCTTTCTGGTGATTCTGGAAGGTGTTTGTTCTTTCGTTAAGTTATAGTATTAAAATTGTTGAGTATGACGGCAAGATAGGTGTTTTACCTATGCCACTACCTTGGTTCTCTGAAGTATTTTCTATTTTAGAAATGAATTTTAATTTTAAAAATGACAGTTCCCTATACTGGGGAGGTGAGCATTGTCATATACTGCTGGTTAGAATAAAAAATTGGCATTGGCATAAAAATGTAGGTGCCCTTTGACCAAGAAATTCCATCTCAGGGAGTATTTTCTAGATGAGTATGTGCAATGTAATGTATTAAGTGGGAAATGATCTAGTACAGTGGTCGGTAAACCATGGCTCGCAAACCACATGCGGCTGGCTCTTTGACCCCTTGAGTGTGGCTCTTCCACAAAATACCACGGCCTGGGCAAGTCTCTTTAGAAGAAGTGGCATTAGAAGAAGTTTAAGTTTTAAAAATTTGGCTCTCAAAAGAAATTTTAATCGTTGTATTATTGATATTTGGCTCTGTTGACTAATGAGTTTGCTGACCACTGATCTAATAAATGTGGAACAATAGAAAATTGGTTAAATTATGGCACATCACTGATATAATACCATGTAGCCATTTTTGAAAAATACATTATTGTTGGTTTCAGAGAGGAAGGAAGAGAGAGAGAAAGAGAGAGAGAGAGAGAGAGAAATATCAGTGATGAGGGAGAAACATTGGATCGGCTGCCTCCTGCATGCCCCCAACTGGGGACTGAGCCTGCAACCCAGGCATGTGCCCTGACTGGGAATTGGACTGGGAATGGAACCATGACCTCCTGGTTTATAGGTCAGCCCTCGGCATGCTGGCCGAGCCAAAGGGAAAGCCATTTAAAGCATTATTGAAGGAGAGTCAATTCAGTGACATGCAAAGCTGTTTACATTTTATTTTATGTCAGGAACCAGAGGCCCAGTGCATGAAATTCGTACACGGGAGGGAGGGGGGTTGTTCCTCAGCCCAGCCTGCACCCTCTCCAATCTGGGAATCCTCGAGGGATCTCCAATTGGCTGTTTAGGCCCAATACCAGTAGGATCAAGCCTAAACAGGCAGTCAGACTCCCTCTCACAATCCAAGACTGCTGGCTCCCAACTGCTTGCCTGCCTGCCTGCCTTCCTGATTGCCCCTAAGCACTTCTGCCTGCCAGCCTGATCACTCCCTAACGACTCCTCTGTCAGCCTGATTGATGCCTAACTGCTCCCCTGCCAGCCTGTTTGCCCCTAACTGCCCTCCCTTGCAGGCCTGGAACCTCCCAATGGCCCTCCCCTGCTGGCCATCTTGTGTCTACATGGGGGCATCCACCTTTGACCACATGGGGGCAGCCCTCTTGTGTGTTGGAGTGATGGTCAATCTGCATATTACTCTTTTATTTGATAGGATAGAGGCCTGCTGCATGGGTGTGGGTCAGCTGGTTTGCCCTGAAGGGTGTCCCAGATCAGGATGCAGGTTCCCTTGGGGCATGGGGAGAGGACTATGGTGGTTTGCAGGCCAGCCACGCCCCCAAGTCACCCAAGCAGAGACTCTGGTATCTGGGATTTATTTATCTTCTATAATTGAAACTTTGTAGCCTTGAGTGGAGGCCTAGGTCAGCCATAGTGTGTGGAAAGCTTGGCTTCTTCCATTATCAGGGAAACGCAACCCTCCTGTTCACTTCATGGCCACAGCCATCTTGATTGGGTTTATTTGCATACTTGCTCCTGATTGGCTGGTGGGCATGGCTTGTGGGTATAGCAGAGGTATGGTCAATTTGCATAATACTCTTTTATTAGGATGCTTTTGGCTGCAACTAATAAAGCGCTAATTATGTGCAGTGTCTGAAGGAAGCAGGGATTTATTTTTCTCACATAAGAAGTTGAAGTATAGGCAGATGCTAGCCTGGGTTCAGAGGTTCAGCAACCTCAGGACTGCATTTCTGCAATACCTGTGAACTTTCTCATGCTGGATACCTCGTGGTCACAAAAGGGCTGTTGCAGATTCAAGCATTGAATCTACATCCAGAGCAGAGAGGGAGTGGAGGTGGCAACTACTACTTATCTACTTTTATCAGGAGAATAAAAACTTTCCTGGAAGTCCTCTAGCTGATGTCTCTTTACATCTTATTGACTAAAACTATGTAATATGGATTTCTGCTTGCAAGGGAAGTTAATAAAGTGAGTACTGAGTTTTTCAAAATGGTAGAGAATAGGCAGAGAGAGAGATGAGGGTTGGAAATGAGTATTGAGTTGCCCATCCCACACAATATTAAGTGAAAAATGAGGTTGGCAGAATAACATTTACAACATGGTCCCATATGGATATATAAAGTAAAATGGATAATTATATGCATTTTTTACACTAGAAAAAATATTCCAAAAATTTTATTCCTGGTTGATTATATTTTCCAAGTTTTCTATAATAATGCAGAGTTAAAAATAACTGTTTCTATAACTCTCTCTGAGCCACTTTGAAAGCCCTGGAGTATAAGATGACATGGAGAGTGAAACTCAAAGAAGTGATTAGGAGCTGCTCCCAAATGCTACATCCTGTTAGAGGGGAGCTGGTCAGACCCATGGGACTGAATAGGAATTTTCACTCTTAAAAAGAAAATCCATTGCTTTAGTTCTGGACCCTTTTTATAATGATCGTGGACTTATCAAGCCTCCCAACCAATCACATCCCACTTCCTCTTCTTCCTTTTCTATTGTGCTCAGCATTTCCTGATGTATTATTGCCTTCCCAAATTCAAATTGTTGATGCTTAAGGCTGTCCTTGGTCACTGCAAGGTCATCAGTCACTTGTCAATCAGCACTGAAAAAGTATTTATTGTTTGACTCTGTTTTAGGCACTAGGGACATAATGTGAACAAGACAGTCCTGACTTGAAGAAGTTTACATAGCAGTGGCAGACAGACAAGTAAATCAGCACTTACACCCAGAAGGACCGCTGCTTTAGCACAGGTAGGCTTGGGAACAGAGAAGAACACTAACCTAACCTTGGATCTTGGGGAGCTGTATTTCATGGAATATTTTCACAAGGAAGTCACTCCCAGCAGAGATCTGAGAAAGGAATAGGTACTAACTAGGAAGAGGGGTTCAGAAAGATGAGGGGGAAGTTTTCCAGGCAAAGGAAAAGAATTACCTTTCCCAAAGCACATCCGAGGGCTAGCTAGTGGATATTAATATTGTTCCTGGAAAAGAGGTATTGTGCTTAAGTAGGTTAAGGAAGCTTAACAGGCTTTTGCATGTCCCAACTGTGCAACTCTTTTTTTCACAAACCATAGAACCAGACAGCTGTTCTCAGAGCTCTTAGGGTTTACAATGTTCATTCTCCTGGGTGTCACTGAATTGCATGAACAGGCAAATTCTCTTGTTTTTTTTTAATTTAAAAACATCACCAGGTCCCCTTTTCTCAGTATTACTTTTTATCACATGTAGCAGATTATAAATTGGGAATGTGGGGAGGGTGTGATTCTGAGGACAGGCTCTGGATCTGACTCTCGGTGTTGCCTTAGGTTCATTTAGAAGGAACGATGTGAAGAAGTGAGACACAAGGGATAAGAAGGTGAACTGGTTTTTAAAGTTTAGTAAATGTGGATTTGAAGGAATTGCATAATGCATCCGGTGCTGCCAGGCTTTGCAGAGCATTATGTCAGCAACACCCAGTGGAGGTGAGAAGGACATTCACTATCAGCCTCCCTGTCCCTGCACACTGCCAACCACTAGACCCTCAAGTACAAGTTGGGGTGTGGCAGAGAGAGCATAGTGATATATTTGAACATTTTTCTTATTGGTTATCTTTGTGCACCAGCATCTGGCCTAGTCTCTGGCCGTAAATGTTTAGTGCCTCGATTAATAATATTAGCTCCCCATCCTCTTCCTTCGGGTCCAGCTTCTCTCTTCCATTGAAGAAAGGATAGAAAAGAGGCAGAACGTTATGGGCACAAAGCGGCATTTGAGAGAGAAGACAGTAGTCAAACAACTTAGGATTTTAAACTTTTAAAATAAAATAATAAGGTAGATGAAACCTGCCCGTATTCTCTGAAGTATAGTGGAGCCCTAGGAAGTTTCGGTAAGCAACCACAATAATGAAATTCTTATGACCGTTAACATCTGTAAAGTGCCTCACAGTCATTTGGGCGCAGAGTGGTGCCTGGCTGGTGGAAAGCACCCAGTAGATTGCTGCTGCTGTCACAGCTATTGTTTTTTATTTCCTCTCTGTATACTGTCCCTCTCTGGTAGATAAAGCTATGATTTTCTTTATAACTTTCACAGATGAGGAAACTGGGGCTCTGATAAAGTGACTTGCTCAAAAACTCTGTGGAATAGGCAGTGGAGGCAAGTTGTGGGCCTAGGTCTTCTTGTAGTTAAGTGAGAGCTCACACTGCTCGCCACACAGCAGCCAGTAAGTCAAGGGACAGGGAGGTGAGGCAAGGAAAGCAACTTTATTCAGAAAGCCAGCAAGCTGAGAGGATGGGGGACTGGCGTCCTAAAGAGCCATCTTGATTAAGTACAGCATTCAGGCTTCCTTTATGTCAGGGGAGGGAGAAGGGGAGAGGCTTGAGGTCAGGAGGTGATGGATGACTGAAGACATCTGGATGCCAGCAAGGGTCCAAGGGGGATGATGGAATTTCTGTGCCCTTTTTTCCCACAAACTGGTTGCAGTGGTCTCAGTCACGAGGTCCCTTTAAAAGTCGGATAATTATTATTTTTGTATCCTTATCTCCTTAGGAAGGTAGTTTCAAGCAGGAGGGTTGTTTCAGTAATTCCTAGGTTAGATTCCTTTAATGATTAGTATACCTACGGGCAGGACTAAGCAGAAGTTGCTAATCGGTGTCATGGGAACTGGGCAAGATGGAGTCAGAAGGACTGATTATTTATTCTAGTACATTCAGCTTCCATGCTCTTTTCATGTCCTCAGTCTGCTTGGTTCCTCCTCCATACCTGACCCACAGTCACTCCAGGATTCCACCTCTAACCTAAGCCAGCAAAAGGGAAATTAAATTCTAAGACATAATCTTCTTAGGGCTTAAGCACAACCGAGCCAGATGGGGTCCAACCAATAAGCTTTTGATTCTGTCTAGCAGGTAAATCTACAGGTTAAGAAAACCTAAGAGCATGTTTACACAACTGTTTAACATCTCCCGGTTCTAACATTAGATTATATACATATACCTGATAAATAACATTCATAGGTATTGATGAGAACAAAATGCATTAGACTCGTTATCTTCAGGTTCACTAAGAGCTTTTTACTTTGATTTAGAAGATAATGCAGTTTGCACCATCCAGCAAAAAAAACCTAATGAAACCCCAGAGTCTCTTGGCACTTTGCAGATAGGGCCTTGGTGTTGACCATTACTTTGCAGAAAACTAAAGTGAGCAGACCTCTTGGCATGTGGGAAGTGTGACCTTCCATTCCTCCTGGTGTTGCCTGAAGAAATTGGGGCAGGAGCTGACCCCTCGGGCAGAAGGAGAAGGAATCCTTTAGCGTCTCCTGCTGTGACTGCTGCACTGCCTGTTCCAGTGAACTCTGAACTAGTGTGTGGATTGGTCGTTGGTGATGGCAACGCCCTCTCTGAGCATGGGTGCACCAACTGGAGAGCAACACACCTGGCCTCTGGCTGAGCTTCCAGGAGGTTCCACTTACATGGCTGCACCCTCCTACAGTGGGTATTTCCTGTGCCAATGCTAATCCATAGGGAAGTGCACAGGAAGGCCACCTTTGGGGTGGAGAGGGGGAGGAGGGAGGATGAGGCAATGACTCTGCAGCAGATTGATTCTGAAGAGGCTCCATGGAATGTGGCGGGGGGCGGGGGGGTCAACAGAGCCTCGTACCTCTTGTAGCTTGGGCACTTGCGAGACCTGGACAAATCATGTAACTTCACCTTCCTCCGTCCTTACCCTGCCCGCCTTACCGGGAGGAAGTGGTAGAACCTCACAAGGGTTTATGGTTTAAAGAACATAGAAATGTAAGTTGTTTTCAAAAGGTCAAATACTATATGATTCTACTTACTGAGGTACCTAGCATAATCACATTTATAGAGACGGAGGTAGCATGGTGGTTACTGGGAGACGGGACTGGGAGTTAGTGCTTAAAGGGTACAGTTGCAGTTTGAGAAGATGAAAAACGCCTGGAGGTGGACAGGTCATGGTTGCACAACAATATGAATGCATTTAACGCCACTGAGCTGTTCACTGAAAAATGGTTAAAACAAATTTTACGTGATGTATATTTTACCACACTTAAAGGAACTTAAGTTTTTTAATGTTCCCACGCCCAGAAGTTATTACGAGCCAACCCTGACTATCAGTCTTCCTGCTACAACAGGTCCTTAGAACAGGACTCCAACCTCCCTTCAGCTTACACGGCCCCGCCTCTCAGTGCTCCGCTAAGTTTTATTGCACCTGGCCCTGGTGCGGGGCTGGGCGCCAGGCACAGGACGTGCAAAGATAAATGGATAGATGCCTGTGAGGGACACAGACCCACAAACGGAACATTTTCACCGGGTGCAGTGCGGGAAGGGCTGCACTGGGCACAGAGGAGGGTGGGAAGCCTTCCTGGGGTTCCAAGGATGAGCTAGTGCCAGAGTCCACCAGACCAGGAGCCTGGCCGAGGCGTGGCCACTGGCTGCACTGTTTGTGCTCCATTTACTTTCACGCTTCTCTGCATTTGCTGGTCCTGTTTCTTCAGCTAGAGTGCACTCTTCCCCTTCTTTCCCTAAAACTCTCCTAATCCTCAAAGCGCAGGCTCAGTTGTCTCCTCCCTCTGGAAGTATTCCCTCAGCCCAGCCAAAGTGAGTCCCCCTCCCCCAGAACTCCCACAGCCACTGCTCATATCTCTGTCCAGCACATATTTCTTTCTGTCAGTTAATGCAGCTGTTTGTTTGTCTGCCTCTCTTGTTGGATACATAGTGGATTTTTATAGTTCCAAGTGACAGAAACCAGTTGGAACCAGCCTTATCCTAAAAGTCACTGCTGCTTCCCAGACCTGGACAGTTCCTGCTCTCTCTGTTCTGCTTCCCTCTTCTCTGCCTGCTTCCTCGCCCACTTGCCAGGACAGATGGCACTCCGTGGCTCCCATGGCCAATTTCTATCTCGTTGGGGTCAGTGATCACCTCTTGACCAGTTTACCATGGACTGGGGAGCAGGGTACACATGGTGTGAGGCGAGCCCGCCGACACTGGGAAGAGCAGCCCTGGAGGGTCGTGTGAGCTGAGCTCTGGTGCAGGCGACCACCACAGACTACTCTGTCCTTCCTCTTTCTCCCTGGGCACCCACCCATCCCAACCCTCATGGTTTTCTTCCTGCCTCTCTGCTCATTTCTTCCTTTTGTTGTTTGTTGACCTGCTTCTTTCTTTCACACCTGATATTAGTGTTCTCTGTGATTTATTCATGCGCCTTCCCATTTTGCTCATTTTCTTTAGATGACCTCACTAAGTCCCATGACCTCAGTTGCTATCTATTTGCATTCAAATTACTGATAGTGCTCAGTTCTGAGTGTCTGGCTCATATATTCTGTTGTCTAGTGGTCATCTCCATGAGATGCCTCATAGTGCACAAAACTGCATGTACCATCTCCTGTCACCTCTCTGTACCCCATTGACCTGACCCCCCTCCTCGAATTCTCAGTCTCTGTGAATGGTATCACTAGCCACCCCTGTCAAATCCGGGAGTTACCTGAGTACCTTCCTGTCCTGTACCGCACAAACCCAATCTGCCACCATGCCCTTGCCTTTTTACCTGGTTAGCACCTCCCACACCTGTTCACGGCCGTGATATTCATTCAGGCCTGTGTCACCTCTTACTGTCATGTAACTGGCTGCCCTGTGCCACCTCACAGTTTGCTTCCCCAAAGTGAAGCCCGTGTGATCTTTCTAAATAAAAATCCTGGTTATGTTAGCCCTTTGCTTAAAATCCTTTACTCCTCATTCCCATTGGAATAAAAGTCATATTTCAGTGTGTGGTACACAAACTCCCTCACCTATCTGCCTGTCTGTGCAGCCTCACCTCTTGTCTTCTCTCCCACCCTCAAGTTTCTGTTTTCAAAGACTCCTCTCCATGTCTTCTTTTTAAGAAAAAAATAAACAAGGTGCTGTAATTTACAAATGAAATGTTAATGAAACAGTGAACTAAAAGGTATGGACTAGTTCTCAAATTACAAAAGGGGAAAGATGAAGTCATTAGGTTCAGAGGAAATATATCTACCTCTGTGGTCTCTATTTTAAAAGCTGCCATTTAGTGCAAGAACAATAACAACCCTGTGTCAAATGTACAAGAAACCTAGAAGAATGCCTTTACAAAAAACAAAAAGGCCTGCAGGTTCTGACAGTGTATCTGGACGGGCCCTAAAGTAAGCCACCTCAAACCTGCATTGCACATCGAAATCTCGGGCGTCTAAGGTGCCGTTTGGAAGATGCTTACTTGTCTCCACAGCTGGCCGAGCACAGCCCCTGAACCGACTGACTGCTGTCTCTGTTAGGCTTCGTCTAGGGGACTGGATGGGACTTGCGCTGGAGCTGGGAAAGGACATGTGGAGTGAGAAAGAAGACTAGAATGTGTGGTGATTGAACAACCACAATCCTGGCTCGGTGTCCCATGATGATCCATGTTGTATGCTGCTGCACACCAGAAGGATTATGTCCCGGTATCTGCACGGAGTCGCTAGTTACCGAGAATTCTCCATTGTTATAGCTATAGCTGCCCGAGGTCCAAACTTTTAAGTACAACCTTCTGTCTTGTACTATTCTGTTATTAATATTTGGTCACAAGTAACAGAAAAGTCAAAGAACAGGGGTTTGAACAAATAAGGGTGTATTTTTCTCACATAGTCTGAAATCAGAGCTACTTGGCATGTTGGCCTTCGTCCTCATGGCGACAACACGGTGCTGAGCTCCAGGGTCAGCTCTATATCGAAGGGGTGAAGAAGGATGGGAAGAGGGTTTCTTTTGCCAACCGCCCTATTTTATTAAAAACCAGAAACAGACTTTTACTTAGGTACTTAGGTTTTATTCACCAGAACCATAATGCATGGCCATCTGTGACTTCAGGGGAAACTGGGAAAGAATATATTTAGCTGGGCATGTTAAAGTATGAACAAAATTTGGGGCGAGGGTATTAACAAGGAAGAAGGCAGGGTCGGCGTATTCACAGCTAACAGGATCTGTCATAGATTGCATCAAATGTGTTTGCGTGCCGTAGCCACTCATCATATTTACTATTGCTGAAATCCCTTTAGTGTGACTCTTTTAACTCTTCAAATGTCTTACTACTTTTGCCAAGTGCTTTCTGACACAGTCCAGTTTTACATTGGATAACCCCGGCTTTAAATGGGCAAGAGATATTGGTTGGACTGTGTTTTCTGCCAACCACATTCCCAAATTATATTGGCTTTTCCATTATCAAGCTACTTAAGCAAACATTCATAATATGTATGCAAATTTTGTCAGTCTTCTGTTAATAACAACAGTAGCTGGGGTGATTGACGCTTGACATGGGAGCACCAGAACGACTCCGTGTGTGCGTGGAGACTTCATTCATCCCTTCTCTACTCGTCTCAGTAATTCTTCACAATTGTTTCCTTATGATCTATATTTGCTGGAATTACACTTGAACAGCTCATAAACAGTATAATTAATTTTTGTTCCAACTCAGCTCCAACTACTAATTGATTTAAACCTATTACTGTGTATCCTCTCTGTTCCCCTTATATTCCTGGATCATGAGACTCATACTGCTGTTATTTTACTTTCCACTGCAGTGGTATAGTCTTGGAGGAGAAGAAATGCACCTTTCTTGTTTATCATGTGGGTAGCAAAATGCCTGGCCCAAGGTAGGGACACAATAAACCTGGGCTGAATAATTTAATTACTAAATGACACTTGCCCACAGTCAGTTACAGAGCAGCAGCAGAGGCAGTCCCAACTAGCCTACTAGTTCCTGTGTGCCAACCAATGTTTTATTTAAAAAGAATAAGTACAACATATAGGCTGCACACTAGAATATGCCGGCTGGTATTTGGATTTTTAGGCCCTATATTGTTGTCCCAGTTCTCTGAAATGTGTTTATTGTTTAGTCCAGGCACCCAGAAAGAGAATGAGTTGGTGATGCCAGTCCCCAACTCCCAGGGGAACCTTACCATCGCCCTGGTTTCCCTCAGGAGTCTATCCCTGTGCCAGGCACCATGTCCAGGAGGGGGCGCCACTTGTAATGCCCTTTTTGTAAACATTTCAGTTGGGACAGAAGCAATACCTAGAAGAGAGGTTTGGGGCAGACAATCCCGTGGAAATGGCAAGGCCACCTCAGTGGTTTTGCTGTGTAATTGCTTCAGCCTACCTCTCTATGAATAGCACCCGCACACTTGTGCTGACCTGAGCTCAACTCAGTGACTTGCAAAGCCTGACCTCAGGGATATGAAGATATTTTGAGACTTTATTTAGCCCCTGAGTATGAGTATTCACATATTTTGCTGCAAAATATATATATATATATATATATATATATATATATATATATATATATATATCAGTGCAGCAGGTCACAGGGCACTGCCCTAGCTCCACTGGCCATATTACATAATATCACTTTCAAATGAAAAATTCTGACTTCCAAAATGCATCTGGCCCTCAATTCTGTCATTCTTATCGACCAACTTGCGCCTAGGAGAATGGACTCCAGTCTCTGCCTTCCAGGGACTGTCAGAGCTCTGGGTGGGCCCCTGTCTGTGGTGTGTCAGGGGCCAGCCAGAAGGTAGCCTGGGGCCCAGGTACTCAGGATAACCCTCAACTCACATGGTACCAGGAAGATGGGGAGAGGGGTAAGGAAGGTGTCTCAAGGAGGGTCCCTGAGGGGAGACTGGAAGCATCCAGCAGCTCCTCGAACCAGGCACAGTGCAAGGGACTGAGGAGGAGGCAGTCAGTAAACCAGCATTGTCCCAGCCCAGAGGTGGAATACTGCATTGTGGAAGGCAGTAAATTAGAGACCACAGATGTGATGAGGGGTGTTCTGGATGGTGTGGGTACCTTAAGAGGGGGCCAACCTTGTTTCAACCTTCTTTGTTATATCGGGGTTAAGACCCAAAGAAGGGGTGAGCAGGACTGAGCCAGGTGAAGAGCTGAGAAGTCATGGAACAGGGAGAGGAAAGTACGTGTCGAGGGTCCCGAGGCTCGGCCAAGCTGCCCCTTTCAAACATCGAGAGAAGTCAGGGTGGCTAGAGGAGAGATGGTGAGAAACAGATGGTAAGAGAGAAGAGGCTAGATCACAGGGCTAAGTCAGATCACCTATGGCCGGAGCACCCACTATCCAGCTTCTCAGTGTAACAGCCCTGGTTTATGGCTATTGTGTCAGTATTATTATTAACTAGTGGCCCGAAGCATGAAATTCGTGTACAGGGGTCAGGGGGTGTCCCCCAACCTGGCCTACACCCTCTCCAATCTGGGACCCCTCGAGGGATGTCCGACAGCTGGTTTAGGTCCAATCCACAGGGATCAGTCTTAAACCAGCAATTGGATATCTCTCGCGCAATCTGGGACTGCTGGCTCCTAACTGCTCACATGCCTGCCTGCCTGATTGCCCCTAACCACTCTGCCTGCTGGCCTGCTCGCCCCCAACTGCCCCCCCCCGCTAGGCTGATCACCCACAACTGCCCTCCCCTCTTGGCCCCTAACTGCCTCTGCCTCAGTCCCGCCTCCATGGCTTTGTCCAGAAGAACATCCAGAAGGTTTCCTGGAAATTCTCCCAGTCTAATTAGCATATTACCCATTTATTAGTATAGATAGAGGCCTGGTACATGGCCTGCTGGTTTGCCCTGAAGGGTGTCCCAGATCAGTGTGAGTGTTTCCTTGGAGGGCAGAGCAGCCTGGGCAAGGGACCTGTGGTAGTTTGAAGGCTAGCCATGTCCTCATTGGGTTGGGGGTCTCCACTGGGGATGGTGCTGGCTTGAGTGAGGGGCTGGGGCAGTTTGCACACCAGCCATGTCCCCATGGGGTGAGGGTCCCTGCTGTGGGGGCATAGCCAGCCTGGGTGAAGGGCTGAGAGCAGTTCTCAGGCTGGCCACCCTGGGTGAGGGGCTGATGGCTGTTTGCATGCTGGCCACACCCCCGGTGGCGACCCTCACCCCATGGGGGTGTGACCAGCTTGGGTAAAGGGCTGAAGGCCGTTTGCAGGCCCCTCCCTCAGCAGCCCTGGGAAGCTTGGGTCTTCTGCTCACAAGCCTCTCCTTTGGCGGCTGGTCTAGGTGGGCAGGAAGCTTGGCTTCCTCAGTTGCTAGGGGTGACCCAAGCCTCCTGCTCACTCTGGCTGGCTCTGTGGCTGCCTCCATCTTTGTCCCACTAATTTGCATACCCACTCCTGATTGGCTGGTGGGCATCATGAAGGTATGATCAATTTGCATCTTTCTCTTTTATTAATGTAGATAGCACCTTCTTTCACTCTCAAAAGTGCCCTTATTTGGACCATTGAAGTATATGGTTCACCCTATTTAGAGGTCAACTGAGTGACCTGAGAATGTCTCCACAGGGAAGTGGGAATCCATTGAAGGATTTTAATGCACATTTTAAAGTGATTTGGGGTGATTGGACCACTGGGCTTTGCAGAATAATAAGTCTGTTGTCTTACTCTGCTTATCATTCTGTTGGTCTCAAGAGTTGTATTGGGAATAGATAGCAGTCTGGTAAATGAACTAGACACTGGTCAGCAGACTGACCTTTGTTGTCACAGAGCCACAGAATTTTTTGTGAGCCTCTGTGTGTACCTGGACATGGAAATAGAGCCAGCATCTGATGATCCTGTGACATAAAAATGTTCTCTTCCCTCAGTTGAACCCTCAGGAGTTCCTGTGTTGAGAGAAGTTTCTGAAAATTCAGGAAGGGTGGTGCCTTTCCTTTCCTTTCGACCCACGTCTGGGGCATGTGTGTTTGCCAGCATGCAGAACCATGCTCCGGCTCCCTGCTTCCCAATGGGATTTTCTTTGCTGGTCAGAACTATCAATTGGCAGATTCTTGTTTATTAGTCACTTGCTTTCACTCAAGAAAACACAGAGGAGACTTCAGGAAAGCCTGAGACTCTTGTTTTACATTTGTGTGGGATGCTTTCAGTGCCTCTGAGAAACTCAGATCCACGCCTTTGGGAATCCCTTACTCTTGGTTCTTATTTCTGTCACATTTTGAGCACTCCTGTCTGCTGCTGGGTAGGTGGAAAGATAAAAGCTACATGACAGCTGGTAATCCCCTTTAGGCCTCACGGCGAGTTATAGCTTAAGGAGATTTAGTGTTAAGAAGAAGATTAGTCCTCTATAATATGAAGGAATTGGAACTGTCCACAGCTACTGAAAAGATGCAGTGTGGGCAGGTGTCCTCAGCTTGGTGTCCGTGGACATGGGAGGAGGTTCCCCCTGCGGTAGCTGCCTGGGGACCCAAAGATTGGCTCTTATCTGGATGAGTTCAACTTGGTTTATAAACCAGGAAATGGTACCTGGAGAGCATGGGTGATTCATCTCTCAGAGGCAGGCTCACATAAACACACACACACACACACACACACACACACACACACACACACATTAGAATACCAAAATGTATTAATTTACTCTCAAATCAGTAACTTGCATTCTTTCCCCAAAGACAAGCTAAATTATCATTTGGAAGCCTGAGAAAAACTTTTTAAATTTCATCCTAAAAACCCCCTGGTCTGCAGTTCAGTGCATACTCCATCTAGGACACATTCCACAGGTGGTGAGAGTGTGAGAACATTGTTATTTAGGATGTCTCTACTACAGCCCCTGCAGGTGCATTCACTCAGTGTAGTAAGATTTTACAGCATAGGGTTGTGTGTGCACACGTGTGTATTTCTCTGGGAAAGATCCATAGCTTTCATGAGATCCTTACAAAAGAGGAAGAAAGAATGCTGAGACTTGTGGACATCCACACCTGCCTAATAATGGGACACCCTTTGCAGTGACACTTTTAATACTTGTGCAGCGTGTATTTAAAGGGGTAGCATAAGAAGATGGCACTCATCTTTTCCCCATTTCCCAAGAAATTCACCTCTTACACCTGCTTGTTAGCATAACAAAGGACCTGTAGATATCCAGGTCTATCATGACCCCACACCCTCTTCCCTTCTGTAGTGTCAAATAGTTCTTAGAGCAGAAGCCATTCTGTGAAAAAGGAACACATTTCCATTAATGAAGGCTGAGGGAGTTGGGTAGATCTTGAACAACTGAGCCTCTAGAGTTGGAGTTACTAAACAAAAAACACACTTTTCGAGGGTATCTCCAGTCGTATTAGCATAATGTAAACACTACTGTAGTGTTCCCAGAAGAATAGCCTTGTACTTTATTGGCCAAGAGGGAGTGCACTTTGCATTCTGGGATATGACCCGAGGTGATTTTAAGGTGCCATGCACACCTCTGTTCTGGCAAGCCCAGGTCTGCACAGTGTGTGCTGGCTCAGGTTCTGGCCCCTCTGCATCGGCCCCTCCCCCCACCACCACCCGAGGACCTCTGCTTCCTGTTTGGCATACCTGATTTTAAGTCTAGGCCCTGTAAATTGGACATTTAATCCAGTGTTACTCTGGGGATGTTTCCTCTCTCCTTTCCTTTCACAAGTGAGCCATGGGCACTCGCCCTACCTTTTCCTCTGCGGCCTGTTCCTATTTGTAGGCTTGTGACTCCTGTTTCAATAATAAGACAACTTAGTGCTGCTGACTCTCATACGAACATGGTACAGGACATTAACAATTAGATGCTAGTTGTCACTTAGCTTCAGTTTACTTTGAAAAAGAGTGTTTTCGTGTCTTAGTATAGAGTGCTCTCACTAAGAGCTGGACTTAGGAGAGATTCTCACTTTCCACATTATGCATTTTGATAATATTTAGTCTTTCATGAGTATGTTTGATGTTCTGTGTGGTTTGTATGAATGTAATTAAAACAGCACTTGGCACACCTCGTTCTCACTATTGGCCCAGCACTTGGATCCATGTGTGTGATGGCGATGGAGGCGTTTCCCAGGCCGGGATTGGCAGACCTGTTCTGCAGTGGGCCAGGCGGGAAACACTGGCTGCTTCGTGGGCAGAGAGTCTCCGACCCGGCTTCTCAGCTCTGCAGCTGCAGCGCCGAGCAGCCACAGCCCACACGTAAACAAGTGGCATGGCTACACCAATCAAACTTGATTAGAGGCACTGAAATTTGAATTTCATAAAATTTTCACGCATCATGAATTATTCCTCTTTTGATTTTTCTTGCAACTGTTTAAAAATGTAAAAACTATTGCTAGCTCATGGGCCATACCAAAACAGGCAGTGGGCTGGATTTGGTTGCTCCCTGCTCTTCATCATCTTACCACAAAACTGGCTATAGTGACAGTCATTTTAAAAAGCTGTGATTATAGAAATCAATCTGTGTTTGCTTCTGCAGGCGAGGTGGGGATTTACTTAAAAGAACCAGCAGGTAACTTTCTAGGGTAGCAGACGACAGCGTTCATGTCTGGGTTACACAACTGAATATAGTTGTCAAAATTGATGGAAGGTGTAGTTAAGATCATAAATCATACTTCAATCTAAAGAAAAGGAACAAACACTCATAATAATCACAAGATCTCAGTGCACATGATAGGCAGGAATGTGTTTCTCACTTGCATATCTGTGGGCCCATGGGATAGCTCTGCCCCACTCATGTACCTGCGCTGGGCCCTAGACTGGACAAGGGTAGTTCTCATCACAATGGCAGAAGCACAAGACAGCAAAGTGAACAGTGCGTGCATATTCCAGCCCTCCATTTGTGATACCACTCAAACACAGCCTGACTACAATTGGCCACATATTGTAATATAAAAAAATGTGACTAAAATGCAAAATGCAAAAAACCTGCATCTCATCTGTAAAACCTGCCAAATCTCTTCCTTGGCAAGAATGGCAGTGTTACGGGACAGCCGGATATGCATGTATGAAATAACAGAAGAGCAAAACAACTGAACACAACCAAGGACCAAACTTTGTCTACAGATAAAAACAGGTTCTAGCAGGTCAGATAGGGCAAGTCTTCTGTTGTCCACGCAAAGGTGACGACACCTGAGGTGGTCCTTCCTCTGCCCATTTCTCAAGATGGTGATGCTCTCCTCCTGCTCATGCAGCAGCATCTCCCTGAGCAAGTGCATCTTGCCCATGGCTTCTGCGGCCCTCTTTTGCTGCAGCTGACCTCTCTCTTGAACTCTCGGCCTCATTTCCATCTGCCCGCTGCGTTTCCTAGATACCATGAATGCACTCAAAGCTGAATTAATGAACTGACTTTTTACATCCCTATCTCACAAAACAGCACCATTATCAAGGCAGGCATGTAGGAATCAACCCAAACTCTTCACTCTCTTTCATCCCCAAACTCAAGCACTGGCTATATCTAACTAACCCGTCTCCCTAAATATTTCACAAAGCTTCATGTGGTCATGGTCTGTTTTACAATCTCATCATGATTCATCAGAACCATTGCCTCTATGCTGCTCTCCTGGCATTTAGTCTCTCTTGCACTATCCCTCTGTCTACTGTATCCAGAGGGCCCCACATCTGATCTTATCACTCCCTTCCTCGTGTGTGTGTGTGTGTGTGTGTGTGTGTGTGTGTGTGTGTCTATGAACAAAAGTTGTCTCCAATAAAGGGGCACTTGCAGTCTAGAATGGGAAGGGACTTAGTTTTAATCATATACTATCTTTTTATAGTGTTAGACTTATCTTACCATGATTATATATTCTTATTTTTTAATATAATAATTACAAAAAGAAATATTAGGAGAATTGGTGGCTAGACTTTATAACTCACTGGAGATAGAGAATGAAGTAGAAGGAAGAGTGGGTGCTTTTAAAATGTGAAGCCTGGATTACTGGGAGATGATAGTGTATTGGGGGGGATGGGGGATGCTAACCAGTACGTTGACATTCTGCAGTTGCAACTTATGGGCTTTGTCTCCCAGCTCATGAGTCATAAGCCTCACCAGCAGCACAGGGCTGCTCAGATTCCAAATCCCACAGCTTCTCAAGATCAGGTTAGTGGTTTCTTATCGACAGTAGTTGCTTTTAGCATAATCAATAAAAGTGGGTGCAGTAGAGAGTGTTAAGTTTGAAAAAAAGGGCTTTGAGATCTTGAATCTGGACTCTAATGTAACACTGTCAATTTGGGGAAGTTCCCTGACTTCTGTGAATGAGAAGTACTAACAGTGCCCCCTCCACAGCAATATTTTGGGGATTAAATGAGATATTTCATGTAAAGCTCCCACTACAATATCTAGTTCATGTTATACTCTTGGTAAATGCTAGCTGTTTGTGTTAATAAACCGTGTCTAAGAATTAGTTTTCCTCTTTTTGCCTGTAAACCTGCAGTACACAGACAGTCTTGTTTTTGTTAGCTGCATCACACTGATGAATCATATAGAGTTAAAGAGTCAACTACAATTCTTCCCTATGGGTCTTCTTTACATGTTGCTATTCACACCTCCTCCCACCCACCCTCCACCCCATATTTTTTAGGCACTACAGTTGTCAGTTGTTTTTATTATGTTTCTTCGTATTTAGTCTTAGTGAGAAGTGATCTAAAATGAAAATGTTAATGAGTTTAAAAGCATTTATATAAACTTATGGATTATAAAACCAGGATGGGTTATAAAGGGATGTTATGGGGAAAGCACTAACATTTTAAAGTTATATAGTTCATTCCTTTAACAAATATTAAGTTGTTACAGTGACTAACATATGTAGCAAGACAGGCAAGGACTCTATTCTTGGAGTGTACTTATTGACAGGGAGAATATATGTCAACAAGGTTATCTCTATGGTGATAATGAGGAGATGAATCTGAGCTCTCCGGAACGAGCCAGCTGTGTGACTTCTGGGGGAAGGGCCAAGAGCAAGGTTGGCATTTGAAGGAACAGACAGAAAGCTAGTGATGGGAGAGCGAGGTGGGAGGCAAGAGTGAGAGAGAGGGGCAGGGATGGGTCACAGAGGGCTGTTCTTTGTATTGCATTTGGGTTTTGGTTTTGTGGTAGGTTGAATAAGGATGACCCCAGAATGGCCATGTCCTATTCCTGGAACCTTACATAGTAAGAGGAACTTTGCCAATGAAATTGAGGCTCTTAAAATTGGGAGGTGATCCTGGATTACCTGATAGGTTTACCAATTGGCACTATGTCTAATAAGACTAATGAGTGCACACACTGCACACACATTTGGTTTATGTTGCCTTTCCCTGTGATTACATAAGCCAAGGCAACATAAACCAGGACATACAAGCAGCCTCTGGAAGGTAAAAAAAAAAAAAAAAAGGCAAGGAAGCATTCTCCTCTGCCTCCAGAAGGAACCCAGCGCTGCTGACACCTTGATCTTAGACTTCTCATCTCCAGAACTGTGAGAGAACACATCTGTGTTGTGAGTCACTAAATTGTGGTTATTCGTTATAGCAGCAATAGGAAACTAATGGTACAATTATTAATAATAATACAGTTATTCACTCACTGTCCTTTTTCATGTTATTAATGTCCCACAGGTTACTAATTCCAAAATGCAGTAGGAAGCTATTGGAGGGTGTTAAATAGAGATGTGATGGGATTTTCTTAAAGATTGGGTTATTGGGGGTTGAGAGGGGGCGCAGGTGGGGCAGCAGGGAGCCAGTTAGGAAGCTGTGACAGTAATCTCAGGAGATACATAATAGAGGTCCATCTTGAGGTGTGGCAGCTGGATGGAGAGGCCTGAGATTTTGGATACAGAGTCAATAGGGATTACCTATTGATGGTTGTGTAACATGGAAAAAAGAAATCCAGGGTGATGCTGAATTTGGGCTTATACATTTGGATGCATTTATCAAAATGGGGAAGATATGACAAGGACAGATTTAGGGGGGATTGTGCATTCTGTTTTGGACATATTAAGACTGAAGATGCCTATTAGACAAAAGCAGATGAATATCTTGGCAGAAGTCTCAAAAGAGAAGCCAGCTGCCTGTCCCTCACCCCTGGGCAGTGCTTGCCCTTCCACAGAATGTCCCTTGTGCCACCATCACAAAGAGACTGCCCTGGCTGACTAAACCTGAGGCATCTCATTCCATGTTTCTATCCTTTGTCCTGGGCTCAGTTTTCATTGCCTACTTGGTGGAAGCTGAAGGAGCAATGGACTGAGTCTAAAATAAGGCCCAGTGTGTTTGATAACTGAAGAGTGATAAAAAGCAATTTAGATTCATTTGTGCCCCAAATGTATCTAGTTATTCAGTACTTTTTCAGAGTGCTAAATGGATTTCATAAATTTTAATTGCTGTTTAACTTTTAATTGTGTTCATGTGGGGTGGCACTGTGCCTAATAAGGCTGATGCATGCACACCCATTTGCATACAGAACGCTTTGTAGGGGCCAGGCAGGAAGGAAAGGCTTAGAGTAAGAGGAGAAAAAGGACAGTGAGTGAATAATTGAAACGCATTTACTTCCAGGAAAAGGAAAAATTGTCCAAAACTTTTGTTTTCTCTTCTTCTTAAATAATACAAGGCTTCCTGTTATTTCCTCGCATTGGTGTCGTGGCTCGTTTTTTTGAGGAATGTGACCTTGTATTATAAGAGAAGCTAGTTGTTATTTACAATGGAAAGAATTCTGATATTCCAATGTTTATGGTTCAGCTTGAGCAATGCCAAAAACTGTTGTTTACTGAACAACTTTGCTCTGGGACGTACTTTGCTGAGTGCCAAAGTGGGTACAGGAATGAGCGTGCTTTTGGCCAACTCGTTTGCTTAAGCAATAAGGACGTTTGTTTTTACACTGAAGAAATAGGACAACTTCCCCCGTCACAGCCTGTCCAGCTGCTGCTCCCCTGTGATTGCTATCGCTCTGCCCTCTGTTTGATGGCTGCATCTTAGGTTCGGAGCAAAGTGGCTGCAGGGACTCCAGGCACCACAACCAGATCTGATAACATTCAAGGGGAACAGAAGGGTTGTTTCTCCTTTGTGTGTCTTAAATGTGAAATATCTTCCCTAGGACCCTCTCGGCAGACTTCGCACCTGCCATGTGCCAGGACTGGTCACATGTCCATTTGTGTGGAGAGCAGCTACAGCGTTTGGACAGGCTCAATCCTTTGACTAATGAGAGGGCCCGGTCCTCTCGTGGCAAAGCCACGTGCAAGTCCCAGCTTGGAGGGCAAAGCCCTCCCAGCACAATGATAGCCGAAGGCTATAGTTGTAAGCCTGACCTTATGGTCCAAACCTGTGGTCCAAGGTGGCTAAGCGATATAAGCTGCAGGAGGTGCAAGTGCTGCCAAAAGAAAGCAGGTGCATGTAACTGAGTAGATGTGAAACCTGTGAGACTATTGTAAACATCTTCACCACGACCCTACTTTGCCTGGTGGAATCTGGCTATAAAACACTCGGCTTGCAGGGAACAGTGTTCCACCAGCACTAGCTTTATTCTCTTGTCTGTCTTCCTTAATCCTTCACCACCACCCCTCAGGTTCACCCCTGGTCCTGCTGAGCACAGCACACATTTGTAAACCAATCACTGGCTGAGGAAAAGAAATTAGTATGATGACTTAGACCAGGCACTGGCAAACTACTGCTCACTACCTGTTTTTATCAATCAAGTCTTATTGGTACAAGCCACACCGATTCATTCACATATTGTCTATGTGTACATGTATACTACAAGCAGCAGAGTTGAGTAGTTGTGTCCTAGGTGGTTTGTCCACAAAGCCTGAAATATTTACTCTGCCCCTATATGGAAAAGGATGTGATCCTTGGTTTAGACCAGTGGTTGGCAAACCTTGGCTCGTGAGCCACATGCGGCTCTTTGGCCCCTTGAGTGTGGCTCTTCCACAAAATACCATGGCTTGGGTGAGTCTATTTTGAAGAAGTGGCATTAGAAGAAGTTTAAGTTTAAAAATTTTGGCTCTCAAAAGAAATTTCAATCATTGTACTCTTGATATTTGGCTCTGTTGACTAATGAGTTTGCCGACCACTAGCTTAGACTAATCTGGTATGTTTGGATATCGGAGAGTCAAGCAGCAGCTGTAAATTACAGAAGAGGTGTAGGATGTGGTCCTATTCCTCAGAGAGATACTGGAAGATGCTCCATAAATACTTATAATTGGAAACTTTCTTTACTTTCACTCCAAAGAAGAAAAGAGAAACAGTTTCATGGCAGTTCAAATAGGGGGGAAATCAGAGGAATTTAATTGATGCAGATATTGACCGGTCCTTTCCTCACAGCATGCAGTCAACTGGGAGTGAACCAGGACTGTGTATGGGAGAAAATGATCAGTTGGATAATGTATGTGTGTTGGGGAAGGGGAGGGAGGGCAATAGGGGAGGCACAGGATGTCAGTGGCCAGAGGGAGTTGACTGGAATTTGGGGTGTCCAAGCCATAATGGAAGGAGTTCCTTCAAGGTGAAGAAGATGTTACCAGAGAAAATAGATGAGAAGGGCTGGTAGGAACTATGCAGAGGTTTGGGGTTGGATTCCAATCCCCTCTGAGAACTGAGGGGAGCCCACCTCTCAGGGCTCTGGGAGGAAGTGCGAAGTACTTCAACAAGGCCAAGGACTGGGGCTGCACTGCCGAATGTGTACTAGGTGGGGACAATGTATTTGGAGTCTGCCGGAATAGTCTCTGCCACCCCACCCCTTTCTGTGTGTCCTGGCACAGGTTACTTGACATTCCTGAGACTAGGTTTTTGCATCCGTTCAATGAGGATAATAATAATATCTGCATTCCAGAATTGTTGGGAAATTAAATGTGGTAAATTAAATGCTTAGTGTCATTCTCAGATTGTACAGAAGTTCTGGCTGGCACCTTGGGCTCATTTACAGATAGGGAGCAGCTGGAAGGTACCTGCTAGGAAGGATTCCTATCACAGTGACTCTGAATCCTGGCTCTATATTAGAATCACTTCAGAAGTGATTTTAAAAGTACTGATTTTTAAAAGGATGTTAAATCAGAATCTCGGGGCTAAAGAATAAGACACTGATTATTTTTAAAGCTCCTAGATGATTCTAACATACATTGAGAGCCACGTCTTACTATGTCATCAGTCCTGGTTGTCATTGGCTCAGGGCCTCACTAAATCTGCCCAGGGCCACCTCACTGGAGACAGCTTGGAGGTGTGGGGGGTGGAGGGCTGTGGCCATACAAGAGTGTCAGCTCTGAGCTTAAGATAAGCTGGCAGAGAAGAGAAGTTGCTAAAACCCAAACCACGCACACATTTACAGATAACCTTCATCAGATGAGAAGAAGCCCTGCGTGGAGCAGAGAGCGAATGGGCCCCCTAAACTCCAAGCTGATCCAGGCATACCATGAGTGTTGCATTCTGTTTTTGGAGAGATACAGTTGAGAGTGAACTCTGTCTTTTCCAGACCTTTGGACTGCTCTGGGAGAGTAGCGGTGTCCAGACAGGTGGCCTATGCCCAAGCACCACCATCTGCTGGAGCAGATCACAGATGGAAGACGTTTGCCAGGAGTGAGCAGTCTGGGGAGAGCACCGTGCAAGAAGGGGAGAAGGTGTTTCAATCCAGGAGGTAGAACCTCGGGTCAGTAGCTGAGTTTTAATGAGCATTCTAGCAGGCTGCCGAGGTATAAATATTGAAAGGTAGGAACAGGGGTGGCTGGCAGGTAGAACATGCATGTGTTATTAAAAGCCAACTTTAAAATTCCATAGATAGTGAGCATTTCTCACACTTCCTGGGGTCAAAGGCGTATTCTTAAAGCCCCATCAAAATACCCACAGGAAGATGGACAGGATAATACAAAGAGCAGAGACCATGCCATGGAGCAGAAGTCAAAGAACTAGAGCGTGGAACCTGGAGAAGGTGGAGAGCTGAACACAATGAAAGCTATCTTAGGGTCTGTGACCTATCAGCGTGCAAAAGAGTGTTTGGGACCACTGAGTAGACATTGCAGGGAATCAGACTTTTGTTCAATAGTAAGAAGTTGTTTTAACATCAGGAATTGAAATTAAGGAAAGGTTATGTGTTATGAGATGGTAATGATCCTGCCACTAGACATATCCAAGCCGACATATAAAGGTTACTAGTGTTGAGAGAGAAGTGGAGTAGATTGGTGTGAGGGCTCTACTCAACTCGTAGCTGATTCAGGTGTTGTGGTGACTAGTGGAATTTTATTTTTTTTTAAGAGCTATGCTCCACCTCCCAATACCCCTCCAATAAAAATGTGAGAAACTTAGATTGTTATGATTCCTTGATTGCTAATACAAGGAATGAAACCATGACAACTATTTGAACAACTGAGTGCTACTTGTCTGCATAACAAACCTGAGATTCAGATATTTATGTAAATAAGGACTATGTTTTATTTTCTTTTTTAAGACTTTCAAAAATTGATTTCTAGAGGGAGAGAGAGAGAGAGACATCAATGTGTGAGGGAAACATCTATCGGCTGCCTCCTGCACACCCACTGCTGGGGTTGAACACACAACCCAGGCATGTGTCCTAACCAGAAATCAAACCAGTAACCTTTCAGCGTTTGGGAAGATACGCAGCCACTGAGCCACACTATCCAGGGCAGGACTATGTTTTCTTAATGCAGGTGGAGTGTCATGGAGACTATAAGTTTAATTTTCTTGGTCTTGTACTTAAGCATCTGTAAGTTGAAATATTTTATATTCAAGTTAACAAATGTGTTTGGTACCTTAGCAAATGTGAAGCATCATTTTGTCTATTGAAAAACTTCTCTCCCTAAACTTACAGATACTGGAAATAAATCTTAGCATTGGCAGCATCGTCCACATTTAAAAATAGAGTCACAGCACAACAAATATAAACAGTGATGGCAGTGGACTTCTATTGGTGCTTCCTGAACATGATTTCTGCCTTCCATATTCCTGAAGCCCCTGTTTCCATTTAGGGATCTACGAGTTTCTGAGGAAGCTGACTATGCCTTGTTTGGAGGTGGATCCTGTGTGTTAGGTTAAACTAATTTATACATTATATCCTCCTGGCCCCTGTGATGTCGAGTGTGATCTAATCTGGACTAAACAAAGTGTATGTCAGGATTGTCACTGAGCAGGCTAGGACAAAGACATACATGCATGAGCTGCATAACAATATGTCAGTCACCAACAAACCACATGTAGGATGGTGGTCCCATCTATATATATAAAAGCCTAAGCAACTTTTATGACTGAACAACCAGTCACTATGACATTCACTGACCACTAGGGAGCAGATGCTCAGTGCAGGAGCTGTCCCCTGGAGGTCAGTGTGCCCCCAAGCCAACCTCCTGCAGTCCCTCTTTCCCCTGCCCACAACAGCCAGCTAGCCTCGATGGCCCCAATGAGGGAGGAGGGGTTGGCTGGCCAGCCAACCTCCCGCAGTCCCTCCCCCTGGCAGGTCCACCCCAATCAGTCCTGATCGGGACTGGACAAGACAGCCCCAATTGGCCTCAATCACCAGTCAGGCCTAGGGACCCTACCCATGCACGAATTTGTGCACTGGGCCTCTAGTAAATAATAATGGAGCTGAAAATTCCTGTCCCTGGTGACATACAAGCCATTGGCCTTAATATCATTGCACAGTGCATTTTCCAAGTGTTTGTGGTGATGTTGGTGTAAACATAATGTCCGGCAGTTGTATAAAAATATAGCATGGACGAGTATGTACAGTACATAACACTTGATAATGATGATAAATGATTATGTTATAGGTCTGTTATTTACTATACTTTTTAGAGTGTACTACTTCCACTTATAAAAACAATAGCTTGCTGTGAAACAGTGCATGTTATCCACCTCATACATCTCATGTTTACCACATCTCTTGATTATATCATTTTCTCCTCTTCTTGACTTAATTTCTTATTGTCTTGTACGATGCTGTCCAGGCTTATGCCTAGGAGCAATGGATGCCATACAGCTTAGATGTATAGTAGTAGGCTATGCCATCTAGTTTGTATAAGTGCCTCTTTGATGTTCCTACGACAACAAAATTGCCTAATGATGCATTTTCAGAATGTATCCCCTTGTTAACTAGTCCATGACTGTGCTCTTTCTTGCTTGACTTGAGCAAGAAATGTGTTGGCCTGGTGCTGCAGGTAGTAACTATCATGCACCTGTGATAAGGATAGTTTCAGAATGAGCTGACACCAGCCAGGCAGAGTGGAGAAAGAGAGAGAATCAGGTCTGCGTGACATAACCCATCTACCAGATTAAACTTTGGCGGAGCCAAAACTATTGGCCTTTCCAAGCATGGAAGTTCCCTTTATATGTAAGCCAGTTTGACTTAGGTCTTCTTTGATTTAGAGATAAAGGATTCCTTAATGATCAATATCATGGTTATTTTTTACTAGTAGAGTTATAGGTTACATTTTATCTGTTATTTAATTGTATTTGCTACATAGTGATCATGGATTCATCTTATAATGCCAAAAACAACACAAAAATTTATTAACATGCAATCATAGCATCTGCATTGCCTGGAAGTTATGGACCTAAGAAAGTAGGTCTGAACTAAGACACACTTACAGCTAACTTACCCGTTGCTTCAGATAGGTCTCTGATGATGTCACTCTGTGTTATTGTACTACTGACAATTCACTAGTTTTGTAAATTTTGTTTCTAAAAATATTTTATATAGTGGTGCACCCTTAACTTGTTGGTTTTGGGGGAGGCAGAGCAATACTACCTTTTACCACTGCTTCCTCTTCTGATTTTTGAGCAGTGAAGAAACTCAGTACTGTGCTGTCAGCCATTTAATTTTTCTTCCTCCTGACTTATAAAAAATACATATTTGTGGTCAATTTTAAATTAATAGGTATATAAATTTTTAAATATAACAAATAAATTATGAGAAGACAGTGAGATGGAAGGAAACTGATGGATTGAGAGACTTAAAAGATACATCTATCAATCACTACATGTGAACTTTATTTGAGAACTGATTCAAAAAATTTTAAAATATAGGATATATAAGAAATTTAAGCATTGGCTATTTGAAGCATTAAGGTGTTATTGTTGATTTTTAAGATATAATAATGGTATTGTTATGTTTTTAAAGGAAGTCTTTATTAGCAATACCTACTGAAATATTTACAGGTTAAATAATATGATATCTAGGATTTGCTCCAAATTAATACAGGAGAAATGAAGTGGGTAGGAATATAGATGAAACAAAACTGATCATGAATCAAATCTGAAGCTGAATAAAGAGTGCCAAGGGTTCATTAATATATTTATTTTTTCTGTAATAAAAAGTTAAATAGATATAGAAGTCCACCCTGATTACTTTCCAGTGGTAATCAATATTAACAATTTGATTTTTTTTTCTCAGAAAATTTTCTATGTATAAATTACAGTGGAGAAGGCTTGGTCTTGGTTTTATTTAATTAAATGGACTTAGTAGATAGGTTGGTCTACAACTTTCTTTGGGGGACGAGTATGTGGGAGCTCAATGTATTATGAATATTTTGGCATTTAATTTCATATTGGAGCAACTGATGATTTTTCTCCCTAAAGAAAACAAAGTCCTTTCCTTCTTTTATAACAGAGCAGCCTCTGCATCCCATGGAATAATTTTCACTTTGTGTGGGAAATACTTGTGTCTGAAGCCCGGCGTTTCTGTGGCTTTGACCAGAGTTCTAATTCCAAGTCTTGGACAGTCCTCCCTCGTCTAATTCTGGATCTTTCCTGGTACAGGATCCCCATGGGAAGCATCAACTCCCACCTCCCCTACCCGATTTGCTGTCAGTGGGCCGTTAGTTGTAAAACCTGTCACTCTGTCGCCTAAGGTTTGGGGGGAGGGGAAGGCAAATGTCTGTGAAAGCTAGAAAAAGCATTGTTGAATTCCTGTTGCTTTTTTGTGTGTGATTTTGTATAATGTGAATTCTTAGAAACTCATGTCTTTTAGTGAGAGAGAGAATTTATGTGAGAGAATGTTTTTTTTTTTTTTTTAAAGTAGGGTGGGTGAATAGGTGACCAGCCATGGCTCATTGATGGAGCTTTCTGTTATTGCTGGGGAGTTGACACAGTTTAATTCCAGCACACCTTTCAGTATCTGCTCTTGTTCATTTCCCTGCTACTCCAATGGGAGAAAAAAAGATAAGCTAAGGTTGCTTAGAATACCTTCTTCTTCCCTTACCCTTGAGGATCATGATGAATATCGTGCTTTTCATGACATACTTTCAGAGTGCTTTCAAACACTGCTGTCATCATTTTATTCTTATCACGTATTTTCACAGTAGCTGCCTGTGCCAGTCACAGTACTAGGCCTTTGAAAGCAGGGACTGCAAGATAAATGAGTTTTCACATCATTGTTGTCAAGGTGGGAATACTGAGGTTGGGCATTGAGGAAGATTAGACCTATGGACCTATGATTACTGTGGGGAGCATTTGTTAAATGGGCATTATATACATACTAGGGGCCCAGTGCATGAAATTCATGCACTGGGGGTGGGTGGTCCCTCAGCACAACCTGCCCCCTCTCACTTACTGGGAGCCCTCAGGGGATGTCCTACTGACAGTTCTCCCCTGGCCCAAGGCCAAAAGCCTCTGGCCCAGGCTTTCATCCTTGGGCAGGGGACCTCGGCCAGGGTACCCCAGCCAGCAATTACCCTGCGATGGGGCTGATCATTGACTGGCGCTGCCCCAGCCCCGGTCTGCCCAAGGCCGGAAAAAGTCTCTGGAGAGGCTTTTTCCGACCTGGGACAGCAGCCATCTTGGTTGGGTGTTAATTTACATATCGCTCTTGATTGGCTTGTGGCTGTGGCTTATTGAGTGTAGTGAAGGTGTGGTCAATTTGCATATTGCTCTGTTATTAAATAGGTTACACGCACACACACACTAGAGACCCAGTGCATGAAATTCGTGCATGGGGAGGGGTGTATAAGGGGGACCCCTCAGTCCAGCCTGCACCCTCTCCAATCTAGGGCCTCTTGGGGAATGTCTGACTGCTGGTTTGTGCCCTCACTTTTAACAGATGACAGCTCCATTGTTGTTTCTTTCTTTTCATGCTTAAACCAATTGGAATTAGTAGATATTCAAAGTGTGTATACATTTGGGGGGATACTCTGTATATTTCCAGTCAGCAGTGAAAGGAATCAATGGCAGGTTTGTAACCCCCAGATAGGGAACCTCTCTCACTCCCCACCTGTCTCCCACTCCACTTTCCACCTTCTCAGGCAGCAGGAGAATCAATTTTTCTCTCATTAACTCAGAAAAGCATATTCCCTGTCACCTGCTGCCCAGGAGAAGTGTGCTAGGCCCCAAGCAAGCGAGGTTCAGTCAAGGCAGCCTTCGCTCATGGGTGCCGGCACTCAAAGTGCACATTCCTCTTCTGCAGTCACCCTGACTGTCCCACCATTTCACCGAGAGGACAGAACTCCTCACCTCCTCTGGGTCCCAATGTTGAACGCTGACCAAAGGCACCTCAGCAAGGGCCACCCACTCCCACCAGGTGTGTCTGTCTGCACCTTCTCCTGCCTCAGCACCTGCATTAGCCCCATGGAGGCAATCTCATGGCCACACTGGCCTCCATGGGAAACGGGGCATCACCACTCGGCCTTCTCACTGTCATCTCACAGGTGCCCACCCTCAGCACCCAGAACACCCAGACACTCTCCACAGGATGTGAGCATACCAGAGGGGACATGCACACATCCTGTGGGGGATGTAGGCATGTTGGGGTTGATAGAAGTGCTGAGGAGGAGCGAGGGGGTAGGGAACTTGTACACACCATGGTCTAGGACTGTTGCAGGTATGTGTGGATAACAGCACGCTGGGGGACGTTCTCACACCAGGGTGGGAGGAGAGGAATCACGCATCGCAAAGGAGGCCTGCAGCTGCGCAGATCTGCAAACCCTTGTGGTGCAGCCAGGAGGAAGTCAATCTGGCCCGCCACGGTGGCTGTTCCTGTGATCGCACACCTTCTGGGCCAGGAGGCAGGACTTGTGCAGCCACTCCTTGGCACTGCTGACCTGCAGGCACTACTTCAGCTCGGCCTGCAGGCTCCACTTGGTGAGCTCACAGCCATGTGGGGAGTACTGGCCACCCTCCAACAGCCCACCTCCCACTCCCAGAGGCTCTTTGCTCACTGCCCACAGGTCCGGAGCAGCCTGGGAGGGGTGGGATGCCTGTGTGCGCTGCCCACTAGCAAAAAGTGCGCTGCCCAAGGTGACGAAGGCAGGCATCTCATCCTGCCCCACCCACCAGCCTGTCCATGCCTGTGTACGCTGCCCACAGGCCTGGAAAGGGGCACCTGGCTTCGCTTTGGGCAATGGACTGTGGGCAGGTGGGTGGGCAAACATCCCTCCCAGCCCACCTGCAGCACTGCGCCTCCACATGCTGCCCACCGACCCAGAGCAGCCGAGGATGAGCAGATGCCTGCCTTCCTTGCAACAAACCCAGGTGTTCCAACCAGCCCCAGCCAATTTGTGTCCGGCCCATAGGCCCTGGGTGTTCTGGGCCACCCGCTGCTCAGGGCCTATGTGCCTGTGTATGGCGGGTTAATTTGCATACTCCTCCTGATTGGCTGGGGAGCATAGCAGAGGCGTGACCAATTTACATGTTTCTCTTATATAGGATAAATAAATATATACACAGATATATATATATGTGCGTATATGTGTGTGTATATATATGTATTTCCCCAATGTGCATTATTGTGTAATTGTGTGTGTGAGTGTGCATGTGCGTGTGTGTGTCTTTGTGTGTGTGTGTGTATGACAAAGGAGACAAGAATATACCATGGGTAGGGATAGTGTATTCAATAAAAGATTTTGGAAAAATTGTACAGATGCATGCAAAATAAATGAAATCAGACTACCTGCTTACAGCATATAAAAGAATAAACTCAAAGTGGATTAAAGAATTAAATGTAAGACCTAAAACCATAAAATTTCTAAAATAAAAAAATAGTAAACTCTCTAACATTGCTCTTAGTATTATTTTTTTTCTGGTGTATCTCCTCTGTCAGAAAAACAAAAGAAAAATTAAACAAGTGAGACTATATCAAACTTAGAGTTTTTGCACAGCAAATGAAACCATCAACAAAGCAAAAGAGCAACCTATTGAATGGAAGAATTTATTCGTCAATGATACATTTTATAAGGGGTTAATATCCAACATTTATAAAGAAGTCATACAACTTAACACCAAAAAAAAAAAACCACAAAAACAAACAATCCAGTGTTTAAAATAGGCAGAAGTCCTAAATAGACACTTTTGCAAAGAGGACTTACAGATAGCTGTCACTAATCATCAGAGAAATGCAAATTAAAACCACAATGAGATATCACCTCACACCTGTCAGAATGGCTATCACCAGTGAATCAAAAAACAAGTGTTGGCAAGAATGTAGAGAAAAGGGCCGAAACCGGTTTGGCTCAGTGGATAGAGCACTGGCCTGTGGACTGAGGGGTCCCAGGTTCGATTCCGGTCAAGGGCATGTACCTTGGCTGCAGGCACATCCCCAGTAGGGGGTGTGCAGGAAGCAGCTGACTGATGTATCTGACTCTCTCTTCCTCTCCCTTCCTCTCTGTAAAAAATCAATAAAATATATTTTTTAAAAAAAAGAATGTAGAGAAAAGGGAATCCTTGTGCATTGTTGGTGGGATTGCAAACTGGTGCAGCCATTGTAGGAAACAGTGTGATGATTCCTCAAAAAATTAAAAATAGAATTACCTTATGGCCCAGAAATTCCATTTCTGGGAATATATCCAAAGAAATCCGAAAACACCAATTCAAAAAGATATATATATCCCTAGGTTCATTGAAGTGTTATTTATAATAGCCAAGATGTGGAAGTAACCCAAGTGCCATCAATAGAAAATAGGATAAAAAATATGTGATATTTAATACAATGGACTCATACTTAGCTATTTAAAACAATGAAATCTTACCGTTTGGGACAACATGGATGGATCTAGAAAGTATTACAATAAATGAAATAAGTCAGACAAAGACAAATATTGTACAATTTCACTTATATGTTGAATCTAAAAAACAAAATAAATGAACAAACAAAACAGAAATAGACTCATAGATAAAGTGAACAAACAGGTTGCCAGAATAGAGAGGAGTGAGGGAATAAGTGAAAAAGGATGAAGGGAGTAAGAAGTTACAAAATAGGATGTAAAGTACAGCGTAGTGAATATAGTCAATAATCCTGCCTAATAAAGAGGGAATATGCAAATTGACTGTCACACCATTGCAAAGATGGCTGCGCCCACAGTGGAGGCAGGGTTTCTGTAACACAAGATAGCTGCACCCACAGTGGAGGCTGAGATCCCATAATGAGCCATAACGAGCAATCAGCAGGGACCTGAATCTGCGTGGTACTGGTCCAGGGCAAGGAACCTGAGACTGTGCCCCCTACCTGATGGGACTTGACAGGGAACCTCAGGCAGCACCCAGTACCTTGTGCCAGGCTGGGGGACCTCAGGCTGTGCCCCTAGCCCCTAGTGCCAAGCTAGGGGACCTGAGACTGCACACCCTCACCTTGCGGGGCTTGACTGGGGGGCCTGAGGCTGACCCCCTGCCCGGTAGGGCTTGATAGGGGATCTCAGGCCACGTCCCCCACCTGGCAAGGTTTGACAGGGGACCTCAAAGCGTGCCCCCCACTCAGTGGGGCTTGATGGGGAACCTCAGGCCATGCCCCCCGCCCTGGCACCAGGACAGGGGACCTCAGGCTACAATCCCCCACCCTGGCGCCAGGCTAGGGGACTTCAGGCTGCCCCCCCACACACCCAGCAGGGCTTGACAGGGGACCTCAAGGCATACCCCCTACCCCGGTGCTGGGCCAGGGAAACTCAGGCCACACCACCTGCCCTGGTGCTGGGTCAAGGGACTTCAGGCCATGCCCCCTGCCTGGAGCCAGGCTGGGGGACCTGAGGATGTGCCCTTTGCCCATCAGGTTTCCTTAGGGGGGACCTAAGGCTATGCCCCCCACCCTGCAGGACTTGATGGGGGCCCTGAGGCTGCACCCCACACACACACACCTGGCAGGGCTTGATGGAGGACCTGGGGCTGTGCTCCCCCCTTCCCCTGGCAGGGCTTGACAAGGGTTGGGCCAGCTGGGACTGGATCTTGCCCAATGGGGGCGGAGCTGGTTGGGTCTGGGCCTCATGCAATTTTGAGGTGCCACGGGTGAGCGGGGACTTGACTCTGGGTCTCGTGGTCTGCCCCATACTCTGACAGGAGGGAGATTTTCATATATATTCTCTAATTTTCTTTCATCTCTGACATTTCTATTATAGGAAAAGAGCAAATAGCAATATTAAGATATTTCCTCTAATTAATCCTCTTTTAATGTGCACAAATTTCGTGCACTAGGCCATTAGTGTTGTAATAACTATGTGTGGTACCAGGTGTGTACTGGAATTATCAGGGAATCACTTAGTAACTTATATAATTCTCTAACCATTATGCTGTACAACTAAAACAAATAGAAGATTTTAAATCATTTTGGGGGATTAAAATTAGAAGCTGCCATAGATTTGGTTTAACAGATTCCTTTCAAAGGATTTAGTCTTGTGTTGTTGTTTTTTACTTCATTTATTCAACAACTTTTGAGTTCCTATCTCAAGCATTGGCATTGTGCCTAGAGTTGTAACGGTGATTCAAACTTGGTTACAGATTATTCGGGGCATTTTGTTAGGAGTGTTGTCTGTAATCCAGTCTAACCCAACCACATGCTAGCTGACCACATGTCACGTGCGTAGAGTCAAATTCTGTTTGTGGTTGCCCCTCTGATGTGCATAAAGAAATCTCTGGACAGATGGCCAACTGGTACCCGTTGTGATTTTGCATCTTGTCCTGTGGGGTAAATCAGGGACAGGAGAAGGCTTAGAGTGAAACAAAGGTGAAGCTATTTCTGCAGACACCAAGGCCCATGAGTAGCCCTCTTTGAGCTTGTGTCACAATCTGCCTAAATTCAAGAGGCCACTAGCTGGTTTGTTTAAACTGGAACTGCCCATGTAATTTTAAAATTCCCCACTACTTAAAGAACTGCATCTCCTCTCAGCTCACCAACAAATAACAGTCCATTTTTAATACATTAGGGCTCTACAAATTTTCACACTTGCACTGTTTTTTTATGTTTAAACTGAACACACACACACACACACACACACACACACACACAATCTTGTAGGCAGATGGAATGGAGACAAAGGTTGCTCAATTCAGTATTTACTAAGCATTTCCTAAGATAGACTTTGTGAAAGATGAAAGCACACATATCCAACAATAGTAATCAAAGCAACAACATAATCCCTCATTCTTTTAGATGCCACCTGTCCTCTTTGGGTGCTTTCTGGTCCAAGCACTAATGGTGCAGTATAAGACATTTTGAGACCATCCATCTAATTCCCCGACGGGGTAGGCAGATAAGAAATCTGAGGCCTGGAAGGGTATTAAGGGCAAAGTTTCTAAGTATTTACTAGGAAAAGCATCAAAATTCTGTGTTGATAGCAAACATGGGCCACGTTTCCCACTTACTCCCCTACCACTGCATACATACACATGCATAAACACACATTACATTCAGAAGACTACTGGTAATTTGGGTCAGTGGAAGGGACAGGCTTTTCTGGTGAATAGGAGGAACAGAATGAGTTTCTACCTCCAGAAGCTGGGATCTCAGCTGTTGTTAAAACATTGTTTAACTGAATCCATGCAGCAGGGGTTACTTTGCTGTTGAGTTACAGCTCAATGGAAACAACAGCGTCAGCACACTTAGGTTGATGATGATAAAATGATAGTGACCTCAAACACCGGTCTCTGTGCTTCCCCAACAGCAGCTGTCACTCTGTGCGTGGACTTGGCTCAGAGTATCCCAGGTCACCCTGATGTGTCCCTGTGCTTGTGTTTCACTGTCATTGAGCAGCCTCTGCAGAGCCTCCCAGACTCGTGCCAGAGACTATCTAACCCTCTGATAATCAGTAGAGTCAGAGCTTCAGAATCAACACACAGCCTCGCTTCCATTTCTCATTTAAACCGCTTGGAGCTTTAAATGTTTCCCGCTGTACAATTACCAGAAGAGAAGATCTTCAGAAGTTAAAGTGGTGTTCTGAGGAGGGCTCAGCAATTCTAAATGGCCAATAGGGCTGGCCAGAGGCCACTGAGGAGTTGAGGATTCCAGCCATGTGAAAGTCATCAGCAATAGGAGTGCTCTAATGGACGGCATGCCGGGAACCTTTCCTTCCCTGGAGCAGGCTAGCAGCAAAAACAGATGTTTCCAATGCCCAGTCTTTGTACACTTCTGCTCCTGGGGGACTAACTCCCATTCCTGATTCTGCAGCTCCATTCTCACTGATTACGTTCAGTTCTGTCAGTGATTTTTCAAGAATTTTTGAGTGGCTATGACATGCTTAGTTCCTCGTTTGATTAGAGAAGAGGAGGCTGCTGATGACTCAGTCTCCACAGTCTTGCCTGGGACGTGCACCCTCATCTCCTCTAGGCCAGCAGTTCTAAAGGAAGTAGGAGCAGAAAGGCCCAGCTAGGCCAAGGCATTAAATATGTAACAGATGCTTATAATAGTTACAAGACTTAAAGGATATAAAGTAGATTTCTTACCCAAACCTGCCCCCTTCCCCGAAACAATCATTAATAAGTTTTGTTTAATCCTATAAAGACATTCTTTTCATAGATAAATTAGTATTCCTATTATATATACACACACGTGTGTGTATATATACACACATACTTAATTACCCTCTTTGTTTACACAAATGCTAGCATACTATACTTATTATTTCATACCTTACATTGGTCATTTATCTTGGGAATTGTTCCAGGGTAGCAAATGTAGGGCTGCCATGTTCTTTCTTTCTTTTTTAAAAAATATGTTTTATTGATTTCTCACAGAAGGAAGAGAGATAGTCAGAAACATCGATGAGAGAAACATTGATCAGCTGCCTCCTGCATACCCCCCACTGGGCATGTGCCTGCAACCAAGGCACATGCCCCTGACCGGTATCGAACCTAGGACCCCTCAGTCCGCAGGCCAGTGCTCTATCCAGTGAGCCAAACTAGTCTCAGTCCATGTTCTTTCTTAATAGTGACAGAATGTTTGTTCCATTGTTTAGACGGATCATTTATTTAGCCAGTCTTTTGTTGTTGGACATGTTGGCTGTACAGTCCTTTGCCATCCCAACAATATTTAATTAAATAATCTTGAATATATACCTTTGGGCACATGTGCTAATTGTATATAGTATCAGTTTGATAAAGGTGACTTTGCTTTGCTTAGAGAGAAACTGGAATTAACTTCTTAGGGGAATTTTGTTTGTTGCATATCTTTTTTTAATATACTATGAAATCTTAGTTATTAAAAGGAACTTGGAGAGGTCATTGGACAATAGCATCAGCATCTGTTAGAAAGGCAGAATCACCCCCTCAGGAGTAGAATTACTAGGCCAAATGGTATATTCTTTTAGTAGCAATAGAAATTGCCAAATTGCCCTTCTATACAGGATTTTTTCATTTCTAGCGATGCTTTAGATTGCATACCCCTGGCCGCCTTCTCCTGTTTCCAACCCCAACCCCAACCAAGGCCATATCAGAGTCTGGCAATTTGTTGTAGGGGAGAAGGTTTGGGGATGGATATGAACACGAGTATTTTGTAAACTTCCCCCATGAGTGTTAGCAGTCTTTTAGTTACAAACTACATGAACTCTATCTCAAACTGTCTTAATCCAAACATTTTTTAAGAGGAGAAAATGATAGGCACGTAAAACAGAAGTCCTGTCAAAATGTGCTGCATCCAGGCAATGCTGCCTTGTTGCTGCACAACTCCAGGGGGCACAGCCACATTGTATTAACAAACAGAGTGGATGGCCTCCCCTGAAAATTAATGGCCCTGTGTTCAGGAACACAGCTGAAGTCATAAAGATTTAGGCTCTCTCACTTACCACTCCTGGGGTTTGCTTCATTCGCAGGCAGGCCTTCTCCAAGTGGGTAGTTTCCCTGGTAGCTCTGGGTTTCTGTTTATCAACTTGATAAACCAAGAGTTTCCTCTTCTCTCTAGATATAGCAAAAGTCCCACAAATGAGTCTCCTTGAACTGACTTGGGTAGATGCTCATCCCTAACAATTTATGATATCTGGGGATATCTTGATTTGCCCTCCATCATCCATTCACTGTCCTTCTGATAATATTCCTCCACATGGTCTGAGATCCTGCCTTCTGTAGGGATGAGCATGCTACCCAGGCACCCATCCTACCAGTGGCCAAAGCAATTCTGATTTTCAGATACCAACACTAACCATCTATAGGTTAAATGAGTGCTTCTCAAACTCAAGAAGAGTGGTACTACTACATGTAATACTTTAAACAATAAAAAAAATATCAAAAAGAAAAGAAAAGTTACAACTGAAGAAAAGGGGATGCAAATGTGCATACAAATCCCCTGGCATATTGCAGTAGTGCAAATTCTAATTCATGAGACCTGGGCAAAGGTGGATTCTGTCTTGCTAATAGGCCTTTAAGTGATGCTGATGCTATTGTCATGACCACACTTGGAAGAGGATATGGTGTGGATCCAATGTTCCTCCTAACATAATAACTGAGATTTCATAGCATATACAGAAGGATATGAAACAAAAAACCCGTAAGTAATTAATTCCAGTTTCTCTCCATTCACAAAGAAAGCAAAGTCACCTCTATGAGCATGTTTATCAAAAACAATAAATATTGCTGAGCCTTGACCTATGGTTCAGGAGGTCACAATTTGATTCCTGGTTATATATAGCACATACCCGAACTGCAGTCTCTATCCCCAGTAGGGAGCATGCAGGAGGCAGCTGACCTATGATTCTCCCTCATTATTGATATTTCTCTCTCTCTCTCTCTCTCACTTCTTCTCTGAAATAAGTAATATATATACTATCTAATAAAAGAGTGATATGCAAATTTGACTGTACTTTCGCTACATCCACAAGCCATGCCCACCAGCCAATCAGGAGCGTGGGGAGTGGCCAAGGCGGCCCAGTCCTAGGGGGCATGGCCGAGATGGCCCAGGGGGGCCTGGCAGGAGTGGCCAAGGCAGCCTGGCCCTGGGGGGGGGGGCTCAAGGGGCGTGGCCAAGGCAGCCCTGGCCTAGGGGGCATGTCTGAGATGGCACTGGCCTGGAGATGCCTGAGGGGGACTGGGGAGCATGTCTGAGGTGGCCCAGGCTGCAGGGGGGCGTGGCCAAGGCGGCCCTTCCCTGGGGAGTCCTGGAGAGGCATGGGGGGGGGGGGGCTTCGCTGAGGCGGCCCTGGCCTGGGGGGGGCATGTTTGAGGCAGCCCTGGCCTGGGGGGGGGCATGGTTGAGGTGTCCCGGGTCACAGGGGGCATGGCCAAGGCAGCCTGGGCCTGGGGGGCGTGTCCAAGGCATCAACCTATGAATCAGAAGGGGCATGTCTGAGGCAGCCCGGGCCATGGAGGAGCATGGCTGAGGCCTGGGGGGGCAGCTGGGGCCTGGGGGTCAGCTGGGACCTGGGGGGCGTGGTCAAGGCAGCCCAGGCCTGTGTGGTTGGGGCCAAGGCCCATGCTAGCCGGGGGCAAGCTGGCCGGGGCTAAGGCCCTGGCCAGAGGGGTGGGGGGGCAGGGTTGGGTTGGAGCCAGCTGTCTGCCCCATTGTAGGGCAATGGCTGAGTGCCCAAGGCCTAAAGCCTCATCCAGAGGGTTCCCAGTATGTGTGAGGGGGCAGGTTGGGCTGAGGGATCACCCACCCCCAGTGCACAAATTTTGTGCACCGGGCCCCGTGTGTGTGTGTGTGTGTGTGTGTGTGTGTGTATATACATATATATATGTATGTATGTATGTATATATATATATATAACACACACATACATATGTGTATTATTAAAACATTGATTTATTTTGGAAAAATAATTCTATTCCTGCCTTGGTGGAATAAGGTTGGGAAAGGAAGCCTTTGCTGGATTGTTCCCTAAAAGTTGTGCTTTTGACCAATGTTGGCAAGAAAATAACTTTCCCTTCTGGGGACTGTGAGCTCTCTGTTGTCTTGTTTTAAAAAAGCTGTCACTGCTTTCCCCACTGTCAAGCCAAAGATTTATTAGTGCTTTGCCTGAACAACCAATGTGCCTTTGGCTGTTATCGGGCTTTATATATCTGGTTATCCCATCATAGCTGGGTGGCCTGGTGGCAATTTCTGGGGACAATGTACCAGTTTCTTGGGAATTACAAAATCAGTCTTTCTCTTGTGACCAACTGTTCTTTGGGTTTTCCTTTTAAATAAGTTGTTTCCACATCATCTTTCAGAACCAATATCTCCTTTTAATAACATTAATAATATCCTTTGCGAGACCGGTTTGGCTCAGTGGATAGAGCGTAGGACTGCGGACTGAAGGGTCCCGGGTTCGATTCCGGCAAGGGCATGTACCTTGGCTGCGGGCACATCCCCAGTAGGGGGCGTGCAAGAGGCAACTGATCGATGTCTCTCTCTCATCAATGTTTCTGACTTTGTATCCCTCTCCCTTCTGCTCTGTAAAAAATCAATAAAAATATATTTTAAGAAAAAGCCGAAACCGGTTTGGCTCAGTGGATAGAGCGATGGCCTGCGGACTCAAGGGTCCCGGGTTCGATTCCGGTCAAAGGCATATACCTTGGTTGCGGGCACATCCCCAGTAGGGGCTGTGCAAGAGGCAGCTGATCAATGTTTCTCTCTCATTGATGTTTCTGACTTTCTATCCTCCTCCCTTCCTCTCTGTAAAAAATCAATTAAATATATTTAAAAAAAAATAATAATATCCTTTGCTCTACCTAATTCAGATCAGGTATTGAATGGGCCCCACCCCAAGCATCACTTATTGGATCAGAAAAATAATTTATTTTGCAAAGCAATTTAATGCTTTGTTGTTCCCAATTTGTTTCTAAAATGCAGTTAGATGGCATAATCAGGAAGTTCCAATTTATTTCAGAGATTGAAAGGAGAAAAAAATTTAAGGGGCCTAGGAAACCCCTGACATTGTTCACTCAATATTCTCATGCCTTGTGTAGCATTGAGATGGTATTTGCTTTTAAATCTAAGGCCTCAAATAGTTGCATCATTATGTAAATAGGGGTTAATGAGCGGATTCTACAAAATGTACTGTGATTGAGAGTTTGGCTGTTTTTATGAAAAAAAAAATGAAAAGACAGCTGGATTTTTCTTCAGCTTTTTGGTGCATCCTCTTACTCTTCTGTTTTACAGATACAGCTTTAACCAAAAGGCTAATTTAGAGAATTCTGCAGAATCCTAATCTTGTGCTTCATTTTTTTTTATTGCTATTATAGTCCTATCTGGAAGCTTGGGAAGCAGTTTTAAGACTTAACTTTTAAAAAGTAACATCTCTTCTATAAATACTGATCCTGTATGAACACTGTGGTCTACATTTGCCTTTTGAGATGAGTATAATCCATCCCTTGAACTGGAATTAATTTAGAGTGCTCAAGAAATGGGTATTGAGTCTCTCTCCTGGTTCTCTTTATCCACACCTGACTCACTGAGGGGCAGACCTGCCCTCGATGATGCCCAAGCCGGAAAGTCATGAATCAATAAATTGCACTCTGAAGGTGGACTAAAGGAGAGAGGGCCATTTATTGCAGTGAGGGTCATCTTCATCCATTAGCAATGTAAATAGCAGGAGGCAGAAGATTTGAGGGATTATCATCTGGCCAAATGACATTTTTTCAGCAACTCCTTTTTGAACACCTGCTGTATTCCAAGGCATGAGACCAGTTCTGGGAGTATACTCATAATGAATCTGACATACTGTGTCTTCATGGAGTAACTTAAATGAACCATTTAATTTCTGTGGGTTTAACTTAAAAATAAGGCCAATTCCTAACCACACAGCGTTGCTATGGTAAACACATTTAGAAACGTATAAAGTATGAAACAATTGTAGAGTTCTTCAGATCAACATGGTTACAGCCTAAGCAATGTCCTTAACCTTGAACTTTCCCAGATTAGCTGTTTTGCTTATTATCTACTTTCCTGAAGTTATCCTCAGGGGACCTCCCTTTGCCCTTTGTCTTCTTTGCGACAGCTGCATTTTTCTCTCCAAAGATGATTCCATTTTTCTGATTCTTGATCAATGTCAGACTCTTTCCTACTTTGCCAAATCCTCTTCCAAAGGAGGGGCCCCCTAAGAAATTTCATCAGCCTTTGAGAGGAACATGGAAAGAAAAATGACTACTCACAAAAGATATGGAGAAAAATCAGAAGTAATTTCCTGTTCTTTATACATAATTAAAATCAAATAACTTAACACCCGTGCATATAGTTATCATGAGACATCTCTGTTCTTTCCTCAGTTAAAAATAAACTGAGAGCCGTTTTGGAGTTGGGCGAGTAGCCAGCCTTCTCGTTAGTGGATGGGAATGAAGTGGGTCATGCTTGGAGAGAGGCAGCAGACTGGGAGGGGCTTTCTCTGGAATATGCTGGAGCAGCTGAGACTTGAAACCATGCGAGTAAAGTTTCTAAGAATGCCTTTGCTGTACAAGTGGGAGGAGCACCTCAATGCTTGCATTTAAAGATCCCCTAGTGGCCTAACCTATCACACAGTTGCCCGGGGTACAGTACTTTTGGCTCATTGCACACATCTTTATGTATCATGTGTTCATTGAGGAAGTCCCTCCACCCTGCTCCAGTTCTAACAGCCAGGGTGTGTGTGTGCTTCTCTGTCTCTTGCTGCTCCGTGCCCCTGTCTCTGCAAGTCTGTCTCATTCCCACCCCCAAGCCCTCTGCCCCCGCATATGTGATTCAGTTCTGAAGCAAACTTCAGAACTGAGCCCCTAAAGAAATGTTTTAGAGGGCATTATTTCACACTCTGTAAACTGCACAATTGACAGGTCATCTTAGGATGAAGGACTTCTTTTCTCCAACCCCTGACAAAGACGAGGCTGGTTGGGTGGGTAATAATACCATTGTGTAGTGCAGTGTTGGCAAATGTTCTTTGTAAATGGCCAGATAGTAAATATTTTAAGCTTTGTGGGTCATTAATTCTCTGTCACAACTACTCAACTTGGTTGATATATCATACTAGTGGCTACAGACAAAATCCAAGTAAGCGAGCATGTCTGTGTTCCAGTCAACTTCATTCATGGAATCTGGCACTTGAATTTCATGTATTACATGTCACAAAACGTTATTCTTTTAAGTGTTTTACTCTTTGAAAATATGAAAAATCATGTCTAGCTGTGGGCCTTATGAAAACAGGCACTGGGTAGAAGTTGGTGCAAAAACCATCACAGTTTGCTGACCCCTGTGAAAGAAAGACAGAAAACTAGGAGCAAGAAGTCTTACATACCAATTTCAGTTTACTACCTTTCAACCTTGACTTAGTCATTTAACTTCTAACCTCACTTTCCTCATCTGTAAAATGAGTATGGAAGGGGCAGGAGTCAAGTGGGTAACTTTAGATGGAGAAGTTTGGCAAACATTACCTCAGCCAGGCAATCAGTGGGAAGTCGTGTTGACAGCATATCTCCTTGATATTTGCAATGAAAATGATACTTTGCCTCTTGATCATCCTCCAAACACACACACACACACACACACACACACACACACACACACACACACACACACACACACCAATCACCCCACTCTAAACAGAAAAACATCAGACAAACCCAAGTTCTGCAAAATACCTGACCAGGACTCCTCCTCAGAACTGTTCAGGTTATCAGAAACAAGGAAAATGTGAGGAATTGCCCCCAGTCAGAGGAGACGAAAAAAACATGGGGACTCCGTGTGGCCTGGAGACAAGGTCCTGGGACAGGAAAGGGGCCATGGGAGAAATGGTTGACATCTGGATAAGGCGTGGAGTTTAGTTGTGACCATGGCAGTGTAAGGTGTTAACATTGGGGGGATCTAGGTCAGGAGAATACAGGAATTCTGTATTATTACAATTTGGCTATTCTAAAATTAAAAGTTTGTTTATTTTTTAAAAAATACTAAGAGAAGAATCTCCAGGATTTGATACTTTGGTATACAGGGCAAAGAAGAATGAGAGAGAAAGACTACGTCACAGTCTTCAGCCACTCTGAGTACCTTGGAAGATGGCATGCCATTGGGCAGGCATTATGAATATAGGAGGCAAGTCAGGCTTGAAATAGGAAATGGTGAACTTGGGATATCAGGGACACATCCATGAATATGAGGTACCCGTTAACACTTAAAGTAGTAAAATACTCATAAAGGACTTTTGGATTCCAGACATTTTATTAAAAATGTCCATCCCTGCAAATATTTGACATTTAAGTCCTAATTTAAGAAAGAAAGATGAACTGGATTAAATATATATATATGGTACGTACAGAGGATTTGTCTTAGGATTTTCAACTTCACAATGCTACAAAAGCAGTATACATTCACTGGAAACCATACTTTGCATTTTGACTTTTGATCTTTTCCTGGGCCAGCGGCATGTGGTAGGATATTCTATCTTGCTGGATAGCCACACAGCTCCCAACCAGCCATGCGATCACAAGGGTAAACAACCCAGGCTTTACTGTGTAACATTAAAAGCATTTTCAACTTAACCATCTTTACATTTTACCACAGGAATCTTAGGTTGTAACCTCATAATAACTTAGAGAAGCATTGTCTATATTCGCATAAAGCGCTGCTCGGAGCTTGGGGTAGCTATATGCCCTTCTTCATTTGCAAACGGCATTAAAGTCCTATTGCCAAGTGGAACATTATTTCTTTCAGTGAATCAGCAGCCAGAGCCAGCTCTTTTTCTTCAGCAAGAGGTGCTAGTTGTGTTGACCCACAGTCAAGAGAATGTGTTGTTTGCTTCAGACAACACTAAGAGCTTTATTTGAGTCATTCCTTTTTCTGTCTCATCCTATTTATATGTTGCAGGCAGAATTGCTTCAAAAGTGCACAGAGGCCTCTGTATGCCTGTGATGTCAGCTGTGCATGAACAGTGTACATGATAAAACCATGGTCAAGAAGACCCCACACCTGCACAGGTCATGGACAGCAGTTCACAACAGAAGAGATTCAGATGGCAATAAGTGTATGAGAAAAAAATCTCACAACTGCCTGGCTAGCATGGCTCAGTGACTGAGTGTCGGCCATGGTTCATTTCCCTGTCGGGGCACATGCCTGGGTTGCAGGCCCCAACCCCAGAATGGGGCGTGCAAGAGGCAGCCAAACATCTCATCATTGATGTTTTTATCTCTCCCTTCCTCTCTGAAATAATATATATATATATATATATATATATATATATATTTTTTTTTTTTTTAATCTCACAACTAAACAATGTCAATGAGGCAGTAAAGACAGTAAAGGAGTAGAGGTTCTTGTGCTGGCACGGCTGTGGTGGGAATAAAAATCAAAAAGATCTTTTGGGAGAGAAGCTGGAAATCTATATTCCAAGCTTTAAAATGTGTAATAGTTTTTATTCCAATAATTCCACTTCTAGGAAACTATCCTAAAAATGTTTTAAAATCTAAACCCAAGTGTAGACTCTTAGTGCTAAATTCTGAGTGGTGTAAACTGCCCTTGTATTATAAGTTACTATTATTTGTAGAGTCTTAAAGGTGTTCCCATCACCACCCATACTCTTCTCTTAAAAAAATGCTACCTTTCTTAAGTGAAAGTTATAGCCATCCTAAATTTTTGAGTGAGGGCTTTTATTCAAAGTGTGAGGAAATGTAGAGTTGTCTTAACCAAAGAGAAGCCAAAACATAGTTATCATTCCTTAGTTGTATTTCATACTATAATACTTAAAATACTCAAGGCAGGGCATGGTATAAAGCATGAAAGAATACAGAGTAGGGGGGGAAATGAGATTTATGGAAAAACTCTTCACTTTGATTTTATTAATCTATATCTTCATCTTCCAGATGTATTTAAAGTTCCTAGATCTCTCAATAGAATGTGTGCTGAGCATAAAAAAAAAAAAAAAGATGTTCATATACATGGAAAACCAGCTTTACTAGTATATCGGTAAAGGTAATGATGATTTATAGGATATGTAGCATTTCCAAAAACACTCAAGGTCTCTAACTAGAGACTTAACCTACACACATGTATGAAATGATTCAAAATCATCTTTCTTCCCAGGTCAGTAGAAAATCATTGTAGCCCTAGCCAGGTGGCTTAGTTGTTTAGAGTGTCATCCTCTACACCCAGGGTCGGCAAACTGCGGCTCACAAGCCACACGCGGCTCTTTGGCCTCTTGAGTGTGGCTCTTCCACAAAATACCACGGCCTGGGCGAGTCTATTTTGAAGAAGTGGCATTAGAAAAAGTTTAAGTTTAAAAAATTTGGCTCTCAAAAGAAATTTCAATCATTGTATTGTTGATATTTGGCTCTGTTGACTAATGAGTTTGCCAACCACTACACCAAAAAATTACAGGTTTGATCCTTGGTTATGGTCCATATGGGAAGCAACCAATCGATGTTTCTCACATTGATGTTTCTCTCCCCCCCCCCCCCCCGCACTGTCTAAAAATCAATTTTAAAACATATCCTCCGGTGAGGATTAAAAAGAAAGAAAATAGTGGTAGCCACGTAGTTCAGATCAGTCAGGATGCAGAGCTTGAGAAAAAGAGCTGATGATAACCTACAGGACTCTTAAATAAATAAAGCTTCATGTAATCATATACAGCCTGACAGAGCAATAGAAGAGAGGCAAAGGGTGGGGGAGGTTTACAGATCACCTACTCTTTGCCAGGCAACTAAGCTTTAAATGCATATTGTCCACTGTCTTGCTTAGTAAGCTGCAGACATATACAGGGTGGGGCAAAAGTGGATTTACAGTTGTGAGTATGCAAAACACAGAATTTATCCTTGTATTATTTATTAACTGTTGTATTATGTTCCATATGAACAACTGTAAACCTACTATTGCCTCACGCTGTATATAATGTTCACATGGTAATTTGATCTAAATATTACTGAATAAAGCAGAAATATTCCTGATGTTGCTTTTCCCTGCTGCATCCCATGGGCAGCCATTCCCTAGATCTGCCAGTTATACAGTTAGTTGCTAATGATCCCCGATTTTCCCTCCTCCCACCCCTACTCAGAATTCCATTAGCCACTGCTTAGACCATGCTCCAGAGCCAGCTGAGGAGGCCTTGGGATTATTTGAAGAAGTCTACCAGATGCCTCAAATTTCATAGACAGAGTAGTGAATAGGATTTTATTTTATTTGTATCTACCTCTTTCCAAAAAGCGTTTGAAGTGCCGAAATTTCCCAATAGTGTGTGTGTGCTGTGAGAGAGAACCTTAGAAACTCCATACAAAGGTCAGTATACAGAAAAGCAAGATAAAACAGTGAGGAAAATAGAAAAAGCAAGTCTCCCTCTGTGTAAAGGAGAGAAAGATTTAGGACAATTGGTCATGCGAGTGGAGCTCTTTAAGATACTTTAGTGATTAAAATAGGGGGCAATGTGAAAGGTGAGCACTTGGCTTTGTGATAGATTTGTCTCTGAATCTTTCCCAGCATCAGTGTCCTATGCAAGGACACTTTGAGACCAGGGTTCCTTCCAGAATATTGAGCCCAGTTGATTCTATATTCATTATCCCTGCCATGCTTAGCTACAGTGAAAATGTCCACCTTCGTTATGCTGACATCCCTTTTTGTTCTAACCCTTTCATTTTTCCATCCCCTTGTCATCATTCCAAACCTTTCCATAGAGTCCAGGACAGGGCCCACACTCCACCTCTATCTCCACATGGCAAACACTGGCAGGAGCCAATGGTCTGCGTTCTTCGTGCCCTAGTCTTGGCCAAAGTCCCTATCCCTATTGTTTCCCCAGTCCTGACACTTTTCTGTTTTTTGGACACTTTTCTGTTTTTTTCCTGTTTTGTGTTTAGTTTGTGAAAATGCATAGAGCACTTATTATTTTATGTTTTGCAATCCTTACTAGTATGTCATTTGTTAGATTTTTAATGTTTTAAAGTTGTTTAAAAAACAGAATCTTGCCGAGACCGATTTGGCTCAGTGGATAGAGTGTCGGACTGCGGACTGAAGGGTCCTGGGTTCGATTCCGGCAAGGGCATGTGCCTTGGCTGCGGGCACATCCCTGGTGGGGGGCGTGCAGAAGGCAGCTGATCGATGTCTCTCTCTCATCGATGTTTCTGACTTTCCCTCTCCCTCCCGCTCTGTAAAAAATCAATAAAAATGTAGTAAATAAATAAATAAAAATAAAAATAAAAAAACAGAATCTTGATTTCCCTCAAACAAACCATACTCACATTTTTTAGATGATGTTTTGGGGCCAGGGAAGGCTCAAACAGTGTTGTCCATGGTCATAGAGCTGGTATAGGACATTGGTTTATGTATAGCAGTCACACCCAGGCAGCCTGTGCTGTTGACATCGATCGCTTACTTCCTCTAAGGAGAGCTGGTTCAGTCATGCATACTCTAATTCTGTTCTTGGCTTCTCTTCCCTGTCATTTTAATATCCAGAATATGATTTTCAGAGACACATGTACATTGTTTCTTTTATGTGCTGTGGTAAATTAAAAATGGCCATAAGTTCTTTGCAACTCCTATTGAGATGTGGATGGCATTCCCAGCTACTTGAATTTGAGTTGGTCTTAATGATTTGCTTAATCGGTGGGATGCAGTGGCAATGAAATGATGCCTTGTGACATATGAGGCGAACTACAAGAAGACTTGTAGCATCTGCTTTGGCTTCTTTGAATTCCAACTCTTCGAACCCAATTGCCGTGCTGTGAGGAAGCCCAAGGGCCCCATGGAAAGGCTCTCCAGGAAAGGAAATAAGAATGCTGAGCTCCCAGCCTGCAGCCAGCACCAACTTGCCATGGGAGTGAGCCATCTTGCCAGTGGGTCCTCCAGCCTCAGTTGAGCAGAGATGGGCTGCCCACTGCCAATTGCAAATCTCATGAGCAAAACAAAAGATGGTTATTGTTTTAAGCCATTAAAAATTGGCAGGATGTGTTGTGTAGCAGTAGGTAACTGGATCACCTGACAACTTTGTCTAACAAATAAAAACTCAAATAAAATAAAAGGTCAAAGTCAAAAAAGTTTTACCTTTTAAAATATTAGTGCTATTACAGAAAATTTCCTCTAGGGAAAAACTCAACTCTTAATTCAAGCCATCCCTGAAAATCATCCCAGAAATCAGTTTTGCATAGCCAAAATGTTTTTTTTTTCATTATCCTCACTAATGCAAATATCAAAGACCACCTACATGAGTACAGATATACTGACTAAATTGGAATCTTTTAAGAAAAACACATTTGCTATAAAAATGTCAACAAAGTGGCATCAAAATAATTGCAGAAACTAAATTAATGTAAAATCTGATATGAATTGGTGAGTCATTGGAAATTAGGTATATGAACTGCACAGTCTAAAGTTTGTTCTTCACATTAGCTAACGGGCAGAAGACTAAAATCTAGTAACATTTTTATTTGACACTGCCCACTCACTCAAGAAATTTGCTTGGCACATAGTTTCCCAACCAGATAGCACAATTACATAGGAAGTGTTCCACCAGACTTGACCAGCCAAGTGGGAAGGGATTGCTTACCAGGGTTGTGTGCTTACCAAAAAAGGGAAGTCATAGGACCTTTGCTCCCATTTCTCCTGAGCCCTTTCCAATTTGTACTCCCTGAGTATTCCCAGCAGGAGGAGTGAGGAAGGGAAGAAATGCCCTTGAATGCATGGGTGGCCATGAAAAGGCTGGTGGTGAAATACCTATTAGAGAGTTGGTGGGTTTATGGAAACTTAAGATGGTAACAAATATAATTGATTGGAAAAAAGAGGATTGTCAGTCAAAAGGAGGCTTGGTGTCAAGTAATTTAATATGTAGATGGTGAGTTAGAAAGAGAGGTGTTTTTCAGAATGGGTCACAGCATTATTCTGTTAGACCAGGGGTATCACTCAACTCTGCAACTCTGGTGTGGAAGCAGCCACAAAGAAGTAAACAAACAAATGGGCATGGCTATGTGCCAATAAAACTTTATTTATAGACATTGAAAACAATTTCATATAACTCTCATGTGTCACAAAATATAATTATTCTTTAGATTTTTTTTAATTATTTCAAAATGTAGAACTCATGCTTAGCTCACCGTACTTAATCAGGCTGCAGGCTGGATTGGTCCACAAGCCACAGTGAGTGATTGAAGAAAGAGGAAGTGGCTTGCTTTCCACTTCCTACTTACTGAACTTAGGTATTTTGGGAACTTTTAGAATAAGTATACATGCTTTTTATAATAGAAATATTAAAGGTGTGTTCATGTTACGGTCAAAAGAAGAAATTGCACAAAAAGTCTCTGTACTGGGCTCTGTTAGGCTTCAGTGGGGAAAGTGATAGCCCTGGGAGCTCGTGTTCAAGTAATTGAAGATCTCATTCATTCACACTCGTCCACTCAGACTTTGGGTTGCAGGTCCAACTTGCTCACTCTGAAAATAAGATATTTTTTAAATCAACTTAAATTGTAAGCAGTTTAGGCAAATGATGTTGCTAATTATAAATTATTTTTATCTGATTATTAAAGTAGGACAATTAGAATATCTGCTTGTGTTATTCCTTATGTAGACTGACTCTAGACTGTGAGTCTAGATAAGATGTTTGAAAGCAATACCATATTTCTTTTTAAATGCGGTGTTCCTCAAATTAATTCAGAACACTTTCTTTTCCCATTTTACCCGCAAATTGTTACACTAGTACCTATTTTAGGATAATATCCACTAGGGTTATTTATTTTCTTCTTTTTGTCCATCTTCATTCTCTGTAAATATCCTGAAGGGGTGGTACCTAGGCTCTTATAGATCATAAATAGCTTTAATTTACTCATTCATTCATTCATTCAACAAATATTTACTGAGTGCTTCCTAAGTGCCAGGAATTATTCTAGGCCCTGGGATTATGGTATAAACACACCAAAGTTCCAGATCCATGAGCAGACATTCTTTGTTGAATTTGATTTTATCCTGTTCATCTGAATTAATGTTTTCCTTCAGGGATAGCAATTGAGTTTCACCTCACAAGTCAACTCCAATGGATTGTCAGTGGCTGTCTGGGGTAGTGTGTTAGGCATTCTGGGAGTAGACTGGAAAGAGGACCCTCTGGTGAGAAGAGTGTGAGAGCAAATGGGTCACACAGGTGATATTCCTTATGTAGACTGAATTGTGGTACATGGGAAGCACATAAGGAGAGTGTGATGTGATAGCAAATAGTTTTCCCACCACAGTAGATACCATAGATTTGGTGTCAGGATTCAGGTTTTTCTCTCTTTTTTAAAGAAAATTAATTTTTATTTAAAGAAGGATAATAGAAGATTCTTAAATGTTTTATTATTAGTCTCTAACAAGTATAAAAGGAAGGTATCTATAAAGTGCCAGAAGATTATAAGAGCCTAAATATATATTGTGTATAATTTCTGAGACAGGAAAGTAATAAAACTTCTTTAGGGTTAATTAAATGTTGTATTGAATAGTGAAAATATGTTGATCAATATTTTTTAAATGTTATGCATTTTCACCTTATATGGTTGTAAAATTATAGTTTCCCTACAACTTCCTGGAGATACTTTGTCCTCAGATGAAGATCTGAAACCTCTGATGTTACTGCCTTTCACAGAATATTTTTAAAATTTATGTTTATTGTTGAAAATATTGCACATGTCCCCTCCCCGCTACACACACACCCATTGTCTCCTTCCACCCTGCTCCTGCCGCCTCTCCTGGCATTCATCTGCACTATTGTCTGTACACAGGTTATGCATATCCTATATAATAAAAGCCTAATATGCTAAGTGTCCGGTCAACCAGTCAACCATTCAGTCAATCAAAGTGTAATATGCTAATGATGCTAAGGTCACTCAACTGCTTGCTATGATGTGCACTGACCACCAGGGGCTGATGTTCTTACTGATAGGTTAGCTTGCTGCTGGGACCTGGCCAATCATCAGGACTGAGTGAGATGGGCCAAACATGCCCTGGAGCCTTCCTATGGTTCCTCCCCAGCCCTGATCATGCACTGGTTGGGGTCCCTCCGCCTGGCCTGCACCCTCTTGCAATTCAGGACTCCTCAGGGGATGTTGGACTGCCAGTTTTTGCCTGATCCCACAGGCCAGGCCAAGGGACCCCACTGGTGCACAAATTGGTGCACTGGGCCTCTATTGTGTATATAAGTTGTTTGATTAACCCCTTTCTGCCCCACTTCCACCCCCACCATCCTCGTGAAATTTGTAAGTCTGTGGCATGCTTCAGTGTCTCTGGATCTATTTTGTTCATCAGTTTATTTAGTTCATTAGATTCCACATATTTTGAGAAAGCAGCACCCAGTACTTCATCCACAAGTAAATTCAGTAGGCACAAGATATTTAATCAAGGACTCAGAAAACATAAAGGAGACTTGCTTAAAAGTTACGATTTCATTTTAGTTTTCAACAGTTATACATGTGTTTGTGTGTTGTGTATGAATATACTAGTACATGAGTGTATTTCTGTTGTAATTCACTGACAGGTTAGTTATCTTTTGGAAATTATGGCTCATAAAAGAATTTATACTTATCTACAAAGCATCATCAATAGATCACCATAGTCCTTTCTGTTCCACTATCAAGAGGTAACCCCCAGATTAATTTCTCTTCTGCCTTTTTTTTTGTAACATAGGCCATGAGGCCACAGTTCCTCATGTTTAAAAGGTGGGAAATGACATCTACTTCAACTGATTTTATAAAGGTTATTAATTCTTACAACTGTCATCATCAACAGCATCATTATTAATAGCTAATGTTTATTGAACATGTATTATGTCCTGTCTTAAGCACTTTTCATGTATTATCTCATTTATTTTCTCAATTACACTACAAAGTAGGTCCTATTATTATTTTCACTTTCACAGATGAAAAACTGGGATGAAGAGAGATTACAAGCCTGTTCAAGGTTACACAGCATATGATGACATGATGTATGGAAGTGCCTGCACCAGCCCATAAGAGGTGCTGCTTCAGGTCCTTTTGCCCCTCCTCACATATCTTAAAGAGCAGCAGATGTTGAGGGGACCACCAACTATGTGGGTGGTTTGTTTATGTGTTTATACAGAAATCCCATTCATTCCTTTTTTTTTTCTTCAGGCCTGCTAGACATGTCCCTTAGGACATTTCTAATGGTGCCCTTCTTTTTATTTATTATGAAGTCTTGAGCTTGAGCCTTTGACAAGGTTATAATAGCAACTAGACCCTAAACAGGAAATAAGAAATGCACACAAATCAGGTAATTTAAAGAAAACTCATAAAGGAACTAGAGAACATTATGCTGAGTGAAATAAGCCAGTCAGTGAAAAAAAAAAATACCACATGATCTCACTCATTATGGATAATAAAGAACATTATAAACTGATGAACAAAATAGATACAGAGGCTGAGGATGGTTGGGGAGACAGAGGTCAGAGATTAACCGAAGGACTTATATGCATGCATATCAGCACAACCAATGGACCCAAGACACGGGGGGAGGGTTTGAGTGTGCCCAGGGTAGGAGAGGCAGGAGGAAGGTTAATGAGGGAAAAAGGAAGCATGTACTACTATTTGTAATAATTTAAAAAATTAAATTTAATTTAAAAAAAGAAAGAAACTCCTTACAAAAGTGGAGAAAATGCAGGGGAGGCAGTGCAGGGCTACTTCAGGCTGGTAACAGAAGACCGGCTACCAGCCCTGGACCTGAAAAGAAAAGGCATGGTTACCAGAGCCTGGGACAGGAGGCCACAAGGATGGGCTGCCTGGCCAGATCAGAGCAGGGATGCAGCCTGCCCACAGCAAGCCAGAGAGGAGGAAACTAGGGGAATGAATACCCCCCGTGGTCGACAAACTCATTAGTCAACAGAGCCAAATATCAACAGTACAACAATTGAAATTTCTTTTGAGAGCCAAATTTTTTAAACTTAAATTATATAGGTAGGTATATTGTTATTTTTTTAATTTAATAAATCTTTATTGGTTAGATTATTACAATTGTTCTTCTTTTTTCCCCCATAGCTCCCCTCCACCCGGTACCCACCCCACCCTCTGCCCTTACCTCCCCCAACTGTCCTCATCCATATGTGTATAATTTTTGTTCAGTCTCTTCCTGCACCTCCCACACCCCTTTCCCCTTAAGAATTGTCAGTCCATTCCCTTTATATACTTCTGATTCTATTATATTCACCAGTTTACTCTGTTCATCAGATTTTTAATTCACTTGATTTTTAGATTCACTTGTTGATAGACATGTTATTTGTTGTTCATAATTTTTATCTTTACCTTTTTCTTCTTCTTCCTCTTCTTAAAGAATACCTTTCAGTATTTCATATAATGCTGGTTTGGCGGTGATGAACCTCTTTAGCTTTTTCTTATCTGTGAAGCTCTTTATCTGACCTTCAATTCTGAATGATACCTTTGCTGGGTAGATTAATCTTGGTTGTAGGTTCTTGCTATTCATCACTTTAAATATTTCTTGCCATTCCTATCTGGCCTGCATAGTTTCTGTTGAGAAATCATATGGGTGCTCCCTTGTAGGTAACTAACTGTTTTTCTCTTGCTGCTTTTAATATTCTCTCTTTGTCTTTTGCTCTTGGCATTTTAATTATGATGTGGTCTTGGTGTGGTCCTTTTTGGATTCCTTTTGCTTGGGGTTCTGTGTGCTTCTGGGACTTTTCTTTCACCAGGTGTGGGAAGTTTTCGGTTACTATTTCTTCAAATAGATTTTCAGTATCTTACTCTCTCACTTTTTCTGGCATCCCCATAATTCAGATGTTGGTATGTTTGAGGTTGTCCCAGAGGCTCTTTACACTATCTTCAATTTTTTGGATTCTTTTTGCTTTTCCAGCTGAGTGGTTTTTGCTTCTTTGTATTTCAAATCTTTGACTTGATTCTTGTGTTCCTTTAGTCTGCTGTTAGGTCTCTGTGTAATGTTTTTTATTTCAGTCAGTATCTGCTTACTTTCTCTTTGGTCCTTTTTCATAACCTCGAGGGTCTCATTAAATTTATCAGCCTTTTCTAGGTAATTCTTGAGAAACCTTATAACAATGGTTTTGAAATCTATGCCCAGTCATTTCTTTTCCTCCATTTCTTTCAATTGTGATCTGTTTCTTTGTCTCCACATTTTCGCTGCTTTCCTGAGTTGGTCGAGTAGCTTTGTGTGGTAGGTGTCCTCGAGGGGACAGTGGCTCAACCTCCCCAGTTACCTAAGGTGGAGACTGTTGGTGCTCAGCCTTGTTGTAGTTAAGTCTTGATTGTTGTTGGTATCACTGGGAAGGGTTGACCTCCAGGCCAATTGGCTATGAGAATCAGCTGTGTCTACATTGGGAGACCCTCTGTGCTCAGCTTGGATGGGGTGGGGTCTCAGGGCTGAGCAGTCAGCCTTGGTTTCCCGTCAGTCTCGCCCTAAGCAGCACCTGGGTCTCCGTGTCCCACAGCAATGGCTGCATGCACCTCTGAGAGAAAGCTACCCTCGAGTTTTGCCCGCTGCCAGACAGTCTAGTTTCTCCCCAAATAAGTGTGGATATCCAAAGTCTCACCTGGAACTGGGATATAGTGCAGTCCATAGTTTTTGTTTTCCTCCTGAATGAGAGAGCCAGCCACTCACCTTCTCCGTGACCTTGTGCGCCTCTGCAACTCCCGAGTCCCAGTGTGCTTCCTCCTGACAGTCCAGTTTTACCCCATATGAGTCTAGGTTTCCTGAGACTCGCCCAGAACTGGGGATCAGTGCAGTGGGGAGCTTTTGTCTCCCTCCCCATTTGAAAAAACCAGCTGAGTTTTTAGCTGCTCACCCTTTCCGCTTGCGCGCGTCTCCGTACCTCTGTCCTCCCCACCTCCTCTGAGTCTCAGTGTCCTTTTATCTTTCCTTCTAGTTGTAGAATTTCCACTCAGCCAACTCTCTGGTGGTTCTGGATGATGTCCATTTTGTCTTTTAGTTATATTTTTTAAATTATTGTGCGAGGCAGGAGTATAGGTGTTTGCCTATGCCGCCATCTTGGTTCCTCTAGGTACATTGTTATTAACTTAATTAAGGTACTCTTAAGCTGGCCTTTGCTAAAAATATTCTACACTCAGGGGACCAAAGAGCCGCATGTGGCTTGCGAGCCACGGTTTGCTGACCACTTCCCTAGCCTCACTCCTTCTCTCCCTCCCCTTGCCATTGTTCCCCAGGGGAGAGTCCAGCTGGAAGCCCTGGATGCAGCCCATGTAGTTTGGGCTCCCAAAGAAGGTAGAGGAGATTCTGAGGGGCATTGGCAGGTAGTCAGCCCTACTGCTCTCGCTCGGCACAGCCAGCAAGTGGTGAGGCACATTCCAGGTTCAGTTTCTCACAGGTCTTTGTATTTGTGCAGATTCAAATACTCTTGGGACTAGCTGTTTAAACAGATGGCTAGATCCACCAGGTAGACAATTACAAATTACTTTTTATAAGGGCACATAAAGTGGATAAAATCTCAGCAATGATTTACTAGTACGGGTTTGATACTCCCATGCATAGCCTTTGAAGCTGATTCATTCTTGTTAATCATACCTCTTTTAAAAATCTCAGTTCAGAGAGGAGAACCAAGATGGTAGCATCAGCAAATACCTGTACTTGCTGCCTCCAACAACCACATCAAATTTACAACTAAAATACAGAACAACCATCATCTTAGAACCGTTGGAATGCTGGCTGAATGGAAATCCTACAACTAAAGAAGTAAAGAAGAAAGCATATTGAGACTGGTAGGAGGTGCAGAGGTATGGAACAGCACCCACATGTGCTGATGTGCTGCTTTTTTAATCTGGGGGGAGATAGCCTCTACAGAGGCCTACCTGAAGAGCAAGGGGTCCCAGCCCAACACTAGCCACCCAGCCCAGGGTCCCAGAGCTGGGAAAAGAGCAGGCAGTGAGAACTACGGGCTTTAAAAAAAAGTGTGCTTTGGGGCTGAGTGACACACAGGCTGCTGGAGACACACTGCTCCTCTTAAAAGGCCAGCACCATGGAATTGAACTTAAAAGCTTCCACTTCCTCTGAGCTCCAGTTCCAGGCAAGGCTCTGGGGGACCCAGACACATACAATGTAGTAACTGGACTGTCTGGCATCAGGACAGGAACTTGAGGGTGGCTTTCTCCCAGGCAGAGGTGCTTGCAGGAATCATTGTTCCCATGCTGGGATCTCCCTAGTTGCAGGGCTGACTGGCAGCCATTTCTGTTTGCTCTGCCCTGGTGATTCCCTGAGACCCTGCCCCATGAAATTTACAATCCCACCTAAGCTGTGGGCAACAGATTTTGTTCCTGAATGGCCTGTCCTTTCTCAGGCTAAAAACCTGTCAAGCTGCAGCTGGGTCAGGGAGCTCCAAACATGCAGTGAACATGGAAAGACTCCATCATGACACACTTATCAAGTTTCTTAAGGTTTAGACAGGACATCAGTAACCATGCAGAGTAACTGCAGCTCTAACAAGCTCATGGGATGCAAATCAGTTCAACCATTTTGAAAAACTGGCTGTTTCCACAAAAGCCTGGTAGCTATCTTTCTCATGAATAGAGTTTTGCTCCTGGTTGTACACCCATGTGTTAGTAAAAGAAACTAGACACAAAAAGAATAGCTGTATGAAGTTCAGGGACAATAAAATTAATTGATAGTGAGAGAAGTAAAAGAAAAAAAATTATTACCCCTGTGCCAGAATGGAGTTAGAGAGGTACTGATTGAGATAGTAACAATGAAACTGGGGGTATTGTAAATTCTCTACATTTTAATATGGTATCCATACCAATAAAAGGGTAATATGCTAATTAGACCAGATAGACCAGACATCTTCCAGACATCATTCTAGATGTCCTTCCTAATAAAGCTGGGGCTTGGGCAAAGCTGTCTGGGGTCCCAAGTGCCTGCAGCTGGCCAGAGGGAGGGAAGCCCAGGTCCTGGCGGCCTGCAGTTGGTTGGAGGAGGGAAGCCTGGGTCCCAGGTGTGGGGGCCAAGGCAGAGGTGGTTAGGGACAACCATGCGGGCAGGTGAGCAGTATGAGCAATCAGGCAGGCAGGCAGGCGAGTGGTTAGGGGCTACCTGGCAGGCAGGCAGAGGTGGTTAGGGTCAATCAGGCAGGCAAGTGAGTAGTTAGGGACAGTCAGGCAGACAGAGTGATTAGGGGTGATCAGGCAGGCAGGCAGGCAGGCAAGTGAGTGCTTAGGAGCCAGTGATCCCAGATTGTGAGAGGGTGCATACTGGGCTGAGGGGACCAGCCCCCTTCCATATCCTACCCCCCGTATACCAATTTTGTATACTGGGCCTCTTGAACCTATATAAAAAATCTTCAGTTTTAATTTGAAGAAATATTTTTTGTAGTGTGTTGAGTAGTACAGCCAAGCCCAGGCAAATATAATACCAGGAAACACACAATGAAACATTTACTACAGAGTATACATAGATACAGTTTTTCTAGAGTCTTTGTCAATGTGGAGGAAAAAAACCTTAGGAGTAAGCACACCTTAGGCCTGTATGCTATAGAAATGATTTAAGAACACATGTACATGTTTATCCATAAAGATTTTCATTTCAGTGCCCTTTGTAATGTAGAGCCTTTGGGAACAATCTAGAGTTGAGTTTTGAAAATTGGTAGATATGTTCAGTGGTAACACGCAACTGTTTAAGAAGCAGGGCGGGAAAAGGTACAGTTTCAATTAAATGTGTGTTTCCATGGGGGAAAACTGTTAGTTGACTCAAAAAATGGATTTAGTGGTGATGAAAACATTTGAAGTATTGTATATTAAATCAAATTAATAAATATTAGTAGCTACCTTATGACACATTATTTACATCCCAGGAAGAAAAATACTATAGGTCTTACATTCCTTCCTTGAATCTATTTATTCTCATATTCTGTAGGTTAGCCTTAGATTTGGGTGCTGTGTGTCTGATTTAGACTCAGCCAATGAAGTCTTGTCTGTGGCCTGAAACTGCGGTTTTCCTCTTCAGCAGTTGCTGGTTAAAGGCACTCTGGCCTCTGAGTCTGCAGATGTAAGTAAAGAGGCTGGGTGCTAACTCCTAAGCCACTGAGGGGAAAGCTCTCAGATAAAGTTGAAGACTGAAAAACATTCCCACATCAAAATCCTACTCTGTGTTTAGTAACTTATTGTTTTTTCAGAGTTGTCTCTAAGAAATCTACTTGGAGAAGAATTCAGACTTTCTGAATTTCACTCTCTCCTCTGAAAGTAATACTACAAGCTAATTGCCATGGGATAACATTATTTAGATTGGTAACTGTAACTTCCAAAGTTGATAAAATGTTTTTATTTTTTCAGCAAGAAAGGGATCCTCCAAAATTTATTTGTCTTTTTTTTTGGGGGGGGGGGGGGGCGGGGTTGGCCAAAGAAAATATTAAACCAGTCACCTCTCATAGTTCCCCTATTTTGAACAGTGCTTCAAGAGATTTTGTGCTCATTTATAAAAGCATTTTTATTTATGTTAGCCAAAAATTTTTGTAAGGGGGAAATATTTTCATTGGGAAAAGAATCATTTTATTTGCTTCATATTCAGCCATTTTAAAAAAAACTTCTCAGAGCTTCAATTTTTCTCTGTAAAATGGAAATAATGCCACAATGTCTTAGTGGTATTAGAAGAATTAGTGCCTTGACTTGGGGCAAGTGCTCAATAAATTGTAACTCTGTGTATGTATAGTTGTATATACACATGCATACTAACTCACATAAATAAATATACCTCTACATACAGTTTCTCATCTCATCATATTTGGCACAACTAGGCACCGTAGTCTTTACCAGAAGCCCCCCACCTCCCAAAAGCTTTAGTGACTCATTATTTATTCTCCAGGCCACACTTACCCATGGTTTCAGTAGAATTATGAATATTTTATAATAAAATTAAACATGAAAACAGCAGCTTTAAATCTTTCAAAAACTCCCCTTTTTATTCAAGAGGATTCTTGTGGTGCCCTGCACTTATACCTCAATCATTCATTCCACAAATATTTACTGAACACCAGTCAAGATGCGTGTACACAGCTAGGTGCCAAGGACACAGTGAATAAAACAAGAGTCCTGCATTCATGGAGGTTATTATCTGCTGGGGTGCCCTCACAGTGTCACTTCTGCTGCTCCCGTGTTTTCTAAGCAATTCCCAGCCCCGATTTTCCTGCTGCTTTATAAGCTAGTCCTGGGGAGCAGCCACCTGCCTCAGTGGGCACAGCTGTGCTCAGAGCAGTGGTCTTTCCTCTTCCTGTCCACAGGCCCCCCACCTCCCCAGCCTGGCTGGCCTTCTGAATAGGCCAGTGGCTATCATAGCCCACACCTGCTGGAACCCTCTCTCCAGGAAATCTATTGAAACAAATTAATTGTTGCACAGATTCTTGGTTGAAGACTTGAAAAATACCCCATCAACAAACACCAGGCTATCCGAGGTTTGTCCTCGGGATTCACCAGCCTCCTTCCACAGCTTGGATGGAAAGGGACAAGGAGGGAAATGTGTCAGCTGCTGTTGGCAGGGAGCAGAGCCCGTTTCAGGGAAGGGTGAGGGATTCCAGCCCGGAATCTCTTCAGTCTTGAGACAGCAAGGATTATGCAAAGATAAAAAGCAGAAGTAAGCACTAGAACTGTGAACAAAGAAGGAACACAAAGGGGGGAAATCCTTCTATGGAAACAAGCTTCCCTCCTCAGGCGAAACAAGAACCTGTAAGAGCCCTGTAGTTGGAGTAATAAATGGAGGCTGGTGTATGCACGGTGCCTCCTTGGTCTGTTCCTCCCCGAAACACTGTTTTTAAATGGAAGTTCACCTTTGGCAGCTCAGGGATTGATATAGCAGACGCCGGCTCCATTGTGGAGTAGGGACACAAACAACTGATGGGGAAAAAACTGCAGTGGGTTGAGCAGAAGGGGAGAGGATGCAGGAAAGAGAGAAAACACAGGCCAGTTGCGTGAAGTCTGGTGCAAAGGTAGAGGCAGCTCCATTTGAGAAGTTAAGGCTCCTGAGTTAGGCACGTTCCTTAAAGTCATGTTTGTGAGCCTCTGTGCTGGGCTCTGGACGCGGAGGAGGTGGAGCAGAGTGAAGCCCGCACCCCCTGCCAGGCTGAGCCTCAGTCTGCACTGTGGAGCCAGCCTCAACCCAGGTCTTCCAACTGTCCGCCCCCCCCTTCCCCGCCCCTCTGCTGTCACCCTATTGTTTTGGAATCTCTATCCTGTTGTGGTTTTGTTTTTATTTCTACTTTCAGTCATGGCTAAAAACTTGATTGCTGTTGTGGAATGCCGCCTTCCCCCTCCCCTCCTTTGATCTGTGGAAGCTGCTTTGGGCCACAATGCCTTTCTGACCCAGAGAACCAGTCTCAGGTGACATGACTGGTTCTACCTTTCCTCTCCAGCTCCCCTTTTCCTCGTGGACTCTGATGGGTTTCATGTCTAAGCTCTGAATGATGCTTTCTGTTGCCAAATCTTCTCTTTTGAAGTCCTCCCAAGATCTTTGCTCCCTCCCCAAGACAGACACAAAGACCTCCTCCCTCCAAACCAGACTTGGTATAAATCAGAATGAAAGCCAGGAAGGAGACTCAGGGGACTGCTGATGGCACTCAGGAGTTTAACTCTCCTCATTCTGAAGCCACATTCTATTCGAAAGACAAAGACGTGTGTACGATAGAACCTCACAGGAAGGTCCGTGCATTTGGTTTCGATAACTCTCAGTGCAGAAGCTCTAGAAGGATCATAAGTAAACATGATCGTGAAAACTTTAAAAGTATAAGACATTAGGTTCATGTCTGTAATTTTCATCATTTATTTATGCAACTGATAGTTATGGAGCGCCTACTATGTGACAAGCCCTCAGTGCTGGGAATACATTCAGCAGTAAAAAAGCAATTTTAAAAATTCTTGCTCTTACAGAGCTTATATTCTAGTTCCATGAATATCGACTGGGGAAACAGTCAATAAACCCAGCAAGTAAGTACATTATGGGGCATGTTAGAAAATTAAAAGTGCTAAGAAAAATATAGCAGGGGTGAGAGCTGGAGTTTGGGGCTATGGCTTGGGGAGGGGGGACTAGGGGTGGCGATGCAATTTTACTTAAGAAAGCTGCAGAAAGTCTCTCACAAACGACTTTTGATTCAGTATGTGAAGGGAGGGAGGGGGCGAGCATTCAGTCGGAGTGAACAGCTAGTGCCAAGCCCTAAGAAAGCATGCCTGCTATAGGTTCTAAGAAAAGTGGAGACAGAGATGCCAGCTTGGCTAGAGCACAGAGGGTCAAGTCCTAGGTGAAGCCCGACCATGTGGGCCTTTGTAGGGTCTTGGCCTTTCTCTGAGTGAGATGGGCGCTGTTACAGGGTTCTGAGCAGGAGTGACAAGACAGTTTTATAGGGTTAGTGACAGGTTGACTTAGGGATTTTTAAGGACTGGGAACCTAGCACCATGTTTGCCTACCTTTGGAAACAACACATGGAGGAGAAAAGACGATGGGTCCTTGAATAGGAAGGGTTTGGAGATATGGAGCAGGAGGAGAGGAACCGGCCTTAGGGTCATAGACATTGCATCCAAGAGCAGCCACAGGGAAAGTGCAGATGCAGTGATGGGGGAAACTCAGGGAAGTTCTCCTCTAACTGCTTGCTTTTTTTTTTTTTTCGTAGAAGTAGAGAGCAAGATCATGAGCCAGGAGTGAGAGTGGGGAGGAAGAGGTGTTGGAGTTTTGAGGACAGAGGATATGAACTATAACCTGCTAGGAGGGAGGAAGAGTTAGTGGACCAGGGAAATGCTCCAGGATGCCCAGATCACCATCCTTGTTCCTCATTGATGGTTGAAAATGAGACCACTGTGTGGCGGTTTTTGCCTAACCATGTTGAGCTGCATGGGTGCAGACACGGAGGTAAGTGGAGAGTCCGATTAACCGAGGCAGAGGCTTTGTTGGGTGAATATTATGAAGAGAAGGAGGGGCAAAGGAATTGGGGAATAAGTGAGTGAAAGATGATAAGCTGTTTCAAAAGAAGTTAAGTGAAGCCGAGTCATGGTGACTCAGTGGTTGAGCATTAACCTATGAACCAGGGAGGACATGGTTCAATTCCCAGTCAGGGCATATGCCTGGCTTATGAGCTTGAGGCAGCCGATCAATGATTCTCTCTCATCATTGAGGTTTCTATATATCTCTCTCCCTCTTTCTTCCTCTATGAAATCAACAAAAATATATTTTAAAAAGAGGTGATGGTGTGGAGAATATTGATAATAGTGAAAAGATGGTAGAATCCATGCATCGCAGGTCCCTTTAGGTTGGGAATATACTAAAGGGAATGAGCTTGGTACCCAGTGGTTGGAAAGATTGAAATGGGTGGTGGAGGCAGGGACATGCTTTGTAGTATGACTGGGGTGGAGAAGTGGGGAGCTGAAGTCGGGTGGAAGACAAGATATTTGATGGACAAGTGGTCAAAGGAACACTGGGGCAGTGTTCCTATAAATCACCGAGGATTTATCATTAAGTAATGTTGCAAAGGTAACTGAGTCAGGGGCTAAAATCTTGGAGGAGTGGGAGGAAGGTGACAGTTTAGGCAGTTCTATTGATACCTGCAGCAAAGAGTGGCACTTGGGGGACCTCTGATGAGAGCACCTCTGAAAGAGGGGCAAGTGTAGAAAGAAAGGAAGGCCAGTGACATGGGGACCAGGTGGCCGACTGTGGAGGTCAGCGGGGCTGGGGCACAACAGGAGTTGGAGAGCAAATCACAGGGAGTAGTGTGCTCAGGGAGACCCAGGTTTCAGAAAGTGGAGACACTGTTGAAAGTTTGGAGCTAGAGAGGACATCCCCGAGACAGACCCTGGCTTGTGAGGAGAGTGGAAGGGTTTGGCCATTGGGCTGTCAGCACTGCGCTGGTAGCAGCCCAGTGACGATGCTTACCTGCCTGCACCTCTGCAGGTCCCAACTTAAGTGACTATCCTTAGGCGGGTAAAGGGCATGACAGGCTGGGTCAAAGGTTGAGAATACATGTGTTGGGAGGGAGGGTAATTTGGTAGAAGATGGTCTTGCCAGTTGCAACTATACATACAATGAATACTTAGGAGAAAAGTAAAAGAAAATGTGTGGGAGTCCTCACAGTAGTTGTATCAGTAGTAGAATCAGTAGTAGAATCCTGGACAGTTTTTTTCTCCTTTTTTCACTATTTTCCTCCTTGAATTTTATCCAAGGACCTCACCCACCTTAAACTTAGTTTAAAAATTCACCTCTTGCTTGTAATTTAAATAAAACAGCTTCTTTTAAGGCTTCATCTTATTTTATCTAGATTCACAAAAGGAAAAACACATTAAAAACAGCAATGACCACAAATAACATCCCTGTTGATGAGGTATCCCTGGGTCCGTAATGTGTTTTCACAGGATATCCCAGGTAAAAGCAACTGCCTTCTGTCCTTGAATACAGCTGAGTGCAGTGCTTCCTGCCCCGCTGCTTTGCATTTCGTTGCCCAGATCCAAACCTCTTGGGTCCTTCCCGGAAATGTGCTTCTAAAAATGTCCAAAGCCTGTAAAGAGGGTTCTTGTGAGCCCAGAAACACAGATTTGCGATTAGTAACTAAAGGATTGTTCTGTATGTTTTTGCTAAGCCCTCTGAAACCTTAAGGGCTGTTAGAAGTGAAATTATTCTCAGTCTCCAGTTTGATTATCAAGTTACTTTATTGTTACTGTCATTTACCCTTATCCCCAGCAGCTCTTCTTTGTAATTAAACCTCCTGGTCCTGCAAACCAAGATGATTGCACAAATGTATGTAGAAACTCGCAATCTGTTATCTACCTCATACTGTATACACCATAGAATATTTTCAAAATTCACCATTACATTCTGCTTTAAGGAAAGTATATTAATTTTCTTTTAGTTTATAGGTAGAACACTTTCATCTGAAGAGAAACACTGGAATTGAACAAATATGTGGGGAATGCCCATAATCACAGTGTATTTCTAGAATGAATGAATGAATGAATGAATGAGTATTTGATTAGTATTACAAAGACTCTGTTAACCTCCAAGCATGTTAATGGATTGATTTGGATCTTGAGCATGACATGCTGCAGGAAAAGTAAGAACACCTTGAAACTCACAACAGAAAACTGAACTATTATTGTGTGTCTCTGACAGTAAATACTTCTGTCAACTTGGGCCGTTGGCTTGTCCTTTCTGCTCCTCAGTTTTTATCATGACAGATCGGAAGAGTTGACTAAAATTATAGAGTTACATACAGGATGAGGATAACAAAGGGATTTCCAATTTCCCAGAGCTCTGACTCCCAGATCATCATTTCTTTTTCCAACTAACTGTTGAGCCTTTAAGCCACTTGCAAATTAAAAAGTCAATGATTCCAACTTCACAGGTAGTTTCAGAATGGGGGTGCCTCTGGAAGCAGATTTGCTCATGCCGTCTCCACTACCGCTCACACCCCATGCCTACTGAGCCATCTCTGCATCATAGTGATCATTTCACAACTCCGTGAATGTACTAAAAATCACTGAATTGTACACTTTAAATGCGTGAATTGTATGGTATGTGAATTAGATATCAATAAAGCTAAGTCAGAATTCTTTTGTGTGCAAGTGGTAGAAACCAACTCAAACTGACTCAAGCGAAAAATGGAGAGTTAATAATCCATGTGGTTGTAGAGCCCCACATGGATGTCGAAGTGTGGTTAGATCCCAGCCTGAAGCAATAGCATTAAACTCTGGATGTTCTCTCCATCTTCTCAGCGGGAACCTCACTCTCAGAAGGACGTTCTCCACAGGTAGCCCGTGGCAGTTCTCAGCTTATATTTTTACCAATTTAGTAACTCTGGCAGAAGTACATCCAGCAAACCCCCAAGACTAAGTCATTGGCTTGGTTTGGGCCACATAATCATCCAATAATGAAAACATTCATGTGAACCAACTTTATTCTTACAACATCCCACTTTATAGATGAAGAAATTAAGGCACAGAGAAGTTAAATACCTTGCCCAGGATCACACAGTACTGAGTACAGGAGCTGGTAGAAACTTGAGCAGTCTTCCCTAGAGTTTGTCATTTTACCAGTAAATGCTCTGTTGCCTCCTGACACTGGAGTCAAGGGAAAGAAATAGTGTGACTATCCAGTCCTGGAGCAGATTTAGTATTTGCAGCTGCATTTTCTCCTGACATCCTGTAACCCAGACTCTTGAGGACTGATTACATATGTATGTGTATGTGGCTGGGTTAAATTGGCTAGGATCTTGGACTTGGGTCTTAAGTTGAACCAAAGGCAGCATCCATATGAGGCAATTTCAGTTGGATAGGGAAAGAGGAGAAACTCAGAGGCCACCATATTTTAAGCAGTTTTAATTGTCAGACGATACCTGCACACATCTCTTCAGCACACATCTCTTCATCCCTTAGCTTTAGAGCTGCGGGTGTCTAGCTTCACTGCAAGCTCCACAGAAAAGAATAGCACTCATCAGTACACTTCAGAGGTGACTCTCACATGAAAAACCTGTTCCCCTATGAACTATGAACCATGATTGCCAAGAGTAGCTATTAATACTGATGATAGTCATCTATATATATAAAAGCCTAAGCGACCATCCCACTGTTCGACTGTCCGACTGGTAGGTGTGATGCATAATGACCACCAGGGGGAAGACACTCATTGCAGGAGCTACTGAGCTGTGGTGACTTGGCAGCTGTGGTTCTTGGGTGACACACCCAGAATCAGAGAGGAGGGAGCTCAATTCCTGGTGAACCACCCTCTCGCAATCTGGGACCCCTTGGGGGATGTCAGAGAGCCAGTTTTGGCCCGATCCCTGCAGGCCAGGCTGAGGGACCCCACTGGTGCACAAATCCGTGCACCAAGCCTTTAGTTGTTAAATAAGAGCTAATGTTTATTATGTGCACTGTTCTAGGACTTCATATGTGTTATCCCATTCTGTCCTCCCAATCACATTATGAATGAGTAGGTGCTGATGTTATCTCCAGTATCAGACCAGGAGACTGAGGTGCTGACATAAATAACTTGTCCCAATCACAGAGATGGGACTGGTGGTATTCAGGACATGCCATCCCAAAATATGGGACTTGGCATATTGAATATTTTAAGTGGAAAGCATTTGAGAAAACAGCAGAGGCAGAAAGGTCACTCCTACCTTCCCCTCCCTACTCTCCTGAGGCCATAAAACCCTATTTTACCCAAAGGACAGGAGCATCCTAACCTCCAAAAGACCAAGGGACACTGAGAAGAGTCCAAATGCATAGGCCTTAGTGTCCTCCAGTTTGCTACTCTTACCTTTTTATCTTATCACATTTTTCTGTCCACTCTTCCTTAAACTTAGTATAAAGTACTCAATACTTCAATGCTTCTTTGGGTCTTCACTTCCATATGAAAGCTCCCATGTCATGTAAAACTTAGGTTAAGTACATGTGTGTCCTTTTCTCCTGTTAATGTATTTGTCAGTTTACTTTTCAGATCCTAAAATGATTGAGATAAACTTTGTCCTCCCCTATAGGACTCATTCAGACCAACTCCATTTAACTTTAAAGCCCATCAGCGTGTAACCTTTGAACCATACTGCCTGTTCTCACAAGTAGAATTTATTATTCTCTAAGAGACTGAAAACAGAGAATCTGAAGAAAGATTGATGGCAACACAATGTAAGTTTATTATATACCTGAAAGAAAGGACCCCCAGGCGTGCCATTCAGATACCTAGCTCATGCACACAGAGGTGGTTCTTTCATGTCTCAGGTACCTCATCACTGACACTAGGAACAATGCTGCCGACATCCCATGGCCCCTTTGGTGCCTCAAGAAAGTTTCAGGGGCCATATTTCTCTTACTTCCCTGGGTCTTGGATTCTTACCTTTGGAAGGACAGTTATACTTGCTACTGTTGACTTGTCCTGAAGCCTTTTTATTTTTATATAATTAAAGATAGAATAGACAGGAATATCATGCCTGGAAAAATCGGCCACAGTGGTCTGTCTAGAAATATGTAAAACCACACCAGATTACTTTTGCTGTCATTCAGGCAGCCACTTTGAGTCAGGCTCTGAATTAATAGAATGGGATACCCAGTACATAGGGCAGATGCAACAAGTGCAGAAATCATCTATCCTATATAATAAAAGGCTAATATGCAATGACAGAACAACCTGGACAACTTAACAACTGGTTGTTATGATGTGCACTGATCAAGGGGCATGTGTGGAACATGGCAGGTGTTGGCCACAGCAGGATGCCAGACCAAGGCAGGGTGCTGGTCACTGTCATTGGGGTGAGCCTCTGGCAGTTACTGAAAATTCTTTGCTTCCACACACCATGTTCCCACCTGGTGCTCACACCTGCTGCCAGCGCTGGCCCTGTTCACACCCACTGCTGGCACTGGAACTACCGCTCGCACCCACTGCCGGTGCCTGGCGCCAGTCCTGATTGTTCGGCACCATCAGCGGGTGTGAGCAGCAGCTGCCAGCCCTGATCACCCCCTCTAGGGCTTCTCCACCTCCCCCTGTTCCTAAGGGGTGATCAGGGCAGCAGCCGCCCATCACACTTGCTGCTGTTGCCAGCCCCAATTGTTCCATGCCTTTAGCAAATGCAAGTGTGGCTGGCGCTGTGAGTACATGGGAACAGTAGCAGCAGGAGTGGGGCTACCGGCAGATGGGAACAAGGGCTACTGCAGGAGGGGCCAGGCAGCGGTGCGGAAGATGGGCTAAGACCTGCCCCTGTGTCCACCGCAGCCTCACAGCCCACAGTTCCTTTAAAAGTGCACAAATGCATGCACTGGGACCCAATTCTATACAATTAATAGAGGAATATGCCAATTGGCCTTGATGCCATCACATAATGACCAATCAGGACAGGGGTGGGGCCGCATCAGAGAGCTCTCAGCACACCTGCACCAAGGGTCCAAAGGGCGTGGAGAGGAAAGGAGAGAACATAGGCAGATAGGGGGATCAGGCCAGGAGAGGAGAGCAGTTAGGGCGATTAAGCTGGCAGGAGAGAGCAGTTAGGACCGTCAGGCCAGCGGGGAGCAGTTGGGGCATCAGGCAAGCAGGCAGGTGAGTGGTTAGGAGTGGCAAGCAGGCAGGTGAGTGCTTCCAGATTGTGAGAGGGATCCCAGATTGGAGACAATGCAGGCCAGGCTGAGGGACACCCCACACACATTCTCATGCACAAATTTCATGCACCGGGCCTCTAATATATATATTTTAAAGGCCCGGTGCACGAAATTCATGTATGGGATTGGGGGTTGTTCCTCAGCCCAGCCTGCACCCTCTCCAATCTGGGACCCCTTGAGGAATGTCCTACTGCTCGTAAAATGGACAGTCGGACATCCTTCTCACAATCCAGGACTGCTGGCTCCAAGCTGCTCTCCTGCCTGCCTACCTGATTGCCCCTAACTACTTCTGCCTGCCAGCCTGATCACCCTCTAACCACTACCCTGCCAGCCTGATTAATGTCTAACTGCTCCCCTGCCAGCTTGTTTGCCCCCAACTTCCCTCCTCTGACAGCCTGGTCACCCCCAACTGTCCTCCCTTGCAGGCCTGGTCTCTCCCAATGGCCTTTCCCTGCAGGCCATCTTGTGGTGACCATCTTGTGTCCACATGGGGGAAGGATCTTTGACCACATGAGGGCAGCCATCTTGTGTGTTGGAGTGATGGTCAATCTGCATATTACTCTTTTATTAGATAAGATAGAGGCTTGGTGGATGGGTAGGGGTCAGCTGGTTTGCCCTGAAGGGTGTCCCAGATCAGGGTTGGGGTTCCCTTGGGACATGGGACAGCTTGGGGGAGAGGCCTGTGGTGGTTTGCAGGCCGGCCACACTCCCAGAAACCCGAGTGGAGGCCCTGGGATTAATTTATGTTCTACAATTGAAACTTTGTAGCCTAAAGCAGAGCCAAGCCTTCTCCTGGCTCCATGGCAGCAGCCATTTCTGTTGGGACATTTACCTTCTATAATTAAAACATTGTAGCCTGGAGTGGAGGCCTTGGCTGGCCAGAGCTGCAGAAGCTTGGCTTCCTTCATCACCCAGGCAACCCTAGCCTCTGCTCTCTCTAGCTCTGTGGCTGCTGCCTTTTCTGTTGGGATTATGTGTCTTCTATAATTGAAACTTTGTAGCATTGAGTGGAGGCCTAGGCCAGCAGCAGCAGGTGGAAAGCTTGGCTTCCTCTATTGCCAGGGAAACCCAAGCCTCACTCCTGCTCTCAGTGGCCGCAGCCATCTTGGTTGGGTTTATTTGCTCCTGATTGGCTGGTGGGCGTGGCTTTATTGGAGGTATGGTCAAGTTGTATATTACTCTTTTATTAGATTGGAGATCCTATATAATAAAAGAGAAACATGCAAATTTGACCATACCTTCACTCCTGATTGGCTATGCTACCAGCCAATCAGGAGCAGGGGCGAGGCCAAGTGGCATGAGCACCGGGCCTGGGGGTGGAGATGAAACAGCAGTGGCAGCGAGCGCCCAGCCCCCAGGCACTTTGAGGGGAAGTGGTGGCAGCAGCAGCAGTGGTGGCAGTGGCAGGGAGCGCCTGGCCCCTGGGTGCTATGAGCGGAAGTGGCGGTGAGTGCCCAGCTCCCAGGGCCAGGTGGTCGCAGGTAGCCGGGGCTGAGCTGAGCAGGATGATGGCTGGGTGCTTTAGGCCTTGGGCAGGCTGGGGGTGAGCCATCAGTTGGACATCCCATGAGGGCTCCTAGTATGTGAGGGGACAGGTTGGGTTGAGGGACCACCCACCCCCAGTGCACGAATTTTGTGCACCGGGCCCCTAGTGTATATATATAAAAGCCAAGCAATCTGAACAGCAGAACAACCAGAATGACCAGTCCTATGATCACGCTGCAGCAGCCAGTGGCTCGATCCAGGCCCTAATTGGCTTCCCCAAATCTCCCACAACCCCTCCCCTGGCTGGCCTGGCTCCTGATCGCCCTCCCCACACACACACCTTGATCAGGGGCAGGGCCAGCTGGCCAACTACCTGTTGCTCCTTTCCCCAATTGCCCCTCCACCCCAATTGGGGTGGGTCTGGCTGGCCAACCACGCATGGCCCCTCCCCTCAGCCAGCCTGCTCCCAGTCAGCCCCCAACCCCAATCAAGGGCAGGGCCAGTTGGCCATCCTCCTGCAGTCTCCCCCCCCCCCCCCCCCCACTGCGGGCCCCAGCCCTGAATGAGGCAGGGACAGGAGCCAACCTCCCAAGTTCCCTCTCCTCCACCAGCCAGGCCCCGATTGGCCCCATCAGGATGGGCCGGCTGGACACCCCTGTGCACAATTCGTGCGTGTGCACTGAGACTCTAGTTACAATATAAGGCAACATGGAGAATGTGTGAGCTCCAGATCCAACGGCCTGGTCCAAGTCCAGTGCATCAACTTCCCTTTTCAAGTAGTTAACCCTTCTGGGCTTCTATTTGCTCATCTCTAAGAGAGGGTAATAGTGTGTCCACATGGAAATCATTGTGAGAATTAATAAATAAAATAATATTTATAAAGTGCTTACGTGATCTCTGTCCCATTCGATGTGCTCAATAAGTAATCTTATTACCAGCTCTTCTATTATTGTTGGAAACAAAATGTAATTTGTGGTAAGAGGAAGGAGATATTGTGTCTAGTAATTGACCAAGACTTTTTGGAGGAGGAGCATTTTGAGAGAAGAAGAGTCATTCCTTTATGTTTTTGTTCCGGCAAATATAAAGGTTATATTTTTGCAGTAACATAACCTGCCAAAACACAGAGATGAGGCGGGCGGGGCGGGGGTTTAGGAGTGGCGCGTGTGAGGCAGGTGTTGGGAATGCTGAGCAATGCAGAGTGGATGAGGTACAGAGGGTGAGGGAGCTGTGCAGGGAGAAGGGAGAGAGGGAGAGAGGGAGAGGCTGGTCACAGGTAGTATGTGGATGGTCTCATTATATTAATCTCCTAGTCCACACCTCAGTAGAGAAGAATTGCCCTATCTTTTGTTTTCTGCAATTTCATACTCATGATCCTAACCAATATTGACTAGGAGACAAGAATTCCCTTGCAGACTCAGGAGGCAACAGGATTATTCCTGCAGTCACCGGACTCCCCTTTCAGAAGCTCCGAATGCAGCACCCAAGCTCTACTCCCCCCCCGCAGGCCTGCCATGCTCATTCCTAGCCTCAGCCGCAGGGGCCTGAGCAGTTCAGGAGACAGTGCGATGGGGCGTTTCTGTCACTGAGCAGCCTGGCCCTCAGGCCTGGGTGGGGATCAAGGAGAGGAAGGAGAGCCAACCTTATTTTGCAGAGACACAGAGGATGCCTGAGAAATTGTATGAAGAGGGTGACTTCAGCTGTTCCCTGCTTGGATGTGGGATTGACTCACTCCCACGAAGAGGTTCTTGGAGCCCAGAATGTTACACAAGTGAAACATTTGGCCTCTGTAACACTTAATCCCACCTCCACCCCCATCCAGCATCTTTAATACTTATAATGTACAGGAATCATTAAAAGGCAAGTCTTGAATGATTTAAAAATTGAAAATAAATGATTTTCTTCTGTCTTTGTTCCTCTAAATTTGGTGGGGAGCATCCAGCCCACGGGCCATATAAAGGCCCATGAAATCATTTGGTCTGGCCCTGCCAAAGCTTTAGGGGTACGTTAGTTACATGTTTGACCAAATATAGCAGGCTAATTTTTTTTAAGCAAGCTAATTTTTAAGTTGATATTTTGTATGGCCCTCGAATGATGTTATAAATACCCAAGTGGCCCTTGGCAGAAGAAAGGTTCCCCACCCCTATTCTAAATGGAGGCGGCCATATCCATGTCTCCATAAGAAATGGGCATAGCAGGGGAATTGGTACATAGCCCGAGTCATGTGTGGTCTTGCCCTAAGTGAGGCCTCATTTCAGAAGTGTTTACGGGAGAGTCTTGCCATCACACTGGCTGTACTGGTTTTTCTTTGGTTAGCAAATGCCTGGCGTCACTATGTACCAGGACGTGGGTACAGAATGCTACCTTGTCAGATCCACAGCAAACAGAAAAGTATGTCACAGCCTTCTCAGAGAGCAGACATTGCCTCAAACTTAGGCTTGGCTCAACCTAAATCCCAGTAAAGTCTGCTTCAGCAGCACCAGTTATAGGAATGACTGATAAATAAATGGGCAGGTGTTTCTAAGTGCGCACCATGTGGAATTGTTAAGCAACTATGGCGTTTCTTCCCCTCTGGATTCAGTTGTGAATGTTTGTGCACATATCCAAACAGGTTGCTTCCAGGCTGCGCACATTAGAATAGGAATTGGTCAGGCTTATCTTTATTTACAAGGAATACTGGGACTACCTTGCATGTGTATAAAGCACTTGTTCTGGCTCCTCTGACCGTGCTCAGAACCAAGAGAGGTACAATAAACATTATCCTGACACTGAAGTTGGGCGACTTGCACAAGGAGACAAACTGGCTAACTCAGAAGGAGCAGCCAGTGATGCAGTTGTGTGGGCCTCTCCTCCACTCCTCACAGAAGAGCTTGTTGATTGTTTTTCTAAAGCCCTGATTTTTCATCTTCCCAAGAGAGCCGCAGTAGGTCTTTTTTTCCTCCTTTATTTAGTTGATCCAAGTACACATTTTCTTTTCTATAGATTTCTTTGTCCTGTAGGATGTGGGAAGCAAATTTTATGCAAAGCCGAGGAATTTTTAAACAAAACTTATAAGCAAAATCTGAATTTCTGTGGAGCAGGAAATAGGGAAAACAAATACCTCATCTCTGCTGATTCATCATATACACAAGCTAACCAAAATTCTGAAGAGGTCTGGCTTTTAGAAATTCAAATTATTTTCTTTTCACCTAAAACGAAACCCTCTTTCTCTTTAACCACGGGTCCAGTCCTTTCTCCAGACTCTGCTTCATAGGCCATCTTTGGTGAGAGGCTGCCTCCCTGCCCTTGGTTCCTTGCCTTTCTCCTCCTTCCCTCCCTCCTTCCCTCCCTCCTTTTCTCCCTCTCTTACTCTTCTCCAACTGGTCACTGCCCAGGTTTTTGTTAAGGTCACCAATGGGCTCCCTGCAAATTGATTCGGCGGGCCATTTGTAGGACTCATTTCTCTAATAGCAGAATTTACTACGCATCCTCAGGACCTAAGGAAAGTTACTTATCTAAGTTTTTTTATGAGGTGAGGGTAGAGCCTTCCTCATAGGGCTTGAGAGGTTCTAACTGAGATAGTCTGTGGGAGTGGTGCACACAGCGTCTGCCACAGAGCTGAGCAACAGTAATTGTCATCCGTTGCTTCATTCGCACACTACTCCTCGGTTCTGTGACCCTGTGTTTTCTTATTTTCCTCCCACGCCCTTGGTCCCTTCTACTATTCTATGGTATCCTAAAATGTTGGAGTTTTTAATTCAACAAATATTTTGGCAAGCGCATATTTCATGCCAGAAATTTTTCATGGCTCTAGAGATAGAGCAGTGAACAAAATTAAGTTGCTGGCTTTTTGGAGTTACATTGAGGGTGGTAAATTATAAACATGAATGTAATTCACAACAGATGATAATTGATATGTAGTAAATATAAACATGATATGTAACACATATTACATATGAACCATATGTCAGTGGACATATAGCATACAGATATTAACAAGCTTTAGAAGCCCGGGGAAGTGGGGAATGAATGTTGCAGTTTAGGGTAGGATGCTCAGGGAGGTCATCACTGATTGGTGGTACTTACCTAGAGACCTGAGGAAGTGAGAGAGCAGTGCATTCATGTAGAGTATCTGTAAGAGAACCACTCAGGAAACGGGAACAGCAAGTGCCGAGACTCTGGTGGGAGGGTACTTGGTGCATCTGGAGAACAACAAGGTCAGAGTGCTGGAACAGAGTGTGCGCAGTGGGAGGGCAGAGCGGGGAGGGGAGGACAGAGGGTAGCCTGAGGTCAAAAGAGGGACAGAGTAGATAGCGTGGGTCCAAGCAGCATAAGGGCTTGGTTTAGTGTGAGTAAAATTAGAGGACAGTGCAGGATTTTAAGCAAAAGTCCATTAGGGGACAAGTGCGGAAGCCAGGGTCCACAGGGGAGGCTGTTGAAATGGTCCAGCACTTCACTGTGTCTCTCCCAGACCCTTCCTCTCACAGCCTGCTGTCTCCTGGACCACAGAGGCTTCAAATGATATCTGTGTGCCAACAACTCCCACAATGAACTCTCCGGCTGCTATCTCTCTTCCCGCCTCCAGCCTTATGTGTCCATTTATTTACTACCATCTACATGTGGTGACCACTTAGTACATACAAGTGTGCCCATGCTCCTGCACGTTCCCTGACCCCTCTTTAGCCCCACACTCAGTAAATGGCTCAAGTGTCCTCCTCAAAGTCTCTCCCTTTGGCACCTCGTATTCAGGGCATCCTCAGCCTGTTGCTCTGTCCCACCCTCTCTCCCAGAATGGCCCCTCACTCTGTACCAGCCACCACCACTTCTACCTGGGGCTCAGCGCCTACTCTGCCCCTTTAGCTCATACCAGGCTATCATGAGGACTCTCTGAGCAACAGTGAAAAGTTATTGTCTCTGTAAGGATTGGCCTTTCTCACAGGGAGCAGCCTTTTAAGTTAGTAAAGCGTTTGCGTTCCTGAGCCCCAATCACACTGCACTCACTTGCTCAGTGTCTCTCCTCTGGGAGCCATGCTTTGCTCCAAGTGGCCAGGTTCTGTGGGTGGTCTTCCTTCAGCTGCTGTCTCCCCGCAGCCTGGCCAATGTCTGACCCACAGTAGGTCCTCCAACAATGTCGACCAGCTGGTTTGCTTGCATTCTGCCGTAAATGTCGAGCTGTTTCACAAAACAAAATGTTTTTCAAGTGGATATTGGAATTGAAAGTCATTAATTTGGTGCTCCCTTTTTGTTAAACAGCAGGAAGGGTCAGTAGTCATGTGAACAGAAAAAGGTTTTCAAGGGAAGTGGCGGACTACAGAGAGCAGGGAAGCTGAGGTGGTCCTTGGGCTGTTCCAACAGCCTTTTCATGGGCTTCATTTCTCTTGGTCCCGCTTCAGAAACTGCGAGGATTTGACTTCATGTGCCTCATCCAGTAACACAGGATTCCTCTCGATCTGGGCCTGAATGAGTAGCCCTAAGGCACCCTTTCTGAGAGAAGGGTGAAGAGGAGTCTGGGACAGTGACCATACACAGACCTCAATCCAAAGTCTAGTTATGTTTGCCCCTCCCCTCAGCAAGGTGCTCTCTAAACCTGCAGACGCCTCCTGTGGAGTTGCTTGTGATGTGGTACCAATTTTACCTGAAAGGGGACCTGGCCCTCGTGTGGGTAGCATGAGGGTTCTTGACTTCGTGCAGGAAAACTTCGCAACTCGAGTGCAGATGACTATGAGGGAGCATTTATTAAAGCTGGGGCTATGAAACAAGAAAGGGCTTAGCACAGAGGAAGCAAGAGGAGAGCCGAGGCTGGGCTGCTCGAGCTCTCTGGAAAGTCAGAGCAAAGGGTCCTTGGGAACAGGTTCAGGAGACCAGCTGCTGCTCCCCATTGCTGCCTGGTTGCAAGACACATGGGGTTCCTTAGGGTTTAGAAGATGCATGTCTGTGGGGGAAAGTGGGGGAAGAAGAAAGGAAATGGAATAGTGAGGGCTCCCCAGAGGGAGAGCACACACTGGATTCTTTGTCTTGAAATTTTATCTCTTTCTCAAAGGTGGGAATCTGAGGAGGGGTCTCAGGGCAGGGTTTCAGCAGAATATTAATCAGTTTCTTAGGCTGTAGTCTTCGCTGATTGGTCAGTGTCAGGGGGTCATCAGGCACTGCAGCTGCTTTTTCTGTTTTTCTGGGTCTGGAGCTGATATACAGCTGAGGCCTAGATGTTATTTCTAGGGAGGTGACCTGTATCTGCTGTAAGCAAGCTGCTCTGTCAGTTTGTTCAGCTGTCTGCCTCAGTTTCCCTCTCACACTCGCTCTGGCTCATTGGACTATCTCACCAGTCAGTACATTTTATAATTTGTATAGCAATAGCCATGAAATAAAGAGCAGGTTTCTAATTTCCATTGCTATAGGCGCCACTCAAGTCCTGCCAAAGGTGGCTTTTGTTTTTGTTTTTCGTTTTGAAAAGACTTATCTGAAACTTAAAGACTTCGACTTCCTTTGTAAAGCCAGGCTCCTTGTCTTCAGGAAATGTGTGTTTATACCGGGATACAAATGGGGTTTAAAATACTGAAGGAAGTAGATGTGATTTACTGAATACACCCTTGGCAATACAGAAGGCTATCTGAGGTTGAAAAAAGAATAATTACCAGGTTTGTCAGTGTGCAGCTTTAGATTGCAGAACTGCACGAGGTTACAAGGTTATTGTGCCTGACTGTTTGGTGGTTCTCTTTTGAAAAACACTGCCTAATTACGGACACGATGACATAAAAACAAAAGCAGCTCATTCCCTTCCCGGTTTCCATTCTGCTGAAGGTGACCCCAGGGCAGACTTGGATTTTCAAAGCCATCTGAAAGAAAATTGAGTATTATTAAGGAAAAACAGCTTTGACTTTAGATTCTAATCTTGTGCATTATCTATAAGCAGGACAGAAAAAGCCTGCCAATGATGTTACTTGCTGTCTGAAGACTAATATTATGCCACTGGGAACCTACAGAGGGTCAGAGTATATGCCCTTTGAGCTGTCTTCGGGGCAGTAATAATTGGTCACACTCTTACCCAATCACTCAGCAGTTTACGCGTACTGTATGGGACTTAGGGATGCCCTTGTGTTCACTTTGCGTCAATAGGTCTGAAGCATCAGGTCTCATTTGCCCTGAAGCCCAGCAGTGTTTAGCGATGAGTTTATTTGTGGATGAATAGTTAACAGTCGATATCACATACATATGAATTATTTCTTCTTTCAGTCAAATGAAACTGTTTATTAATGGGATTACGGAAATTGGACGCCAGTGCTCGGTTTGATAAATCATTTCCAGTTGGACTATAAGTTCTGTGAAACAAATGCAGGGCTTTAAGAAGCTTTAAATTGTAAGTTTTAAGAACATTTAAATAAGCTTGATTTGTTTTAAACACACATTCCATACTTCCTTGGCTTGGCTTCTGACGTCAGATAGTCTTGAGTTGAGTCAGTCACAAGCTGATTCTTGTATCTTTTTGTGTCTCTCAGCATGAACATTTGGTGATGGGCATGTGGTCAGTAGATTTCGTATTTAGGTACGACATGCTAAAACATACTACACTGCATTTCCCTTTTTTGTTTTGTGTCTTTTGGGGTTGCTTGTTTTTTTGTAATCCTCACCCAAGGATATTTTTTCCATTGATTCTTAGAGTGGAAGGGAGGGGAGGAGAAAAAGAGAGCAGACAGAGAGAGACATTGATGTGAGAGCGACACATCAGTTGGTTGACTCCAGAACATGCCCTGGCAGGGCTACAGAAGAACCTTCAGCCCAGGTCTGTGCCCTTGGCAGGAATTGAGCCCTCAACCTTTTGGTGCCCAGACCAACACTCTACCACCGAGCCACACCAGCCAGGGCCTGCATTGTATTTTCATCCAAATAGTTGCTTTCAAAATAAAGCCCAAAAGATTATGGATTTTTTTTTTTTGTCACTGATAAATTAAGGTCAAACAGCCAGGGTTTCATTTGATTTATGACCAAATATGTCTTAATTCATACTTTCTTAACAAAATATCAATTATGTTGCCAAAATAAAAGCAGTAACAATCCAGAGATTGAATAGTAGGAAATAAAATAAGATACTAAGACTTTCGTAACCTATTGAATCTAATTTTGTATAATGCCATTATAAATATCAGTCTTGAACTTGATATAACTTGGTTCTGTTTATTTTCTTTGAAAGTGTAGGGAAATGGGAAAGGGCTGCTGTGGGGTATTATTTAGACTTGGGTTTAAATCAGTCGCTCAGAGTCACAGGGGCAAGTTTCCTAAGCTATCTCAGCCCCGTTGTCCTTAGACCATGACAAGGACTCTATGAGGGGTGTGTGTGTATGTGTGTGTGTGTGTGTGTGTGTGTGTGTGTGTGTGTGTGTGAGAGAGAGAGAGAGAGAGAGAGAGAGAGAGAGAGAAGAGAGAAGAGAACACACAGACTCGCATCTGGCCACCCAGTCAGTTCCCACAGTAATAGCAAAGTCTTTTTTCTTTTTTCCTACCTCTTCCTCTGCCTCTGCCACTGCTTAGCAAGCCATTTTACATATCTAGGTCTCAGTTTCTCATCTGAAAAAAAGAAAGCTGGACCACACACTCTTGAAGATCCTGAAAGGTCTATAGTTTGAGGCTTTATGTAAATACTTTTAAAAAAATGGTTCCTACTTGAAAAAAAAAACAAACTATTGGTACCATTCTTAGAAGTATGATTGAAATATAAGTGAAAATATATCCAGACCATGAACTGTGCCTATTTTGTATGCTCAAAATGAATTATTCTGAGAGCAAGCTAATTGGAAAATCTGGAAACCATGAACTGCTTTTTGCATCCACCGTAAAAGAGCAATGAAATTCCATATACTGCAGTCTTGAAATGAGTGCACGGAAGGGTGTAAATATTTATTGGAGTGAGAGTGGAGCAGAGAGATCTGCTTTGTCTACTGGTGGGTGGTAACACATCTATGGATCATTGTTTGCACTAAGCATTTAATAGTCCCATCTGTTGAAAATGTACATTCAGAGATACTTGGAAATTACTATAAGCTACCTAGAAGTTGGCAGGGAAGTGATGCTGGAAAGGTCCCAAACTCTGCTGCCAAATGGGAAATCCAATATAAATCGATATGTAATTATAAAATCTCATCTTTGGCTACAGCTCCTTAAATGCATTTATTTAGGCATGGTATAGACTTTTGACACCAGAATATGGGACTGTAGACCCTTTGCTAACCTCAGGTTCAATTCTTTGGGGATATTGTGTATTTGACTTGAAAAACCCACTCCTCATTTGACCCAACAACTGCAGAACATAGTCCTGCCCCCAGTGGCTCTGGTGTTGGCTCCACCAATAACTCCATGCTCTTCCTATCTCCCAAGTCCTTTTAAGTGGACTACATTTCATTTAAAAAAATGAATCAGGAAGTTTTGTAAATACTTTATACTGCTTTCTCCTTCCTTTGTCCTACCCGTGTTTCATTTAAAGAAGCACCACAGCATTGAGTTCTTATCTCTCCATAGGGTGTTTATTTTTCTTAACTGCACTTCCTTCTGTAAAACCTCAATTCACTGGTTTCCCTTTCTCCCACGTCTTCCGTTCCTCTCCCTACACTCTCTTTTTTGGCCCATTTATCACTGGGCCCTGCACATGTGATTGCACATGGGGCTGGCGTCTTGAGAGTTGTAGCTGCTCAGAAGGAGAAAAAAGTCTTTTGCAGGAGCTCTTCAAGACAGTTAACCCATCATTATCTCTCTAGTGACCTCTTTTGATAAAATTCTTTACATAACTCCATCTCTCTCTCTGATTAAAGTAGGAGTTTAAGAAATTGCCTGGTCAAAATAAGCAGTTTGCAACAAAAGAAATCAGGGTTTTATTTTCTCTGTCAGCTTAAAGACCTCCTCCCTCTCACTGGCTGCTGTTCCTCCTTGCCTCACAGCACAGCTGCTTACATGTATTTGCCAAATTAGTCATCATGTAAATGTTGTGATGGGCTGCATTGTGCCCCCCCAAGATAATATAGTGAAGCCCTCACCCCCAGTGACTCAGAATATGACTGTTTTTTAGAGATAGTGTCCTTCACAAGGTGATTAAGTTAAAATGAGGCCATAGGTGGGCCCTACTCCAGTCTGACTGGGGTCCTCATAGGAAGAGGGAATTTGAACACTGAGATCCCAGGATTGTGTTCACAGAGGGGTGACCAGGCGGCAAGGCAGCTGCCGTCTGCACACGAGGAAATGCCTCCAAGGAAAGCAGCGCTGCTATCACCTTGATTTTGAACTTCCAGCCTCGAGAACTATGAGAAAATAAATGTATGTGATTTAAGTCAGCCAGTCTCTGGCATTTTGTTATGGTAGTCTTATCCTATCTAAGAAAAGAGTAATATGCAAATTTACCATACCTCTGATCAAGCCATGCCCACCAGCCAATCAGGAGCAAATTATGCAAATAAACCCCAACCAAGTTGGCTGCCACCACTGAGAGCAGGAGGGAGGCTTGGGTTTCCCCAGCAACAGAGGAAGCCAAGCTTTCCGCCTGCTGTTGCAGATCTAGGCCTCCACTCAATGCTACAAAGTTTGAATTATAGAAGATACATAATCCCAACAGAATTGGCGGCAGCCACGGAGCTGGAGAGAGAAGAGGCTAGGGTTACCCGGGTGATAGAGGAAGCCGAACTTCTGCAGCCCTGGCTCCTAGGCCTCCACTCTAGGCTACAAAGTTTCAAACAAAAATGGCTGTTGCCACGGAGCAAGCAGAAGGCTTGGCTCCACTCCAGGCTACAAAGTTTTAATTGTAGAACACAAATTAATCCCAGATACCAGGGCCTCTGCTTGGGTCGCTGGGGGAGCGTGGCTGGCCTGCAAACCACCATAGGCCCCTCGCCTAGATCACCCAACACCCCAAGGGAACCCCCACCCTGATCCAGGACACCCTTCAGGGAAAACCAGCCGGTCCCCACCCATGCACCAGGCCTCTATCCTATCTAATAAAAGAGTAATACACAGATTGACTGACACAAAAGAGGGCTGCCCCCATGTGGTCAAAGATCCTGCCTCCATATGGATACAAGATGGCCACCACAAGATGGCCAGCAGTGGAGGGCAGTGAGAGGTTTCAGGCCTGCAAGAGAGGGCAGTTGTGGGCCATCAGGCCAGCAGAGGAAGCCAGTTGGTAGGGACCAGGCCTGCAAGGGAGGGCAGTTGGGGGTGATCAAGCCTGCAGGGGAGGGCATTTAGGGGTGACCAGGCCAGCAGAAGAGGGAAGTTAGGGGAAAACAGGCTGGCAGGGGAGCAGTTAGACATCAATTAGGCTGGCAGGGTAGTGGTTAGGGGGTGATCAGGCTGGCAGGCAGAAGCGGTTAGATGCAATCAGGGAAGCAGTCAGATGAGCAGTTTGGAGCTAGCAGTCCTGGATTGTGAGAAGGATGTCCAACTGCCATTTAGGCTTGATCCTATCGGGATTGGGCCTAAACGGGCAGACAGACATCCCTCGAGGGGTCCCAGATTGGAGAGGGTGCAGGTTGGGCTGAGGGACACCCTCCCCTACCCCACCCCACCCCCGTGCAAGAATTTTGCACACAGGGCCTCTAGTAAACTAATATAAATGTTCATAGCAACAGACTGAGGGTTGCCAGAGGGGAGGAAGATTGGGCGGTTGGGTCAAAAATGTGAAGGGTTGAAGAAGTAAAAATTGGTAATCACAAAATAGTCATGAAGGATGTAAAGTACAGCATAGAGGATATATTCAATAATATTGTAATAACTAAGGTGTAAGGTGGGTGCTGAAAATATCAGGGAGAACACTTTGTCAAGTATATGATTGACCACTATGCTATACACCTGAAGCTAGTATAAAATACTGCATGTAAACTGTAATTGAAAAAAAAATTTTTTTAAAATATTCATAGCAGTGCCACATCTGTGTTTTGCAATCACCACGGGGTCAAACAGGAAAGTCAAGATATAAGAGCGAGAAAACAGGAAAAACAACTTCAAGCAGGAAACTCACGTGAAAGTTGATCTGGGACATATGTGGTCTGCAACATATTTAAAACCATCTTTTTCTCTCAAAGCCCAAGTTTGGGAGTTTGGCCTCCCTCTCCCTCGAAGTCAGGGAAGAAATGTCACCACAGGCTCTGAGCTAAAGGTGGAAGCAACCCTGCAGCACCCAGAGGCGTTCTCTCCATGCTGAGGCACTGAGTGTCTGTGTGATGACCCTGAGAGTAGCTAGTTCCAGGCAGTGAGGGTGAAACGAACTTTGGCTGGGTTAGCAACCAAGTGTAGGTGGGTCAGAGGTGCTGTTTAGCACAGGAGCACGGTCGCTGTTCAGATGGACTTTGGTTTCAACTTTCTGGCATCAGCTTCAAAGAAGTCTTTAGATGTCTGTACTGGCACCCTGAGTCCCTCCATTTACTTGTTGGCCTGCACCTCAGTTCCAAGATGTTGACCTCATAAAGCCACATTGACGCCTGGCTTGATTGAGTACATTAAAGAAGAAAAAAATGTTTCAGGTACGCATGGGCACCTTTAAAGTAAGTTCTTAGAAAGCATCCTATCTGTTCCTTCTTATTTCCATTGGATACGAACAATGTGTAAATAATGTATGCTTCATGCATTGCACAGTCCACTTGAAATTCTCAGTGACTCACCAACAATAGAAAAATATGACATAATTGTCAGTGATGAATTGCACCTGCATTTTTTTTAATTATTATTTTGGCATGAGGTAGTGTTCTACTTTTTTCCAGGTGAACTCCCAAAGTTTTCCTTCCCCCTTGATGTGTACTGCTGCCTCTGTCACAGACTGTGCTTCCAAATACACAAAGGTCTGTTTCTGAGCTCTCTCTTCTTTGGTCTTCAAGCTCATTCTTAGTCGTGTTAACTGTGTTACTGTTGCTTATAAAATGTGTTGATGTCTGGAAAGGAAAATTCACCGTGCCTGCCCCAGCTCACCATATTGTTTTTTCTTCAAAGTCAGGTTTTCTTCCACTGAACTTTAAAATAAGCTTATCAAGTTTAGAAAAAGCCCTTTTAGGTTGGGTTCTGCTTCATCTATCAACTGACTTAGTCCAAATTGACAACTGGTGGACATCCTATCTAATAAAAGAGAAACATGCATATGTGAGCATACCTTTGCTATACTACCAGCTGATCAGGAGCGGGGGGCGTGGCCATGACACACCACTGGGGGCGTGCTGGGCAGGGGGGGTGTGCTGGGTAGGAGGCGTGGCCATGGCACTGCTGAAGCAAGAATGCTATAAGCTCCGCCCGTGCCATATCTAAGGGCCGGCAAGAGCCTTCCTTTTCAGTTAAGGTGACTGAGTCACATCCTTTCGCAGTGACCTCTAGACAGTTAGGGGAATTTGATGCCACAGGATCCCCTCACGAGGCTCGAATGTTGGTTGCTCTGATACTTAGGCTGCGACTGAGCTGTGGGGTTTACCTGTTGTGTGGGACATGCAAATGAGCACCCGGGGCACCTTGGGTAATGAGCGCCAGGTGGGGCTGTGAGTTGTCAGGAGCAGGTGGGCAGCAGCAAGCACGAACCACACCTCTATGCATGGAACTTTCAAGGGCCTAGCGAGTGGGAGAGGCTCTGTCCTTGAGGCATCCGTGGTGCGGGGAGGGCTGGGCCAGGACAACACCATACTTTCAAAGCAAGTTGTTTCCCACATAAATATCCTCTGATGAGTATCTTTAAAAAAGGAGTAAATATTCAGCCATTGTCACACCTTGAAAAGTTAAGGTAATTCCTTAATATCACCTAATATCCACTGTACGTTCAAATGTCTTTGTTTCAAAGATGCCTTTTACTGTTGGTTTACCCCCCTCCAGAGGCTACCCAAGGTCTTATTTCAGCCCTGATGTTGGGCTGCTTCCCCCGATCATAAGTTCCCAACTCACTTCCAGCCAGAGTTAAAGGGGGCTTCTTCTGTTTTAAAGGCATCACCATATCCAGTGCCTGCCAGGCCCCTGTGAAAGCACTACTCCTTAGGTCTGGGGTACTGGGAGCTGAAGCAGAGAGGCTGTGAGGCCCAGTTTACCCAGGATGCTGGCCCCCCCACCATCACCCCCTTCCAATTATCCTGGCCCAGCCTTCCCTATGCATACCTGCTCACAGAATGTGAGGTGGTAGAGGCAGCAGGCCGGAAGGCCGGGGGGTGGGGGGCATGGCCGCAGCAAGCTGGATAGAAGGCCTACACCCTCCCCCAATTCAGAAGGGCTTGACAGGGAACCTCAAGGTGTGCTTCCTGCCCTGATGCTGGGCTAGGGTACCTCAGGCTGCTCCCCCCGCCCCAGCTCCAGGCTGGGGGCCTTCAGGCCATGCCTCCCACCTGGTGTGACTTGACAGGGGACTGCAGGCCACATTCCCAACCTGGCAGGACTTGACAGGGGACCTCAGGCTGCACCCCCACCCCAGCACCAGGCTGGGGGACCTCAGACCATACCCTCTACCCCAGCACCAGGCCAGGGAACCTGAGGCTATGCCCCTCCTGCCTGGCTAGGCTTGACAGGGGACCTCAGGCTGTGCCTCTCACCCAGCGGGGCTTCACATGAGACCTGAGCCTGTGCCCCTGTGCCAGTGGGGATTGACGAGGGACCTGAGGCTGCACCTCCCTCCCGGTGCTGGGCTGGGGGACCTGAGCCTGTGCTCCTCTGCCTGGTGGGGCTTGACAGGGGACCTCAGGCCATGCCCCCTACTCAGCAGGGCTTGAAAGGGGATTTCAGGTTGTGTCTCCCACCTGGTGGGACTTGATGGGGGACCTCAGGCCACACCCCCCATCCTTGTGCTGGGCCAGGGGACCCAAAGATGCCCCCTGCCCTGTGGGGCTTGACAAGTGTGGGACTGGCCAGGTCTGGATCTACCCCAGTGCAGGGGGGGCGGCTGAGTCTGGGTCTCACTTGATTTTGAGGCACATGTGAGTGAGTGGGGACTTGACTCTGGGTCCCATGGTGTGTCCCAGACTCTGACAGGAGGAAGGTTTTCATATACGTTTTACTAATTTTCTTTAGTCTCTGATACTTCTATTATAGAGAAAGAGTAAATAGCTATATTAAATTATTTCCTCTAATTAATATCCTTTTAATGTGCATGAATTTTGTGCACCAGGCCACTAGTATTCAATATTAAGTTTAGGCCTTCTTTCACAGAACAATGATTTTTTAAAAAATACCATTAGTATACAGTATATTTAAATACCCACACATTTATGGAAGGATTTCCATTGCAAGAACTGTGCTGAGCAGTGACGGATTTTTTAAATGAGCAAATTAATCCTCTATTTCAAAAAGATCATACTCTAATACAGAAGGATGTGGTAGATATATACACAATTTATATAAGTCTAATTAATATCAATTAGACTTATAAATACTATGCTAAAATTATACATAATATGCTACTGTTGAAGGAAGATTAATTTTTACCTTAGAGATCACTCGGGGGAAAGAGCTATATGCATAATATGAGTATAGTGTATTTATATAATATTCATCTCATATTCCTATAATAAAATGTAGAAAAACTTGTTAGTCTCTGTGTTTTCATATTTTGGCAACTACATTAAAGCAGCCTTTGTTATTTATGTTGACATCTAGTCAAAATAAGAAAATTTGAGATATTTTGAATTTTTTATACAAAGTCTTTAAAATAATATTTAATAAAATCAAATTTAAACTTCAGTTCCTGCAACCCAGTATGCACATTTCAATATATACATGTACAGTGACTGAGTCCCTCCATATACTTGTTGGCCTCCACCTTAATTCAAAGATGTTGTCCTCCATAAAGCCACAGTGACTTTTGCCTTGCTTCATTGGGTACAAACTGTCAGCTAGGAAAGTGAATATTTCTAAACGCTTGTAGGAAATTTACTCTTTGGCCACATATGGCTAAGGTCTACTCTGTTGGACAGTGTAGTTTTAGACAATCAATTTGATATCAAAATAAAGAAAATGTTTGCAGCATTGTAATATAAATAGGTATCTCTAGGCTGGTTTTTTATGAATAATACTAGTGGCCCAGTGCACAAAATTTGTGCACAGAGTAGGGGTTTCCTTCAGTCCAGCCTGCACCCTCTCCAATCAGGGACCCCTTCGGGGATGTCTGACTGTTGGCAGTCTGACTGTTGGCAGTCGAGCATCCCTCTCGCAATCTAGGACCACTGGCTCCTAACTGCTCACTGGCCTGCCTGCCTGATCACCCCTAACCACCTTTGCTTACCTGACTGATCACCCCTAACTGTTCCCCTACCAGCCTGATCACCCCTAAGTGCTCTCCTGCTGGCCTGATTGCCCCTAATTGCCTCTGCCTTGTCCCACACCTGGGACCCAGGCTTCCCTCCCTCTGGCCAGCTATAGGCACCCAGGATCTGGGCCAGCTTCACTCAGGCCAGCCGCAGCCACAGGCAGCTGTGGGCACCCAGGACCACAGGGCGTGCAGCTTGTCCCTCTCCTGGGCTGCAGGCGCAGGTGCAGCTGCTGGCGCCCAGGACTGCGAGGCAGGCAGCTTGTCCTTCTCCTGGGCCAGAGAGGCAGGCACAGCTGTTGGCATCCGGGACTGTGGAGTGGGTGGCTTGTTCCTCTCCCAGTCCATAGCCTGTCTGGTCCCCATTCCTCTCTCCCCAGTGTTGAGTGTCTGAGCCATTATGGCATGATGGCATGAAGGTGTGATGACTATTTGCATATTAGCTCTTCATTATATAGGATTTTAACTTGTCACAGTCTATCTTCAAGTGGATATTTTACCACTTCACATCTTGTATAGAAACTTCACTGTAACAAAATTTCATTTTTCCCAGGCAAACTTTGTGCTATTGTTGTCATGTATTTTACTTACACAGATGTTATAAAACTGACATTATATTATTATTTGTTTAAATAGTTATGGTAATTACCTTTGAATATATTTAAATAATAAGCTTCTATTATATTTTTTCCTATGCATATACTGTCTTTGGTGTTTTCCATTTCTTGGTATAGATTATTATTTGTATCTGGCAAAATTTTATTTCTGCTTGCAGAACTTCTTTTAACATTTCTTACACTACAAATCTGCTGGTGATTGAAATAATTCAATCTTTTACACATAAAAATATTTTAACTATTTCTAAAATAGTTAAAATACATTTTGGCTATTTTAAACTATTTAAAAAATATTTTCACTCAGTCTGGAATTATAAATTGAGAGGAGTTTCCTCCTTGTGAGTACTTTAATGATGTTGCTCTACTATCTCCTCCCTTACACTGTCTCTGATGAGAAATATTTTGTAATCTTTATGTTTATTCCTGTGTATAGCGTGTCTCTTTTCTTCTGACCACAGCCCAGCCTGGCACCCAGCCATCACAGGGCCCTGCGATCCATCGATTTTTTTTTTTTTTTTCAGAGAGGAAAGGACAGGGAGAGAGAGATAGAAGCATCAATGATGAAAGAGTGGAAGCTGCTTCTTGGTTTTGCTCTTGGCGCCTCCTCCGTGGATTTGTTTTAAAGTTTCTGTTGGACCACGCCATGCGGTCCCGTTACTTGTGGTGAATTCATCCTACACGTAGGTGGGGGCTTTTATTTACCGGCTTCCTTAGCACCCTGGGCCCACAGGTTTCTCAAGTGTCAGCTTTAGAATTCTTCCTGAGTCAGACAGCCCGAGGCGTGGGGCTTGCTTTTGCCTCTGAGCTCACCCCTCTGTCTCCTGGATTTCTGGATGTTACAGGGCGGGAGGCGCAGGGTCAGAACCAGCGCTGGGGACAGCGACCAGGGCTCCTTTGCCCGGTGCTTGGGCCCGGTGCCCAGGCTGAGTGCGGCTCTGGATCCTGGGTCACAGCGTGCCCATGGACCCAGACCATCACCGACCGGTAAGGGTGGGCAGTGAGCCCAGCTCCAGAGTCCTGTTCTGAGGGGAACTTTGGTCCTGTTACCTCAGGAGTAGGGCCACGCATGCCTGGTGGAGTCCAGGCCTGGGTCCGCAGATGGTCTGGGTGCAGTGCCTTTCTGGCCCATGGAGACATCCCCGCCGCTTGTGTGTTAGCTCTCGCCTTTCTCACTTTCTTTCCCGCACTTGCTGCCGCCGCTCTGCACACAGGCGGGGCTGGGTGTGTGGCTCGGTCTCCTCTGCCTCAGGGGCTGTGTCTGGCTCCTCTCCTGCCCCCTCGGCTGGGCCTCCACTGGAGTCAGGAAGCTCTGGGAGGCGGGAACTGCGACGCTCCCCTCCACTGCCCTCCGCAACCTCAGGGGCGTAGACTTGGCAAGCATCACCATCCACAGGTGGCATCATTTGGCAAGCCCAGCTGGTCACAGTGGGGAGGTGATGAGCTGCGGGCAGAGATGCACCTGGATTCAACTCGTGACCCAGCCGCTCTCCAGCCACGCAACCTCAGAACATATCGCACCCACTGCTCCACCGCTCAGTGGGTGTTCATGTTCACAGGGCGCCTGGCTCACCCCCTCTGTGTCCTTGCTTCCCTTAGCCTTGCCAGCCTAACCCCAGGGCCATTGCAGGGCCCTGCCATCGATCGGGCCGGCCATGGCTGGCTGGTCCCGCCCACAGCCCAGCCAGCCTAACCCAGGGCCACAAAGGGCCTCTCCCCTGGCCATTGCCCTGTGATTGGCTGGTGGGCATGGCTTGTGGGCATGGCTTATTGGGCATAGTGAAGGTACAGTCAATTTGCATATTACTCTTTTATTAGATAGGATATATTTTAATTGATCATCTGTATTCTAATTGATTATATCTAAAACATTCTGATATTTTTTGATTGAGACAAATGCAATTCCATTTGTAAAAGATGGAAATAAGCCAGAATGGGAAAGCCTCCCATTTCTAGATTGTGGTCTAGAAAAAAGTTTTGCAGTTATCGGTGTTAGGAAACTATAGTGAAATATCTGGCTTTTCTGCTTCTTTGGGTAGAGTAGAAATTGTAACTTGAGCTTTACAAACTGTTGGGTCTCTTCTTAGATCTTTTATTTATTTGTTTTTCCTCTTCTAACCTTCAAGAGTCCCTTTTCATAGTTGAAAGGAATGTTTGTTTTTTAACTCCAAATAACCAATCCTTGCTAGTATTCTGAAAAATCTATGTGTTGCATGCATGGAGACTTCTGGTTATCAGTCACATGAAAGATGATCTGGGACACGTGATCTGCAACATGTTTAAAACCTTTTTCTCTCAAATCACAACATACTGTCTTTTTGTGAAATAAGTGGAATGGCAGAGGTACTAACTAGGAGTGCATCAGGCACAGCTGATCTGGGAAGAAGCAACGAGAAGTCATACAATTGTAAAATACCTTTCAAAACTATCAGCTAGGAAAGTGAGTACTTGTAGGAAATTTGACCTTCACTTCCAAAGTGAGATGAGAATTCATACCTAATTTTGTGAAACTTAAAGGGCAAAACTGAAAATATAAAAGTGCTTGGAAATGATTTAAAAATGAAAGATTTACAAGGAGCCTTCAGCTGGAGGATAAAGTCATAATGGTGTGATTTTTAATTTCGAAAGCTCTATTTGTTTTCTTTTTTCAGGGAAAGAACAGGAAACAAGAGCTTTATTGTGGGGTTATTGGGAATCCTGTACATTAAACTATTTGGGAGAAGCAGAGAAAGGTCAAGCAGGAGTGAGGGCAAGTTAAGTTCATACGAGTTAAGTATTATGTTAGGAGATATGCAACCGTGGAGTTTCCAGATGCATTGAGTTTCTTTCCTTTAATATTCTCAGTAGTGTCAGCATAGGCCTTTGATTAAGAGACAGTTATTATTTAACAAGAGACCCAGTGCATGAAATTCATACATGAGGGGATTCCCTCAGCCCAGCCCGCACCCTCTCCAATCAGGGACCCCTTGGGGGATATCTGACTGTCGTTGGGATTTGGCCTAAACTGACAGTTGGACATTCCTCTCACAATCTGGCACCACTAGCTCCTAACCGCTCATCTGCCTGCCTGCCTGATCACCCCTAACTGCTCCCTGGCCAGCCTGATTCCCCCCTGTTGGTCTGGTTGCCCCTAATGGTCCTCCCCTGCTAACCTGGTTGCCCCCAAAGATCCTCCCCTGCTGGCCTGGTCACCCCCAATGGCCCTCCCCAATGACCTGGTTGCCTTCAAAGGCCCTTCCCTGCTGGCCTGATCACCCCTAACTACCCTCCCCTGCAGGCCTGATCTCACCCCCAGCTTCCCTCCCCTGCTGGCCTGATTGCCCCTAACTGCCTCTGCCTCGACCCCCACCACCATGGCTTTGTCCAGAAGGAAGTTAGACATCCGGAAGATGGCTGGTCAACTCGGTCTAATTAGCATATTACCCTTTTATTAGTGTAGATAGATTATATAGGCTAGAATTGCTTAAATGGAGGAGGGGAGAAAAAGCCTTTTTTAGTAGGAGGAGATGCTCTTGGCAGACAAAAATACATAATCCCTGTATCTGGACTGATAGCCATATGCACTATACTGCCAAACTGCTTATTAAAAAATTGAACCACTTTCTTACACCTTATACCAAACAGCTGTTGCCCTTAAAACCCCTCCTCAGTCCCCACCTTAAGTTCTGCCTTCTCAATTCACCCAGATTAGGTTCTGATTGGTTTGCTTCTAGGCCAGTCAGTGTCAAAAGCTCCACCTCCTAGGCAGACATTGGCTCTTCACAGTTCACCCAGATTTGGTTCTGATTGGTTGGTTTCTATGCCACTCAGCATCTTCAGGCCTATCTCTGGGCCTGATCCATGCCATGGCAGCTGTGGATCAGGCCCGCCTCTCTCTCCAGGCCTCTCTCTGGGCCTGATTTGCAGCTGCCATGTCCACCTCACCCCACTGACTCCCCCCGCACACACTACCCCACCCACCCGCTGGCCACCAGCCTTGCTGTGGTAGGAGCCTGTAGGCCGAAGGTGAGTCACTGAGAGGTGCTCCATACACTTCCTGGTGACTGGCCGTCCATCTGGTCATTTAGGTTGTGATGGCCCCTGGTCTTTTATAATGTAGATGGGCGCAATTATACCCATTTTACAGGTGTGGAAACTGAGGCCTAGAAAAGTTGCATAAATTGTCCAAGAATATATACTTGGTAAATTGGCTTTAGCATAAGATAAGCCTGGAATCAGAATCAAACTCCACTGTTGTCATTTTTTAGTTGGTCAAACCACTTATTCTATTCAGAGATCCATTGCTACTCAGTAAAATGGGAAATAATAACACCTACCATCATAGAGGCAGGGGCAGGAAGAGGTTTGTCATAACTCAGAGTTGATGTATTTAAGTTCTGGTGCAGATGCAGTAGACTTAAATAAATAATAAGTATTGTCATTTGCTGACTCTGTATGGAATACTATAGAGGTGATATAGGAAGGCACAAAAGAAATGGAGAAAGATTTTTTTTTCTTACTCTTCTGCAGCAAAATATTCCAGAGCTTCTTTGATCTTTTTGCCCTGAACTTTCAAGAGATAGAGTGGGCAGGAAGTGTCAACATTTGTGATACTACATATTAGGCATTTTGTTAGGGTCTGTGTCAATCAGCATTAGGTTCGGCTACATATACCAGGGAAATCTAACTTTGTAAAATGAATTAAGATAATGGGAAATAGGCTCTAGTTACCATTTTTATAGATAACACTTGTTTTTGTTTTCCTCTTATAAGCTCCAAAAGTCCCTTTTCATAGTTGAAAGGCTTATTTGTTGTTTTTAACTCCAAATAACCGAACACTGCAAATATTTTGTAAAACCCTCATGTTGCATGCCTGGTGACTTCTGATCATTTCTGCAGATGTGTGTTAAATGCGTACTCATACATGTGAGCGGGTGTGCCTGCCTGCTGGTTTTTCAGCAGCAGATGACTGATGTTAATTGGGAAATAACTGTGCTGTGATTTATGTAGCCATTCTGTTGTCGACAATTGGTTTGTTTCCAGGATGGGACTATTACCACCATGAACATCCTTGAACGGGTGTCCTGACTGACATGTGTCCTCCAGGTGTATTCTGAGGAGTGGAGAGGCTGGGTTGTAGGGTACGCATAGCTTCGAGTTTATGAGATAATGCCAACTTGTGCTTCAAAGGGATTATAACTGTTGATGTTCCCTCCTCCACATGGGAGAGTTCCTGCTGCTGCAGATCGTTGCCAGCACTAAGTATTATAAACTTTTATTTTTGTCAATCTGGTAGGGGTACCCTGCTTTCTTTTTTGTATAATGTTACTGCATAAATATTTTCCCATATGATTACAAATTCTTTCCAAGTATAATTTGGGGCAATTATACTTTACTAGTGGCCCAGTGCATGACATTCATGCACAGGGTAGGGTGGTTAATTCCTCAGCCTGGCCCTTTCTATTCTGGGACCCCATTGAAGGATGTCCTACTGCTGATTTACAGGGATCAGGCCTAAACTGGCAGTCAGACCTCCCTCTCACAATCTGAGACTGCTGGCTCCAGCCACTCACCTGCCTGCCTGATTGCCCCTAACCACTCTGCCTGCCAGCCTGCTTGCCCCCAAATGCCCCCTTGCTGGCCTGCTCACTCCAAACTGCCCCCCATGCTCTCCTGATCACCTACAACTGACCCCCTGCTCATCCCCAACTGGCCTCCCTGCTGGTCTTCTTACCCCCAACAGCCCCTGCTGTCCCATCCTGGCCTGATCACCCCCCAGTGACCAAGATCCCAGACCCTCCTTTTTTTCTTTTTCTTTTTTTCAGCACTTTCTTGAGTGGAGGCCAGGGCTGGCTGGAAGCAAGTATCTGAAATTTATTTATCTTCTATAACTGAAACTTTGTAGCCTTGAGTGGAGGCCAGGGCAGGAGTGAAGCTTGGCTTCCTCCATCAGCAGGGGCAACCCAAGCCTCCTGCTCAGCTCCAGCTCCATGGCCACCACAATTTTTGTTGGAATTTATTTATCTTCTATATTTGAAACTTTGTAGCCTTAAGAGGAAGCCAGGGCCAGCCAGGACAGGCGGGAAGCTTGACTTCCTCCACTGCCGGGGCAACCCAAGCCTCCTGCTTGCTCCAGCTTTGTGGCTAGCTGCTATCTTGGTTGGGTTAATTTGCATACTCACTCCTGATTGGATGGTGAGGGTGGCTTGTGAGTATAGCAGAGTGCTGGTTAATTTGCATGTTTCTCTTTTATCAGTGTAAATTTTTTGTATGACTGCTTTTTACTTTGTATAATCTGTCCTTTAGTTTTCATAAACAATCCTTTAGATGCTTTCAAGCTTTTCAGGATGAGAAAAAACTGTAATGGGCAATCTTTGTCTGTAAAACTGTATTGTATTATTTTTTTAGGGTAGATTCCTCAAAGTGGGATCATTTGGACAAAGTGTACAAGCAGAAAGAAACTCTGTTGTATGTGAAAGCAGGTGCCCTGAGGACTGAGGGAATTGAAGGTTCCTCTAAAAGGAGGAAGTTTGCCTTTCTCAGTGGTCAGAGCCCAGAGCTTAGCCCCACTTTCTCCTAGTTCTGTCACCAGAATGACTGATTATGAAGTGGAATATTGGTGTGCACCCTCTTCGTTAATAGGACACATTCCAGGATAACAGCAGCCATTGACGTCTTCCTGGAAAGAAGTTATCACATGAAGACAAGTTTTAGGCCTTACCTTGTTTTCTTGGCAGATATTTAAATCCAGGTAGAGTCCACCCCTCCCCCCTGTAACAGTACAAGATCATTTGTATTTAAATGTTTATGGGAGTGATGTAAGCAACAGATACTGTCAGAATTCAGAGAAAGGAGAGATGAGTGCCGACAGCAGTGGGCAAGGAAGGCCTCTAGAAGCAGCACCCTCTCTTTCAATAGTACTGTGACTTGGACTGTTTTGAGACATCACATCAAATTTCTCTGGTAGTTTCATAATCCACCAACCATTCTTATCTTGCAAGTGAATTGATAAAATTCAGAGTGAATTCGAGGACAATGTGTTCCTGGAGTGTAGCTAGTTCATCCTTCAGATTTAATATGTGCTTAATGAAAAAGAATTTTCCTGGCTGGCCACGCGTAGAATGGAGACAGCTACAGTTCTCCAGAGAACCGCCTCAAGTGAAGTAGGAGCCCTTAGCATCACTGCTCCATCCAGTTAAAGACGTAACAGCAAGAACACTCTGTGCCTAGTGCCCAGTAAGGCATTTCATCCTCATTTGTTTCCCGTCATTCTGGGCCTCTGGGAAACTGCAGCCAAGAGTCAAGCGCAGCCACCGTGAAACCCTTTTTTCCGCAAATGGGAGGGTCAGAAGGTCAGAAATAACAAAGCTCGTGTTATAATGTATGTGTAACTAACATAATACAAAGACTTGAACCAATATGGGAACCCACAACAGAAAGAAGCACACAAATTTGTAAGTTTTGTAATTTATTTACAATGTAAATTTTCACTAAACAACTCAGTATATATAATGAGTCATTTTGAACCTGAACCAAATTTGTGAACTTTACCATACTCTTCCAATCACTCCAACTTAGTTGTCAATCATTTATTCAACAAAAACCTTATGGGACCACTGCTTTTTGTCCGGGGCTGTGCTCCACACTGGTGGACCATAGCTGAGGGATTCTGCCCTTGGCCCTCAATTTCTCCCTAGTGTCCACTGTGGGCAGGACCTAATGGTGGAGGTCACATTAATGAGCACCACCTGCCGTCTCTCCTTTGCCCCTCAGTTTCCCCGGTGGTCCCCTTCTTTGGGGCAACAAGGGGCCAGAACCTGGAAGAACTCTGTTCTGTGGGCAACTTCAGAGAAAAAAATCGATACACTATCCATTCCTCCTTGCTGTGTTGTCCCCTCCCAAACAAAGTTTTTCCTGTGCAAATTACCACAATTGCACCTAATGTGTAAAATACATTTTATTTTTTAATGAGATTTATTCTCTCTCTCTCTCTTTTTTTTTTTTTAATCCTCACCCAAGGATATTTTTCTGTTGATTTTTTAGAGAGAATGGAAGAGAGAGGAAGAGAGAAAAATCCGTGTGAGAAAGACACATTAATTGGTTGCCTCCTCCACATACCCCAACCTGGGCTGGGGAAAAGCCTATAACGGAGATACATGCCCTTGACCGGAATTGAACCCAGGATTCTTCAGTCTGTAGGCTGATGCTCTGTCCACTGAGCCAAAGTACTCAGGGCATAAAATACATTTTAAATTAAAATTTTAATTTTGAGGTTATTGTTGATTCACATGCAGTTGTAAGGAATAATAATACAGAGAGGTCCTGTGTACCCTTTACCTAGTTTCCAGGGGTAACATCTTGCCAAACTATGGTAGGAATATCATATTAACATTGATATGATCCACAGTAATAATCAGGTGTTTTGTTTTTAGTTGTGTATGGTGAAGGGAGGGTAAGGCAGGTGTGTTTAGTTCTCTGCAGTTTTACCACATGAGTAGGTCCTGTCCACTACTTACAGCTGAGACAAAGAAGAGTTCCATTACCACAGGATCCCTGGTGTTGCCCTTTGATAATAACTATATCCACCTCTCCTGCAGCCTCCTCACCTCCCCACCTAATTTCTAACCCCTGGCAGCCACTGGTCTCTTCTCCATTTCTATAGTTTTATCACATAAACGGAATCACACCTTGGGAGATTGGCTTCTTCATACAGCATAATTCCCTTTACACTCACCCACATTGTTGTATGTCAGTAGTGTGTTCCTTCTTACTGGTAAGCAGTATTCTACAGTATGGATGCCCCACAGTTTAACTATTCACTCATTGAAAGACATCTGAGATATTTCCAGTTTTGGGCTTTTATCAGTAAAGCTGCTATGAACCTTTGTGTACAAGTTTTTGCATGAACATTTTTCCTCTTCTCTGGGATAAATGCCTGAGAGGGCAATTTCCAGGTCACATGGTATTTGCCAAATTGTTTTCCAGAGGGGCTGTACTATTTTACGTTCCTGTCAGCAATGTATGAATTATCTATCTGCTTTCTCCATCTCCTTGCCCGCATTTAGTGCTATCACATTTTGTTTTAACCATTCTGATAGGGATAGAATAACATTCTTTGTGGTTTTAACATGCATTTGCCTAATGACTAATGAGCATCTTTTCATGTGTTTATTTGCCATCTATGTTTGCCTTCAATGAAGTGTCTGTTCAACTTATTTTTGCCCACTTTTTAAGTTGGATTGTTTATTTTTTAATACTGAGTTTTGAGAGTTCTTTATGTTTTCTAGATACTAATGCAACTAATTTGTTGGATATGTTCTTTTGTAAATATTTTCTCCCCATCTGTATTTTGTCTTTCCATACTTTTAACAGGTCTTTCATAAAGCAAAGGTTTTGCATTTTGATGAGGTAAAACACATGTTTGTACTTGTAAATGTAGCCTCAAGTCTGCAGGGAAGGTAAATGTTAGAGATTAGTCTCCAGGGCATTAAAGGTTCCCTGTAGAATTCTCTTTAAGATTCATTGTTCTTGAGAAATCAATAGCACAAAATTGTTGCATCTGCTAAGAAGGAATATTAGAAGGTAAATTTACCAGCCTATAGAGTTTGAGTCTTTCCACTTTCCTATTTTTTTGTCAAAATCTACCAAGTAGAAGTTTTTGGCTTCTATGCCAGATGATTGTTGATGCTAAGTAAATAGCAGTCATTGTTTTCTTGTATAGAACATGCAATGTTAAAAATTAAATATGCCAGTAAATGTGAAGAGTAGTTACTTCAAGTTGGCTGTAAACCAGGTAGTTAAAATTAGAGATTCTCTTTGCATCAGGCCTGGAAGCTTCTGGTCCTCAACATATATACATATGTACATACATACATCTGACCAGCATGCATTCACAGCAGGCTAGTTAGTACATTTTGAAGATATGATTTATTTGTTCTCTACTTACCTGTACTATTAAATCAAAATGGAATATGGAAGGAAAAACTTTTTTTTTTTACTATGTAGAAGGCTTACTTTTCCACTATAAAACGAGGCTTTCCTCCATGTCTACTTCCTTCTCCCTGCAGTATTGACACGGTAAACATAAAACAGCTCAGAAGGGGAGCCCCTAAGGACCCACCTCCCTTTGGCCTACCACCTAGCTAGGGACAGAACTGTCTTTACCTAGGTAGCAACTTTTTTTTTCTGTCTCCCTATCTAGATGGCATGTCCCTGCAGAATTGGACTATGTGTTAGTTTTCTATACCCAGCACAGGAACAGAGTCTATCACACCTATGGTGCTGAATAAATAACCAGGAACTGCACAAATTGCAGTAACTAGACAGTATCTGAAAATTAATAACACTCATCATTCACCAAATTTTTATCCTTATATATTATTCATTCCAACCCCCTAAAGGCAAAAACTACTTTTTGCTTATATCTTACTCATTTTTAAAACCCCAGTGTTTGGGCAATAAATAGACATTTAATAAATGTTTAATTTATCCATTCATTCTGCAAGTATATATTGAATACAAACTATGCCAGGAACTGTCAGGAATATACACATTTGCCTAGCCCTAGAAGCATGGAGCAGACTGATGAATCTCACAGGGAAGGGAAGGGCAGGGGTAGGAGGTTATTAACCAAAGAACTTATTTGCATATATGCATAGCCTATGAACACAGACAGTAGTGTGGTAAAGGCGTGGAGGGGGTCAATGGGGACAAAGGGGGGATATCTGTAATACTTTCAACAACAAAGATAATTTTTTTAAAAGTATGTACTATGAAAAATAAATCTCTCATCCCTTCCTTGTAGCTACCTAGTTCTCCTCTCCTTGTCTATCTTCCTAGTTTCTTGTTTATACTTCTAGAAATATTCTATGCATATATAAGCCCATACATATATGGTTTGTACATAAATGGTGGAATACCATACAAATTATTCTGCATATTGCTTTTTCCACATAACCATATATGCTAGAGATATTTCTGTAGCTACACATAGAAAGTTGCCTCATTCCATTTCAGTTACCCAATACTGCACTGGATGGGTGTGTCATATTTTACACCCAGTCTCCTTCTGAAAGACCTTCGGTTGTTCTCAGTCTTGGCAATGGTCTTCTAAGTAGTGTCCCTTACCCACCTTCAGTCAGTGCTTCTCGTGGCTATCCCATAGATCTTAAATTCCCATCCTGACATCATCCTTTCCCTGTTCAGAAACCTCCAGCTGCTTCCCAATTCCCACATACTAAGGCTGAACTTTGTAGTTTTGAAAGTGGAGCCCTGCACCACACAGTCTCCACCTACTTTTCCCAGCACATCCTTCTGTTCTTAAAGACAACCCCCTAAACTGATATCATGAGGTTTTCCAAATGTGCCTTTGTTTTTATGCTCAGTACTTTTCTTCTGCCTGCATTCCCCTAGCCCCTCCACCCTTTGAAGGGGAGGAGCTTATTTTTCCTTTCTTCTTGGCTGGTCCCTTTGCCATGACTCCTCTCTAAGGCGGCTGCACTTCCAGTATTTCAACTCAGTCTCCCCCTAGTTCACCCTAGATAAGCAGACCCTTGTGTTCTGAATGTTGGTTTAGGTAACATTTAATTGTTCACACACTGAAAGAACAAAGCAGAACTGGCTGTCCTCCATCTTGCGGAGCTGGTCAGCCTGACCCCCTCCTCCCCTGATGGGAGTGACCACAGGAGCACCGGGAATGTCCTAACTCCCCCAGCCTGTCCCCGAGTGGACCAATGAAGTTACGGGAGCAGCTTAGGCCCTGATAAGGTCATATCACAAAGGTGCTCCCCCTGTGTCGCTACTGACCATTCAGGGGACAGTAGGGGACGGCTCTGACCTTAGAAATGAAACCCTAACCAAAGTGACCAATCTCCGTAACCCACGTTACTCTCCTAGGCCCACCCAAATGACCAGTCCTTATAACCTTTGTCTCCCCAAGCTCTCGCTCTCTCACCCCTGGGCTTGAATAAAGACTCTTTTGCTTTTGCATCGGATCCCTGGTGGTCTCTGGGGATCTTGAAATCTGGGCGTAACAACACCAGTCTTCTAGATTCCAAATATCTTGAGGATGGGGACTGTTTGTTGGAAATAAGGAATACTAAAATGAAAAGATACGTCTTGACTTTCAGGTGGCTTACAACAGAAAGGTGTGCTAGACTTGCAAAATTAAAATACACAGCACCACAGATGTTTAAGTGGACGTGTGTTTTGTGCTCGGTGAATTATAAGAAAAACAGGGGCTTTAAACCCCTCTGGTCTCCCTCCCAGGGTCTGGCACATGGCAGATGCCGAATATGTGCACGTGGAATAATTAAAACAAAAACAAAAACCTGAAAGCAAGCATTTAAGGCACGCCTCAACATCTTTCAAAAAAAATCCCATCTTTTATCATAATTATAAGAGTAAGTCAACAAATAGATGCCTCTCATCTTTTGAAGGGAAAGAGGGCAGTGTGGGAGGGGGTAGACTCAGGTTTCCGCGAGGGCGGGAGCAGGGAAGTCGCACCTGGGGAAGGCTCTCAGGGCACTGGAGGCCGCACACGGGGGCGGGGCGAGAGGAGGGGCGGGGCTTCGCGGTCGGCCCCGCCCCCTCCGCCTCCCGGCGGCGGCGGCGGCGGCGCAGGGCGGCTCGGCAGAGTCGGCTGTCGGCCCGGCTGCGGCAGCCCGCTCCTCCCGCTCGGCCGCCGCCCCCGGGCGCCCGGAGCAGTGCCGGCAGCTCGCGGCGCGGCGTCTCCACGAGACGGGAAAGTTCCCGGCGCGAGCGCCGAGATGCCGGGCAGCGACACGGCGCTCACCGTGGACCGGACCTACTCCGACCCGGGCCGGCACCAGCGCTGCAAGACTCGGGTGAGTGGCGCGAACTGGGTGTGTGGGGGCGCCTGGCCGAGGGGCGAGGCCGAGTGGGCTCCGGCTGCGAACTCTCGCCCCCCACGTTTCTCGGCCGCCCCTGCCCTTCCCCTGCTGCCCCGCATCCGCGTCCGCCTTCCCCGCCCCTGTCCTCGCTGAAGATGCTGGGAAGGGGGTCGTCGGAGCCCGGCCTGCGGCTCGGAGACCCCGGGTCTCCACCGCCCGGGGGACGCAGAGCTGAGCCCGGCCCGTTGACTCCTCGCCCCCCGCCGTCCTCGGTCCCCGCGCGCCCGTCCGGGACGCCGGGTCTCCCCAACGGCCGCCCCGCTCCGCCGCGCTCTCCACCAGGGAGCGCCCGCCACGCGGGACGGTGTCGATGGGAATGTCGCTCCCGGCGCCCCGCGTCCGCGCTGGGACGGCCCCCCATCCCGTCTGATCCCCTCGGGCTTTCGGGCGTCGGGCGGGTGGCGGCGGGAGCGCGGGGGGCTCTGCCCGGTGAAAAGTCGGTCTTCGCGCTGCCTCCCCGGAGTTGCTCGCGGTGCCCAGCAGCGCGCTCTCCATTGTTTGCCGTGTAATTTGCTGTTGCTGATTTTGGCTGTGGGTGAAAATAGCTCTTCAGAGCCGGCAGCAGGGACGATGCTTCTAGCGCTTCAAAATAAAGACAGAGGCGATGGCGAGGAAGAGGAAGCCTTCTCCATACCCATTCTCGGGGATACCTTTGTCCCCCCTGGGCTGCTGAATCGGCCAGGCTCTCTCTGCACCCCGTTCCCCCCACCCCCAACCCCCTTGGCCCATTCCGAACAGCACCTCCCTCCACCTTGGCATTAGTTCTGGCAGGAGCTACCTGGATTTGTTTTTTGCTCAGCTAGTTGATGACTCGCTCGTCCGAGACCTCAGCATTTGGGTGTCAGCTTCTCTGTATAAAGTTCAGGGAGGAAGAGTCCTGCCACCTGGCAGATAGACCAACCGGCTGATGAATGGGATGGGAAAAGTAGCATTTGCCCCAGAAATGAAGTGACAAGTCCCTCGTTTATTTACCTGTTTGCCCTTTTTCCTTTGTCATCTGTTAGTCAATTTAACCGAATGACTTGTTTTTACAGATTAATTATATTTGATGGACTAATAATACCTCCTGCATCAACTCCACTCTCCTCCCCCATAAGAATTCTCTTACTTTTTGCAGTTTCTTTAAATGTTTCATAACAATTTGTTATGAAAATAACCAGAAACTTCATCTAGGAAAAAGCGTTGTCAAAAGCTATTTTTTTGCCTCCACAAAATGTTGTGGCACTTTAACAGAAAGTTTTATTGTTTACAGTTTGGAAGGCTGACAGCTGGCTAACACAGTCAGATTATGGAGAAAGTTGACAGTCTTTATTTCTAATGCATTTGTAATTGGGGGAGTCTATGTTAATCTCTCAATTGACAGAAGAAATTTCAGTCTTTTGAAGAAATTTGGAAGTTTGGTTTCAGTTGTCACAACTGTGTTAATCTTTGTGTAAACAACGAGTTTAGTAATCTTTGAGGATGGATGGCTGACTGAGAAATCATTTAAATGTTTTGGCAAAACTCACAGTACATACTAAAATTCAGTCTTCATAATGGGTAAAATGGTGGTGATAAAGTTTGTACCTCAACTACTATGATGAGAAGTGGCAAAGCAAATGAGTACTTTAAATGCAGACTTAATTTTTCTCTTGTATTGTTTTTTTTTAACACCCTCTTTTTATGTTAAAGTGCCACACTCTTATGTGAAGGTTTCTTTAAAAAAAAAAAAAATTCCCAGGATGTTTACCTCCTACATTGTGTGGTGAGTTGTAGAAATAGAGTCATATGTCACTTAACATGGTTTAGCAATAGTTCTGAGAACTGGGTCATTAAGTAATATCATTGTTGTGGGAACATATGGGTGGGCAAAAGTAGGTTTTCAGTTGTTTGTATCCTCCTATATAATAAAAGCCTACCTAATATGCTAAGTGTCCCATCAACTGTTCAATCAAAGTATAATATGCTAATGATATGCTAAAGCTGCTCAACTGCTCACTATGACATGCACTGACCACCAGGGGGCAGGCAGTGGACCGGTTGACCACACACCATGATGTGCATTGACCACCAGGGGACAGATGCTCCAGCTAGTAGGTTAGCTTGCTGCAGGGGTCCAGCCAATCGGGACTGGACTGGATGAGAAGAGCCAGACATGCTCTGGAGCCCTCCTGTGGTCCCTCCCTGGCTGGCCAACCTCCCACATCCCTCCTTGACCCCAATTGTGCATCAGTGGGGTCCCTCAGCCTGGCCCACACCCTCTTGCAATCCAGGACCCCTCGAGGGATGTCAGAGAGCAGGTTTCAACCCAATCCCAGGCTAGGCTGAGGGACCTCACTGGTGCATGAATTCGTGCACTGGGCCTCTAATAGAAAATAACAATATAAGAATAAACTGGGTTTCCCATACGTAGAACTGTCAACCTGCTTTTGCCCACCCCTGGATAGAGTGCACTTCCACAGACCCTGATGGTATAGCCTACTGCACACCTAGACTGTATGGTATATAGCCTATTGCTCCCAGGCTACAGCATGTTACAGTACAAAACAACATGAGCTTAAATCACGAACAGGAGAAGAGAATGTGGCCCAGGGATGGTAAACACAAGATGGATGACGGCCAGCATAACAAAGCTACTGTTTTACAGCACTTTTTTTTTAATAAGCAGAAAGACTACACTCTGAAAGAATGGTGAAAAGTATAGTATTGTAAGTACATAAAGCAGTAGCAGTTACTTATTATCATTATCAGGTATTATGAACTGTACATAATTGTATGTGCTCTACTTTTATATGCGTGGCGGTGCAGTATGTTTGTTTACACCACATGCCCACAAACACATGAGTAATATGTTGCACTGCTAAGATGTCACTAGGCGATAGAAAAATTTCAGCTCCATTATAATTTTATGGGACCATGGTGGTATATGTGGTCTGTCATTAACTGAAATGTTGTTACATGGTGCATGCCTATACCTTGTTTTTAAATAGACCATGTATTAAAGTGGAGTTAGATATTATAGTATATGCCGATTATTCTAAGTTATCTTATTGAGCAAATGAAATCTAGTGAGGACTAAAAGAAATCAAACTAGTGAGGGCTGGAACTTCAGTGGATAAAAATCACAGTTCTATAGCAGTGATGCTGATATTGCTGTTTAAACTTCTTGATTGTCTGCTTTTAGGGTTTTTATAGTTGAGTCGGGAGGAATAGAGAGAACTAGTGGAAATTTTGTTACTGTATAAGAACTTTTCTCAAGTGGAGCTGATGTAATTTTGAGTCTATCCTCAAAGCTGTCATAAGCCTGCTGTAATGAAGGGAAAGCAGCAATAATTTTCTTGCAAGAATCTCATTATGTGATACTAGCTCCTGTTTTGTGGGATTCACTTTGATGTAGCAATAAAGACTTACCCATATTTTCTTTATACTCAGAAAATATGCAAAAGGAAAACGTCAAGTAGTATTAGGGTTTAATTTCTTTTTTAATACGTTTTTATTGATTTTTAAAAAGAGAGGAAGGGAAAGGGTTAGAAACATCAGTGATGAGTGTCATCCATTGGCTATCTCCTGCACACCTCCTTCTGGGGATCAAGCCTGCAACCCAGATATGTGCCCTGACCAGGAATTGAACCATGATCTCTTTATTCCTGGGTCGATGCTCAACAACCGAGCCACACCAGCCAGGCTAGGGTTTAATTTATTGATGTCATCCTCTCTTTGGCAATAAACCATCTATCTAATAGAGTATTTCAAAAGAACCCTTTTTTGAACTCATTTAGAAAATTAGTTTCCCTAAAAACACTGTAAGTAATGAGAACTGTAGGAGCATGTGAAGAGTTTATTAACCTTCAGAGATGTGTGGTTTCCTTCTAAGAAGGACCCAAGACTCCATGAGATCAAATTCTTGGTTACCAAATGGTGGGGTTTTTTTTAGTTCAAAATTGATACTCTGTGGAGAGAACAGGGAAAATACACATGTCTCTTGCTGAGCTTGGTTAAGCCTTTGAGACTAGAATAATAATGAGGCAGTTTACTATTTTCACATTGGAAAAGTCTATTTTTACAGCCAGGTGGACTAACCTAGTTTTTTTTTTGTTTGTTTGTTTATTTCCTTCAATGCAAATATAACTGATAAATTCTGTGATTGTCTCTCAGTTGACAAGTCAGATCATTCACATTTTTAAATTTCATCTGGGTAAAATTCAGAAATGGTGCATGTTAACTTGATGCACATAATATACCCCTACTTTAAAAGAAAGAACATACATAATTAGACTCCTACTTTTTTTTTTCATGCCCTACATAGTTAAAGCCTATCATTTCTTTAAAAATACAGGCAGTCTGGTTTTTTTAATCAATTATGTGTGAATTAAATTTTATGTTCTAATTTTAAATGTTCTAAAAGGCCACTTTCAGCAGCCTTTTGATCCTTATGTAAGGTGAGTAATTTTTTTTCTTGTTCTGTTGGTACCACCACTAATCAGAATTCTAGTCATCCTGAGCGCTTACTCTTCTCTAACCAGCCATTTCCACTGGACCTTTGAGTTGGTTCACTCCCCCTGTCATCTCCCATCTAGATTAGCCACTTATGAACTTCAGAAGAGATCATTGGTACACTAGTTTCCTCATTCCTCTGTGATTTTGTCAACTTCCATTGCATCTTGCCTGAAAGGATGACTAGAATATTCTGCCTACAGAACTGCTCTCATCAGACTGGCCCCCAGAAGACAGATCTTGCCTTAGTGCTGCTGACCAGTGGTGGGATTTTAGATCCTGTAATCTAAGTATTAGTTTCTTCTTTCATATCTTGGGGATGGTACCAGAAATAAGTCCAGTAAGTTCTATTAAATGTCTAGTACACAGTAAGAACTCAATATATGGTAGCCATTCTTGTTATCCTCCTATATAATAAAAGCCTAATATGCAAATTGTTCTATTGGGAGTTCAATTGCAACTGCTTGCTATGACGTGTGCTGACCATCAGTGGGCAGTGCAGAACATGGTGGGCATAAGTGACAATAAAGGTGCTGCCGGCCCTGATGGGCCCCGCAGGACCACAGCAGGATGATGGATCAGGTGAGTGGGTGGCACCAGGCCAAGGCGGGTGTGAATGGGGCCCAATTGCCCCACTGATCACCCCGTAGACAGCGGACAGCAGAGGCGGCAGGTGCTGGGGGGGTGGGGGGGCTCTCCCAACCAATTACCCCCCAGACAGCGACCAGCAGCCAGCAGGTCATGATCAAGGCCAGGCCCCAGGCTGGGACAGGGAATTGAGGGTGGATGGCAGAGACTAACCTCCTGTGGTGCCTGGGTGGGGGGAGATGGGGGCTGCGACCTCTCACCAGCTACCTGGGAGCAGGGGGTGACAAGGACAGAGGTGCGGTGACAACGCAGGGTGTCCACTAAGCTTGCTCTCACTCCCCCTGCTACCTTCCCCCAGGCCACCAAGGAAGGCCATGCATTCAGGTGCCAGGTGCCCGCAAGGAGCCTGTGCCACAACTGCTGGGACTGCAGGGGCTGGTTGGGCTCCCCGTGGGTTCACACAGGACCGGTCTGCGAGGCCGGCTGGAAGAGAACGCTACCCTACCAGCATCCATGTGATGCTGCTGAGTGGCCCAGAGGCCCACACTGTGCCCCAGCCTGTGGCATCCAGCCACACTCACATCTCTGTGTGGGGACTCAGGCACCGTGACTCAGGTGGAGGGGTGCACGCAAGGGCCCGGGGCCCAGGTGCTGCCCAGGGCCCAGAGGTCAGCTGGGACCTGCCCTTCTCTGCCAGGTGCTCGGGCTTCGATCACTGGCAAGGTGCACCGGCCTCTAGTGACTATATAAGAAGTGATAAGCTTGAATATGGTAAGACTGCTAATTTTGTGAATACTGTAGTCTTTCAGTATTTTGTTCCGCATCATGTGGCTTTCTCACATGCTTGTCATTTACATGTTTATAAACTATAGACAACTCACTCTGAGCACAGAGGCTTCATTCATTCACTAAGTAACTTGCTTGAGCACCTGTGTATTAGCTACCACTCTAGATGTCACTAATATAATGGTGATTGAAACAAACAGCCTGGCCTCTCCAGGAGAGTATTGTCAGGTGATTGCATCTTATTTCTACTATGGCTCTGGAAATACCCTTCTTTTTTATAGTAAGAAATTATGATAATAAATACAGTTTCTAACATCTGAAGGAACAAACTGCCAGCCATGGTGGCCCCTGCAGCACATCTTGTGTTCTGTAGTTTGGAACAGTATGATGAGTAATGGCCAAAAGCAGTCAAGGAAAAGAGGATGCCGTAGCCCTTCTCACAGTGGAAATGGCTGGGCAGGGATCTACTAAGGCGATGATCGCATGCTTACTTTCTGGGCAGGACCTGGAGGGAGTGGAAACACTCTTGTATGGTAGGTTAACCTGATCTAGTGAAGTGGTAAACTGAGCATTTTGTGGATATGCTTTGAATCAGTGATTTGCTTTATTCTGATGAGTAATTAGAGGAATGGTGAATAATGATGAGTCTTCCAAGTTGGATTTTTCTTAAATTTAGGATGGGCAGGTTGATGTGGTATGTGTATTTTGAGCTACGCTTTGCTGTAAACTCACCAGTCCTCCCTTTAGAGAACAAATTGCCAGCCACCACCAGCACACCCAGTTGCAGCATTCCCTGTTGCACACCACAGCAGCTGCTACCAAGTGGGAGGAGTTTTGCTTCAGACCCACTGCCTCCATCTCCAGGGCTGCTGTTAAAATCAGAAATCGACTTAGTCCTTCTGATGGAGATTGCCCATGTCTTGACTTCGTTGAGGTTGCAGCTTTCAGCCCTGCTGTTACTTTCTTTTTTAAAATATATTGTATTGATTTTTTACAGAGAGGAAGGGAGAGGGATAGAAAGTCAGAAACATCGATGAAAGAGAAACACTGATCAGCTGCCTCCTGCACACTCCCTACTGGGGATGTACCCGCAGCCAAGGTACGTGCCCTTGACCAGTATCGAACCCGGGACCTTTCAGTCCTCAGCTGAGGCTCTATCCACTGAGCCAAACCGGTTTTGGCAGCCCTGCTGTTAATTAGTTGTGTTTTTTTGTTTTATTGTGTGTGTATGAGGGGAAGGGTGGGAAGGGAGGAAGAGAACCATGAATCACTGTCCTGTGAATCAGAATGAGGACTTGACACTCCTTAGAAAGGGAACATCAGGATACATGATCCGTGCATAATCCATCTGGTCCATTGAGTTGGGGAGAGGGGACTGCTACTTGAAGGAAAACCTAGTGTGTGTGTTGATTATTCCTCTGTAAGGATACAAAAGAACATAAAAAGAATGCAGTAGAAATTATAATAGCCAACGTGTACTACCTAAGTCCTTAGTATACACCAGGCACAATAGTAAACATTTTGAATGCACCATCTCCTTAATCCTCATATCATCCTATTTATAGTTCCATTTGATAGATGAGGGAGTTGAGGTCTAGGCATTCTAGTAATTTGGCTGTTCAGAAATGGTAGAGCTAGCATTTTATAAACCCAGGTCTCGTTGCAAACCACTTTCCTATCTTCTGCCTCTGAAGCAAATGCTGGAGAGCACGCCGGTCTTTGCCAGCCTGTGGAGTGCTTGGATGTGTTCCACTTCTGCAGGGCTCCTAGCCAAATTGTGTGCTCGAGATGCTTAGGACACAGCACTCTGCCAGTCCGCTGCATGTAGTCCTATATCCCCAGTAAACATTTAGTGAATGAACGATTTCAAGTGATAATCTAGGAGCTTTTTATAATGCCTAGGATATAAGAATTTTATTGATACCTTGGGGAAGCCCTAAATGCTGTTAAATAAGCTCATGTTTAATGACAGGGTTAAAAAACTATCTTCTAGCCTAATACTGGATGAGCAGTTGAAGGACATACCAAGGGTGGTTCTTGTCGCAGTCTGGCCTTCTCCAGCTCTCCCTGTAGGGCTCAGCCTCACTGGACTGAAAGTCTGTGCTTATCATACTTACGACAGAGGGTTATAAAGTTAGACTTAAATGTTTTATTATCGTAGGATTGGAAAGGAGTTTAGACATTAACCCCAGGCCAATCCATGTGCAGATACAGACTATAAGCAATAAAATTGTATAGCTAAGACAGATCGATTAGGACTGACCAGTGTACTGGTTCTTAGAAAATTCCTAAAAAGAAAACCTATATACCCTCACCCGAGGATATTTTTCCATTGATTTTTAGGGAGAGAGGAGAAGAGAGAGAGAAGCAACAATATGAGAGAGACACACCAATCAGTTGCCTCCTACATGAGCCCCAACTAGAGTCAGCGATCAAACCTGCAACTAAGGTATGCGCCTTTGACCGGGAATCAAACCCTTGACTCTTCATTGTATGGGCCAGTGCTCTAGTCACTGAGCCACACCAACCAGGGCATGCATTAAATATGTTTAAATACCAAGTTAATTGCTAAGTTGTGTGGGGTAAACATCTCAAAATTAAACAAGGCAGGATGAGAATTTAATTTTTTTTTTCAGTAGAGAATTAATTGTACAGATTTGAAGTTTTGTGAGTTTTCTGGGTGGGGAAAAATGAATTTAAATGATTTAGTGTTAAGCCCTCATCCTTCTGAATTTATTCCAGATTTTGGGGAGGCTAGGATGAAGAGAGGTGACAATTCACACATCTAACTACTTAGCTGCACTGGATTTGCTGCCATTTTGTAAAAATTATCTTTTCTGAATGAGGTCGCTTTTAGGCTTTTTTTCTTCTTCAAAATAAAAGTTTGAGAAATGAGCTCATCTTTGTGTTGACCTTCCATCTGTTGGGATAGGATGTTGGGGAAACATATGCCAGCTGGTCACATCATAGAGTATATCTTCTATGTTTAACTTGGAATTCAACCCGAGCCTACTCTTGCCTCTAAAGCTCTGTTCCTGTGAGTCTCTCATTGAGAGCCTCTTCCAGCACCCTGTCGTTTTTTTAATTTATTTTTTATTGTTGACAATATTACAGATGTCCCCCATTTTACTCTGCCCCTGTGTCTATGGGCTATGCATATATGCATATATGGTCTTTGTTTAATCTCCTCCTGTCCCCCTAACTCCCTTCTCTTTGCCAAGTGTCTTTAGTGTACATAATTTTCATAAACACAAAAACATCCTCTGGTTCTGTTCCAACACAGGGGATGAGAGTTAGGGGTGAAGACAGAGAGAGGGTTTGTTGGCCTGTTAAGAGACATTGCATACAGTGCCAACCCACAATGAAGTGTCTCTGTTGGAGAAAATCTGTATGATTTCTGCCTTATGCTCTGACTTGAGAGCTCAGCCCTGGAGTAAGATGTGGTTTTAATGTGTAGTACAAGACACTTCTACTTACATGTCCCACAGGCACCTCAAAACCTATATGTCACACTTAATATTCTCTCAAATGACCACCTCAATTCCTGGCTACTACTTTTCCCATATAGCTGATCCTCAGACTAGATGCTGGGAAATTCCTCAGTCACCCCACTTACACACCACATCCAGTGTGTATTTTCTCTTTTTTTTTTTCCCAGTCCTATAATTTTATTTTTTATAATTAATTTGTTATTATTTAAAGTATTACAAGTAGTAGTACATATGTCTCCTTTTTTCCCCCATTGAACTCCCCCGGCCTCCCCTATCCCCCCAGTACATGACCTCACCTTCCCCCCAACCCCCAGAGTATTCATTGGTTATGCTTATATGCATGCATACAAGTCCTTCGGTTGATCTTTTTCAGCCCCCCGCCCCAACCTCCTCTGCCTTCCCGCTGTAGTCTGACAGTCTGTTCAGTGATGCTTTGCCTCTGTATCTATTTTTCCCCATTTCTTTTCTTTAAAAAATCTTGCCTCTGTAAACTAGAAATAAACATATAATAACAAAAAAATGTTTGAATCTCAATTTCAATGTCCAACAGTTCTGAGTTGCAGTTTCAATGTCAAATAGTTTCTTATGTGTATATGTCAGCAATGATATCTGGATGGTGGACTCGTGGTGGGAATGCAGGTCCGACCTCTCTGGTTTGGTCCTAGGCAACCTGCAGTGACGCATAGCAGTGTGTATTTTCTCAATCACATTTCTCATTATCCCCAACATAACTCCCTTAGTTTACTTCTGTATTTGTGATTAGAGTGAAGGGTTAGGAGAGTGGACTCAGAAGTCAAACTTGAATGTCAACTCCTCCACTTGCCAGTGTGTGAGCAACCTTGACAAGTGGCATTAGGAAATCCATTACAGCATTTGTTGCTCTGACGTTGAGTCATTCATTATCTTTCAGAGAGTTTCCTATACTTCAGTCATTCCCACACCTACACATATCTTGGTGCCACCTGTACGATTGTTTACTTAGTATTTCTAAATCAGTTCACTCCTTAGAACTTAAATTTATGTTTAAAGTGTCAGTGTTACTATTCTAGCTAAATATTGCCTAGCCCTCTGAGGCCTGCGTTGCCAGATTAAAAGGATCAGAGGATGTGGAAGCTTTGTTAGAGTTTTTAGCACTCGACAGACTTCCTCCTCAACTGAATCAACTGGACAGGTTGAGGATTCTTTTCAGGGCAATTACTCGCTCCCTGTGATTCTGTTATTTGATGCTTTCAATTTATAACACCGAACATAATTCAGAATCATTTGAAGACACACTGGTCTTAATGTGTCGTCTCTCCAAGTTCTTTAGGGAATATTTCTTTTCTTTCCTTTTAAAAAATATATTTTATTGATTTTTTTACAGAGAGGAAGGGAGAGGGAGAGAGAGTTAGAAATATGACCCCTCCTGCACACCTCCTCCTACTGGGGATGTGCCTGCAACCAAGGTACATGCCCTTGACCGGAACCGAACCTGGGACCCTTGAGTCCGCAAGCTGACGCTCTTATCCACTGAGCCAAGCTGGCTAGGGCTAGGGAATATTTCTTTTAGACCACTAGCCTAGAGGTTGCTTCAAAGTATTTTTATGGCCCTAGCTGGTTTGGCTCAGTGGATAGAGTGTCAGCCTGAGGACTGAAGGGTCCCAGGTTTGATTCCAGTCAAGGGCTCGATCCCCAGTAGGGGGCCTGCAGGAGGCAGCCAATCAATGATTCTCTCTCATCATTGATGTTTCTCTCTCTCCCTCTCTCCCTCTCTGAAATCAATAAAAATAAAAATGTTTTTAAAAAGAAAGTGGGTATTCTTACCTTTTAAAATATATATATTTTTTATGGATTGTGAAAATCTGAATAATGAGTGTTGGGCTAAACAAAAGCCCACCCTGGTGAGTTAAAGACAGTCTTGTCTGGGTGTGAATACCTGGGTGGAATAGGTTGGAAAAATGAGAGTTATGCCTATTCCAGGCTGGGTCTCTGGACTTCTGATACTTTGAGATAAACTGAGGCAATGGAAAGTCTTAGGCTAAAGAGTGGACCGTTCTGGAAGACATAGAGTCTTGGGGAATTTCAGGGAAGGACAAAACATGGTGGGTGGAGAAATTTAAGCTCTGTGGTTTTCTAAAGTAAAGTTGAGTCTAATTAAGATTGGTATATATGCTTGTTATAATAAGAGGGAATTACATGGTCCTACCACCTTTCACTGAAATTTTTATATAAGCACTTGTCTAAAAATGAAGAATGCCCTTAGTGAAAACTGTGTCCTTAGTAAATACATTCAGCACCTCAGTATGTTTACTTTAGTGTGTGCAACTGTGTATTGAGGCCAAATGTTCCTTTTTTCTGTCTTTGTGAAGACAGTTTGATAATCCAGAAGGCCTGGAATCCAATTCAGATAGTCAGTGGTGCACTATTTTAGTCTCACTAATTGGAACAGGTGGCCTCTATTTGAGACTGAATCACCAGTTGGCATATATTTTAATTTATCTGAAAATATGAGGCCCATTCAGTAAAAGCTGTTCAGCTGTGTTGGCATCAGAGTATTAATGGTTTGCTGCTTTGATTAAATGTTGCATGTAGAGCTGGGAAAGAACTTGGGGGAGTGCAGCATGTCCAGGTACTTGAGAGGGTTTCTTGTAACTATTTCTCCAGATGAGGAAAATGTCTTGAGTATCTCCTTTATGCTGTCCTCATGTTTTTATACAAATGAGATGAAGGAGTGTTTTGTGGTGACTCAGCTTACCACAGGTATGCAAATTGAAACACCTCTAATGAAATTGGAGCTGGGAGGAGAAACCAAGATGGCGGCATAAGGTATACACCTGTATGTGCTGCCTCTCACAACCATACCAAAACTATAACTAAAAGACAAGACGTCCATCATCCAGAACCACGGGAAAGCTGGCTGAGTAGAAGTTCTAAAACAAGAAGAACAGAGAAAAGAGCATTAAGATGTGCACAAGCACAGAAAAGCAGAGGTATGCAGGTACGCAAATCGGGCTGGTGGTTGGCAATTGGGTGCACTGTTTCTTTCAACCCAGAGGGAGACACAACTCCCTGTTACTCTGAACTCCAGTTTCTGGCTAAATTCTCCCCTAGACCTCTATGGGGAGAAGCTGGACTATCTGCCATCGGGTCAGAAAGTGAGGGTGGCTTCTTGCAGAGCTGTGTGCAAGAATCATTGTTTACTGCACTAGGGCACGGGACGCAGAAACTCAGAGACAGCTGATTGGTAGCCATCGCTGTTTGCCATGCCCTAGTGACTCCTTAAGACCCCACCCCACGCAATTTACAAACGTGCAGGAGCTGTGCACAGTGGCATTTGCATATAAATGGCCTGCCCAACGCAGCTTACCCTAAACTGCAGCTCTGGTTCAACCAGGAGAAATCTGAAGACCTAGCTGTAGCTCCTGCTGGGTGGCCTCAGACCTGCACACCATTGGAGATTCAGAAGCCAGTGTACCCAGTGATCAGTGTGAGACAACACCAGATTTCAACTTCTCACATCCATAAGTGACACTTTCCAAGAGGCAGACTCAGTGAGCACCAAAGCCCCACTGAAGCAAGTCCTGCCCCATAAAGATGTCTCCAGCACAGCAGTTCTTCCATTATAGACACAGCAGATCCTCACAGCCAATTGGCCTGGAAGTCATTTCCTCCAGTGGTACAAACAATAATCAAGACTTAACTACAACAAGGCTCTACACACAGTCCACAAAGGAGTGCACCAAGAGTGTCCACCTCAGGTAACTGGGGAGACTGAGCCACTGGACACCTAGCACACAAAGCTACTCTACCAACTCAGGGAAGCAGCAAAAAATATGGAGACAAAGAAACAGATCACAAATGAAAAAAAATGGAGGAAACCAAATGACTGGATATAGAGTTCAAAACCACAGTTATAAGGTTTTTCAAGAATTTCCTAGAAAAGACCAATAAATTTAGCAAGATCCTCAAGGATATGAAAAAGGACCAACTAGAAATGAAACATACACTGACTGAAATGAAAAATATTATACAGAGACCTAATAGCAGAGTAGAAGAACGTAAGAATCAAGTCAAAGATTTGAAATACAAAGAAGCAAAAAAACACTCAACTGGAAAAGAAAAAAGAATCCAAACATATGAAGATAGTGTAAGGAGCCTCTGGGACAACTTCAGGCATACCAACATCAGAATTATGGGGGTGCCAGAAGAAGAGAGAGAGCAAGATACTGAAAACCTATTTGAAGAAATAATGACTGAAAACTTCCCCCACCTGGTGAAAGAAATAGACTTACAAGTCCAGGAAGCACACAGAACCCCAAACAAAAGGAATCTAAAGAGGACCACACCAAGACACATCATAATTAAAATGCCAAGAGCAAATGACAAAGAGAATCTTAAAAGCAGCAAGAGAAAAACGGTTAATTACCTACAAAGGGAACACCCATATGATTGTCAGCTGATTTCTCAACAGAAACTATGCAGGCCAGATGGGAATGGTAAGAAATATTCAAAGTGACAAATAGCAAGAACCTACAACCAAGACTATTCTACCCAGCAAAGCTGTCATTCAGAATTGAAGGTCAGATAAAGTGCTTCACAGATAAGCTAAAAGAGTTCATCACCACCAAACTAGTATTATATAAAATGTTGAAATGTATTCTTTAGGAAGAGGAAGAAGAAAAAAAAGGTAAAGATAAAAACTATGAACAACAGATATATATCAACAAGTAAATCTAAAAATCAAGTGAATTAAAAGTCTGATGAACAGAATAAACTGGTGAATATAATAGAACCAGTGGCATGGAAAGGAAGTGGACTGTCAAATCTCGGGGGAAAAGGGTGTGGGAGGTGCGGGAAGAGACTGGACAAAAATCATACACCTATGGATGAGGACAGTGGCGGGGGAGGTAAGGGCAGAGGTGAGGGGAGTTATGTGGGGGGTGGGGGAGGGAAAGGAACAATTGTAATAATCTGCACAATAAAGATTTATTAAATTTTTAAAAAGAAATTGGACCTGGTCTCCAGATTAGGAACTTCTCCAGCTGGATCACTCCTTTTTATAACAGATATATGCTTGACATAGTGTCTTGATGATATCTTAATTTAAATCCTTCAATCAGTTTCTTAGCCTGACACTCAGAGTCTCCGACCTGTCCTTTCATCCACTCTCTGCTCTGAGCTCTGGTACGGTTGGTGGACTCCCAGGGCTGGCCTGTGGGCACCTGTTCCCTCCTTCCACATGCAGATGGCCATATTCTTTTTATCTAGATATGGAACCTGGTAGATGGGACTTTGTAAATACTGAGTGAGAGTATGTTGTAAAATTGCACTATGGAACTTGGGACATTCTACTCTTGATTTCTATTAATGCAGATTAATCTACCTTGTTTTAATTGCTGAACAGGGTTGCATTGTATGGGTATTTCATAGTTTACTTAACCACTTCCTTACCGAAGGGCATTAATATTGCTTCTAATCAGGTACTTCAGTGACTGGCCTTGGACATACTTCTTTTTTGCACATGTGAAGGATATTTTAGCCCTGACTAGTGTTACCCAGTAGTTAGAGTTTTGGCCCATGAACCAAAGGGTTGAAGGTTCAATCCTGGCCTTGTTGGGGTGCGCATGGAAGGAAACTAATTGAAGTGTCTTTTTCACATTGATGTCTTTCTCCCTGCTACCTTCCATCCTCTCTAAAAATCAATGGAAAAAATATCCTCTGGTGAGGATTAACAAACAATATACACTGAGTGGCCAGATTATTCTGATCTATATAATAAAAGACTAATATGCAAATTATCTCCTTGATAATCAGCAGGCAGGCCGGCCAACCACTCATGTCCCCTCCCCATGCTGGCCAGACCTCACCCTTGCACAAATTTACACAACAGGCCTCTAATACACACACACACACACACACACACACACACACACACACACACGGGGCCTGGTGCATGAAATTCGTGCACTGGGGGTGGGTGGTCCCTCAACCCAACCTGCCCCCTCTCACATACTGGAGCCCTCAGGGGATGTCCAACTGATGGCTCACCCCCAGCCCTGCCTGAGCACCCAGCCATCGCCCTGCTCAGCTCAGCCGCTGCTGCCTACAACTACCCGGCCCCCGGGGCCAGGTGCTATTTGCCACTGCCACCACCGCCGCTGCTGCTGCCCGCTTCCCCTCACAGAGCCCAGGGGCTGGGCGTTGGCCGCCACCGCCATTTTATCTCCACCCCCCGGGGCTTGGTGCTCGTGCCACTTGGCCCTGCCCCCGCTCCTGATTGCCAGGTAGCATAGCCAATCAGGACCGAAGGTATGGTCAAATTTGCATGTTTCTCTTTTATTATATAGGATATGTGTGTTTGTATATGTATATGTTTGTATATGTATATGTGTATATATGTATACACACACACACACTGAATGGCCAGGTTATTATGTGTTCAGAGATTATAATAATCTGGCCACTCAGCGTGCGTTTGTGTGTGTGTGTGTGTGTGTGTGTGTGTATGTTAATGGGTTGTATATTCTTAAAAGGTAACTTTCTCAGCAAAGGGTATAGGCATTTTAAATTGTGATATTGCCAAACTTAACACACTATTCTGTGTCAAACACTAGTAGCTGAGGGTGCAAGCAGTGAATGAAAATTATGCAGTTTATATAACCATGTAAGAGCATGCCTCAGTTCAAGTCTTTCTGATATCATGCATTACAAAGTTTTTTGATCCTTGCCAGTCTGATAGGTGAAAACTGGTAGCTCATTCTAATTGATATTTTTTCTGATACAAATGAAGTTGATGATATTTCTTAAGATTTTTATTTTGAAATAAAAATAAGCCCACAGGAAGTTGCAAAAAAATAGTGTAGAGCTATCCATATACCCCTCACCCAGAATCTCCCAAAGGTTACATCTATAATACAATAGGTTTATTACATTTTCACATAATTAAAAAAAAAACATTTGTATTATAAACTGTTTTATATTCTAGCTATTTGTATATTGAGTTATTAATCTTTTCAATTGGTTTATAGAAGTTTTTTACTTATTAAATATATTGTTTTGCACATAACTTATTTCCAGGTTATCTATGACTGTATTAATTTTCTACTGTTGTATAACAAATCACCACAAATTCAGCAGCATAAAACAACACCCACTTACCATCTCACAGTTTCCATGGGCCAGGATTCCAGATACATCTTACCTGCATCCTCTTCTCACAGTTTCATCAGCCTAAAATCAAGATGTCAGCCAGGACTACAGTATCTTCTGAGGCTTGGAATCCTTTTCTAAGTTCCATGGTTCTTTACTGAATTAAATTCCTTGCAAATGTAGGACTAAAGCCTTTAGCCCTCAGAGACCACCCACTGCTCCCTGCCAGGTGACCCTCTTCATCACATGGCAGTGTGTTTCTTCATGGTCAACAGGAGAGGAACTCTGTTGTATTTTGTCTGTTCCCTGTAGACTCTCTTTGAAGGTCTACCCTGCCAGTCAGGTAGTCCATCTTTTGATTAAAGTCAACTGATAGAGAACCTTGATTACATCTGCTAAATTCTTTTACCTTCGACATATAATGTGATCTAATCTTGAGAGTGAGATCCCATCATATCCACAAGTCTTGCTCACATGAAAAGGGAGGGTTTAGTACTTACTAGGTGTGTACATCAGCAGGTAGGATTCCTGAGGGCCGTCTTAGAATTCTCCCTACTACACTGACTTTTACTGATATGTCGTGTGTGTTTTTTTAATTATGTGTGCTGAGGATAGAAATACCATGTAGCAAACACTGAATATTTATCAGACTTTGCCCTAAAGAAATTTAAAAGTGTTGGGTTTGTGTCATTCTTAGAATGGCCTTTCATACCTGCGGTTCTTTAAAAAAAAAAAAAAAGCACTATGTTCTAATATATTTTATGATCTTTCACTTTTATATGTGTTAACTTTGACTCAGTTAGAATTTATTTTCCTTTAAGATAGCTACATGTAAATGACATAGTTATCCTGGCACCATTTTCTAAATAATTATTTTATAAGTTTTAACACAAGTTATTTTTATACATTTGTTTTTGTTTTATATTTTATACATATAAATAAATATGTTAAATGTACTTAACACATTTATTTTTATAAATTTCTACTTTTTCTTTGGGTTTTAAAACAATTCAAAAGTTATACTTTTGGTGCATTTATTCTGGATTGATATTCTCTTCCTCCCCCAAAACCAAGACTTAAAATGGGCAATTTGAGAACTCTACCTCATGCATTTGGAAACTTTCAAACAGCTCAGATTCCAGTTTCATTTACAGTAAGGAAAGTTCAAATGGTAGAGGGGAAGAGATGGTCAAGTTTGTTTGTTGTTGTTTAGTTTGTTTTCAGTTCTTTTTTGTTATTTCTCAGTTTTTATTTAGTATAGAACCCTGCCCTTCTACATGTTTGCAAAAGCTGTCATGGGTAAAGATTTTGTATTGTTGCTTCCTAAACAAACCATCATTGCTGCCTTAGTCACTTGTGGTCACCCCCAGCTAGGGAGATGGACAGTAGGAACCCATCCTAACCTTGTAGTCTGTAGAGAACAGACCACTTTCAGGCTTGTCTTCCTCTCGTGTAGTAAACATGTTTAACACACTTCTCGGTACTAGGAAATTTAAGTTGATTTGTCTCTCATGTTAGGATAATGCATACAAGATTTCATGTTTTAGGTGATAAGCTGTTTCTTTATGTGGCTAAATTATCCTTATTTGTAAGTTACCTATATAGTTTGCTAAATATCACTGGATATTTAGGGGTTGCTATATTCCCCTATGTTGATTATTGAGAGTTTCACCTGCCTTATAATCTCTGCATCTGACACAGAGAGGGGTTAAAACTGTTGGCTTTTACCAGAAACTAACACTTAACATTTCATAACCTGACCCAAGAGCTCAATATTGGAATAACACAACACTTGTAAAAACATTGGACTTATGCATTATCAAGTATATTGACATTTTAAATATTTGTTGTATAAAGCCAGCCAGAGGTTACCTCATATGCTGAGCAATTTAGAGGTACTCACTGAATTGGCGTCCATTGGGTATGCCGCCTTCTTCCATTAAAGTGGCTCATTTATGTCCTTCTGTCACATGAGGAGTCATGAGGGCTCTTAGTTATACTATATCCTCATCTGTTTCTAGCAACCAGGGATGCACAGCTGGGAGGGGGGAGTAATATTAAATTTTAATATTGATAAATTTGACCAGCACTCTGGTCATTTTGAAGTATTGTAAATACTCAGGGCTCAAATTGGGCTCTTACTTTTAAAGAAGGCCTTAAAATGAGGCCTTTCAGCTTTGTTGCTATTTGAGAACAGTTTTGTAAATAGCACCCCAGTCCAACCCACATGCCCGGAGCTGCTTCTGTTTCTGTAGGAAAATGGAAAATGAATGAAATAATCTTGTATTTTTGTGGCTTTCTTTTAAATGGTGATGTCTTCTCAGTCTTTATTTTTGAAATAATTTATTGCACATTTGGGGTAATTTTAATAACAAATTAAATCAGAATAATACATAACTTGTGAAAGACTGAGACACTGAATTTGTATACAAAGATTATTTTATGTTCTCTGATACTTTGCACATTTCAGAAATCACAGTAACTTTGTTAGTGAAAAATTCCTTCAAATAATTATTCCTTAGTTTATTTACACAATAGCCTAAAAGGAGCTAGTGTTTTTGTAGAGCAGCTAGCTTATTAAAGTCTCAGTGGATTTTAATTTTCTTAAGGTTATGCTTGCTTTGGTTGTTAAATAAATTTAAGGTTGACGTTAACATCCTAGGGATGTAAATGCAGTGACATCAGATTCCAAAATTATAGGGTAATGAAATGGCCTGTCAGAAACAGCAACTTACTTCATATTTAAAAGTAAACCAATTCACAGGGGAGAATGTTCTGAGTGTGCGGAAATCCCAGATGAAATCCCTAACCAAATTGTTCTGGTTAAGTCATTAGTAGACAGATTTTTTTTAAATTACTAAATGCTTCAAACATGGAAAAAGCATTTTTGAAAATATGATACCCATATACCTGTCTCCTCAATTTAACAGATGTTAATATTTTGCCAAGTTTGCATCAAATTTCTGTCACTTGTATTTAAGAAATGAATGGTCCCAGGTACATCTATCTGGATGCCTTCTAGACTTCCTCAGAGTCTACATAGCCTAAAGTTGTTGTGTTTCATTCCTTTGCATGTTTTTATACCTTGGATGAATCCATAAGATGATTTAAAGCAGGGAAGGCCCAAACTCGAGCCCTCAGTTGAAGATATAAAGAGAGGCTCCCTTCCTAAGTGCTTCATTGTGAGCTCAGTGCAGTGCTAGGCTCCAAAATCAGTCCTGTGTGGATGCCGCACGTGAGCTTAGACTGAGAAGGACAGACCTGCAGACAGGTCAAGATAGAGCTCCAGGGAGCCCATTCCTCAATTGGACCCTTCTGGAAAGAACTGACCCAGAGCCCACCCTGAGAGGCTCTAGACAAAAGGAACAGGTGCCAACTTACCCACCTTTCTTCCTACTCAAACCTCCTGCAGGGTGTCTCCTGATAGTTATTTGTGGGACATTATTGGCAGTGGAGGAGAGCTGGCAATGCTCAAGGTTTTAGTTCTCATTAGTCCTTTCATATATACTATTTTGTATATGCATACACACACACACACACATATACATATATTCTATCTAATAAAAGAGTAATATGCAAATTGACCATACCTCCGATCAAGCCATGTCCACAAACCAATCAGGAGCTGGGGTGGAGCCAGCTAGTGAGGACACGGCCCCCGGGGCCAGGTGCTCGCTGGCGGCGGGGCTAAAGCCGGGGCTGGGGCCACTTGCTGGCTGGGGCAGAGCCAGCCATCGGCCCCATTGCAGGACAATGGCTGGGTGTCCAGGGCCTAAAGCCTCGGCCAGAAGCTTTAGGACTTGGGCGGGCTGACTGTGAGCAGTCAGTAGGACATCCCCTGAGGGCTCCCAGTATGTGTGAGGGGGCAGGTTGGGCTGAGAGATCACCCCACCTCCAGTGCACAAATTTTGTGTACTGGGTCCCTAGTATATATATAATCTTTATGGAAAGGAAATACTAAGTCATGGGTATCACAGATGGGTTCTTTGATTTGACTGGGATGGAGGAAGGATGCTGCAGAAAAGAGAGGAACAGAGATGTTAATTGTCATGGTAACCAGCAGGTTTCTATAGTGGAACACTGCCTTTGTAACCCAAACCAGTCACCTTTTTATCTGACTGCAGAAAATACACTGCTGCAAACTCAAGAAATTATAGTACCATCTCTCAATGGGGTTTTATTTGCTTTTTGGAAATGGTATTTTAGTTCCTTTGTAGAATTTCAGAGCTGAAAAGCACCCTTTATGTGCCTTGGAACTTTACAAATCAGGTGCTAGAGCTTTCCCATTGTCGTTGTATGTCCCCCTCTTTTCCACATTCCCTCCCAATCAGTCTAATCCACAGGCCAGGATTTTTACAAGAGAATAGAATGGGGATGATTGTGCAGCCACTGTGGAAAGCAGTATGGAGTTACCTCAAAAACTTGAAAATGGAACTGCCTTATTGACCCAGTGATTCCTCATCTGGGAATTTATCTGAAGAAACCCAAAACACTAATTTGAAAGAATAGATGTACCTTGATATTCATTGCAGCATTACTTACGATAGCCAAAATTTGGAAGCAGCCCAGGTGTCCATCGGTAGATGAGTGGATAGAAAAGCTGTGGTGCCCTAGAAGATTTTGCTTAGTGGTTAGAGCTTCAGCCTGAGGACTGAAAGGTCGGGAGTTTGATTCCGGTGATGGACACGTACCTCTGTTGCAGGCTCCATTCCTGGCCCGGTTCAGGGCTTGTGCAGAAGGCAACCAATCAATGTGTTTGTCTCACATTGATGTTTCTCTCTGTTTCTCCCCCTCCCTATCACTCTCCCTCTGGAAGATCAATGGGAAAAATATCATTGGATGAGGATTAACAACAACAAAAATGGTGGTGCATTTACACAATGGAATACTAAGCAGTTGTAAAAAAAAAAAAGTGTACCAGGACTTCAGGGACAGGGACTGGTTATTTTAAATCCTTACAACTCTGTGAGGTCATCTTAGGCAGTTTGCTCAACCCATTTGAACCACAGTTTCCTCGTGTGAAAAATAAGTATAATTCTTAACTTAGAAGGATGTTGAAGGCTTATGTAAGAGAGTGCAATGAAAAGTTCTTTAACTCCCTTTCCTCATCTCCCATCTGGCTTGGGTGCTCCCCACCCAACTGTACCTAACTCTATTGAGAAAGAAGAATTGTCATTTGTGGTTCACTTGTCTCTCTCCTCACCAGAAAGTGGGCAGGGACTGTATATCTAGTGCTGGGCACAGAATACAAAATAAATGTTGGATGGATGGAGAAATGAAAGGAAGCAAGGAAGAATAACTTAAGAATTTCACGCATAGCTATTAGTGTAGTATCTGAGTTCACACATTCCAACAGACAGCAGGGCTTTCTCTGTTCAGAATTCAATGTTTAAGAGACATCAAATGATTCGTGAAGGCCTGGGCTACGTTTTTATCTAAATAAGTCTAATTAGGGAAAATGTGTACTCTTATTTCCATATTTTAAACTTTATCTCCTCCCTGCTGTTGGCTTGTAGGGAACTGTTTGTTCAGCGATGCTAATTGGTGTTTTTACTTTGGTGTTATTTAAGAATGAAGATTTTGTTAGCAGATTTTATCAACAGCCTAGGAAAACTTTTCCCAATATTTTCTTATGAAAATTTTCTAACAAATACATGTGAAATATAAACATCGTAACAATTTAAATTAACATCAACTTACTATACCGTGTCTGCGCAGTGTGATAGTGACTGCCGCCAGGCAGGGTTTGTTTTGCTTTGTTTGTTTGAATTTTGGAATGCTTTTCTTACCTTCTGTATTGTTCAGAAAAGCTCAGTTCATTAATTTTTCTTAGAAATATTGTTTGTGACACCTTTGGTCACTGAGTAATCCTTTAACCTTCATCTGGAATGTCTGCATCACCTGTAGTTGAAGTCAGTGTTATGGGTTGAATTGTGTGTCTCCCCTCCCTCCAAAAAGCTGTGTTGAAGTCTGTGATATTGTGATTTATAATAAGAAATATATATTTGATCTTTGTCCCCATTTATGACACATAGCTCCTTAAAACCCTTGCACTCTTCTAAGCAATGAGAGTGGTAAAACTGAAATGGGTATCTTGTTATTCATATAAATAAGCTGTTTTCAACCAAATCTGAGTTTTTGTTAATGAGATGACTTTTGGAAGCCCCTAAGGAGGAGCTTCTTGCCAGGGGACCAACTTTCTGTCCAACATCAGTGAGGGGAGAGAGGCTGGAGGTTGATTACTCTCCAGCAGCCCAGGGTCTCACCCGCCACGTAAAAACCGAGAAGGATGGGGAAAGCCTCCGAGTTGGTGAACATGTGGAGATTTGAGGAGAATGGCACCCAGAGTGAGTGTGGAAACTTGGCACCCCTTCCCACATACCTTGTCCTGGGCCTGCCTCTCTGCCAACTGGCTGCTCCTGAGTTATATCCTTCTATAATAAACCACTGACCTAGTTAGTAAATGTTTACCTGAGTTCTGTGAGCTCTCTAGCAAATTAATCAGTACAAAGAGAAGGTCGTAAGAACCTCCAGCTGATAGCCAGTTGTTCAGAAGCACCGGTAACAACCTGGACTTGCAATTGGTGTCTGAAGGGTGGAGGCGGTCTTTCAGATGAGCCCATAGCCTGTGGGATCTGATGCTTCTCCAGATAGTCAGATCGGAGTTACACTGCAGGACCCCCCCGCTGGTGGTGTGGAATTGTTTGGTGTGGGAAGCCTCGCCAATCCCCAAACACACATTTGGTGACCAGAAGTGTGGTATTAGCGTGAGAGAAGACACAGGAATGAGTTTTTCCTTTACAAAGACCTGACCCCCAGGCCTTGCTTGGAAAAAAGGTCTTTACAGAGGTAATTAGGTTAACAGGAGACCATTAGGGTGTGCCCTAATCCAGTGTGACTCACTGATGTCCTCATAAAAAGAGGGAATTTGGTGATGTGAAGACGGAGGGAGGACACCTACAATATGAAGACAGAAAATTGGAGTGATGCTTCTGCAAGCCAGGGAATGACTGAGGCTGCTAGCAGTGAGGACAGAGGGATGGAGTGGGTCTTCCTGGCACCTCAGAGGGAGCATGGCCCCGCCCATACCTTGATTTCCGGCCTCCAGAACTAGGAGACAAAAGAATTCTGTTATTTTAAGCACCAGTTTCTGGCACTTTGTTATAGCAGCCCTAGGAAAGTAATACTGTCAGACAGTGTGTTTCTGTTGACCCACACAACTGAAGAAATACTAGCATGAGAGAAAGTACAAACAGCCTTGAAAACCAGGTCAGTACTTGGTTAGCAGGTGGGGGTTATCACTGTGACCCCCCCAAATTCAGCTCTATTAAAATTCTTTGCTATTTAAGTAAACATATCATTTAAAATTATACCAAACTCATGGAACCCCAATAATATATTTTATGGACCCCATTTGAAAATCCTAGGTGTAGGAATAAGAGAAGCAACTCATATTTTGGTTCTGAGTTCAAATCCTGCTGCCACTTTGCAACTGTTCGACTTTGGTCTCCTGCATGATTTCCCTGAGTCTGCTCTGCACTGCAGAGTGGAAAGGACACCCCCTCCCCTGGGGCTTGGGGGTTGAGAACTAAAAGTAATGAAGCTGTCTGGCATCAGGCCTTGCACATAGCAGGTGTGTGAAACCCACTATGGCACAGAGGCTGGGGTGAAGGGCAGAACCGCACAAGGAAAGTATGAAAAGATTCAGCTAGAATAGGGGGGACCCGGCAGGCAGGCAGACTGGATCTGACTCCCAGTTTGAACATTGCATGAGAGGTTTAATCCAAGTGGGTTTTCTCCTCAGATAAAATGTTGTAGATTCCTTTGCTCGGGGAGCCAGAAGAGCATTGGTTCAGGAATGAGCCTTGTTTCTTAAACGTTGCAGAGACACTGGAGACAAAGTAACTTGTCCAAGGTCAGGTGGTGGTTTCACTTGGACTTCTGTATTTAATAGGACAACCAAAAAACAAAACAAAGAAAGGTTGTGTTGGTTTTTCTTTATTCTGTTTTAAAGTAACAGCTTATTGAGATATAATTCACACACCATGCACCCATTTTGAAATGTACACTGAATGGTTTTTGATATATTCAGAGTTGTGCAGTCACCACCACAATCAATTTTAGAACCGTTTCCTCACCCCAAAAAGAAACTCCATTCCCATTAGTAGCCACTCTCCATTTCCTCCCTCCTAAAACCCCACGGCCAAAGCAACCACTAATTTACTCTCTGTCTCTATGGATTCTCCAGTTCAGGACATTTTCTGTAAACGGAATCAGACATGATGTGGTCTTTTGTCTGGCTTCTTTAAGTCAGCATAATCTTTTCACTGTTCACCCATGTTGTAGCACTTATGAGTACTTCCTTTCTTTTTATTGCCAAATACTATTCCACTGTATGGATATGCCACAATCTGTCTAGTCTCCTGTTCATCAGTTGATGGACATTTGAGTTGTTTCCACTTTTTGGCTGTGGTGATTAACAATGCTAGAAACATTTGTGTGCAAGTTTTTGTGTAGACACATACTTCCACTTCTCTTGGGTATATACCTGGGTGTAGAATTTCTGGGTCATAAGGTAATTCCATGTTTAATCTTTGGAGCAACCACCAGAGTGTTTTCCACAGCAGTGACATCTTTTCAGATTCCCACCAGCAGTGTTTTAGAGTCATCATTTCTGCGTGTCTCCAGCAGCACTTGTTATCTGCCTTTTCATTATAGCTGTCCTTAGTGGGTGTGAAGTTGTATCTTATTGTGGTTTTGTGTCGGTTTTTGAAATTTCTTTTATTGAAAGTAGTTGTATTCCTTATACAAAAGGAAATAGGTAAGATATTTTTATCCAGAAATCTGGTTTGATTAATAATATAACTTTAAAATGAACTTCCATGCTTTACCACATTCTTCTTGCCAATCATTGGTTGAAGCTGGCTACCCAAAACCCGGGTTGCATAGAATAATCATGGTGAGTTGTGTGGCTTGCCTTTGACTTTGTAGCTGAAATCGCATGATCTCACAAGAGCAGGCACCACGAGCTTCCTGGTCCTGCCCACTGCAGAGCCGGGGTGGGAAGGCCATGTGGCAGCCAGCCTGTGAGGATGCAGTAGGTGTCTGGCTCAGTGTCATCTTAGGTAAGCACCAGGACTCTTACTCATGATTCTTCCAAGGGTTAGCTGCTGCTATGCAGGTTTACTAACCAGGTACTCAAATGTGGTGGATAGAATAGCTGGGTATAGCTAGAACTGGCACCTTGGGCCAGTAAAGACAGATTCCATGTGATCTTTACAGACAAGCTTTACAGCAGGGATGGGAAACTTTTTTCTGCCAAGGGCTATTTGGATATTTATAACATTCTCGGGCCATACAGAATTATCAACTTAAAAATTAGCCTTCTATATTTGGTCAACATTTAGTTAACTTACCCCTAATGCCTTGGCAGGGACAGATACCAATCCAACATGGCAGCTTGAGCAAGCTACTTACGCTCTGTGAGCCTTGGTACCTGATCTGCAAAACAGAGAGAGGGAAATGCCTCTGTGGCAGGATTCTCGTGATGAAGGCTCATGGCACTCAGCAAATGTTAATTCTCTCTCCTTAAGTAGCTCTGCTATTTGTCTCAGATGCTTGTCCCCACAGGTTTAGTCCAGCTCCAGGGAATGACAGAACACAGGGCTGATTGTACTGTTTGCTTATCTTTTCTCTACAGAGAAATAATGAGCTCTTGGCAAAAATTAAGTATTAGTGGAAATTTGGTAGCTGCTGATTGACACATGTTTACTAACCAGGTACTCAAATTTTAGGAGGCTTGCCTAGAAGAAGAGGGAAAAAAAGGAAGAAATACTAAGAACATTTTTACCCTCTTTGTCAGGTACTTTTTAATTTATAAAATCGTATTTTTAGGAATGTCCCAGCTGAAAAATTTTTATAAAACATTTGCTAGTTTGGGCTCAAAAGAGTTCAAGTTAGCCTACATGAAAGTTTAAATGTCGATGGATATAAAAGGTTTGAATTCTTTTTGGAGCCTCTGTGCTTTAGGGGAAAAAAAATTTAAGGAAGATCTGTTTGCTTGGTCACTAGATCTTTTTTTAGACCTGCAGGGAAGTCATAGTAACAGGTTCCATGTCTGATTGGTTCCATGGCAACAAGAGGTTGTGACTTTGAGGAGAGGCGAGTGTGCCAAGAGAGATAAAAATCAGAGTATGGAAAATGTCCAACCAGATGAATGTGTTTTTTGGATCATGTGCCCTGGAACAGAAAGGTTTCCGAATTGGCATTAGTTTCTATTACAAATTTGAGTCCCACTGGGTTATCACTAGGTCATGGGGGTCAGTGGTTATTTCAAAAAAGATCTGTCTGCCTCTTTGCTTTTATTCATTCATTCATTCACCCTTTTTCATATTTTGGTTTAAAAAAATTAATTCGAAATAATAATGGTGCCCTAGCCCAGTGGTCAGCAAACTCATTAGTCAACAGAGCAGCAAGCTACAGTTTGCTGACCACTGCCCTAGCCAATTTGGCTCAGTGGATAGAATGTCGGCCTGCAAACTGAAGGGTCCCAGGTTTGGTTCCAGTCAAGGGCTCTTGCCTCGGTTGCGGTTGTGGGCTCATTCCCCAGTAGGGGGTGTGCAGGAGGCAGCCAATAAGTGATTCTCTCTCATCACTGATATTTCCATTTCTCTCCCCGCCCCCTCTCTGAAATCAATAAAAATAATATATTTGAAAAATAATAATGGCAAGAACCTAACAAGGTAATTCTGATCTCAGAGGTAGGAAACAAATGTAGCACATTTTTTGTGAAGCTGATCATAGCTGTGGATTGTGATGGTGTGGGAGGGCTAAGGAGAGGCAATCATAACTGATTGGACACTCTCTGGGTTTCAGCTTGCTGTGTGCTCTCCAGCTGGGGTGTTTCATTTCTCATCCATGTTTTCCATTGATGGGTTCAAAGATGCTGGCTCCAGGGCAAGATTGTAGGGTCTCTGTAGGAGTATCCTCTTCTCTCCACTAGCAGCAAGATGTAGGCTAATGCTTTCACCCAAGCGGGTGACTAATTAGAGTTCTTTCACTAAAAGTTCTAATACTTGACCAAGACCTAGTGAGATTTGAGGACTTCACATCACCCTCATGTGGTGAGACTGTATTTACTTTTTTGTGAGATGTGCTGTTTTATACTTCTCATACTGATATTCACAATGAAAGACCCCAGGCAGATGTCAGACAGCTTACAGCACCCACCACCCTTTAAACCAGCAGTGCATTCTGACATGCCCTCTGGGTTCAGACTTAGTCACTTACAGCCTCGTCATGGTGAGTCAGAAACCCCACAGGTACTCATGATACGTAATAGTTGGTATTGGTTTAAGAGGCAAGAATTAGCTTGCCAGTTTCGAGTGTCCCAGCTATCATTCATCAGCTGTTCAGTCTTTGGGAAAATGGTTTAATTTCTTAGGCCATGATTCCTTATCTTAAAATGAAAAGTTTGACCTAGATTGGTGTTTCTCAAACTTCCCTGTTCTAAGAATAACCTCGGGTACTGGTTTAACAGATTCTGATTTGCTAGGTCACAGAACCTGATTTGCTAGGCCAGGGCTAGGATGGCAGTAGCCCCAGGTGATGGTCAGCAAATATTGGACTAGCTCAGCAGTTACCAAACTTTATTGGGCATAAGAATGAGGGTGGTTGGGAGGGAGAAAGGAACTGTCTAATGCAGATCCTCATGTTCTGCCCCAGAACCCTGAGTCTAGGCAGGACTCAGGACTCAGGTGATTGAAGCCACCACTTGGCAACACTGGTCTACACTAGTCGAGCTGCCTTCCAGCCCCAAAAGTGGCTCTTTCACACATTGCCGCTGACCACTTCAAATGAGCCAGGGGAGTTGCATTGATGGAAAGATCTGAAGGGGTCTGCTAGCTACCAGTGCTAGCTCCAAACTCCCTGTCTGTTTTTTAAAAGTTACTTCTTTTAGAATCTTGGTGCTGTGCAGTAGTGAATGCTTTTGTTCATAGCATTTTCTACTCTGTGCTGTCTTGTTTCCTTGGGATAAGACATAGTGTTTGCTAAGCATGGTTACTTCTGCTGTGCATGAGGCAGGGATCACCGGGAAGGTTGTAAAAACATGCAGAGATTGGACTCCCAAATCCAAAGATTCAGTAAGTCATATGCAGGGCATGGGCTTCAGTCTTTGTGGGTTTTTTTTAAATTGTTCTTGATGAGTTCTTTTAAAAAAAACTTGAAGGGTTTGTGGTATTTTTTTTAAATGTTTTGACAAATATTGTGAGTTCCCTCTCCTCACAACCTCACCTCAATTGACAGAGTATAAACACATGTTCATCACCAGGAGGTGGTTCAGTCCAGCTGCTCATATTGCAGAGGCGTCTGCAACATGTACCTCAGGGGCCTTAGAGGAAAAAGCTGATCTGCTGAGACTAAGGCAAGGTTTCCCAAATGTGAACACATTTTAATATACTAGTAAATCTGCCCTATTAGAGAGCTTCCATTTGTGCCTCTTCTGTTCTATTTTCTGTTTAACAAAGATTAAGTAACATTGTTAAATAAAAGAGTTTAGTAGATCATCTATAAAAGCCTAAATTATGAAGGTTCACATTTTTCCTAATAACTAGCTTAATATTAAAAAGTGCATCCTATCCCCAGAGTTAAGCCACTGTTGTTATGTTCTTATGCATCTTTACAGAAATGTGTTCTGCACAAAATGTTTATATCCATGAGTCTCCTATCCATAGACAACTTAAGTTCCTTCTAAGGTGATTTTTTTCTCCTTGTTTGTTTGGCTTTGTAATACTGTACTAAATATTTTTGTGCCTCCTTTTTGGTAACCATATATGGATAAATTTCTAAAAACAAAATTGTTGGGTCAAGGTTTATGTGTCTTTAAAGAAGGATATATGGGAACAAAATATCCTTCCACAAGGCTGTACCAGTTTACTTGGGAAATCTTTGTTCTCAAAAGACTTTCCTGCTGCAGTTGAATCTAATGCAGCAGGTAAAGAGCTAATTACCTTGTCGACTTAAAACCTGAGACTCATTTCAGAGCCTCAGATAGAAGGAATTAAATTGAACACTTCATAAAGAAAAGAAGAATTTAAAATGTATCAAAAGTGTTCAGAGGGGAAAGAATAGAGAAAGGCTAGGTAAAGCAAGTAGCTAACGCCAGATTTTCAAGGAAAGAGCTTCGAGTTAGCGGAGGTCACGGAACCTAAGCTGGATTCTGCAGAAAGTAAGACAGCCTGGAGCAGAACATGCCAGTGAGAAAACCCTGCTCTAGATTTTGGGTAAACTGTTTCCTGGGCATGGCCTCCTTTGGTAGATGCCGGAGGGCATTTTTGGGTGAAGCACTGTGGTGATGACGTGCTCTTCATTTTGAACGTACCTCTGATATGAGTCATGGCTATCTGTGTGCCTATTTCAAAGTAATGTTTGAATCAAAAGAATTACGTCTCAGGAGTCACTCACTCGGGCTGTGTGCATCTCCTTACTGTTGGAGGGTTACTGTGCCGATCAGGAGCCAGGTGGCATGGGGATGCTGTTTTAGTGTGGCAGATACCACCCAATCCATCTGCCTGCCTTCATTTGCCTCCCACTGGCAACAAGACAGGAGAGGATCTTACAGACACAGAAAATAAGTTGAGTCTATTCAAGAATGGGAAGTTCAAGGCTAGTCAACACAGGGAAGAATTGAGAGGTATCCGGAGTCTACATGTCAGTGGGTACCAAATCTTAAAGGTTGGATAAGAGGGATGGCTGGGTGTACTGTGAGTTTAAGGGAACTATCCAGAATCCCAAAAGTCTGAGAGCAGCAAGATCCTCAGGTCAGCGCTAGGCACATTGGGCAGAGAGGGTGCATGTTCTTCCTCAGCACTTAGGGACCAAGTGCCCTCTCAAACTGGCCTTGCTTGAGCCACATCACACGTGGCCAGGTTGAAGACAGCCAGGAATAAAACAAGTTCCAAAGACTAGAGTTCCCAACCAAATTATTCTCTGTGTTTAATCAGTATAATTAAATGAGCAAAATGACTAGAGAGCTTTGAGGCAATTATCAAAGAATTTTATATTAGAAACTTTGTAAGTTTTTTTAGTGTGAGATATTTATGAATGAGATAGGTATGCTGAACCAGGCTGCGGATGAAAGAATGAAAATTCATGGAATGACCAGGGAAGGATCAGGTAATAGTAGGATGGAAGACCTGATTGTGAACACACAGGTAAGTTGGAGGTGGGAAGTAAAATGTCCAGTGACCAAGATATTTTCAGACTGGGAAGGTAGCCATAAAAATAGGTGAGACAAATTGGAGCTCAAATTTGAAGGCAAAGCGGAAGAAAATGCATAGCTTGTCTATGTGGAATTTAATTCTGTACGCCTTAGCCACAGTAGTGGTCAGTCTTATTTTTAAATCTTATTATAGTTTAAATGTTCATTTTAAAATTGTAAATAGAATAAGCAAAATTAACCTAGCCAAAAATTATATATTTTTATATTAAAAGTATGCTATTGATTTAATATTTGGTTAAAGCAAGATCCATTTGCTAGAATTTGTTATTTGACATTTATTTGAAGCCTTTACTTGAACTGAGCTGGAGTCTAGATAGAGGCTGTGCAATATATTAACCTTGGAACATTTTTCTTTTTTAAAAAATATATTTTATTGATTTTAGAGGGGAAGGGGAGGGAGAGATTGAAACATCAATGATGAGAGAGAATCACTGATCGGCTGCCTCCTGCAAGTCCTGTACTGGAGACTGAGCCTACAACCCAGGCATGTGCCCTTGGCTGGAATCGAACCTGGGACCCTTCAGTCCACAGTCAGATGCTCTGTCCATTGAGCCAAACCAGCTAGGGCAACATTCTTCTTAAATATTACAGTATACTTTTACACAGAGAGTAAAGTTCTATTACTTTGTCTAGACTTGATTAAACTGGTAGCACTCACTTTTCCAAATCCTACTTACCTTTTCTCCCCCATTGTATCCCCAACACAAAATTAAATCAATACTACTTCAAGCATATAATAATTTTGAGATCTTTGCATTTGCTATCTAATGTCAAGGGCAAGGAACCCTTGGTCCCCTGGACCAGTGGTCGGCAAACTGTGGCTCGTGAGCCTCAGGCGGCTCACGAGCTGAGGTTTGCCAGTCTGTTGACTAATGAGTTTGCCGACCACTGGAATAGGGGCTTAGTCACAAGGAACAACAGCCTGTAATTATTGGAATCGAAAGTCTAGGTCAGTGGTTGACAAACTCATTAGTCAACAGAGTGGCAAACTGTGGCTCACGAGCTGCAGTTTGCTGACCACTGCTCTGGACAGTTCTAGTCTGAGTTTTTTATATGATTTATGGCAATTCAGATATTGGAGAATCTGTTCCGACAAGAAATGTCAACAGGGCTTCAAAGACCAGTGACTGACAACAGGAGAGCTTGTACTTTTGGAGAGGTTAGTACTCAAATTATAATACAAAACAGTATGTGACCACAAAAGGGCAAGAGGAAACCTTTAAATATCTCTGTGTCTGGCATGACATGGGGTCCTTTTCTGATCTCATTAATTTCTAGGAGCAATGTTCTCATATGAAACTAGAGTCTTAAAAACATTAATTCAGCCCAATCAGTGTGGCTCAGTGGTTGAGCATCAACCTGTGAACCAGGAGGTCACGGTTAGATTCCTGGTCAAGGCACTTGCCTGGTTGTGGGCTCAATTCTCAGTTCCCATTAGAGAGCATGCAGGAGGCAGCTAATCAATGAAGTTACTATCTCGCTCTCTTTCTCTCTTCCTTCCTCTCTGAAATCAATGAAAAAATATTTTTTAAAAACTCTAATTTACTTGCCCTAGTTTGTACAAGCTCCTCAGTGGCAGAACAGGCAGTTGATCTGGTCTGCCTGACCTTAAAATTCATGCATATCCTCCTAGTGAATTGCTTCAAGGGTACTGTCCCTGAAGGCTCCAGTTCTGTTTCTCCAGCCCCGTAGTCTCTGAGCATTCTTCTGGACGTCTATGCTCAAACATACAGTAGACCCTCAAATACATTTGTGTCTGAATCTGACTACTCCGCCTCCTCTACTCCAACCTCTGCCTCCCCTTGGCCTCTCTTCCGTTGTCTGCCTGTGAACGATCTTACTGACCATGACAAGGAATGAAAAGCCAGAGTGAGGTTTTCCTTGGCTCTCCCCCTGCTAATCCCCACAGCCAGCGGATTGCTGTGGAGTCCTTTGACGCTATTTAAATGCTATTCTCTCCTTCCCCTGCTACTACCCTACACCCAGCCTCCACCAGCTCTTGCCTTGGAGTACTACCGCAGGTTCCCCAGTCTGCCCCAGCTTTCTCTGAAGGACCAGTCTAAAACAGATCTGATCTTTCTAATCCCTTCGGCAGCTGCCACATGGCCTCTCAGCTGAAATCCAAATACCTTAACATGATTTAACTGGAACCCTCAAAGTTTGGTCTCTGCCTGCCAACTCAGTTCTTCCCCTGCCTTCATCACCTAGCACTGCATCCTCCAAATCCTAACCTGCTGTCTGTGACACTGATTCAGGACTCACTTTATCTGAAGCAACTTCTGACTAACAAGTCTCTATACCAGCCTTGCCCCCCCCCCCCCATGCTACACTCCTCCCCAACCCCATTCCCCCGCCCCCCACCCCAAGTGCTGCCTTATAGCACCCATGTACCTCTCATGGCACTCACCAGTGGTGTCATTGTTTCCCTCACCACCAGTTGTGGGAGGGTGTTGTGCCCCTTTGCAACTCCAGGACGCCTCCCTACGCCTGACACAGAAAGGCACCAGTGAGCATCTGTCTCATGAATGAAGCAACAGAGAAAGGATTCTCTTGACTTCACTCACTGCCTTTGAGTCACTGCCCTTTCGTAGGCGCTTGTACTACTTACTATTCGTTCTGCCTTCATTCATGTTGTGGATTCCTGTACCGTTCACTGAATTGTGTTGACTCTGTCCAACCAGAGTCTGTTGAATTGAGCCTGTTTCCTCTTTGGTAAGCCGGGAGTGTGACTGACAGTGTCTAGGGCTCTCACCCTCCCAGTGTTGTGTGTAACAGGACTCTGTCCTAGGCTGCCTCCCTGCAAAGATACAGAATGTGTATCTTTTCTTCTGGCCACACAAAGAGCCCATTTGTCCAGGGATGGGTTGAATACTGTGTGTTATTGCTAGCAGTTATATTGATTTACGGTGCAGGGCGTGGAGTTTCTCTAAGCTCAACACAGGAATACCCAGAGATATGTGAGCAGTATCTCTAAGACCAGAGTGAGTCATAGGAAGGTGCTGTTAGTGTCTAGCCTGCTGGCCTTGCAGAAGCGACTGCCTGCCAGGCAGGAGGGAGCTGGTTGCTGATGCTGGTCTGCTTCCTGATTTGTTGTGTGGCGTTTGGTAAGTCTCTTCACCACTCTCGCATTTCAACCAGACTATATAAATATGTATCATAGCGCTTTGTGGTCATTAATGTTCCATGATATATTTGAAAAAATTACAAATTACTTTTGTGCTCTTAATATTTGTCCTCATGCTTGCCCAAATCCCTCGCTATTTCTCATCAGGTTTCTAGGTATTTAGCCTGCCTGGACTCCTAATGAACCACTGTTGGTCCTTTAAAAATGTATATCCAATGTGTGTGATGTCAGGTGAACAAGGCTGGTTTGAGTATGCCGGTGACTGGCTGGAAAGGAGCCACTTGTCCTCCCCCTTCCTGTCAATTTGGAAGTAATTGTGGGTCTAAACAGACTGAGTTGGAATCTAACTTTGTACTGTGATATCCAATTTTTTGGCAGTTAGATATCTGAGTCCTCCCTTCCCTAGAAACTTCAGACTCCATAACACTGATTTTGGGTGACAGCCACTGTCAGTCACTGTGAGAAAGAAAGGTATAGAGGCTGCCCCTGCGCCTTGGATTGGGAGCAGGAGGGGGAAGCGTAATGTGGGTCTGAACAATCAGGGCTCACCTGGCCATCCTCAGACACCCCTGGGTGCTGGACACAAGGCCCCAATGAGGCAGAGAAGCTTCCATTTCACCCGAATCCTGTCCATGTGAGCTCTTTGATGTTATAAGAAATCCATGACAGTGGATTTAATTGGTGGCTTTGTGTGTGTGCCTATGTCATGGAAGACATCAATATATTGCTCAAAAATAAATACAGTCTTTCTTTCATTCCCTGCCTGAATATTAAGATATTTGAACACATTTATTCATTGCGGTAATTTTTTTTCAATTAGCTCTGCATCAGAGATTTGTCTGGAATGTCACAGTGGGCTGTTTTCCTGTGGTAATGATTCTTAGCCTTTAGAAAATAAAACAAGTAGGGGTAGGAGGAGGGGTCTGGAAAGTTGTAAGGATTTGCTGCTTATATTTGATCTTTTGCATCTTGGAAATTAAATTTCTGTTATTTAAAAAAAGACAGTTCTAACAGCAAAGCATCTCTCTCTCTCTCTCTCTCTCTCTCTCTCTCTCTCTCTCTCTCTCTCTATATATATATATATATATATATATATATATATATATATATATCCTTTTTTTCTCCATTGACCTTCCCCCAGCCTCCCCTACCCCCAGTGTCTTGTGTCCATTGGTGTGCTTATATGCATGCAGCAAAGCATCTTAATAGCTGCATGACATCTGAGTGCAACGTTTGACAGAGATTGACGTGAGCAGTTTCAGTCGGAATGAAAGGGGGACATCCCCACCCAAATTGCGACAGCCCTGCTTGTTGAATAAACAAGTGCAGCTGCCCTCTTTGTGAGGCTGTTCCCAAGGATGCAGGAAGGGTCTCCTCCTGCCAGCTGCTGGCTGACAGCCTCCTCTGGAGAAGCCCTCTCAGCGCTGGTCAGCCCTCCCCACTCCTCCTCCTCCAGGCTCCTCCCGCTGACCCCGGAGAATGTGTGACCTGTGCAAACTTGGGTGGTTTTCAGGCGGCAAATCCATAGCCTGGGGGAAATTAGGTCCTTCACATTCCCAGGTGTGAACCAGTGAGGATAATGTCCCAAAAAGATTGTCAGGACATATTGCAGTTGATAGCCTAAGGGCCTTCTAGTCCGGGTCACAATTTAAATAGGGCCTCAAATTTACATTTTAACCTACTATCCAGAGAGTTCAGTTTAGAGCTAGCGAGAGCATTAGGATTAACTAAGATGTTAATATAATTTACACAGATAAACACATTTAATTTATGTTACCGTGTAATTTAGTCAATAGTTTTTAAATTTAAATGTCCATAAATTGTAAATAGAAGATATTTGTTTAAAAAATAATGTGAACTGCCACTATACCTAAAACCCAGGGTAAGAAATCAAATTTGATCCTGATTGTATATCTCTCCATCACAAGCCTCCCCACCCCTAGGACATGCTATCCTAAGGTTTGTGTTAGCCATTCCTTGCTTTTTCTATTTTATAACCTAGGTGTTTAGACCTAAATAAGGGTTTGCCTGCATTTGACCTTTATAAAGGAATTCATACTGCCTGTTTCTTCTTCTTTCACTTGCTTCTTTTAGATTTATCCATTTTAATTCTTATAGCTATTTTTCATTTTATTGCACTATCCAAATGCCTGTAGACCTTTGGGTTATTTCTGGGTGGCTGTTATTGTTGGTGTTTTCTGATGTGTACATTGCTGCTATGAATATTTTCAGTGCACTCTGAACCATGGGCATTTGTTCTTAGGAATGGAATTTCTGGGCCTCTGGGGCAAACCATTTTTAATGTTTTAAGAATTCATTAAGTATAAGTATTCTAGATATATCTTCTGATCCCATTTAAGCACTGCTTCATTTACAAATAAATTTTAGAACCATCAAAACAAGGTTTTTTTTGTTTGTTTTTTAATGGAAGTAGTTCAATCCTGTTTTGGCTTCTGAGAAACTTTAATCTTTAGGAAATGGCTGTATTGCATTTTTATAGTTGTTGTTACAATATCCATTTTGAAAGGCAAATCAAAATTTTAAAATCTGACAATCGCAAATAAAACAATCTAGCCCCAAGAGTCATGTGTATAGACAGTCACTAGGTGAATGAATTTTTTTTTTCTTTTTTGTATTTATTTATTTATTTATTTTACATATGTGTCCTTATTCCCCCATTAGCCCTCCCACCCCCCAATTATGCCCCACCCCCTATTGTTTGTGTCCATTGATTAGGCTCATATACATGCACACAAGGTGAATGAATTCTGTGATTCTCTTTGTTCTCATGGGTAGGGGGGCATGCATGCCTGTCACTTGCTGCCCCTGTGCTCCTATGATGCTTTCTTAAAGGACCCTGCTTGGGAAACACCATCATCCACACAATACAGATTCAAAGTTGTGACCAGTTGGAGACTGTGTTCTCCATAGAAATCATTCAGTAGCATTGGTCCCTGGAGGAGATGGCGTTTTGTGAAGAGTTATACAAGAATGATATAACATTAGTATACATGATTTTTTTATGGAAACTTAAATATTTATGAATTGGCAACTCCAGCTCCATTCCATAAAAATTATTTTAGAACTACCTTTTGAAACATGGTTTTACTTCTTTGTCAGATTTTAAAAACCTTTACAGTAGGGACCTTTTCAGAAAGTAATCTCATAAATTAAGGTAGTTTGCATTACAAAAATGTTCACTGTCCTGAATACTGAGGTCAGTTATTTTGCTGTTATTAGTAAAATCATAGGTCCTAAGAGGAAACAAGAAAGTATTTTGAGTGTGCTAATGAAATCTTGCAAGTATTTGCATAATAGTCTCACCTTGACAATGTGGGCACTGGAGACTTTTGTTTTAAGATGAATAAAAAAAACTAAACCAGAGATTATAAAATAAAAAGTATCTCTGGTCCCAGCTTCCTAGTCCTGTTCCCCAGAGGTAACTACCATTCACAATTCCTAAGATACCCTCTAAAGATTTTCATACAGAGCACATGTGTAAACATTTATATAAACCTCACCACTGCCCCCTTTTTAGAGCACAAATAAGTATATATGTAGACAGAGCTCTGCATCTTTTCTCTAGTCGTTCAGCTTGGACAGCTTCCCATGGTAACCATTCAAGTCCACCTCCATTTAAACAGCTGTATTATTTTCCATTGTACTAGAATTTTTAAAACTATATATATTTTTAATTGATTTTAGAGAAAGCAAGAGGGAAGAGAGATGGAAACATCACTGATAAGAGAAAATCATTGATTGGCTGCCTCCTGCATGCCCCCCCCCCCGGGGGGGGTTGAGCCCACTACCTTGGCATGTGCCCTTGACCAGAACCAAACCTGGGAATCTTCAGCCCGCAGGCCAACACTCTATCCACTGAGCCAAACCAGCTAGCGCTGTACTAGAATCTTTTAAAGTTTTTCCCCGTTGATGGATGTCTGTGCTGATTCTTAAACTGAAAACAGGTAGTGGTGAATCAAGGCAGGCTATCCTGTTAGAAGCAACAAAAAGGAAGCAAAGAGGCAAAGGCTTGTAAATACTTCATTGTCCTTTTTTGGTCTTTAAATCTCTTTGGTATTTTTGTCTGTTTTAATGTGCTTGGAGAACTATATGGAATCTCAAGAGGCCTAGTTTTTCACCCCCACTTGCCTTTCCTTCTTTGTGATGGTCATGATGGTTGAAGAAATTGTGATATTTAACTGACAACCTGAGGATAAGGAATGTATTTACAGTTTATCAGCTAAAGAGCGGGAGATTCCATTTCTCTTCTTTCTTAACTCTATTGTAATGGATTATTATAGCATGATTAACAAACCTTTCTTATGACGATTCATCTATTTAGACATGAAGTTTTATGATAGTTTATTACTACATTAATATTTCTCTAGCAGTGTTTGCAAACACTGTCAGTTGCCTTTTAAAGCACCATTTTCCTTCCCTTTCTGTATAGCCAGCAGATCAGCTCCTGCAGTAGAGGCTGAAATATGACTGCTTCCACATCCTCCCTTGCAACTAATGCATAGACATAGGACTCAGTCCTGGTCAAAGGAGCCTAAAGGGAGCTTCTGGAAAACATTTCCTCTCTAATAAAATGTGAAAAGACAGCAAGCAATACTTGTCTATAGCCAGACGTTGTCTACATGTCTGTGGTGGAACTGAAGTAGTTCTCTTGTCTCCATGAAGGAATGAGCAAAGGTCCTGAGGATATTGGGATGGATAAATGGAAGGAGTTTGGATCTTTGATAACATTTTTTAAGCCACCAAATTAGCCCTGTCCTCTGATCTTTTTAGTTTGTGAGCTCAAAAAGTCCCCTGTAATTGAACTACTTTATTCAGGTACTGAAATTATCCTACCTGATGTGAAATTTTACCCAAAGACAATAATATTAAAGTACAGAGGGCTCAGTTATGACAGTCAAATGCCTACTGTGTTTAAGGGACAATGTGAGGCTCTGGGACTGTTAAAAAAAAGGGTGGGGGACACAATAAAAGGTAACTAATAATATAAGGCAATGGAGGATTTAGTTCAACAGGAAGGACTCTTAAGAGCAGCAGGAATTCTGAGAAAGCAAGCACTGATTACTAGATGGGAGGAGATAAGAAATGACTGTGTGTAGAAAAGGTTAAACTGAGCTAAACTCCTAAGGAACCCTAAGGTGTTGGTAAGTAGAAGGTTGGGAATGGCATTTGAGGAAGTGTGTATGAGATTTAAAAAAACACAGACTATGGAATCAGACACCAGTTCAGACTCTGGCTCATCACTTCCTAGTTTGTGACCTTATCAAAGTCCTAATTTCTCTGATGCTTATTGTGATTGACTAAACAAAGTTATAGAATTGGGGTGAGGATTAAAGGCAAAATATGTCAAACATCTGTCATGCTTATAGGGGCATAGCAGGCACCAAGTAGTAGATGGTGGAAGTGGAAGGGGTGGTAAGACTGCATGCGTGGACAGAGCACACGAGCAAAGGTGAGATGAGCTAGTAGAACTGATCTAGGCATGTTCTTCATCTTGTCACAGTTCACCTGGATCAGACCATTGGTAAGAGGTGTGAATAGAGAGATTCAGTTTGGGTCAAGATGTGGAGGACTTGGACTGCATCCTGTATACAGCCTCTGTGGTGACGTTGAGAGGGGCAGTCTTGGAGACAGTGAGTTGAGTTAGAAAGTGTGGTCCAGATGTGCAGTATGAAGACTTAGTCCAGGCAGGTATCAAGTGTTGGAGAGAATATCAAGAAAGAAAGAGAACTTGATGTAAGGCAAAGGGGAAGAATGACTTAGCAATGAGTCCTAAAGACTTAATGTCTGTCAGTTGTTTATTGTGAAATTCAGAACAGATTTCTAACACTTTCAGATAATCATATCCTGGTTGGGACAAGAACATTTGGCAAGATTTATTGAAATTTTTGATGAAAGATGCTATATAAGTGGAAAATAAATGTTGTGCCCAGATCTGCTTGCCATTTAATTCTTGCCTAATTATTTGTCACTTTCTCACTGTTTGCATGAGAAGTTTGGTTTCTTTTAAGAATGTGTCCCCTAATAAAATAAACATACCCTTGCCTCTGATTAGATAGGATTGAACACTTTGTGTCAGTCCTGTAATATGAAGAATATATTCCCTGGCTGTGATCTACATGTTTATCCAGGATGAAAAGCAATTAAACAAACTATCTCTGCCACAGGAATTGTGGCACTTACAGATGTTTAAAATGGCCTTATTAATAAAATGTCAGTCATAACAACATCTGAAGTAATGAATGGCATCAGGGTCATCATCCTGTATAAAAATCAAAGTCATTTTCGTTCATCACATTCAGGATAACATCTTGGGCTGAATGAGGTTTCATAATGTTCTCAGTGGTGAATCTTGAACAGATGGCCCTCTAACATTTTGAAATGCTGAATAATGTAGGTGGACTGAGTCAATTTAATAAAAATAAAGTACACTACATTGTAATACTATTACACAGCAACCATTGGGGTCTTATTAAGCTCACCAGCTTTCCCCATAAAAGACAATAAAACCCCATAGTTCACATATTTTAGGGAACTATGCATGAGTAAAAGCCTCTTAAGAAGAAAGACATTCTTCTGATTGGACATAAAATTGATATTTTCCCGTGGCAGTTCTGTAATAAGCTCAGAGCAGGTGTCCTATCTGAGTTCATTGGGAAGTTAGGGCTCTAAGCCAGGTACAGACCCATGATTTGGTTCATTACAGTTCCCAGTAAAGATTTTTTTTGAAAATCTGGCATTGAGATTTTCCCAGACTGCTTTCTGTTCTTCATACACTTTCCCCCCTTGTAGTATTTTAACATGTGTATGTGTTTCAGACAGAATATGAGTAATAAAAGTGGATAGGTGTACCTCAGTATACAGTCAGAAGAATCTGTGATATTTTTGGTAATTATGACTTAGTTACAGTGTGCAGGGAAGGATTTCTCTTTGTAATCTGTAATAATGAAAGCACAATATGCTAATCAGACTAGATAGCCAAACAAACTTCCGGACGACCTTCCAGACAAAGCCAGGGCTGTGAGGGCCGAGCCCCTTGCACGAATTTCATGCATTGAGCTTCTAGTCCATAAATAAAAAAGGGAAGTCATCTTTAGCTATTACCTTTTCTTTCATCCTAGGTGAAAGTTTTGTCCCTTTTCATCTGTAGAGCTCTCTGATAAAAAGCACCAGGGCTGTGATAATCAGAATTTGTTTAACATTTTGGGTTCCCAGAAGAGAGATAGGTGGAGATAGAATAAATTACCAATCATGTTTTTATGAGGCAAAATGCCTGACTTCCCATCATGTGATGGGTAATACCAGTTTAAGTGAGAACACAGCTGTCCTTACCTTCAAATGTGTGTGTGTTTTTAAAGTAGGTCTGTTTATATGATCCCTGCATCCCAGGCAGGGGCCCCTTGGTGTTGCTGTGCAAGGCAGCATGCATGTACAGCCACAGATTGACCAAATCCTACCAGTTCAGTGAATCCTGTGTAACTAAGAGCAGCATATGAACCAGATCTGAAGTTCCTGTGTGCAGTATAGGCACAATTACATGTTTAAAAGAATTAATAAGATTCTAAAGAGTGTCTGTAATTAAGGAAGGTTTTAAAGGTGATTTTTTTTTTCCTTATACTCTTTTGGATATTTCAACTTCTCTATTCCTCAATATTTTATTTTTATAATTTAAAAAATTCCCACCTACGTTTAAAACCCTGGCTTCGCCTTGCCTACATGATAAAGGGTCAAGCCAAGCATGGTTTATAGAGCTTGCCCCAGGCTATCTTCTTGAGGCACTTAAGCCTTTTCTCTTTATCCTCCCAGCCCCCAATCATACTGATTTAGAATAACCCCTTTAGTCCTTCTAAATTCTAGATGCCCAAGAAAAGTTTTAGTTTCCTAAATATTTTACTTTTTGTCTGTGTTTCTTGCTAGCTCTCTTGGCTGATTTTTGAGCTTCCTCTCCTTCGTCTCTGCCAAATATTACCTTGGAAGCTGTATCACTGAAGCTTCTGGTTGCTCACTTCCAGCCCTTGTACACTCAAGGTCCTTATACATTGTTCTTCTCCAGGCCTGTGTCCTGTACATCTTCCTGCCTAAGTGTCTCTCATCTTTCCATGAGTGCTTTTAGCATACAGCCTAGCTCACAAAGGATGCCCAGAAAAACATTTTTGAAGTGGAAATTTTGTATTGTGGGGGGCCTGGCTTGGAACCTAAATTAACCAATTCCATTAACAGTCATAAAACAGTTTGCTCTGAGTGAGTAAGCACTACTTGTACTTTATGTCCTTTAGTTAATTCAGCCTCTTGGAGAAACATTGGCTTTCTTAAGAACTATTATGAGTGAACCATTTGCAACCTGCATCAACATGGCATTTAGGATGTTGCTGTATTGTGCAGAATTTAAAATTAAATATATTTGTGTGTAGATCTGAGGTACTTAATTATACCACAGATATTAATGCCTGGCTACTGGTAAGCCATACAGATGGCTTCTCACTGTGTTTTGTACATTTGCTCTTTTATATTCTGACTAGTGGCCCGATGCATGAATTCATGCACATTGAAAGGAAATTAATTAGAAGAAATATTTTTTATATATTTTATTGATTTTTTTACAGAGAGGAAGGGAGGGGGATAGAGAGTTAGAAACATCTATCAGCTACCTGCACACTCTTTACTGGGTATGTGCCTGCAACCAAGGTACATGCCCTTAACTAGAATCGAACCTGGGACCCTTGAGCCAAACCAGTTAGGGCTAAAAGAAATATTTTAATATCACTATATAATAGAAGTGTCAACCAAATTCATGATCGATATTGACAGATGGAAACACACGTGCAATTGGCATCAGCGAAAGCTTTATATGTATCACGCATGCGTGAGTCAACTTAGCCTTTTATAATATAGAATAAACTTGCTTAATTAGACCTTCTTTCTGATTTAGCTAAACTTTTCCCAGCCCAGTGAAGCACCCCAACTTCTCTTTCAGGTAATTGTCAGCAACACAGCAGTAAATATCACCAAGAAGCAGATTATTATTGTAGATCATGTAGATTGTGCAGCAGTGTTTGACTATATTCTGCACAATGAGAAAACCTGAAGTTGTTTTCAAAGTCCACCATTTCTTACTTCTTTTCAGTTGGGTCAAGTTTCTAAGCTTTCTAAATCTTCGTTTTCCGGCTCCTACTCCAGGACTTCTGTGAGGATCAAATGAGATGAGGCACAGGAAAATGCTTCACAGACATTTGGTTACAGTGTAAAATGTTTCCACCTGGCTATAAAGCAAGTCATGTTTTAGCTAGGGAGAGGAAGCCAGGCATTGCTACATGACCTCATTACTCTTAACCTTTTATACATATAGATACTAAAACCAAATATTTATTAGGTGTGTCATGAAAGCTTTGGAAATATTAAAAGAGCTGACAGAATGCAATATGTGTTGACACACTAATGAAATTCAAAATTTTTTTCTGCTGGAATTGAACTACACTGTATGTTAACCAACATTTATTGAGTACTGGCAATGTTATAGGTATTATAAACACAAAGTTGTAATTTTAACAGCTCCTGTATTCTCATTGATTTTTTAGTGTGTTTTATTCTTTACTTTTTTTTAGGAATAACTTGTAGTAAAGTGCATACACTTTATTTATTTTTTTAAATATATTTTATTGATTTTTTACAGAGCGGAAGGGGGAGGGATAGAAAGTCAGAAACATCAATGAGAGAGAAACATCGATCAGCTGCCTCTTGCACGCCCCCTACTGGGGATGTGCCCGCAGCCAAGGTACATGCCCTTGACCAGAATCGAACCCTGGACCCTTCAGTCCGCAGTCCGATGCTCTATCCACTGAGCCAAACCGGTCTTGGCAAAGTGCATACACTTTAAATCTACAATTATATAGTTGCATGGTTTTTGCCTTTGGGTGTCCTGAGTGACTACCCCCAGCATCAACATTGTCAGCACACAGCACCCCTTTGTGCCTGCTTCCCGCAGATCATTCTTCCTTACTCCTCCCCACCGGGGTGACCCCTGTTCTGACCTCCGGATCCCTGGAATCAAACAGCAAGTACACTTTGTGTGTGGTCTCCTTCATTAAGTATGACGTTTTACATGAGCTTCATTGTTGTTGTGTTAAGAAATATTCATTTCTTTCACTTCCCGCATATGGCTTTAACTACTGTTCACTTAATTTTCATTTTGGTAAGATAGATTCATTATAAGGAAGGGTAAATACAGGGTGGGGCAACAGTAGGATTACAGTTTAGACTATGGAAAAAGTTTATTCTTATATTATTATTTATTGTATTATTTTCTATACAAACAGCTACAAACCTTTTTTTGCCCCACCCCGTATTCAAGTTGTATTCTTTAGTATGTGCATAGGGCCACCAGCGTTACAGAATTGTTGGGCATCAGAGCTGCAGAGGCCTTCGAGTTGAAAGTTCGACTACCTTGTTTTCTTAAATGAGGGCCCTGCACCTGAAGCTAGTGATCTAGTCCTGGTTTCTTTCTGCAGTAATGGTGCTACATCACAATGCAAATTTCATCACATGAGTGACCCAATCATCAGGAAAATAGTCCTAGGAATTTAGAAATTCAGAAATATATAATCAGCAAGACTTAAAAATGTTGGCCTTTAAATGGAAAGAATTTTATTTCTCTGGAAATTTCATTCATTTATAACACTTCCTTCTTACTGTCAGTTCAATGAGGTGTTATGGCTCTGCTCATGGAACATTTTTTTAACCAGGGCACGTGTTTATTATGACATTTTCAGTTTCAATACATTATCTTGAACTTTTGCCATTCCCAGATGTATTTCTTATACTGCAAAGATTCTTTGTAGTATGAAAGGTCCTTTAGGGTAAATTATGATTCTGTGATCTCAAGTAAAAAACTAGTCCTTAATCTTATACCCTCCTGCTAAGGTTCTAATAATTCATAGAAAGTTTCATAGAGTTTTCAAGAGACTCAGAGCAATAGAAAATTAAATCCTTTATTGACCCAATCCAGGAAGTAACCTCAGAACATTCTTCAGTATGTTAGTGACTCCTTAAATATAATTAGCAAACAGGAAGGAGTGACTCGTCTTTTTTCTATTTATAAAGCACTATTTTTCAAACAGTGTTGAAGCTTGTTGGTTGGCCATGAAATAAATTGAATGAGTAACAGGTATCTTATATTTTTATAAGGAAAAGCAGAAGAAAGAGTACAGCAGATACCCACATACTTATCCAGATTCAACATTTAAACTTTTTATATTTGTTTTGTGTGGGTGTGTATGTAATCTGTTTCAAAGTAAGTTACACACAGATATCAGGGAACTTAGTTTCTGATCTGTATCTAAAAAGCACTTTTTTTACATAGTAAAATTAATATACCTAACAATATTCATTGTAATTTCCAAGTATGCAGCTGTCCAAAGTATAGGCTGTTTCTTAAAAAGACACTTGCATTGCATGTAGTAAAGATAAGTATTATTTCATAAAACGTGTTTCAGTTACATATGTGTATACATGCACACATACTGTATATATTTATGTATTGGTAAAATAGGTATTTATTACTGTGGGCCTCTTTCAGAATTTGTAATGGGCTGCTTTATAGCAAAGAAGCCGATTACAAAAACAGGTATTTGCCACTCAGTGATACTGCTAGTTCTGTGTGTGCTGAGTTTTGTTTGGTATCATAAAAATGAATATTTTCACTAATCCAAAAATTCAACAAGGAAGACAAATACAAGTAGGGTCCCGCTCAACAGGATAAATAAGAGCCCAAATGGATGGACAGGAAGGAAGTAACACGGGCAGGAGTCTGATGGAAAGGCCTCATGGAGGAGGTCTTGAAGGGATGGTCAGATTTGGATAAGACAGAGGCCTCAGAAATGGTTTGTCCAGAAGGGCATATTGTAATTACTGGGGTTAAAAAAAAAAAGTAAAAGTACAGCAATGCATTCAGTACAGTACAGTGCTGAGATCTGTCCAGTGGGTGGTAGAAGGAAGAAGACATTGGAGAGTTGGAATGGAAATTAAGTCCTAACAGTAGGAGGAACTCAGTTCCTTCATTAAAGGAAGAACCATTGTACGTCCTGAGCAGTGATGTACCATGATGGAAGTTTAGAAGATTCTTGTAATGACTCTCTAAGGCTGGATTGAAGAAGTAAAACATTGAAAGAATTGAAAACCTGATTAAACTCTTGCCTTTCTAAGTAAGATGGGAAGTGAGGGTGTGGATGCAGGTAGATGGATCCAAAGATGGCAAGGAATGGGCCGTCTAGAGAGAAATGATTGGACAGAGAAATAATAGAATTTGGTGACCGTTTGAATAAGGATGAAGGAGAGAGAACCTGGATAAAATTAGAGAATGATGCCATTCATGGATAAGGTCATGGAATTAACTATAGCCCGGCCCATAATAACCCTGCGCATTACATAGAGAAACAAGATTCCATGACATAATACTCTCAAGAATTAGATTGAGGGACTTTTTAGAGGACATAGGAAGTTATAATCATTAGATAAATTTTTCTAATGCAGTTTTCCCTTGTTTGGCTTAAAGATTTGGAGATGGGAAATGTTAGATATCTGTCCTGAGGATTTTAATATAGAGTCCTGGTTTTACTGTAAATAGCAACAGAGAAGACTAATGACACTTATTAAAAGGTTTTAAATTATAGTCATTTGAAGTTCTATGCCTTTTTAAAAGTCAGGTTAAATAACTCAAATACTAAGTATTCTTCTTTTGGGTATCTTTACTGTTCAGTTCAGGAACTTTGAAACTTGATCCCCTTAAGGGCCCTCCAGGTATGTGTTTTCTCCCTCAGATAAAATGTGTACACAGGAGGATTCATGAGTGGGCGGAGTAGTTATCACTTTCCACCAAAAGAGCTTAATCATGGTGACAGTAGCATCATTGTTCTTGGCTCTGGAATTCTTGAAGTTCCCACCTATTGGGGGGTTTGTTGTGTTTAAAAAAATAATAGCCTACACTGAAGCACTTACTCTGTATGAGTTGCTATTCCAAGCACTTCACAGTCATTAATTCATTTAATCCTCACAATCACCCTGTAAAGTAGATACAGCTGTCCTCACTCATTTTGCAGATGAGGAAACTGAGGTATAGGGAGAGTAAGTTACACAAGCCAGGGTGATACAATTGACGTGGCAGAACTGGGCTTTGAACCTATACAGTCTGGCTCAGCATCTGTGCTTTTAACCACGATCTTATGTTACCATTGTGTGTAGTTAACCTCTGTTGTAGGACACATGGCTCTAGATCAGGGCTTTCCTACGAATCTGAGCTGGCTGGTTGCTGCAGGTGTGAGTGGGCCCTGGCAGGCAGTTCCCTCTGTTCAAAAAGACAGTCAACTCAAACATAGACTTGGGTTCTAAGAAGGGTAATGGTATAATGTTTATCTTAAAAATCACAGCCCACATTCATTCAATTTATTTCTTTGTAGTTTCCTTTCTCCCAGATTACAAAACATTATGTTCCTAGAGGACTATTCTCTGAGATCTGAATCTTCAATTGTTGTGGCAGTAGAAGGAAAAAAAGGAAGCCTTCTCTTGCCTGTGTCTTGGTTGCAGAGCATCTAATGATTACAGTATTACTTGGGCTTGAGCCAGATGAGGGAGTGTATGTACAAGCTGGCATGCTTCACTGGAGACGAGAAGCATTGTTTGTGGTTAAAACAGAAGCTGCCTACATTTTTTATTACGTAAGATATCTTGGGATCTAAGCTAGTCTCTTCTCTTATTTTTTTTAATATATTTTATTGATTTTTTACAGAGCAGAAGGGAGAGAGATAGAAAGTCAGAAACATCGATGAGAGAGAGACATCGATCAGCTGCCTCTTGCACGCTCCCTACTGGGGATGTGCCCACAGCCAAGGTACATGCCCTTGCCGGAATCGAACCCAGGACCCTTCAGTCCGCAATCCAACGCTCTATCCACTGAGCCAAACCGGTCTCGGCTAGTCTCTTCTCTTATTAATGGCAAATGGGGAACATCTCTAAAGAACTGTCCAAAGCTGTCTGCTTAGTGTTTGCTGTTCTGGTTTCTCCATTATACATATTTTTCACTTTGTAATATTTAATGGTAACACAATGATTTAAGTGAACTACATACATTTCAGGGGTTTTATGGGTTACTAGAGGCCCGGTGCATGAAATTCATGCACGGGGTAGACAGGGTATCCCTCAGCCCAGCCTGCACCCTCTCCAATCTGGGACCCCTCAAGGGATGTCCAACTGCCTGGTAGAATCAGGCCTAAATGGACAGTCAGACAATCCAGGACTGTTGGCTCCAAACTGCTTGCCTGCCTGCCTCCCTGATTGCCCCTAACCACTTCTGCCTGCCAGTCTGATCACCCCCTAACCACTACCCTGCCAGCCTAATTGATGTCTGACTGCTCCCCTGCCAACCTGTTTGCCACCAACTTCCTTCCTCTGCCAGCCTGGTCACCCCTAACTGTCCTCCCCTGCAGGCTTGATCGCCCCCAACTGCTCTCCCTTGCAGGCCTGGAACCTCCCAGCTGTCCTCCCCTGCTGGCCATCTTGTGGTGGCCATCCTGTGTCCACATGAAGGCAGGATCTTTGACCACATGGGGGCAGCCCTCGTGTGTTGGAGTGATGGTCAATCTGCTTATTACTCTTTTATTAGATAGGATAGAGGCCTGGTGCATGGGTGGAGACTGGCTGGTTTTCCCTGAAGGGTGTCCTGGATCAGGGTGGGGTTCCCCAGGGTGTGGGTCAGCCTGGGCAAGGGGCCTGTGGTGGTTTGTAGGCCAGCCACGCACCCCAGCGACCCAAGTGGAAACCCTGGGATCTGGGATTAATTTATGTTCTCCAATTGAAACTTTGTAGCCTAGAGTGGAGCCAAGCCTTCTGCTCGCTCCCTGGCGACAGCCATTTCCATTTGAAACTTTGTAGCCTAGAGTGGAGGCCTAGGTGCTAGGGCTGCAGAAGTTATGCTTCCTCCATTGCCCCAGCAACCCTAGCCTCTGCTCTCTCTAGCTCTGTGGCTGCCGCCATTCAGATTATGTATCTTCTATAATTGAAACTTTGTAGCATTGAGTGGAGGCCTGCCATTGCCAGGGAAACCCAAGCCTCCCTCCTGCTCTCAGTGGCAGCAGCCATCTTGGTTGGTGTTTATTTGCATAATTTGTTCCTGATTGGCTGATGGGTGTGGCTTGATTGGAGGTACGGTCAATTTTCATATTACTCTTTTATTAGATAGGATGCTTCAGGTACATACAGTGGGCTCTCAGTAAAAGGCAGAGATATTATTTGCATCCAGACCTTGAAGCCAGCTGGAATCACAGCTTTGCCATTTGCTTGCCTTATGGCTTCAGAAAAGTAACTTACTTTTTCCATATATAAACAGAAGTAATTATTCTAACCTTAGATTATTGAAAGCAAAAATAAAATATGTGAAGCATTTAGAAAATTACATGATGCTTAACAAGTCCTTAGCAACTGATGACTTCTCTTTTTAAAATAAATTTTAAATACTCTGCCAATTTATTTATAATAAATTTTAAATATCCTTATATAAATACTTATATCTGACCATTCTTCTTGAGGCCTTTTTCCCCCTTTACACAAGTCACTGACTTCTTAGACCCTAGAAGATAAAAAGACTCCTTTGTTTTACCTCCACATTCTATTGAATAATGGTTTCTGAAGAGACAAGGAACTATATATTTACTTGATAATCTTGCTAGTGCATTAAATAAATTATTGTTTAAGTTTTTTAATTTAATGCAGTGCAAGACTGCTTTTTTGTCATCACCATTAATGGATTGAATATGTGTGTTAGGAGGAACAGCCTCCTGGGTTCCCTGCTAATTATAATGGTAACCCCAGGGAAAACTTAGGGAGTACAACTGCATATTATGTTTTTTAATTGATTTTTAGAGAGAGGAAGGGAGAGAGATAGAAACATAAGACATATCAATTTCCTGGATGTTTGATCTGGCGTGAATCAACATTAACAGCCCAGTCTGTCTGGAAAGTAATCCAGCACAATCTCAGCTGCAGGTTCTTTCCGTGCAGACAGCTGGGAGAACGTAAACATAAGGCTGCCCCAGTTGGCTGTTTGTCAGTTATTGAATCATGCAACAGATACTGAGATCCTATTGAGGAAGGAACTTGGGGCAGAACACAGGTAGCTTATTAGACATTCCCACCCCTTGAGGCTTCATGGTAGAAGGAGGGACAAATATTACACAACTATTTATTACTATACTCAGTGCTTACTGTAGAAGGGGTGAAGGCAGAGATGTGGGGGTGAGCACAAAGGAAGCAGTAAGTTTCAGCAAGATTGGAGGGGTGGCCGTTTGAATCAGTAGTTAAAAGGTAAATTGGGATGGAGACAGGGAGGCCCCTCTAGGGTGAGGGAGGAACTAGCAGGCATTTAGCATACTGAAATAGGAAAGCACACAAAGCATTCAGGGGCAGCTGGCTGTTTGGACTAATGGATTAAGATGTAGATTGAAAGCTTAGATCTTGCTACAAATCCTGGTTATGTGTCTTACTAGCAATAACCACAACTTATTTGATGCCTCCCCACTTTCAAGTGTACAGAGCCTAGCGAATGACGCCTGCTTCATGAAGCTGTGGGTTAGAGAATGCATATAAAGCTCCTACCCCCAACCCAGTATTTGTTATGGCATCAGAAACAAACTCAACCCTTGCCTCCAGAGAGGGACTTATTTTGAGGCTTAGGTTTGCTTTGGGAATGTGCTTTGGGGCCTAAGTACCAACTGCTATTTCCTGGCTCAGTCTTACTAATATATGTTAACTTTTCAAAAAACACAAGCCCAGTTGTAACCCTTGGTGCGGCTTCCTCTGGGTGCCCTGGAGTAGGGGATAGAAGTAGCTATGCCAGTTTATGGGCTGGGTATGTTTTATCATGTTACCCCATTACATTTGGGAGTGACTACAGCGTTCATCTCCAGATAGCATGACATGCTTAGCATCTACAAAGTTCACCCACCTCTTTCCACTGAGAGTCAGGTTATGATAAAGCACATGGAAAATAAAGTAGCAATAATGTCCAGAAATCATAAAAGAAAAAAGGAGAGGGAAGCAAAAGGGCTAAGCACCAGGTCTAACAGTTACTCTTTAGTTTGGTTCTACACTTCTAGCATCCAAGGCAAAGAGGAAACTTGCTTGTTATCTGATAGACACTCATATTCACCTCTGAATTCTTTCTGCATTTATCCAGGAAGCTGTACTTCAGCAGACAAGTTCCTTTTCCTTTTGTGCAAGGCAGCTATAATGTACAGAGCATGGATCAAAAGGAAATGTTACCTGGGTTCATATTCAAGCGGCCTTTGAAGGTAGGCAATAGGCCAAGTGAGACCTCCAAGGATTCTTCTAGCTCTGAAAGTCTAATTCCTGTTGCAGGTTGGTGCCCCTCACATGAAATTAGTTGTTGTGTGTGCCTAAGAGGCTCTAAGAATGCCTCAAAGGCCTTCCAATTGGAGGTGCTGAGGACTGGGTAGGACAGTGCTGGATTTGTAGCTATCATTCAGAAACTTAGCTAAACCCTAACTGGTTTGGTTCAGTGGATAGAGCATCAGCCTGCGAACTGAAGGGTCCCAGGTCCAATTCCAGTCTAGGGCATGTACCTTGGCTGCGGGCACATCCCCAGTGAGGGGTGTGCAGGAGGCAGCTAATCGATGTTTCTCTCTCATCAATGTTTCTGACTCTCTATCCTTCTCCCTTCCTCTCTATGAAAAATCAATAAAATACGTTGAAAAAAGAAAAAGAAACTTAGTTAAGCACACTTCCCTCCCAAGAATGCTCACCCTCTGTATTTGGGGGTAAGGGAGGCCATGAATAAATGCTATAGGTACAAGCATGTCAGACTCATGGCTGGCGGACTGCACACCTCATTTATTTAAACGAAGCACGCAGCCCGCTGGCTGTGAGTTTGGCACGCTTGCAGAAGGCTGGAGTCGGAGTCCGGGGATGGAGGCAGATCTGCTGCCCCAGCTGCCTCCTGGGCCCAGGCTGGCGTTCTATGTTCACTGGCTGAGGGCAGTGACAGTTACGATTCTTCTTTGGAGCTGCTGCCAAATCCTCAGTTCCTGAGTCCCTGTGGTGGTTGTCTTGGAATGGAATGCAGTATGCCCACCTCTCTCTTATCCCTCAAGCCACATGCTCAGGTCTTTTTCCTGAGAAGTTTTTACTGACAGACGCTGCCCAGAGACAATGGGAAACAAGGAGCATGGGTGAGAAAGATTCCCGAAGTTAGTTTAGTGCTCACGGTTTTCCATTCACCCCTTCCCTCAGTTTCTTCTGAACATAGGAACTAAAAGCCTCAATGATATTTATTCTGTAATTGTCCTAATATCAGGGCTCCCTGCTTCCCTTTCATGAGAATTCACAATCTCACCATGAGAAGGCCGAGTTCTTAGGGTCCAGGCCTGCAAAGGTGGGGGTCAGATGGTAGGTGCTCACTTCCCTTTCCCAAACTTGCCTATCTTCCAGGGATGTGGGGTCCCCAGAGTCTGCTTCCTCTTCTCAGAAATAGCCCTCTATGGGTGTTTGGGTGATGCCTTGAACCCCTCTACAGTTTCCTCCACAGAGGACCCTTGGCTATTTTTTACCTGCAGTTGCTACTCATTATAAGTTGCTTGATTTTTCATTACCATAGTTTTCCCCTTTTGCCCTCCAAGGCAGTCTTTTAAAATCTGGCCTCCCCCCCCCCCTTTAAATTAACTTTTATGTAAATTACACAGTATACAGTAAATCTACCAGGTCAGACTAATTTTGTAAGGGGTTAGTTTATATTAATTGAAAGTATGAGTTATAAATTATTTTGAAGAAATACCTATTCTCTAGTGCATGCAACTCCAAGTAGGTTATCACTGTTGCCTGGTAGAGGCTTAATGAGAAGTTAATTAATTGTAATTACAGTATCAAGTGTTTGTAAGTGTTTGAAGATGTTTGAAGAATTTGTTGTTGTGCGCCTTGAACACTTTACACTGTTAATTAGCAGTGTCAGTGGGTGAAGGATTGGCTATTACAGGGACTGCATCCCAGCCTCCCTTCAAAATGATCCTTGATTGAGTCATGAGGTCTTCTTTACCTGCAGGCAAGACATAGAAGGATGACACTACAGATCCTTGTCATTAATGCTAGGAAAGAAAGAGGAAGTGGAATTGAACCTTTATGGCCAAACTGGTGACTCAATTCCAGTTCTGTACACAGTGAACTTATTTCAAGTTCAAAGTGTACTGTTGTCAGATTTGAACTACAAAAGGAAATGTCTTTGTGTAAACAAATTAGAACCAACATGTCACTAAGACACTTGACTAATATCCTTTTGGATATTATGAGATCATTAAGGTTTTTCCATTTTTAGCCTACATGTAGTGGGGGAAGTGGCTTTCTTCTGAAATGGAGGTATTGTATATAGGTATCATGTGAATGTGTTAATTATGTCACGAAAAGGAGGGTGCTTATCAAGCCTCCAGCGTGATTTTTCTAGGACAGGTTAGCTCAATTAGCAAGAAAACCAAGTGTTTGATGCTGGGATCTATGACTGGCTAGCCTCCCTGGGTTCCATGCTCACCGGCTGGTGAGACATTTACCGAGTGCATGCCAAGTGACCTCAGCGAGCAGGAGGGAAGATGGCTTAGTAGTGTCATACATACGTATTACAGGTAGGAAGGTGATAAAGCCCGTGTTCTTCCGGGAGAAGATACAAAGGTACCCCTGCAGGGCCCCACCTCATCCTCTCAGCTCTGTCACCTGGCCCAGCATAGGGAAGGTTCATTCCCTTCTCTCCAGGCAGAGCTGTGGGTTGCCTGCTGAGTGCCTTTTCCCACACATGTCCAGGTAGCACCCTCTCTCTTGTGAGGCCCTTGCTCCTCCAGAGGCCCTACATTTCTCATTCTTACTTTGTTTCTCTTAATTCCTTTCCTCTCTTAAGGATTGTAAATGCCTGACCGTGATTTTTGAAAGGTTCGGGGTTTGGCCAGAGTCCCACAGAACCCACTCAAGGCTCACTGTAGTCAAAAAGATATTTATTCAAGTCACCTGAGTGCAGGTGGACTGAGTCCAAAAAAGAAATCAGTGGTGAGTGGGGAGGGAGCAGGCTTTTTATGTGCTCGGAGTGCTGCAGATGGGGCTTTGGCTTGACACGTATCAGGATGTTCCCCCTTCCCCTCTAGTTTTATGGCCTTGCCCTTTGTCCTTCTGCTGGTGCCAGAGTCCTTCTTCCTGGGGGCTGTGCAAAGGTTATGGTCTTTTAATTTCTGTAAAATAACCACTCAGGGAGCATGTTTGTGCAAGGCTTAGGTTTGCAGAAGGAGCTTTCTTTTGTTAGCCACAGCTGAATCAGAGCCGTGTTTCATGATTAAATTTTGACAAAAATTTTGATTTTGATAAAAGCAATAAGCTTTTACCCTCATAAAATTATTTTGCCTAGTTCACTATTTATATTTTGGAACGTGGCTGAAGGAAAGTGAATTTTATAAGTTGTATCCAACATGAAATTGGTGTAGCTCCAGGCCCCAACCCAGAGGTAGGAAATTACATGGATGATGGTTTTGAGGCTAGCCTGAGGGAGAATTTCTGACAGAGTAGTCTAAACCAAGCCTGAAGCTTCCACACAGGTCTGGAAAACCACTTTGGGACACTGCAGAATGGATTCTCATGACCAGTGGCTGGGCTTGTACAGGTCTTTCAAAGTCTTGCCTTGTTTGTATATCTGAGTGGAGTCCCAGCTAAGCTATTTAGTATTTATTCATGGACTTTGAGAAACATGTGTTCTTTTTTAAAAAATATATATTTTATTGATTTTTTACAGAGCGGAAGGGAGAGGGATAGAAAGTCAGAAACATCGATGAGAGAGAAACATCGATCAGCTGCCTCTTGCACACCCCCTTGGGGATGTGCCCACAGCCAAGGTACATGCTCCCGACCGGAATCGAACCCGGGACCCTCCAGTCCGCAGTCCGACGCTCTATCCACTGAGCCAAACCAGTCTCGGCGAGAAGCATATATTCTTTATAAGCCTTGCTTTTCTCATAAGATATGATTGATGTAAAGAATACATGATCTATTTTTGTTCATCAGTTTATATTGTTCATTATATTCCACAAAGGAGTGAGATCATATGATATTTATCTTTCTCCGACTGGTTTATTTTGTTTAGCATAATGCTCTCCAGGTCCATTCATGCTGTTGCAAATGGTAAGAGAATAGATCCAGAGACATAGAAGCATCGAACAGAGACTTCAAACCTCAGAGGGAAGGCAGGTGGGAGGGGTGGCGGTGGGCGGGGTGTCGGTAAGAGATCAACCAAAGGACTTGTATGCATGCATATATGTAAGGATAGCCAACGGACACAGACAGTAGGGCTGTGAGGGCATGTGCTACGGGGTGAGGAGCAGCTGGAGAGAGGTCAATGGGGGGAAAAGGACACATATGTAGTACTTTAAATAATTAGGAACTTTTAAAAAAGAATATACGTAAAAAATGTTTTAGCATGATGTCTGACTCAGCATAAAGATTCTCAGTCATTTTTGCCAAAGAGACAGAGTGAGTGGATTTCAGTCCTGGCTTCTGCTGTTGGCTAGCTGTGTGCCCCTAGACCAGTGGTCGGCAAACTGCCGCTCGAGAGCCACATGTGGCTCTTTGGTCCCTTGAGTGTGGCTCTTCCACAGAATACCACGTGTGGGCGTGCACATACAGTGCAATTGAAACTTCGTGGCCCATGAGCAGAAGTCAGTTTTCAGCTCTCAAAAGAAATTTCAATCATTGTACTGTTGATATTTGGCTCCATTGACTAATGAGTTTGCCGACTACTGCCCTGGACAATGTACTGCCCTGTGCCTAGTTTTCTCATTTGTAAAATAGTAATAAAACTAAAACTTGTCTCTAAGATACTGCGTATGTCACTGACATTTTCCTCCTGGGTATGTGGCAGGATTGTACCTCCCTGTCCTATACTTCCCTGGAGTTGGAGGCCAGTGCAGTGAGTAGAGGTCACAGGAGTCTCTCCTGGCCGAAGCCTTTAGGAGCCAGTGGATGGTTGGTTCGCCAGACTCCCTGCCCCTGCCATAACCACTGGCACAGTCTAGAAGGCAGAGGCTCCATCAGCCTGGGTCCCTCACCTGACGTGGCAGGTGTGTCAGCCTGAGCAAGAAATAAACTTTATTTTTTAAGCAATTGATATTTTAACATTGTTTGTAACCAGAGCAAAGCCTAGCACATTCTGACAGGCACACCCTATGGCTGGCCTTAACTCTAGGCCTGAAGGTAGATTTCAGCTAAAATGACTCCAGAATGTCAGCTGTGCTGACTCAGACACCTGGGCCTCACCTGTGGCAGACTGGCTGCTGAACCTGCAGTCCATCATGGGCCTGTCCGCAACTCCACCTCACGTGGGCCGTGACATACCCGCTGCCTGGGAATGCCGGCCAGTTGAAATTCCTGACCCTTTCCTCATGTGACTGAGCTCAATCAGCTTTTCTTTAAGCAGAGGTTCGTTGTGTCCGGCCTGGGGACTAAGCAGGCGGTTGCTTCTCTACCCTCGTTTCTGACCTCTCTTTGCCCTGCACATTCTGACCACTCAGTGACCCCCTAGAACCTCAGGGGACTCCTCTGTCCACACCCTCAAGGGGTCCCTAGGAGGTGTGAGGATTTGGATGGTATGCCGCTGCACTAGTGCTCCTTCCCTTTTTCATTTCCTCCTGGAGCTTTAGGGGATACATATGGATGTGGCCGGGGGCAGCTCTCTTTGGACCCCTGACACTGTTAGAGCAGCGTTAGTGGTAACGATGGAATGGTGATCGGCACCTGGCTGAGGAGCCCAGCTTCCTCAGCCCTATGCTGGAGGCTTGGATTGTTGCACCAATGACTGTGTCAGTTTTTGACATCTGTCCAGGGCTTTAGCTTTCCTGTAGCCTTTGTTCCAGAACATCAAGGTGACAGTAGAAATGTTTCTACTGCTGGAAGGAAAACATTATTAGAAATGGCTTCACTGCGGAGCTGGTGTTCCGCCTTTCATGTAAGGTAACAATAGCCCAGTAATTCTGAGAACTGAAAGAGGCTAGCAGTCATTTTAAAAACAGTCACTTTTCTGCCAAAACTGTAATTCATGTTTATTATTTTTTAGAAATTGGGACATACGAAAGCATTAGAAGAATGACTCTTTATTAAACAACCCCCCCCCCCCCCGGACAAAAATAACCATTGTTCCTTTTAGTTTTTACTTATAGGGTACATTTTTAAATAACAATAACAAACATTCATTGAAACCACTCTCTGTGCCAGGAAGTCTTTAAGCACTTTCTGTGCATTATCTTATTTTTCCTCACAACTACTCTGAAGAAACATTATCTCCATTTTATAGAAGAGGAAACCGAGGCACAGAGAGGTGAAGTCACTTCTCCAAGATCACATAGCTCTTAAGAGTGGGGCCAAAATGGAAACCAAAGCAACCTACCTCCAGAGCCCAGCCCTTGACTGTTCCCGATACTATCTCACAGCGTAAACCAGACAGACATGGGTCCGTGCTGCCTGCCACTACTCGAGCCAGTTAAGCACAGACAGGATTGAATCATATATGAGCCTTTATTCCAATGTTGCTGGCAATGTGGGAGAGCAGCAGGTTGACAAAAATCTCCTCTGCAGCCCACCATAAGCCAGCGCTTATATAGGTAGAAGTACAAAGAAAAAGTAGGCAAAAGGGCAGTTTACAGATATGCAAAAGTACTGGGGATCTTCAAAGGGCTGGTAATTCTGATTCCTGTAACAAATATTTGTTAATGTTTCCATGATAACAGGCAGTTCCAAATGGGGAGGAAGGGCTGCTTGTCCAGGTCAGCTCCAGCCAGGGTAGACTATGCCTTCTTTAATCAGAATAATACAATCACGGTTAACAGAGCGTGATTAGTATTTCTTACAATACGCTAGTTCCCCAACATTCTATTTCTACCCCACTTTCAACAGTAAAGATGCATTTTATGGAATGGGGTTATATTTCTTGGAATTTTACAGTGTTAGCTCTGAGTTGTCTGGTTCTATCTCCTTTGTCCGTAATTAGGAAATCTAAATCCACAGATGTGATTTGTTTTACCAAAGAGCAACATAGCTGATATATGTCAGTGCCAGAACTGGAACACGTGTCTCCTGGCCCACACAGTCCACATGCATGTGACTCCAGGGGTTCGTTCTCTTCCCCCAGGTATCAGCCCTAAAACAGCTGCGCTGTACAGCTGCCCTCAGTGCTGAGTCCAGATTAAAGGGAGGACGGAGTCCCCTCATGTTTTCTTCCCAGCATGTGCATAAAGTTTCAGTTTCTGTTCAGGGAGTGTATGGGCATCCAGTGGTAGGCTGCAAGGAGTGGCCTAGCAATAGGTCCAGCTGTTTACCCGTAGCAAACATTTCTGAGATTTGCGGACAGGCATTAAGAGTGAGTGATTTGAGGTTTAAATGTAGTAGCTTTCTCTGACCTGGATTCTCGTGAACATGCCAAGCATTATTATAGAGTCAGCCAGCCCTCTGGGCATAAACACTCGTGTGTCTACGAGGCTGTCCTGGCCCAGCCGCCTGTAAGAGAGTGAGGCCATTGTGTCGAGAGGCCAGAGTTGTTGGGTGGCCAGCTGCGGTGTGGTTGAGAATTAAAGGAGGAAGAACAGGTGAGGACTTAACCACTGCAGTTGGTAAGGTATGGAAACCTCTGTATCTTCAGACTTCTCAATGGAGAATACAAGCAGGTTTGTTTGTTTGTTTGTTTGTTTGTTTTTGAATAACTTTATCCTACTGAGCACAAGGAGGGCAGAAGCAAGTTCTTGTGAGTCTCACAGTGTAGAGCGAAAAGGTGAGAACGCTGAGGCCGTGTGCATGGTCACCTCTGGAGGTGAGGACGATGCATTTGTGACTGAGGGGCATGAGGAAATTTCTCTTCTGTTTTTTCAACTGGGTCCTGGTTACATAATATGTTCAGTTTGTGGAAATTCATTAAGTTTTAAACTCATTAAATGTGCTCTTTATGACTAAAAGTCCTGATTTATGCTTGTGTATGTTGTTGCACCTGATCTCCATTTAATTGGATCATTGTGAAATGATGTAGAGTTTATTACGTGGGTATTAGAAAAACATCTCTACCTGGAATTGTCAGATCTGTGTAGGCCAAACTTCCAAGGTTATTTTTTGATTCTATTAAAATGTATCTTAAATGACTCCAGTATAGACACTCCTGAATGATGATGAGTGATGTCATCATGCAAGCATTCATAAACAGCCTCCTGTGAATAGGGGCCATGCCAGCACAGGCTGGGCACAGGTATGACCCATCTCCCCATGCAAGAGTGAGAAAGGAGGAAAAAAAGGAGGATCGCAGAAAGGAAAGGTAGCTTTCCAGTGGGAATGGGACAAACTTCATGGAAGAAGTGGCATTTGAAATGCATATTGCAGCATATGTAGGCTGTGGATTAGCAGAGTTGTAAATGGGAGCAGGCATTGCAAATACTAGACACAGGAGGAAATCCATAGAAAATTCACATACATTCTGGGAACTTTGAGTTGCTTAACATAATCAGCATCCATCAGGTGCAGGGTGAGGCCTGAAAAGAAAGCTAAGGCCTTATAGTGGCCAGGTTGTCTTAGTTTCTGAGAAGTAGAGAAGCACGATTAAATTAGATATCTTCAGTGACATCATTTTCCCAGCCTCGTGGTTGTATAGTTACCCTGTCTGCCCAAAATAAACATTTACTAGGTTTAGTGCATGCCTTACTGCTGTAATTTAATCCCATTCCTTTTGGGGTCCACTATTGTGCCATCCATACATTAGCTTCCTTGAGTTTCTCTACTCTCTCTCTAGGACTTGATGATTATTACATACTTTCTTTAGTTCCTGCACCCATCCTTCCCTCTTAACCAGCTGGTTACTATCCCTTTATCCTTTTTTCATATATCCTGTTTTCTAGTCTGATAGTGATTTGGCATTAAGTTCCTTCCAGCCTGATGCTTTTCTGCCAGGTAAAACAACCAGTGTCACTTACCCATTGCAAAATGGTATGTGGGAAGATAGGGTCCAAGGAATAATGGTAACAGATTTTGTAAGCTATGAAGGAGGCTTGCCTCACCAGTCTGGGTATGTCCCCCTGTGCTGCTGGGATCCCTTCTCTGGAAAAAAGTACCGGATAGCATTTTTCATATGACAAATTGTTAATATTCATTGTTGGAAACAGTCCACACTCAAATCTGGGCCACTTAGGCAATGTGCGATCTGTTAAGTTATTATCTTAATAATTTTTTGCTATGTCAATGTACTACCTCTTTAAAAAAAAAAAGTAACTTGGGCTGAATATTGTATTGTCTTCCACGTGAGAAACTACATCAAGGCATTATTTTAATCAAAGGGCTGTTAACTTGACAAATAAGATGCTTCAGTTTTAAATCTTACAAATCTTTGTTTAGACTTTAGAGGATGTATTCAGAGTCTACCAAGACCTGGTTTTGGTCCTCTGGGGACACAAGTGTGAGATTGTCCTGGCATGGCAAGAGGACCTGAGTTAGGGTGATTTGATTCAAATCCTCATTCTTTAAGTCTCAGTTTCTAGTTATTACACGGATTTAACACATTATTTGCCTGGTGTTGCAAAGGATCAAGTGGGACGGCCCTGTGAGCATCCACTGTACCTGGCACACAGACTGCATTTGCCTTCTTTTTTAGAGCACAGACTAGCGCCCAGCACCCACCTACCTTCCCTGCCAAGGTGCTCACCTCACAGTTCTTTTCCCCAGGCAGCCCTTGAGTAAGAAAGCTATTTCATATGGTCTTAATATTAGTACTGTTTTTTAATCACTTTGGTTGTGGTTTGTGGTTGTTTCCACATATAAATATTGTTGTATTACTCAATTATTAAAATTAATATTGCATCATATTATTTCATCACATCTGTTAATTATTTCTTTAAGAAAATAAGTTCTGGCCTGGCTGGTTGAACATTGACCCATGAACCAGGGGCTCATGCCCAGGTTGGGGGGGAGAGGAGCATGCAGGAGGCAGCTGATCAATGATTCTCTTATATTGATGTTTCTAGCTCTCTCTCACTCTACCTTTCTCTCTGAAATCAATAAAAACATTATTTTAAAAAAATAAAATTTATTGTATAGATGAATGTACCTGCTAGAACTTTACTTTCTTTTATTTTTCTTTTCTTTCTTTCATTCTCATTCTATTAAATGATTGAGCACTTCCCACAATGGTGACTGGGGCATGGCAAGCAACCCCATTACCTGGGCACTTGGGGAAACCTGGACTGACTGGTAACCTCATTCTATGTATTTCTCCTCTGCCAACCAAAAGTTGCCATCAGATCAGACAGAAAATTGGGTGCCCTGGGGACTCTGAATCTCACAGGTAGTTTACATGGATATGAGAAGGAGTTAGACTGTTGTCCTTTGTTCAACTTAAAACATTAGTAGGGAGTTTTTTAAAACTCTGGGAGTGAAGTATATGTGTTGTGAGCACAGATTCTATCACAGTAACTGTCTCTTAAACTTCAAACCTTACAGTTACTTCTGCTGTTTTGCAGGTAGAGCGCCATGACATGAATACCCTAAGCCTGCCCCTGAACATACGCCGAGGCGGGTCAGACACCAACCTCAACTTTGATGTACCAGATGGCATCCTGGACTTCCACAAGGTCAAGCTCAATGCGGACAGCCTGAAACAAAAAATTCTAAAGGTAACAGAGCAGATCAAAATCGAGCAGACGTCTCGGGATGGGAATGTTGCAGAATATCTGAAACTAGTCAACAGCGCTGACAAGCAGCAGGCTGGTCGCATCAAACAAGTCTTTGAGAAGAAGAATCAGAAATCAGCTCACTCCATTGCCCAGCTGCAGAAGAAATTAGAACAGTATCACAGAAAGCTCAAGGAGATCGAACAGAATGGAGCCTCCAGAAGCTCCAAGGACAACCTGAAGGATATTCAGCACTCCCTGAAAGATGCCCAGGCCAAGTCTCGAACTGCTCCACACAGCATGGAGAGCAGCAAGTCAGGCATGCCAGGGGTCTCCCTCACTCCACCTGTATTTGTCTTCAATAAGTCCAAAGAGTTTGCCAACTTGATCCGTAATAAGTTTGGCAGCGCAGACAACATTGCTCACTTAAAAAATTCCTTAGAGGAGTTTAGGCCTGAGGCAAGTGCCAGGGCCTATGGGGGCAGCTCAACCATCGTAAATAAGCCCAAGTATGGCAGTGACGATGAATGTTCAAGCGGCACATCGGGGTCCGCCGACAGTAACGGGAACCAGTCATTCGGAGCCAGCGGAGCGGGCACACTGGACAGCCAGGGGAAGCTCACCATGATCCTGGAGGAATTGAGGGAGATGAAGGATACGCAGGCACAGCTGGCCGAGGACATCGAGGCCCTGAAGGTGCAGTTTAAGAGAGAATATGGATTTATTTCTCAGACCCTGCAAGAGGAGAGATACAGGTATTATTTCAGACAGTTCTCTTAGAATTTACTTGGAAGCATGAGTTACTAATTGCAGAGAGATTGCTTGAAAGTGATGCACTAATGGTTGTACTTCTCATAAAGAGGAATATGGGTCAAAGGCATTCTGGCCCAGGCTGGTGTGGCTCAGTTGAGCATTATCCTGTGAACCAAAAGGTTGCATGCTTCTCTCACACATAGATGTGTTTGTTTGTTTTTCTCTCTCTCCCTCCCTCTCTCCCTCTCTCACTCACTCTCTCCATTCTTCCCTCTCTCCTCCCTCCGTCCTCCCTCCTTACTCATTCCCTTCCTCCCTCCCTTACTCCCTTACACTCTAAAATCTATACAAACATATCCTTGGGTGAGGATAAAAAACAAGTCTATATGCCCACCATTTTACCAATAAAAAGATCCTTCAAAGGTTTTTTTGGTCAAAATGAATATGTTAACTTACAAAAATGTAGATTAAAAAAGTAAATACCTATCACATATTATAAGATTTAAGTTTTAGCTTATATGTTTTATATCTGATACATGGTTTTATATATGTATTAATTTAGGAATGTGGCTTTCTTCAGCTGTATTTTATGAAACAATTTTTTAAACTTTCCTCATGTCTTTGACTTTGGTTTCTTTGTCACACAAAAACTATTTTTGACTCACAAATTTTCCAGAGAATATTTTGGGATACAGTACTCTTTGGGTCCAAATTTTATCCCAAGTCACAAATACCCACTTACATAAATTTAGGAAAATTTTTGTTCTCATTTGTTATCTCTATATATAAAAGGCTAAGTGACCAACTGTAGGTCCAACTGACTGACCAGCCAGTACATATGACACACATTGTCAGTCCTATATAATAAAAGCCTAATATGCTAAGTGTCTGGTCATCTGATGACTGGTCAACTGTTGAACCAATCAGAGCGTGATATGCTAATGATATATTAAGGCCACTCAACCTCTCACTATGATGCGCACCGACCATCAGGGGGCAGATGCTTCGACTGGTATGTTAGCCGATCAGGACTGGGTGAGACAGGGCCGGACACGCCCTGTAGCCCTTCCATAGTCCCTCTCTGATGGTGTCCGGGTGGGGTCCCTGGATCTAGCCTGAGCCCTCTTGCAATCCAGAATCCTCAGGGGATGTCAGAGAGTCAGTTTCAATCCAATCCTGCAGGCCACTCTCCTCAGGAGGGCACCAGACACAGGGCTCATGGCTGGCAAGCACTGTTACAGCAGTGTGAGCCTCTCCCTATCGGGACTGATTGGGCACAAGCCCATGGCAGGTGCAGTGTGGCCAGGATAAGCGGGCGTGACAGGTAGGAGCTGCAGTCGGTGTTGGACTGTGGGTTTTGGCCCAATCTCTGCAGGCCATCCAGAGGGACCCCACCCAATCACCAATTTATGCACTGGGCTTCTAGTTTGAAAATAAACATCGACTCACACATGCATGTTACATATACAGTTTCCATCGTTCTTAATAGTATTACTCCTTCAGGAATGCCATGTCATAAATTAAGATTGAAAGCAGGTGCAATGATCATGCTACTGAGAGATCTTAATAGTAAATGGGGTCTTTGTAATATTACTAGATTTATTATCAAAACATTGTGGCCTAACATAATTGAAGCTGAATTAGTAGCAGGATCTGCAGAAGGACAAGTTGTTCTGATTCCAAGAATTGATTTGACCCATCTGACACTGGCCTTCCATTTAAATTAATTCGGAGACAGTTTCCCATGATGCCAGCATTTGTGATGACTATTAATAAATCAGAAGGACAAACTCTAGACAGAGTTTCTAGAGAATATTCCTACCTGAACCCATTTCCGGACATGGTCAGTTATATGTTGCTTTCTCTCAAGTTCGAAGAGCATGTGACGTTAAAGTTGTAAATACTTTATCCCAAGGGAAGTTAGTCAAGCACTCTGAAAGTGTTTTCACTCTTAATGTAGTATACAGGGAGATACTGGAATAAGTTTAATCAGCTTATCAGTCATTGTTTTTATTAATGTTTTTATATCATGTTTTTGTTTTTATATCATGTCTTGTTATATCATGTTATTGTTTATTACGCAATTTAGATATTATTTTCATATACATTTTACTAATTTTCTTTCATCTCTGACACTGCTATTATGGAGAAAGGGCGAATATTTCTTCTAATTAATTTTCTTTCAGTGTGCACAAATCCAAGCACCAAGCCACTAGCATAGTTAATGTTTGTGATCTCCATGATTTAGCAACTGACTATATTGCTTACTTTAAGAAATCTTTAAAGGGCTAATCTGTAACACCAGCATTGGACACCTATGAAGTCCTACCTGAGATTAAGCATTAAATGTGTATTTTTGCTCTCATTTTTTGAAAATGTATAAGGATCTTAAAACTGGCATTGATCAAAGTCATTTCAGGCTCATGCATCTTCTCCAAATAGTACTTCCTGCTTCAAAATAAACTTAAGTTTATTTTGAGGCAAATCTCTCCTCTCTGAGGGGGGTGAAGGCTGAGAATAGGAATCTTTGTGCCTCTGTTAACTTAGATTTGGACTTTTGGAAATACCACCTGTCCTGATAAGCCATCTATAATTTATGGTGAGCTTAATTTGTTATTGGTACTGAAGTTCCAAGAGCTGGGACGTGTGTTCAGAATCAGTGTGTACACTGGGAAATCGTGGAGTTGGCTCCAGTGTGTAGTAGTTGGTTCTTTCCTTCTAGGCACTTTGGCACCTGGCCATGAACTGCTGGGCACTGTGGAGGGGGGAGGAGCACCGGAATGCCAGTGGGTTCTGGCCTTGAGCAGGGCCCCCCCCCACCCCAGCCCTGCCTCCTGACCAGCCATAGTAAACATATCATTGCTGAGGTCCGTCCTGTTGCCATCACAGCCAGCCAACGTGCGGGTCTGACCCGGGTGGAAAAGCCAGATGTGCATGAAACCCAGTGGTGAGGACAGTTGGGACTACAGAGACCTGAGTTGGAAGTCAGTGCATTTTCCACTGCTAGACTTTTCTTCTGGAAACAGTCTGTCAGGAGATGACAACAAGACAAAGGGCACTGGCAGCAGAGAGATGTAAAGGACGTCATTCCAGAATGTGCTGTTAGAACACCTTTGAAATGTCGTGCTCAGAATTGGCTCCTCTCTCCAAAAGGTACGAGCGACTGGAAGACCAGCTCCATGACCTGACAGACCTGCATCAGCACGAGACAGCAGACCTGAAGCAGGAGCTGGCCAGCATCGAGGAGAAGGTGGCCTACCAGGCCTACGAGCGCTCTCGGGACATCCAGGTGCCTTTCCTCCCCGCCTTGGGCACTCACCGGGCTGCTCCCAGCCGTTAATTCACTTAACAAACTAAGTGCATACCCTCAGCAAGCATTTCTTCTCTACCTTATTAACCCCCTCAGCTCATGTTAGAGACCGCGATTTTCAACCTTTTTCATCTCGTGGCATGCATAAATTACTTGCTAAAATTCTGTGGCACATGAAAATATATAATACTAAATATTTTTGCCAATCTGACCAAAAAAAAGATGTAATTTTGATTCATTCACACCAGAGGGCTATTGTTGTGTTGGCTGTTGTCATTTTTTTATTTGACAATCTAAGGGAAAAGAGGTCACTGCCCCTGACTAAATAGGTAAAAATTCTTGCAGCACATCAGTTTAAAGTCACTGTTACAGACATTACTAGGTAAAGAAGCTATATTCTGATTACTTTCTGCCTAAATTAATTAACAAATTCTTATTATCTAGCCTCCCCTCCCCCCCAAGCTCATCACTTATACTCTACTCTCCCCACTACAACCAAAATTTTTACATATTTTAAAACGTTAAACAAATCTTGCTTTATAATTGGAAGTTTATAGCTTTTGAGCACCTTTACCCATTTTGTCCTTGCACCTCCAGCAGCCACCAATCTATCCCATGTTTCTGTGAGTTCAGTTTTTTAAATTCAACATATAATATTTGTCCTTCTCTGTCTGGTTTATTTCACTTAGCATAATGCCCTCAAGGTCTATCCATGTCAAATGGCACTGCAAGTGGCAAGTTATTTTCTTCTTTCTCTGGCTGCATAGTGTTCCATTGTAGATATAATGCCACGTCTTCTTTTTTCATTCATCAGTAAACACTTGGTTGTTTCCATGTCTGGGCTATTGTAAATAATGCTGCAGGGAACATGGGGTGCAGATGTTTTTCTAAATACTGATTTCATTTCCATTAGTTATACACCCAGAATGGGATTGTTGGGTCCTCTGATAGTTTTATCTTTATTTTTTTTAGGAACTGCCATATTGCTTTCCACAGTGGCTGCACCAGTTTATATATTCTCAGATTGCCCTTTTTAAAAATATATATATATACTTTTCGAGTAATGTTCAGCTTCATGTTTGCAAATCTTTGTAGCCAGTGATCATTTTCTCCAGACCCACTTTATAAGGGAGAACACTGAAGCGTAGAGATTTCTCCCACAGCTGGAATGCCAGCACCCATGTTTTGTTCCACTCTGTGTGGAGGGTGGAGCTTGGGTTAACCCCACATGTGTATTTGGGCAGTCCTGCATCAGACAGAACTGGTAAGAAATGCCTGGGGACATGGGGCCTAAGATGCTAAGGATATCTGCCCCTGCTCTGGGCTAGGAGACAGCTTCACCACTGATTGGCTTAAAAAAATGTAAACCCATTTAAGTGTGCAGTGCTGCCAGGTGAACAATGCAGGATTATTAGATCTTTCTGTTTTAGAATATGTCTGGGTCCTGGCTCTACTACTTACTGTGTGGCCCTGGACAGGTCAGCATTCTGTGCCTCACTTGCCTCATCTATAAAATGGAAATATGAATGAGCTCTGTCTCCTAAGGTTGTCGAGAGGGCGAAATGGAATAATAACGAAAAGTGCTTAAATCTTTTCTGGAAACACAAGCAATCAAAAAATAAATGTTGACCATTCTTTTTAGTATGTAGGTGGGTAGCCATATTTCTCAGGGTTTTTAGCAATTGGGCCTGCTCAGCTTGGTCCTATTTGTTGTTTCTTTTGTTCACAGAGTCATTCCAGAGAATATGCCAGTGTAGATGAGGGTGTCTGTTGCCTATGGGGTTGCAAGAATTTGTTATTTTAAACAATTGAGAATTGGGGTTTTTAACCTGAATCCCAATGAAAAGATTTTAGAAGGTGATCCTGTCCTTTGTCTTTATTCTCAATAAATTAAATACTGGACCCAAGAAAGTCTGACAGTTGTGGGGCTGACTATCTCCTAGTGTGTGCTGTGACTAAAGTTCCTTACAATACAGTGCTTAATTTTTTTTTTTGGATTTTTCTTTTGATTAAAAACAATTGATAGCAGTTCTAAGACAATTCTAGGATCATTCTACCCAATCAGAGATGGATGAATTTGTCTACAAAGTTGGTCTTTTGTCTTGTTCTATCACTTTCCCATGCCATGTCCTAAATGAAGGGAACCTTGAGCCGAAATGTTTGAAAAAATAGATATGATGTGGGGTACTTGTGTGTCATTGTAGAGAGCAGTATTCTTTAGAATATAAAGATCTGAAGAAGTTTTACCTTTTTGGTTGGTGGCATGTGTAATGAAAGTTACTATAGTATCAGCAAATCCTGTTCTTTAGCTCATAGAGTATATTCAGCAGAAGAAAAGCAAATCATGTTAAGTCATTGTGCTGTTTAAAACCTGAGTTAGACAGTAGGCTAGTGAACTAAAAGGGGCTCACTATACCCCCTTCTAGTTAGGTGCTTTTCTCCCAAGAGACTAAAGGTTTTTCTCGTTCAAGCCTCAGGTCTCCTAATCCAGTCTCCTGAGTATTCAGCTAGAATGCCCACCCGCTGCATGCCTGCCAGTGGCCTCCTGCTGGGGATCGTAGCTCAGTGGGCCTCGTCCTTATCCTTACGCAGCTATGGCCTCTTGGTCGGGGAGAAGGGCTAAAGGGAGGCTTGGCGTAGTCTGATGGGTCCGGAAGACTTCCCTGAAAGAGAATGGGAAATCCACAGATGAAGAGGGGAAAGAGTGGGGAAGCAGACATGCCAGACATGTTCACTGCATATGCAGAGGCCTGAGTGTGCTCCTTCTCAGAACCTGCTAAGCCAGTATGGCCACAACACTGAGCAGGAGAACGTGGCTGGGTCTGAGCCATGTTAAAGATGCAAGAAGTTTACAAGAGAGTGACAGCAAGATCACTTGGCTGCTGTGTGGAAAGTGGATTCATGGGATTGAGAATCAAGAGGGTGTGTGGAAAAATTTCTGAATTTGTTATAGGCAAGAAATCATGGTGGCTTAGATTGGTATGGTGACTCGGAGGAGAGAGAAATAGACCAATTGAGATAGATCCTGGATGTTGTATCGATGGGGCTGGATGATGATGGTATTGATGGATGCCTCTCAGGCTTCTGGCCTGAGGAACTGGGAAAAGGACCTGGAAGGGAAACAGGACTGATGGTAGGTACAGGAGAAGGTGCAATACATGAATCCACATTTGGACATACTGCATTTGAGGTGCTTTTAGGAAGCTCAAGAAGGTATGAAGATATATGAGTCTATCTCAGAAGAGACAGCTGGGCCAGAAGTATACCTGGCATCATCTTGTCTGAGTCATTGAAGTCTTGGAAAGAACGAGATTTAGCGAGAATGCATGGCCTCAGATAGTGTCTTAAGACACAGGCAAAACAGCTGTCCCACAGTCAGTCCTGTCTTTGCCTTTCCATCTCCATCCTCTGCCAGTCTGTAATGGGTGCACACAGACTAAGCAGCAAAATAAGGGGTATAATTAGAGATACTACCTATTCCATGGCTAGACGTAGGCGACTGCCTCAAAATGGAACCCTAACTCTCCACCTCTCTCCCCTCATTCCCCAGTTTGTCCCTTGTGATACCAACAGATGCCAGTATGCACTTTATTTCATACATAGGTGGAGTCAGAATACCTAAGCCTAATTTCTCATTTATGGTGTTTTGTGGTTTTGTACACATGCTTATTCTGCCCAAAAATAACGGTAAAATGAGCCTTGTTTTCTTTCTTTGCCGTCATCATCATCGTCGTCATCAGGATTGTGAGCTGGGGGCTCTCGTGCACTTCCAGGCAGGCACTCGCAGGTTGCCCGTAATCTCACAGCATTTGATCCTTGCTCTGCCTTTTGCCCACAGGAAGCCTTGGAATCCTGCCAGACTCGCATTTCTAAGCTGGAGCTCCACCAGCAGGAGCAGCAGGCTCAGCAGACAGACACGGCGAACGCCAGGGTTCTCCTGGGGAAGTGCATCAACGTGGTGCTGGCCTTCATGACTGTCATCCTGGTGTGTGTATCCACCATCGCCAAGTTCGTCTCACCCATGATGAAGAGCCGCTTCCACATCATTGGCACCTTCTTTGCTGTGACTCTTCTTGCAATATTTTGTAAAAACTGGGACCATATTCTGTGTGCCATAGAAAGGATAATAATACCCAGATGAAGCCGCTGGTTCCCGTCTTCAGGTGCCCCCTGGTTTTTAGTTTAAAGAGAACTCTGTGCATACTACCAAATTTTAACATGAGCAGTTGTGCCCTGAAGATTACCAAAAGGACTGGGACTGTGTTGTAAATAACCACAACTCTCTTATCTTGGCAGCAATTGCCAGCTCGGTCCCTGTCCCTGGTCATGTGAATCTGTTCAGAGCTCCCATGTTACTCACTGCCTTAATCAGACCAGATTTCCTGCCCAGCTGACTCGCCCGGCACGGTAGACCTCTGGTTATTGAGCACTCGGCATAATTGGTGGCTCAGAAGAAAAGGGAATTTCAGTTCTCTCAGATCTCTGACATAAATGAGCTCACCATTGTTAGTGGTCACGTTTTCCCCGAGTCACATAGCAGCAAAGATGTGGCACGACTTGGGGAAGGGAAGAAGGACAGGCGTTGGCCGTAGGGAACACTCAAGGCCTGTGGAAGTCCAGTAAAACCCGTGTAATCCATCCCACAGTTGACCGTAGGTCCCAAGTGTGCCCAGTGTCCACAGTACTCAATGGCGTGTGGCTCTCTGTAACATGGAAATCTTTTTACACACCTGTTTATCCATCCGAAGTCTTAACTAGTTGTTCTGTTGCACTTTACATGGTGAGACAGGAGGATGTGTGATTGGGACGTGTGCCTTTTCATACCCACGGAGCCGTCTACCTGATTCCATCTGAACTGGCTATCGAATGCCCAGCCTCCAAAGCATACAGAAATGCTTCCAAACCCCTCATCAGCCTGAGGCTTTAACATCAATTTGGGGTCCTGTCAGCACTACTGCAGAGGCTTGTGATTCAACAAACCTTAATTGTGATAAACCCCCTGTGAGGGTGTGATTCACTTTATTCGCAGGTCTGTGAGAGGTTTGAAGCTTACTCAGTAAGTGGAAACACATGATGCAGGGGGGTTTCTTTAAGAAGGAAAATTGAATCATAATTTATAAAGCTGAAGTGTACTCAGGTAGGAACACTGGAAGCAGGAGGAAATACGACCCGGCACCTAGGTCGGTGGGCGCAGTTCGCCTGAATGAAGAGTGAGGGTCCTGAAAGGCCAGCAGGAATAAGATAAATGAGATGCCGTGTCTGAGCCAAGGGTGCCATCTGTCTCCTGGCATCTCACTGGAAATAAGGCCTGGGGTAACCGAGTGGCCACATGCCCCTGAGGTAGCAGCATCCAAAAGTTAGCATCCCAGGCCTATTTGGGGGATGCCACTCACTGTCTTCAGCCCAGTGAGACTTTCCTTTAAATGGGTTGCTCTCTGTACATGAAAGGAAGAGGTAGGAGAGTTTTATGGGAACTGCTATCTAGCCCCTCTTCTCACCACCCACTCTGTTATCTGAAGACGTAAGATGCATGTTAGTGTACATTTTCTTCCAGAAAGCTTCAAATTGCCTGGGTATAAATTAAGTGCAATATTTTGCAAAGAGCTGCTTTTAGGGAAATCTCGTGAAAGGAATGTGACAGTGCCATGGTTTGAAAGAATGGGATAGTCGAGCATGTGGCACAAGTCCAGTGTGTGTGAGACTCATACAACTCAAGCTTTTGTTTTAAGTTTACAATTCAGTGGTTCTAATCAGTTCACAAACTCATACAATTATCACCATTATCTAATTCCAGACTCAAGCTTTTTAAAACAATAAACATGATTTCATGAAGTCAATGGCTGGAGCGTATTTTGGATTCAGGGAAGAGGGAGTGACTGGGCCCACCCCATCTCATGTCCGTCTCCTTTCGCTATCACACTCGCCCTGGGTCTCCCAAGTTGGCTGCTAACATACTGTGATCCATCATATTCAGGAGACAGAAATAGGTTCCAAGTTTAGAGGAGGGAGGGAGAAGCCATAGTGTGCTTCCTTTTGCTTTTATGTTTTCATGGCCAGCATTTCCCTTTGCCTATGGGCACCATGTAAGGCTCTGGGAGGGTCTAGGAAGATATCAGCCTCCTCCTGCTACCACATTCCACTCCGTGGCTCAGCCTAGCAAGTTTGCAGGGACTTCCCAGGCCTGTGATCCATGCATCCCCCCCCCAGGGGAAAGTGAAAGAAGGAGAAGGCAGCACACTCCAGCTCCTCCAGTCTGGAGCAGCTAACAAGCTGCTAGAAATGCTCGGTTTGAAATAGCAATCTAATTCATTGCACCTCATCATGAATTCTTTTTCCAGAATCCATATTTTCGGTGGTTATCATTAAACATTGGATAAGCTTGTTTTTACTTGGATATGCTCAACCTACACGGCATATTTAGAGTCTTGTTGAAAGTTCGTGAAACTTTCTAATAAGATAACATACCCCAAGGAGACTCTTCTTTTTCTCTTCTTACAAAATAAACCCTCCTATTGCATGAGGAAATTAAATCAAATGTTATAAGTATACAATGAAAAGTAGTAATCAAGCTATGACATATGCTGGAATTGGATATTTAACTGACATTTAAGTCAACTAATCCCTTTTCAACACCTTGCATTGGTAGTAAACATCTTGAACATACCCACTGAGGAGGAAAGCCAGTTGGGTGGGTGAGCCCCTGCTCATTCCGTGAACTGATTGGTTTCGGGTGCTGATATTTTTGGTGAGATTATTTTCATGATCACCAGGATGATAGTTAGCTGAGGACAAAACAAAAGCCTAAAAATACTCCCTGATGGCTCTTCCAGCTTATATTTTGAATATGATTAAGCCAGAATAAAAGACCCCCGAAAGTAAATAAATAAATTCAATCCTGCAGTGAAGCAGTAAATAAAAGTACCCCATTGCAGATGTGGGGCAGTGAAAGTCTAGTGACTCCCGTTAGTGGTTTTACTCATGCTCCTGGAATCTTCTGAAACTTACCTCCCCCCCTTTTTTTTTTCATTTCAGCCCATCAGGCTGTTATCCTTCTTTGTCACTCAGCATCTGTGTGATTTTAGCCCCTCCTGCTTTGTCATTCTTGTTTTCACTGAAATATTGCTCCACTGTGTGTGTTCATTGCCCAGGTTTAATTATGGGTTCAGTGGTAGGAGTGGAAACTAGCTTCCCTCGGGCAACTAATTACTTTTGTCCTCTTCATTTGGATTTTAAATACCAAATTATTTTGCATTGAATGAGAACTTTTTTGTGTGTTGAATCCAAATATAATTGTATTGGTTTGAAAAAAAACATTTAATTATACTTATTACTGTGGACCTGTGTGATTAACCTATTTTGCATATTTCTATAATTCTGAGGAACTGGTAGAGGGATAAAGGGGCATTACTTAAAATTCAGGGCTTTATCTGGAGAGAAGTATTTCAAGAAGTTGTACTAAGGAAAGAGTTACTAAAAAAATAAGCCACTGAAAACAATGAGATTGGCCTGTTTACATCAGAAGTAGTTAAAGAAGCTAAAAGAAAAAGGTAGTTCATAAGCCTTTGATAACCCATAAGATATAAAGCAGAATTAACCTATAACTTTCTAAAGAAAGTACAATTTCTCTGTGTATAGGAAGCTGGAAAGTCACGTACCTGAATTGTTCTAAGAATGATTTATGCATTGCAGTTTTGATTTATGTGTTATTTAAAGCATGTCTCCCGCTGTGCTTGTCCTAAGGGAAACATTTCAACAAAATGTGCTCCGTGCTTAAACGTGTTTGGGCACTAGTCACTGGCTCTGAAAGTACAAACTGGAAATGCTTACTATGAGCTCCACTGCATCACTGACATTTTGTGGAATACTACACACTTTCGTGTCGGCCTAAAATTGTAAATCCTCTGTGGATCTTCACCACATTCAAAGCAGGTGCCATTATTTTTTAAAATAAACACTTGATGTTAGCTTTGAAGTTAAATAAAGAGCTAGATTTCTTAAATTTTCACATTTGTCAGAGCCAATATCAATAGTACATTTGTATGTGTGACACCAATTTTTAATAGCCTTTATTTCTTATTTCTTTGAATAGACTATTTCAAGCAAACTTGATTAGAAGGTCCAGAGATGTTCCCATATACCTGTCTCCACATGCACAGCTTCTGCTACTGTCAACATCCCCCACCAGAGGGTACACTTGTTACAATTAATGAACCTGCATTCACACCTCATTATTTCCTCAAGTCCACAGTTTACAGTTCACTCTTGTGCCTTCTCTGACTTTGGACAAATGTACAATGACATGTGTCCACCATTACAGTTTCATACAGAATAGTTTCACAGCTAAACACTCCCTGTGTTCTGCCAGGTACCCTCCCTCCCCAACCTCCCTTAATTAGTTTGTAAACTAATTCCAAGTCTATTTTACACAAAGTTATTGGTGTGTGATATGCAGTCCATTCCTCAAGCCCTAGTGGGGAGGGAGGGAGTTTCTAACAGGTATGAGCATGAGATGCAGAAGTTTATAGGACACAGAGGACCATGGTGATACCCAAACACCATGGGCTTTGGTAGATGTGGGATCACAGCTAACATTCTTTGAGTATTTACTATACACAGTGCTCTGTGCCAGATGCTTTGCCTGCGATGTCAAATGTAATTGTTCCAGCACTCAGTAAGATAGGCACTCTTATCCCTGCTTAACATATGAGGATCCTGAGCCTAAAGATCTAGCAGCATGGTGCAGCGGGTATTGGTGGAGCTGTTTATTCAGCCCTGAGCTGGTGTGAGGAGTCTACACTGGGAAGCAGGACCCCGCGCTGTAATAGGAGGGACTGAGCAACTGGCTTCCAGTCACTCCCAGCTCTCAGCTCCTTCAAGGGTGATGACTCTTAGAGCCCTAGAAAGGCCACTTTCAACCCTAGGACTGGAGCAGTCAATACCATTATTGCAAATTGTGCATTTATACTAGTACCTTCGCCCCGCTGGCATACTATGCTAAGGATGCTTACCTGAAGCCAGCATCCGAGGTCTTTGAAGAGACAGGCTGACAGAGTTGTGGGTGAAGAGAATGGAAAGCTGTTAATTAAAGCAACTTTTACATCCTTCCTGGCTTCCTGAGCCTCTGAGTGTATAATTGGCAGTTGGCATGGCTGAGTATTTATCAGCTTTTTTGCTTAGCTCTGAGACAGCGAAGTCCCTGCTGGCTTCTGCTCTAAGCTGCGTGACATCTGCTGCCATCTGTGGTGGCTACCTCTGAAATTTCTCTCCTTGCTAAGCCAGCCAGAATTTCTCCCTCCTCAGGCCCTTCACTTGAGCAAAGCAGTTAACAGAAATGAGCGTCAGCCATGTTTAACAGCTGTTTTGCTGGTGGTTACTCTGGCCCAGGCATTGGGAATTGGACTTTTTTTTTTTCTGTCTGCTTAAAAACAAACTACTCAGTATAGGCATACCTCGGAGAAAATGGGTTCAATTCTAGACCACAGCAATAAAGCACATCATAATCTTTTTGCTGGTAGAGGGTCCGGCCTTCAATTTGTAAAAAAAAAAAAAAAACCCACATCTGTGAAACACAACGAGGTGAAGAGCAATAAAATGAGGTGTGCCTGTTGCAGAAAGAAAAGTCATGCCTTGGTCTGTGCTAATAGCTAAGTTACTCCATTCGCCAGGGAACCTCTCGGAGACCTGGATTCTTCTCTGACTCAGACTGTTCACATCATGAGCAGTGATGCTGACCGAGCCTTTTCCTGGGTGTTCCCTCCCAAAAGTGGGTTTGGTGACTCTTTGATGACCATACTTCCCTAGGGTTTGAAGCCCTTGCCCTCTATCTGCAGAGAACAGAGATCTATAAGACAGAACCCCCAAATGTAGGCCACAGCCAGACCACACACACCCCCTCACACAGTGGCTGAAGCCAACAGGGACCCAGACAGAGAGGCGGTCTTCCCCAGATTGCCTGTCAGACTGTGGCAGGGTGACTTCCTGCTTCACCTGGGGTTTCCCTTATCAGCAAGCAACAATCACCTAAGCGAGTCAATGAAAATTCCATATGGAGTTGGATTGGAACAGGCCCAACCAGTCACTCAAGTATCATCGGTTCTCCCAGAGACAGGGGTCCTGACAGGCCAGCTGCATGGCTCTCCCAGGCACCCAGTTCACAGGGCTGGTTTGTGGTCCCCCTGAGAGCACTTGACTCTGCTCCAGCTCCCAGCCACCTTGGGGATGTTTGTCTGGCTCCTGCTGGGGACAGGCTAGCTTTCTAGCTGGTCAGAACAGTCCAGCTCCTTGGCAGCTAGTTATTCTTGAATATAAATCAGTACCTTCGTTTTTTCTTGTCATAGATTCTCTTGTCAGAGGTGGGTTAGCAGGAATCAGTTTCACAGGAGTGATCACCTACTAAACTAAATTGACTCTGAATTATTGCATGCTGTGTGGGAAGCCCAGCTTGAAACTAGGGGGCTTTTCCCTTACCTGCAATCTGATTAACCTGGACAAATGTCTGTCCTCTCAGAACCTCTTTTCTAAACTGTTAAATGCTTAGGGTCCTAACGGTTAGGTGAAGTACTTGGAACAGCCTATGCATGTTTATTGAGCACTTACTCTTGTCAGGCACTGTTCTAGGCCCAGGCAAAACAAAGTGCCTGTCCTTGAGGGGGTTACATTCTAGTAGGAGGAAACAGATGATAACAACAACAACAAAAATAGAATATTTGGAGCAGTAAGGGCCATGCTTTGAGCATTTAAACTAAAATTAAAACTATCCTCAATATTCTTAGAGAGGAGATGAGCTTTCTGAGTATTGTTTTCTCAGCTCAATTTCACAGCCAGCCATGTGGGCACGACTGAGTAGAGCCATCTTTAAAGTGGATATATTTCCAGGTCAGAAAAGGCTCAGCACAATAGCAGCAGCTCTCAGAAGATCTGGGAGTTCCTTGGAGAGGGGAAGAGATGCTCCTGGTATTCACAGGAATAACATGCAAATGAGCACCTGGTTCTGAGTCAGCAGTGAATAAACCCTGCCAGATGCCGGAGCCCTGATCACTGGTCTCCCTGCCTGCTCCTCCCAGTCCCTGAAGATCTCGCATGCAGCCTCTGCACTCTCCCCACTGGCCCTTGCTTGTGCCACCCTGCCCTCCAGACCTCGAGACAGGTCAGATGCTCCATGCACTGGCGCCCAGGCTCCTGAGCCCAGCTGATGAGACAGCATTCCTCGAAAGCCTGGGACTCTGGCACGCCTTCTGGCTATAAGGGCCAAGGAAACACCCTTCTCCTGGAGCTCCCTTCGGGTACTCATCAGACCAGAACTCTCACTTGCTCCCTTTTCTTCCCCTTCTTACCATCCCCTTGTCCAAGATGGACCCTCCCACCTATGCCCACTTTCTCCCTGCCCCACCTCTTCCAGGACGTGCTTCTCCATCCTCAAGTCCTGTGCCATCAAGCCTGTTTTTCTGTAGATTCATTTCAGCCTACATGACTGTCCACACTGCTGCTATCTTAAACCCACTTATTTGGACCCCACCTTCCCTCAACTCTCCACTCCTCTTCCCCTTTACCACTGCATTTCTTAAGGGAAGTCTCCACTTCCTTCTCCAGGGACTCCTTAATCTACTACAGCCTAGGATCAGCCCTCAGAAACTCACCTGAAACTTCTCTCATATTTGCTTTTGGGGGGTATAGTTCGTAGTCTGTGCCTTTATTTAACTCCCATGTGATTCATCATTGCTATGTTCCCTGCAGTCTGAAGCATTTTGCTCCCATTGGGTGTTCCTGGCCACCACTTTTCTGGTCTCCTGCCACTGTTAGTCCTCTGTGATGCACTCTCTTCATTGCATTCCCTTTCTGTAGACTTCCCATGATTCCAACATCAGCTGGATGACTAATCATCACCATCTCTATGTAATGAATATTTGCCTCTTTTTCATCCACAAATGCATATCTCATCTCTACATACATACCCTTAGGGCACCTCAAAATAGAAAACCAAGCTCATTGTTGGCCTTTGCATCAAATCTGCTCTTTCTGTGCTACCTGATTCCACTCAAAGGCTCCACCACTATCTACTCATCCGCCCGGACCAGAAACCTCAGTGCCATCCTCCTCTGCCTCACCAGCATCAACACATCATGTTGGACGTCAAATTGTCTACCTCGCTCTATCTCATCAGCCACTACCACGACTCAGGCACCATTATTTCTTCCAGTTCAGTTATGACACCTCCTAGGTGGTCCCCTGGTGTCTGGTTTTGCCTCTACCTGATCCATCCCCCATGTGACTGACACTGATCTCTCTAAACTGCAGGTCACATCACCCTGTTCCACTGTTCACCCTTCATGGTTCCCACCGCCCACAAGGTCAAATCTGCATTTCTGGATGAAAACAGCAAGGTCGCCCACCCTCCTGCTGTGCTCTCCTCATCCGGCCCTGAGCCTCCCTTTGTTTGCACGCCCTCAGGTGATGCACAAGTGCTTCTTTCTGCCTCTAATCACATTTCTTATCATTTGTCAAGTCCCTCTCACATGTCAGTTCTGTGACACCTTGTGGAGGGGTACGCTTGTAGTGAACCCTTTCACATCCCACATGATTCAGGGTTCAGGTTCAGGGTTCGTGCTCTGGAGGAGGCTGCACACAAATGAAAGAGACTAGAAAATATTAATTTGGAAATATTGGAGGCCAGGTGGGAGCCCAACTCAAGGGGAAGGACCACTTTGCTCCTGCCTGGTGATCCCTTTTATTAAGACTACTAGAGGTCCGGTGCACAAAATTCGTGCATGGGGGGGGGGGACCAGGCAGGGGATGTCCCTCAGTGCAGCATGCACATTCTCCAATCTGGGACCCCTCGAGGGATGTCTAACTGCCAATTTAGGCCCGATCCTGGGCAGTTGGACATCCTTCTCACAGTCCAGGACTGCTGGCTCCAAATTATTTGCCTGCCTGCCTCCCTCCCTGATTGCTCCTAACTGCTTCTGCCTGCCAGCCTGATAACCCCCTAACCACTTCCCTACCAGCCTAATTGATGTCTAACTGCTCCCCTGCCAGCCTGTTTGCCCCTAATTTCCCTCCTCAGCCCAACCTAGTCACCCCTAATTGCCTTCCCCTGCAGGCTTGATCATCCTCAACTGCCCTCTTTGCAGGCCTGCTCCCTCCCAACTACCCTCCCCTGCTGGCCTGATTGCCCACAACTGCCCTCCCTTGCAGGCCTGGAACCTCCCAATGGCCCTCCCCTGCTGGCCATCTTGTGGTAGGCATCTTGTGTCCACATGGGGGCAGAATCTTTGACCACATGGGGGAAGCCCTCTTGTGTGTTGGAGTGATGGTCAATCTGCTTATTACTTTTTTTTTTTTAGATAGGATAGAGGCCTGTTACACGGGTGGAGGCCAGCTGGTTTGCCTTGAAGGGTGTCCCAGGTCAGGGTGGGGGTTCCCTTGGAGCATGGGGCAGCCTGGGTGAAGGGCCTGTGGTGGTTTGCAGGCCAGCCACACCCCTCAGTGACCCAAGCAGAGGCCCTGGGATCTGGAATTAATTTATGTTCTACAATTGAAACTTTGTAGCCTGGAGCAGAGCCAAGCCTTCTGCTCACTCCATGGTGACAGCCATTTCTGTTTGGGTTTATTTAAATTCTATAATTGAAACTTTGTAGCCTAAGGTGGAGGCCTAGGCGCTAAGGCTGCAGAATCTTGGCTTTCTTTATTGCCAGGGCAACCCTAGCTTCTGCTCCCTCCAGCTCCGGGACTGCCACCACTTCTGTTGGGATTATGTATCATCTATAATTGAAGCTTAGTAGCATGGAGTGGAGGCCTAGGGTAAGGACAGGTGGAAAGCTTGGCTTCCTCCGTTGCCAGGGAAACCCAAGCCTCCCTCCTGCTCTCAATGGCCAGAGCCATCTTGGTTGGGGTTTATTTTCTCCTGATTGGCTTATGGGCATGGCTTGTAGGCATGGCTTGATTGGAGGTATGGCCAATTTGCATATTACTCTTTTATTACATAGGATGGTACCCACCCATAGCTCTAGGCAGGCAATTCCAATAATAGCCAATCAGCAAGGATTTACATAAGATTAAAACATGGCCGAGACCGGTTTGGCTCAGTGGTAGAGCGTCGGACTGCGGACTGAAGGGTCCCGGGTTCGATTCCGGTCGAGGGCATGTACCTTGGCTGCGGGCACATCCCCAGTAGGGGGCGTGCAAGAGGCGGCTGATCGATGTTTCTCTCTCATCGATGTTTCTGACTTTCTATCCCTCTCCCTTCTGCTCTGTAAAAAATCAATAAAATATATTTTAAAAAAAGATTAAAACATGGATGTTGCTCTAGCTACCATTGTCTCAACTAGACAGTGGGTGGCTGGCTCTGACCTTTCAGAGCTTCAAGGTTGACCAGCCTTCCAGGTTCTTTGTCCACACCTCTCCACTAGTGAAGGCAATGGGCAGCTTCCAGCATACTCTGGGCCTGCTTTTCCTCATCAAACTTCCCATTCACTTGCTTTTACCAGTAGGGAATCATAGCATCCTGTCTTAGTCAAAATGTAACCGTGTTCTCCTCCTCCTCCTCCTGTGTTCTGTAGAGGACTGCTCTCTTATAATACCTGTACCCTCTAGGAGAAAGTTTCTTATGGCCAGAGCCACATTCTACTCATCTGGTTGTGCCTCCCCAAGCGCCGGGCACATGGGTAATGTCCAACAGGCCCAGTGAACAAGGAAGCCAAAGTGTACAAGGATGAAACTTCCAAGGGGGCTGCCTTCCTTCCCCCACTAGTGACCACCTGTGGGCTGGAATGTGCCTTCTTTTTATGCCATTCCTAGACAGTTGGTGTTTAATAAATATTAGTGTGTATGGGTTGGGTTTACTCAATTTTCTACCAGACACTCCTCCTAATGCAAAGGGGTAAAGTCAGGCCACTTCTGAAAGGCTTCCCTTAACTTCCCTTTCCCTGATACCAACCTTTCTCCACCCACCCTTATCCCCTCAGCCTGCACCAGAAAGCAGTTGGGGCCATAAAACATGTCTCATAAATCCTTGACTATAACCATGGACTATAAACCTTTGAATGAAATAGGAAGCTGTGATTCCATACTGATATACATATATCAAAACTCAAAGTCCACCCTGGCTAAAAATAGAGCACAGCTCAGAGCCCAACCCAGGCTGGCTTTCCGCACTTTTCACTTTTATCAAAATGATGACCACATTTGTGGAACCAAAACAGGGGAACATGGACACTTAACTGATAAAGGAGGACAGTTCCTGTTCACAGATCCTATGGTTTTCCAGGCCCAGGGTGTGGTTTATGTCCCCAGGTCCCCACCATGGTCCTGGTAGAGCTGCAACCAACTCCTCCTGCCTTGGACTTGGAACCAGCAGGGTGCCACCATCGGGAGCACAAGGGTGTCAGTGACACACTGGGGGGCAGGATAGCTGAAATAGGAAAATTCTTAGATTTCTGGGATTTCAGAGATTTCTGTGGACAATGGGACAAGAATATTGGAAATTTCGAATTTCTGATTTCTTAATTTCCCAAGACGTTTGGAAGCCATCATCTCAGAATAGGGTGGCGAGATGTTATAGGGAGGGGCTCTGCCTTGCGAGGTGGCCTCTCAGGACCCTCTGTGTACTGCAGGGCACAGCAGCTCCCATTGGGCATGAGGTCCAAGGCTGTCTCCAGATCCAGAACTGCATGATTACATATATCGTGTACTTATAGTGCACAAATAAAGTAAATGCCCTATATAATAAAAGGCTAATATGCAAATTTCCCCTATGGTGGGAGTTCAATCAAACAGGAGTCTGACATGCACCGACCACCAGGGGGTGACGTGGAAAATGGCAGACATTGGCGACACAGCACTGACATCAGGGGAACAGTGGAAGCACTGCCGACCGCGGTAGAATAGTGGAGCAGGTGAGCAGGCAATGCCAGGCCAAGGCAGGTGCGAAGGGAGGCCCTGGCCAGCAGCCAGCAGCCAGGAGTGACCCTACCCATGCATGAATTTTGTTCACTGGGCCTCTAGTATAGTATATAACCACATAGACTACAGATTCAGGTCATATGTATAAATAGGACTTATTGGTTTTTATTGTATTTAATTTTGATATGATTACAAACTTAGAGAAAAGTGGGATTTCAGTACAAAAAAATTATATTTTTCCTGAACCACCTGAGAGTAAGTTGCCAATCTGATGTCCCATCACTTACAAATACTTTAGTGAGTGATTCCTAAAAATAAGAGCATTCTCCCACAAAACCACAATATAACCATCAATCAGAAAATTAATTAAATCTGTTGCTGACATCTGATTCAGACCCCATTCACCTTTCATCAGTTATCCCAATCAAGTTCTTTGCAGCTGAAGGATCCCATTCAGAAGTACAAGTTGCATGTAATTTCCTCATTTGTTTCCTTCCATCTGGAACAGCTCCTCCGTCTCCCCTTGACTTGCATCATTGTGATGCTTTGAAGATTGCAGGCCAGTCATTTTCAGTGTTGCTCATTCTGGTGTTTCTTATGACTGA